>CAWUFW010000584.1:970000-2170000 GCA_963921515.1 Calotriton arnoldi | reverse complement strand
GACGGTCACAGAATCAACAATAAATCGGGGCTCCCCGCCGCACAGTGGATCAGCGGCCAGTGTGGAACTTTTTCCAATGAGTAGTGTTGGGCCATTTATGTTGGAATATCGAGGATGAGGCAGAATGATTACGACATGCAGAGGTGCAAGAGTCACCTTGATGGATATTGCACCTTTTGGGTTCTGGCGTGGCGTCGCCACACCCCCAGTGTATAACACGTTTGATTGTTACTGAGATGAGGATGTATCTTATCTTGTGGTATTTTGCCCTATCGTGTAGTTCACTTGATGCAGTTTACAGAGTTATCAATAAGGGATTTCCCTGCAAAGGGGTGTGCAGGGATGGGAGGGAAGTGGGGGAGGGGACCATTTTGCGGTTTGGTTTCGATTGTTTCTGACACAGTTGATTTACTGCTACTCGTCATGTGCTGATACAGGTCATGTTACATGGGATGATGGCGGGTAGGCTGTCCACTATCTCAGATGTTAATTTCATCACTTGGAATGTTAGGGGCTTGAATAACACCAGAAAGGGAAAACATGTTTTAAATTATTTACAGCGTCATAAAGCTGACATTGTCTTTCTGCAAGAAACCCATCTGTCCCCTACCTCTCTTACCACTTTTGCCTCCAGCTGGGGAGTGCACTGTTACTTTGCGAACTATAGTACATATTCTATAGGCACTGCTATATTAATACATAAGTGTTTGCCCTTTCAACTATATAAAGTACACAGTGATAGGGAAGGTCGCTATACCCTAGTAACTGGGAGATTAATGGGATACTGCATTGCTCTATTGTGCATATATGCACCCAATGTTGATGATCCTGAATTCTTCCATAGTATACATGCACAGCTCCTCCCATTGGGTGCAGATTATATCTGCGTGGGCGGAGACTTCAATCTCCTCCTTATTCCAGAAAAGGACAGCACAGCAGACTCCCCTGACACCAAACCCCGGGCTCGCCGCGCGCTGAGGGATCTTTGCGACTCGTTGGGCTTGGTAGATATATGGCGCATGCGCAGCCCGAATGATCTAGCATACACGCATTACTCGGTACCACATGACACCTGGACACGGCTGGATCTCTGACTGGTCTCGCATACTATGGCCCCCTGGTTCAGGTCGACTCTCCATCTGCCTAGAACGTACTCGGACCACTCCCCGGTTGTTTTGCAAGTCCGGGTCCCCAGACCAGAAGGTAGTGAAAGACAATGGAGATTTCTGGGACAGGCTTTAAATGACGCGGTGTTCTCAGCAGAGATCCGTGAAGCTATAGTGACATATTTCGAGCTCAATGAGGGCTCGGTCAGCACATGGGCAACCTTGTGGGAAGCCTTTAAGGCCTACATAAGATGGGAGTGCATCGCCAAACACTCCGGGATATTGAAGGCACTGAGAGGCACTATTTCTCGCATAGAGCAACAACTGAGTGTGCTTGATGCTGAGCAGATCAAGAACCCTGACCCTTCCGGGCTTGGCCGACGTTTGTCATTGTTGACCGAATTCAGGGAGGCAGCCGAAAGTGAAACTAACTTTCTTGGGAAGTATGCCACTGCCAGGCGTTATGGCAAAGGCGATAGACCGGGGCGCATGCTAGCACAACTTCTGAAGCTTTGCGTAGGGAAAGCCTACATTACTTCCATCCGTTCTGAGACTGGCCAAATACACACCGACACTCCCGCGATCAGAGATGAATTCCTAAAGTACTACTCTAACTTATATTCCACACGCACAACGACGATGATCGCAGGGCATACTTGGACGAGATAGCAATGGTATGGTTAGAAAACTTTATGCAGCAATTTTTAGCTTAGCCATTCTCCAAGGAAGAAATAATTAGCGCCATAGAGGCCTTGAATGGCTCTACTGCCCCTGGCCTCGATGGCTTCACGGGCATATTTTATAAAAACTACAAAGACATACTTGCCCCGGATCTCCTCGAGGTGTACAATGAAGCCCTAGACAAAAAGCTACTGCCTCAAACGCTCCGCGAAGCGGTAATTGTCCTCCTTCCCAAGCCCGGTAAGGACTCAATGAGCTGTGGATCTTATCGGCCACTATCGCTCTTAAATTTGGACTATAAAATCCTTGCTAAAATGTTTGCGCTTAGACTGGCATTGCTCCTGGATCGTATCATATCCCCGGCCCAATCGGGATTTATTCCCCATAGATCTACAGCACTGAATCTGTGTACATTGATTGCAGTATTGCACAGGATTGCGCCAGAGGTGCCAGCCGCGGCGGTCCTGTTGGACACGGAAAAGGCGTTCGACTCCTTGGAGTGGCCTTTTATATTGGCATTGATGAGAAAATTGGGTATCCCCAAGGGTTTCGTCGATCTCACTGCTCTACTTTACACCGCTCCCACCACGAAACTCAGTTTAAATGGCACGTTGTCCCCCTCGTTCGCTCTCACACGTGGAACTAGACAGGGGTGTCCACTATCCCCGCTGCTTTTCATATTGGCCCTTGACCCTCTGGTTAGGCACTTCCAGGAAAAACACCTTCCCAGAGGCATACAGTTTAACACAGGCCCGCTCCAGATCTCATTATACGTGGATGATATTGTATTATATGTTCGCTGCCCCCAGGTAAATTTGGATCCATTCATCAGAGAGATAATCCGGGTTGGAAGCTACTCAGGACTGGGTATCAATTGGGGCAAGTCCGAAATCCTCCCTCTGACGACTGGCACTGCAAGATGGGAGTGCGAATTCCCATTGACATGGTGTGATAAATCGGTCAGATATTTAGGAATCCAGATTCACCAGGACACTGAGCAGATTGTCCGGCGGAATTACGGGCCTGCTTTACATAACCTAGAAATGCAGATCGAGCGTTGGTTGAGACTCCCGCTATCACTGATAGGCAGAATCGCGTTAATGAAGATGATTCTGCTCCCAAAATTCTTATATTTATTTCATAATATCCCCATTCCGCTTCCAGATAGATTTTTTTACACCCTCACATCGCATCTCATCAGGCTTGCATGGGGCGGCAAGAGACCGAGAATACGCTGGGATACCATGACCCTACCATATGAGAGGGGAGGGTTGGGCGCACCTGATTTTAGACTTTATTACCTAGTTGCACAAGGCAGCTTCGCTCACTCATGGTATCACCCAGATGCTCGTATTCCCTACAGTAGGCCAGAAGCTGATCTCGCGCTCCCGACCCCCCTACATGCTATCTTACCTCAGCGATTCCCACGGGACCCCCGTGACATTCAGACAGTATCAGCAACGAGTTGGGCATGGCGTAAACTTTCGCGAGTTACTGGGGGCACTGCCCTCTACTCCTCGGAAATTCCCATCGCGAACAATCCATGGCTCCCCATCACAGAGGAGAAATTAGTCCTGCGCTTATTGAGATCCCACTCTATGACTAAGTTCGGAGTCTTGTTCCCGGACGGACATGTATTCACCAGCACTGAGGGGGAAAAGTTTTGTGGGTCGTCTTTTATGGACCAATTCGTGTTCAGTAGAGTCCGTAGAGCACTCCGCACCAAAGTACTGGAATATCCACTCGAGCCTGAGTCCTTCACTCATCTGATTCTTTTAATATCCAGCGCAAGTGGGGACCAATTAATCTCAAAACTGTATAAGGCCAGCGTGGCCCTTGTTCCATGCCACGATGCAAAGATTTGGGAGGCATGGGAGCGTGATTTAGGACACCCCATTTTGGACGACCAGTGGGCCTTCTGCTGCACCCAGACTAGAGAGGTTTCCCTCAACAGCAGGCATAAATTGATACACTTTAAATATTTATGGAGGGCTTATATGACGCCTGCGAAGCTCCATGCCATCGATCCCAATCGCCCTCTCAGTTGCCTAAAATGTGGCAGCCCGCATGCTGCCTTTTCCCACTTGACGTGGAATTGTCCTAAGATTGGGGACTTTTGGAGGGCTATATTCAGGTTAATTTCCCGGATGACGCATTTGGAGATAGACCCCACGCCTGAGGTCGCTCTGCTGGGCTATGTATACAACATGCCAAAGAACCTACGTAAATGTATTGCGCTGGCGCTATTACTGGCTAAACGTGAGATTGCTCTTAAGTGGGGCAGCAGACTCCCCCCTACGATTAACGCTTGGCTATCTAGTCTTACTTTTTGTAACACAAATTGTGAGCTCTATGCCACGTTGCTGCCACCTACCTCCCGGCCAAAAGACATATGGGGGCAGCTAAAAGAATGTCTACTGAGCTTAGATTCACCCTCTCCCACACCTCGACCAACAGGGATAGACCCGACTGGGGTGGGCTGGATAGAGTGTGTAAAATAGAGCATTGAATAGAACTCCGGTAGCACACTGTGGTCGTAGACATGGTTGTTTGAGGCATGGCTAGATGTGAGAGAAATACCATAATGTAATCAGAAATGTATATATTCCATAACTACTTGTTTTCATTCCTTGACTGTAATTGTGCACAATGTCACTATGCAGATATATTAATAGTGATTGATATGTAATTACAGTGAATTATTAAAACCAGACTGTGTATATGTCAGAAAATGATAAATAAAGATTTTTTTTTAAAAATCAAGCTATCCACAGCATAGTGCCTTGGTATCTTTATAAAATAGTCAATCATCACACTCTCTGCTGCTCCATCTGGTGACAACCCCTGCCACGAAGAATCCAATCAATCGAGTTTCTTGGACAATATTTCTGGAATGTTCTTCCAACCCAATTTGAATCCACCTCCTTCCTATAGAAGTTCACACACGACCCTTTTCCTTGCTCTAGACAGTGCAGACATATATTACAACTCAACTCTTCCTCGACTGCTATTGTAAATTATGTGACTATATGTTTGAAATGTGTCTTATTTGTTTTTCTAACCTATTATCATATACCATCAACTCTTGTTTATAAAACTGCTGAACCTCTGAATATGTTCTTATGTACCATATTTTTCTTGTGACCATTACTTCTGGCAGATTAGCTACCAGCTATCTGAATAAATAAATATTAGTTGCAACCTAGCTACTATAAAGACAATTCCGTGCTCTCTGCCTTGGCTTTGATTAAATTACTTGCCGGTTATTCACTTTTTGAGAACGACAACGTTTTGTGTCAAACTTAAATCTCTTAATTGAATAAAGTACAACATTTTTATGGTGTGTAGGCGTGCCACATACAATTCCATTTTGTACTGCAGGTTTTGTTTTGGCAACTATTGTTTTCTAAAGAAGCCTAAACATTTCCTATATAGAAAGGTTTAGGTATGTTACTCAGCGGATATGCTTTTGCTGCAGTGTGACTAGTAAATCAGGGTTACCCATGGTTCCATGGAGCACCTTACATATGGTAGAGTTGAGGCCAAAAAGGCTGATAACATTGGCAACAAGCGTGAGTTCCATCGCCCATACCTTTTCTTAGGATTTCAGTGCCAATTTCCATCAATTGTTTGGCCCAATTCTACTAATAGTGCAGCCCGTTTACACCACTGCCACTCCTCACTGCCTGCTCGGACACTCCTCCGAAAGCATTTGGTGCTGTCACTTTTCACCTGGCGGGTTGTTCGGTTGGAAGCAAGGGAATATTATGATATCCCTGATTATCCGTGTGGCTGCCTGAGATGTCTTGGATGCAAAGGGAGTCATACTTGGCAGACAGCAGGCAACTTTATAAAGCTACTGCTTGCAACTCTATATGCTGCGGTTTGTAACTCGTTAATGTTGCTTTTTGCATTTATGGGATCTTTCAAATAGGGGGCACAGACAGAATAGGCCCACACCTAAAATACTGATTAATGAGAATGCTCAGTCAAATAATGATTTAAACAGATACATTGTCAGTTCTCTGCACTTGTAGTTCTTTTACTGAGCTACCAACACTTTTCCATTCCTCTACTTCTCTCTCATACTTGACTCTGCTCATTCAGTTGCAGGCTACCAGCAACTGTGTGAATATTTACATTTCTATTTTGCATTTCAAGATCAGTCTGGAAATCAGCGTGGCTCTCTCGTACAGTGGCACACTGTACTAACACTATGCCATGGTGTCAGATCTACTGACACTGTCTGGCTTATCTGTGATGGATAATGTGCTTGTCAACAGTGCCAGATTCAGAGCATATGTCAAAATTCTACAAAACAATCCCATTTAAGCTGTGGAAAATGTCTGTAACACTCATAACGACTGTTGGAAATTTGCCCTTTCTGTGGGGTCACCCCAGATTTTTTGCCTTTTTACTGAACCGTATTTTGGTTGGCTGAGAACTCTAGGCACTTTATCCCTGCTAACTAGTGGTAAAGGGCTTGTGCTCTCCCTGTTAAACATTTAAACATTTGTATACAACTGATAGGCTCATTTAATTTACTTATAATTCCCTATTATATGGTAGTACACATACCCAGGGCCTGTAAATTAAATGCTACAAATGGGCTGCAGCACTCATTGTGCCACCCACTAAAGTAGCACTGTAAAACATTTCTCCAGGCGTGCCAATGCAGCCTGAGTGTGCAGTATTAAACTGTCATTTCGTTCAGGCAAAACAAACCCCTAAGGTAGGCCATAAATGCCCATAGGCCAGGGTACATGGTATTTAAAAAGTAGGACAGGAATAATTTATATTTTTCATGTCCTGGCAGTGATAAACCTCCAAAGTCATTTTCCACTGTGGTAAGGCTGACTCTCCAATACGTTAACACTGGTTTGCCTTTAATAGGTGCTATATTCATTTTGGGAGTAGCTAGAAAAACAGTTCAAAGACTCATTTTAATTGTAATTTCAAATCCAACTTAATCGTCAAGTCAGATTTTATATCAATATCTTATAAATGACATGTTTAGAAAGTTGTCCTTTTCCTGCCTAAAACAAAAGGCTTTCCTGCCAGTGTTCAGCTGTTGCCTGATCCCGGATGGTTCCTCTGTGGTGAGATGTGCTTTGCTCTCAGACAGTGGACAAAGGACCCTGGAAGATGGGCTCCTCCCTTCACAGAATGGCCAGGGGACCTGTGCCTAGCCCTTTCCTGAGCTTCAAAGGATGCCCACGTGGTCACTGGTAGATGTAGCTCATACCAAGACTTGCCTTGCCATTGTGTCTCTAGTCAGGATGGTACCAAACCCAGTGGCGGTAGAGGAACTGATCAGAACTGCTTTAGGGAGTGGCCAAAGGCTTGCCTTCCACCCACAGACTGGCCCTGGGCATAAAAGTGGAACCCACTGACGTCTCCTTAGAACACTCCTGGACCTGTGAAGATCAGAATAAGGACTACCCTGCTGTCTGAAACCTAAAGGAAGACTGGACCTGCTTGACCTGAACCCAGGACCCCAGAAGTGGGTCTAAGGGTCAGTTGGCTGACCTCCTGTTTGAGCGATAGAGACACAACAATCTTTCAGACGTTCTTTTCGTGCAACTGCCTAGCTAACCAGTGCCAACTGGACCTGCCCTCAGGGCTCGAGAAATCTATTCGCCCACTCGTTATGGCGAGTAAGATTTTATCAGGGCGAGCTATTTTTAGGGCCTACTGGCCCGTTCTGGCAAGCTGACAAAGATCAAGTGTCCTGTTCACTCACAAAGTGAATGAGCAGTAAAGATGCTTTTCAATCTTATTTTTATCTTGTCACATTTGCTCTGAGTTCAGAGACAGAGATAATTAGTTAGTTATGTCTTTGTACGATTACCTTTGGAGACAGAGAAAGAAAAGAAGAGGATTTTGTACAGTGAACTGTCTGAAAATCGTACTGTACAAATAGTGCAAACTGAAAGGCTATAGGATGCCAGTTTTTTTGTAACACACAACATTTAAATATCTAATAAGTGAACTGTGCAAACATTGAAAACAATATTTGATTAGGTACAAAATCACATTTTTTTTAACCCTGTGCTGCAAAACAAGATTTTAATAGGATGAAGATAAAATAGAACACTTTACTTGTTGAGTGCAAAGGACAATCATTTTTGCTGAAGCTCAATTTCCAAAGAAATGTTTATATGCTATATAGTTTTAACCAGTCGCGGCCAGCATGGCTCGCGGGTGGGGGGCAGGTAGGGGGGTCGCGCGGTGGATCGTGCGCGGGGGAGTAAAAATAAAACAAAAAACTTACCTTACCGGGTCCTGCGCTACCTACGCTCCTGGCCGGTCCTGCTGCTGGTAAAGGAAGAAGGCAGCCTCCCTCCCCTCCCCTAAGCCAATCACAATGCTGCAATGGCAGCGTTGTGATTGGTGGGGATGGCGCCCAGCTGGGCGCCTATGGGGAGGCCATTTTCTCTATGTAGGCTGCATGCAGCCTACATAGAGAAAATCCAGAGTGCGCATGACTGGTTTGGTCGGCCCCAGAGGGCCGACCAAACAGTCAGGGCCCACAGCATTGGGCAAGCCACTCCTCCCTGACCCGCCCACGCGATCCCCCAACCAGGCATACCCTTCTGCTTTCTCGCAGCACGAGAAGCAGAAACATAAAATGGTATTTAAAATACCATTTTATGTTTCTGCTTCTCGTACTGCGAGAAAGCAGTGGGGCAACGCTCCTCCGCCCTAATGGAGGAGCCGCCTCTGGTTTTAACAGTAGAACTTCCTGTTAATGCAAAAGTTTGTGGCCATTTCAATAGATAATGTGAGATGGCTATAAATGACAGTGCACTACCACATCATGTTTTAGTAATACATTTATTAAAAGTCAGTTTTTACCCATGAGCTGAGAAACATTCTTGCCCTCGCCCTGATGGCAATGCTATTAGTGAACTAAGAGGCAAGTCAGGGATCATATGTGAGCTAGATTTTATTATGTATAAAGCAAGCGTTTAGTCTATTAAATCAAACAAAAGAGTTTTTTTGTACAGCAGAAATGCTGAACTCACATAATTGGTGCTCTCATGATAATGAAGATAAAGGGGGCCCTGTAAAATAAAATATTAGCCTAGGATCACACAATTTGAGACCAGATTACGGGTCAAGTACATTACAGTTAGGTTGAGTAGATTATTCAAGTTACTAGACCTGCAGGTCTAGTAACATTTTTATGATTTTTCGGGGCCTATGACCTGTACCGTGCTGCTGGCCTCTGCTGAAGTGAGTCCTAACTCCCAAGTATCCCCGCACATCACAGGTCCTGGACCCTTGGTTGGTGTTAGAGTGTACTCTTCCTAATCCTAAACTGCAAGAAGTGGGACTTAGAAACTTTTGCCAAATTTCTGCCTGGAGAACTGACAGAGACCAAGATCTCTGTTGAAGCTGCAGCTTTCAACGTCGAATCTCTGGTCAGCCCTAGCTTGCTGGTTAGCCCTGCTGAAAGAGATCTGACTTCCAGAGAAGTTTCTAAGTCCAAATATAGAAGGTTTCATCTGGACAGTTGCCAAGCAGCATCCCATCAACATAGCAGCCTCCCTGGGAATACACTTAGGATTTCACCCGCTCTGAAGTTTCCTGCCTTTATTGATGGCTGCACCTGGACACCAATCTTCAGCAATCGACCGTCGTTGAGCCCTGCCTAGGATTCTGCCAGGGACTTGTCAACGACCACTTTTTCTCCATAAACTTCAGAAGGTAAAGTTTCCATTGCAGCGAATCTGTTCCCTGTATCCGTCATGTGCTCCATTGGAGTCACCCTTAACTTTTGACTTTGGCCCGGTCTAGCACGACCAGATAACATTGGTTGGCACTTTTTATTTTTGGCATTATTTTTAATTCAAACTTTAAAAATTCATATGTCCGGTTCTACTTATTCGATTTTTTTTCCTTTTTGATGTCGTTACTAGTCTCTATTTTTCTAGATTATTTTGGGATTTTTCTGGTGGTGTATTTTTACTTTATTCCTGGTTGAGGAATGCATAAATACTCTACAAGTTAAGCCTGACTGCTGTGTACCAAGCTACCAGAGGGTTGAGCACAGGTTTGTTTAGTGACTTTACTGGTTCCCCTGACAAGGATTGTGGTTATTATTTAAGGTGGGTTCTCACCCCCCTCAACTAATACTCCCATTTCATACAACAACATTAACCATCTGATCTATCTTTGTGTTTGAAGCCTGTAACCTGCAGGTGTCAGACTTTCTGTGGAATGCACGGAGATCATCACCACTATTTATTGGCATCCTTCTCTGATCTTCAAGTTCATTTGTTATACAAAACTCAGAGGCCTCAATGCTTGCATTACAATGGGTAGATTGGCCTGAAGCACATATCCTCTTTAATGTTTATTCTTCACTCATAATGGCAATAAACACCTTTCCTTTGCCATTATGCTGGTAATTTTGCAATCGTGGTTGCAATGTGGTTAAATATAACAGGGCTGGTATGTAACACCCTAAAAATTTTAAAAATCTCTGTAATATCACTTCACATAAAGGAAAGTCACTGCCCAAGGCAGCTCCTTCTCCCACCTAGAAGAAACTGCTGTGCTGCTTCCTTGGGATTGGCTAACAGCCAAAGAAGCATGAGCCAAAGTGCCAGCACAACCTGATGTCATCTGTCCATTAAAAACAACACAATATGCACAGACCAGAAGCACAGCACCCACTGGTCCAGACACACCACTTCCATTTGACTTCACCACAGCCTAGATAGCTCTTGCATGCACCTACAAGGGTTTGATGCTGAAGTAGGCCAGCAGCATTAAGAACTCAGGCTCTTCCAGCCTTCTGCATTGCAGTGACTTGTTCTTATAGTGATGGGCCTGACATTAGATCTAGGTGAACTGGCCCTAGTGGCTGTCTTAAGTCAGTGCTGAGTAGGCTAAACACAGATGGGCATATGTATACAGCTGCCAAAGCAGCTGCCTCTCTTGGAAAGTGCCACTCCAGCCTTCAGGTTTGGAAACAATAGCTTGTTTTCAATGCCACACGTTTTTTTCTCGCTATCTGCATAGGCTTCCTTTACAAAAATGTGTATCTCTCTTATTTCACCCAGAATGGATTATTAGCAAGCAACAACATGCTAAAATAGTGAGGATTCTGCCCCACAGGTAACCCACCATACCCAAGACGGAAACATCTTAACTAGCATGGAGGTAAGGGGAGTATCATTGCTCTTCACTTTGGTCGTACTCTAGGGGGCATATTCTCAAGGACTTATCGCCGATTTATCGGCACTTTAGCGCCGCAAAAGTGGCGATAGATTTATCGCCCTATTCTCAAGCTGGTGCACACTGCTGATATCGCCAGTTTTCCAGCGATAGCTTCCGCAAAAAACATCGCCACGGATGAGAGCGACAACTAACGCTAGTGATTTGCAGAGTAGGCGTTCCCGTGCAAAAACACATGAAAACACCACTTCGCGATATTCTCAACGACCAGCCAGATCTGCGATGCGATCCAAAAACAGGCGATAAGGCGCGTTAGCAGCAGGGATTTAACACCTTCCTTTTACTGGTGTAAAGCAGGACGACAACCTGCAGTAGAAAGGGAGCCCAGCCCAGAGCCAAATCTGAAGACCAACAGATGCCATGGAGCCAATGATCATGCAGCTTGGAGACCCAAGAGGGCCACAACACCCACCGCCACCACCCCCAGGACCCCCCCCCTGGACCACCACCTTCCCAGACTACCACCTAGGCAGCGCAGAAGAAGACAGCGGACGTTCCTAAAACACACCAGCCTCAGACACTCAACGCCAGAGGATGCCATTGCCCACTATAGCCTCAAAAGGACAACCATCCTCCGCATCCTGACCCACATTGCCCACAGGCTGACGGTACCAACACAGCGGAGAACCAACATCCCTCCGCAGACAAAGCTGCTGGCTGTGCTGCACCTGTTGGCCTCTGGTACCTTCCAACCAACAACTGCCAGAGTCGGAGGAGTCTCACAGCCAGCCCTATCAAACTTCCACACACATGTCTTGGATGCATGTCCACAAAAGCAACGGTGGGCCCCTGTATCCGCACCACACGCTAGTTCCAATTCGTAGTGTTCCTGCGCAACCAACCCCAACGCCAGCCATTGCTTGACGCCTCTGTGCTCCAGATCCAAGATTGTAGTTACTGAAATGGGGGTGCCCCAGGTCATGAAGTCTAGTAGTCAACAGTAGTGTAAAAACAGTTCTTTATTACACATACAAAAATCCACAATACGAAATGCTCAGCCAACGCGTTCCATTCCCAACGGGGAACTTCATCAGGACAACGTGTGGATTCAAATAACTGCATATGCTGCGGGAACTCCCCAATACAATTCCATATTCCGAAAGTCAGTATTCAGAAACCTTTTGGATAAATGGTGACAATGGTCAAGCGTCCGTATAGTCACAAACGTAATCTGGTACAGTGTATTGCACTTGGACAAACCGGAATGCTAACAGGTATGATAAATCATGCATAAAAAGACCGTAACAGAAGTTCGTGTGGGCGTAACCTTCGTAGGAAAGAAAAGGAAGGTTACGACCACACAAACTTATGTTACGGTCTTATTATGCAGGATTTATCATACCTGTAAGCATCACGGTTTGTATCAGCTTGATACTCCTGCACCTTCACTTCCCCCACACAGCGCAGGAACAGCTGGAGACCAAGCAAGGGAACTACGCCATAGCTGGCTTCCCGCACGTGTTGGGGGCAATTGACTGCACACATGTACTACTTGTGCCCCCTGCCGACACTGCACACAATAACCGCAACAGAAACCACACGCATTCCATCAATGTGCAGGCAAAAGTGGACCACCGGGGCCTGTTCACGAATGTCGTCGCAAACTTCCCAGGCAGTGTGCATGATTCCTACATCTTCCGCAAGTCCATCACCAACCAGCGCTTTCAGGATGGCACCTATGGAAATGCACTGCTCGTCGGTAAGTACCAACTGAACACATCACACACCTCAACTCCACAATCATACAACTCACAACTGTGGGAATGCACACGTTACAAAATCACATACAACATGCCAATCAACATGCCCAACTACCAGACACGACAACTGTGGTAACCGTGGCCAGCCATGTAGACAAACCAGCCACGGCATGGCACCTCTGCCACACAATTGCAGAATGTGGGGAGAGGTGGGAACCAAGTATGTGCGAAGGAAGCAAGTGACCCACCAATAAGAATGTACACAATGCCAAGTGTGGCGGTGATGTGCTGGACAGACTTCAGTATGCAGAGCACAGACATGTCCATGTGGACATATACTGCTGGTGTTTGTAGTGTTGTGGACAGTGGACGCAAACAGGTTACCTCAGACAGTGTGGAAGACCTTGGACATGTAGCTTTTTCGTCCCCCCCTGTAAGCGTGAGCGGAGTGGCCTTGGCCGGCGTATGTCGTGAATAATAGCCCGGGGCGCTGGGCGTGGTACAGTTCCAGGATGGCCACCAAAGTAACTACTGCGTGTGTCTTTGTGTCCGCCATATTCTGTCCATAGGCCTACACACACGTGGCCGACCACCTTCAACGGCCAGATTTACACTGGAGACGAGGTGGCTACGTCCTAAGCCAACCCGCGCACATCTCGTCATCGCATGCAGGGTCGTGTCTGCCAGGGCGGCGCCCCCCACCCAGCCACGAGACCGCCGCCGTGACCGGTGGTGCTTGCGCGATCCTGTGCGCCTGCTGCACCCCAGCCCTGGTCCCCAGACCGGTCCGCCGCCCAGCGATGACTGGCCGCCCCTGCGCACCCAGGCCTCAATGCTCACCTGCCGCCACCGGCGTGTCTCAAGAGGGCCCACCACGTGCCGGTGCAACCTCCTCAGCCGATCGCTGGATTCCGCACCACAGGCCCCCAGCACACCCTGCGGCACCGCACCGCGGAGTCATGTGTGTGCTGACTGCTCCCTTCTGCGTACACTGCGGTCCAGCAGGGCCCTCAATTCAAATCGAATCTTGATTGGCAGAACGGCGTATCGAGGTCTACGCATCATCGCAGGCTGCACACCCGCTCAGCTCTTCAGGTGCCCCTACCTCAGTGCACCACAAGTCACCGTCCCGTGGTGGTAGGCCCGTGCCGGCCACAGTGCATCGGATGCCACTAACCCAGTGCGCCACAAGTCATGGCCCCTTTATGATTGAGTCTCGTGCCGCGGACGCCATCATGTCACCTCCAGCAGTGGGGAATGTGATGTGGTAGGCCCCTTTTATTGGCAGGGTCACATGTCCTGTGACGCCTGTGCTGGATGGGTGTGGTGTGGGTGTAAACCAGCCCTCAAGGAGTGGCTGTGGCATGCTGACAACTAGACCAGTGATCAGCAGATCACTACAGGGAAGACCTGGGACATGTAGCTTTGTCATCCCCTCTGTAAGCGTAAGTGGAGTGGGCTGGGCTGGCGTATGCCAGTCCAGCGTAGGGGTGTGAACAATGAGCCCGGGGCTCTGGGCGTGGTTCAGTTCTGGGCTGGACAAGAAAGTAAGTAATGCGTGTGTCTCTGTGGTAGTGTCGGGGCCACCCGGACATCAACCGGCAATGTTGCACCCTGTGACTCAAGTCCCACAACATGAGCAACATGTACGTAAGGGGGAATCACTGACCCTACATTCATCCATACTTTCATACTTGAATGATCATAGACATGACACATCTGTGTGAATTTGAATGTTTTATTCACATTCAGTGGAGTGTTGAAGCTGGAGCAGTACAGGGCCATGCAAACCCCACTTTACATTGTTGCCCCGTGGAGGGCCAGCCAGAGTCCTTTAGGGAATGACAAGTTCATCGGAAGAGGAAGAGTTCAGTCCGCAGTCTGATTGCTGTGTCATTGGTAATCAAACAGAATATGGCAGTCCATGTCGAGGTCCAAGGTGAGTGTCGCAGAGTGTATCGGAGGACAGTGGAAGGTGATGATGCAGAGGGCAGAACCAAGCAGAAACAGGCCATATGGCGGAGATGAATGCTACCGCTTCCTTCTTACCAATAAGGCAGACTCATCCGCATCTTCGTCCTCTGATGTTTCATGTGCCTCACATGTGGGTGGTGTTGTTTTGTCTGCATCACTGTGTGGCAGTGACACATCAGGGGGCGGAGATGTGGATGTAGAAGCAGCAGCAGCATTCATCGGTGCCAGGCCTTGTGGCGGCAATGCCATGATGTGGGTCTGCAGGGCATGGAAGATCTCAGCTACATCTCGCTGGTGTGCAGTCGTGGCAGCCATTCTTTCCGCCTGCATCCGCTCCATGTTCTCCATGAGCCTCCGCATGTGTCCCAACTCCCGGCTGACATTGCTGGAGCCACTCTGACTAGACAGTTGTCCTTGTCTCAGAGTCAGGACTCCAGCGATGTCAGCCATGGATCATTGGAGAGCATGGAGCGGACTGTGGGTGTCCGTTAGGGACTGTAAGTGGTCCCTGATGGGACTTAGACACCTACGTATGGCATCTAGTTTGGCTGCCATGAGGTCGAACCCCACCCGCACCTGATCAGCCATCTTCTCCTGCACCCTAACACACGGCGTTGGAAGGCCATGTGTTGTTCGTGGGGGTCCTGGGAGTCAGCCTTGGTGGTGGGTGCTTCCTGCTGTGTGGTCTGTGCAGGGGGTGAGTGCTCCTCGATGCAGCTGGGCTACCCTGCTCCTGGAGGTGAGGTGCCGAAGCTGTCCATGAGCTCTTGGAGGGCGTCGGTGTCGAAGGTGTGGAGGTCCTCTTCGTCATCAGTGAAGAGATGTTCGGTCTGCTCTGCAGGAGGTGTTGATTCTCCCTCTGCAATGTGAAGGGGAGATGCAGTTTAACATTGTGTTCACATGTATGTTGACGCATTGTACAAGTTTACATACAGACTGCATGACAATGTACATTGTGACTGTTTGGGAGGAGCTGCCTATTTGATGCGGGACAGTGGACATTTCGACAACATCACAGATGTGTGTTTGTACTTGTACATTATCATCTCACATTTCCCTGCTATGCCAAATGTGATTGGCCAGTTTCTACACACAAGCGGCACCAGTTGTGTCCTCTGTTCTGTTGTGAACGTGTTGCAGTTTGTACCACATTGTTGTCAATATTGATGTGCTCTGAATGTTATGTGTGTGTGCTGCATTTTGGGAGAGTCGCCCCTGCAGCTCTGATTTTGCTGCCCCTTATCCCTTTCAGGCGGTGTGCCTTTGAATTCTGTGCTTATACAGTGCTGAGATGTTGCATACTTGGGTAAATTGGGCTCTTGGTGGGAGTTGGGACTCTGAGGCATGGTTTGTCCGCAGATGTGTTGTTGACGTCAGGGGTTGTTTGTGCACGCGGATGTGTCAGAGTGTGACCTGCTCCTTTACGGATGTGGTCCACACTCAGCCACCTCAGTGTTGTGGCGTGCAACATGTCATGATATATTGACTGCAGCCATGCTATTCGTCATGCAGTGTCACTTGCATTGTCAGTGTGGCTCACAGACACGCCGCTTTGCTGGGTTTGGCACATGTGCATGGGTTGGTTGTGAGATTGGTGATGTGTGGGAAGGGCCCCCTCTGGGCAATTAGTCGACGGGGGCCTACTTGCTGTTTCTAGGTGTGCTGCAGTATGCCAACGGGATCAGGGACATGATCCAGAGTCAATGTGGGTGTGCACTGTGCTATACCTAATTGTGCATGTGTGCCATTGTGCCCATCTCCCTCCGTCCCCCCAGTCCCTGGTCATTACTCATCCTGTTGCTGTTCTGTCAGGTCATGTTGAGCAGTGTCCGGTCCCCCAACTCCTGCCACCGTCTCCACACTGATGACTGTGGACACCATTTCCTCCATCTCATCCAGCTCCTCCTGTGGTGCTGGACTCCCACCTCCAGTCTGCATTGCTGCCTTCTGGTTGTTGCCGAGTTTCTGCTTGGTTTTACGCTTCACGTCATTCCAGCGCCTCTTGAGCTCTTCCATTGTCCTCCTCAGTACTCCAACTGCATTCACCTTGTCCATGATGGACTGCCATATTCCATTTTTTGTTGCCAATGACACAGTGGAGGTGACGAACAGTTGTTGATGGTGTTTTATCACCTCCTTTATCAGGATCCTGTTTTCCTGCGGACTGAACCGCGTCTTCCTCTTCTTCTCCTTGCCCTTCCCTGACCCCGAGGTCCCAGGCTGGTCCTCCGTGGGGCTTGTGTGGTTCTGGTTGTCCTCTGTACTTGCTCCTGCTACCTCCGTTGTGCTTCGCAGTTGTTTTGGTTTTGTTTGTGTTTTTTTTTTCGGCTTTTATAGTGATTTTTCCCGCCTGTGTGAATTGCAGGCCTGACGCAGCTTATTGCTGATTTTTGTATCGCGGTTGGGCCCATCGCCACTTTTTTCACGTTCGGCTTTAGATTTTTATCGCCGTCCCGGTAATTTTATCGCGGACATTTGACGCGTTATCGGGAAACTATCGCATGTTACCGCCGTGTTGAGAATAAGACGTTAACACGGCGTTATTTTCACGCGATAGACGGCGATATGAAAAATTGCGTTAACCTATTTTGGCGATGATTATCGCACGTTCTTGAGAATATCCCCCTAGGTCTGTAACCATCATCCCCTATGGACCATCGGCAGATTGGCTGTACATTGCAGACTGCAGTCAGGGACTCCTCTCCTCTGCTCTGTGCTTCTTGTTTTAGATTGCAGACTGTAGCATGTATTGCAGAGGATTCTACCGATCTGGCCACCATACAGCTGGCAGGAATCATGGGAAAGCAAAGCTTACTGAATTCCCTGCCATGCATGGCCACATCCCACTCTTTTCAGGCCCGAAACATATGCTGTACTAGGCCTGGTGGAACAGTCTTGGACTTTGAAAGAATAAAAACATATACCTTCAATGCACTTTGCAGTGAGATTTGTGTGTTTTTCACCCACTTTGATGGCATAGACCACAATGAAAATGCTGGTCAGAGGTAATGCCTGGGCCGGGCCGTGCGTAGAGGTAGTGGCTGCCACCCAAGGGAATTATTTATGATTAAGACTTTCAACTGTGGGCAAGAATGAAAGAGTTCGGGTCCCACTGGCAACCACTCCCATAAAATAAGTACTGGTTTCAGGACCTTATCCCCTTTCACAGATTGATGTACCTGCCCAATGGAAAGGCAGCTCAGTGAGCTCATTAAGGTGTCATTCAATACAGGGATAGCCTGCAGAATGCACAATAGGGTCAAATAGATGGGCATTTGTGACATATATTAAGAATGATTAGTATGACATTCTAACAAATCTGAGATCACGGCGATTGCAAATGGAACATGAGAGAATCCGGACAAGGTTAGCATGTAAGCAACATAATTAGCGTTTTGGGGGGAAGGACAATTGCAGTTAGTATGGGTCAGTAGTTCATATGAAAGCTGGTGGCATCATTTTAAGGAAGTACACATTTCCAGAATCCCTTTGCGATTGTCCAAGCTCTTCCATGTGTTTTAGAGACTTTTCAGCTTGGCTGGAGCCAGCCGGGCTGTAGGGTGGGCTGAGAGGAGATGTACACCATGTGGCCTTCTGTCAGAGCTTTCTCACGATTATGCACGATCATTTGGATATGCATACGCCTCTGTCAACAACTGGGTCAGTCGAAGGTGCATCCCATAGCTTGGCACCATGATGTGGTGTGGGGCTAATATAAGAGAAACAGCATATGCCATTGTGGAATTGAGCTGAAAAGTGAGTGAGCAAAGGTAGACTTTTTTAAGTAGGGCACCCCTGCTACGTAGACCTGTAATAGCCAACCGAACCTCCATCCCTTTTCTTGATACTCCAGTATATATCAGCACCACACCCCTTCCCAATGCACTGCTGTGAGCAACACTTCTGTCTCGCCCAAGCACGTCATATGTTGAAAGATTTCTAGCCATTTTCCCTTTGTTCTGATGGTCATCTTGGGAACATATTTAATATTATTCAGCTGTAATGGACATCACTCTTCTGCCCTTACCAGTTCAGCAACTTCACTAAAGAATGCATCATAAGTTAACCAAAAACACAAATTAGTACTAAGACTCTTCACTTCACTTAGGTATTAAGTGCTTTTGGAGATCCTGAATGTGCTCCACCTGCTGAATCCTCATGTTGCAAAAAACTTACTTCCCAAGTGCATTAATTTGACCCTCATCAAGATCTGTTGCAAATCCTTATCTATCCTAATTACAAGGAAGCCTTTTAGAGTCCTTTATCTCTTCCATGCATTATTTCAAATGGGCTTTTTGCCTGTCATTGCATGCATTGACTTGCCACACGCATTTACCTATCAATCCAGCTCAATTACCAAAGCTTGATAAGTACTCTTCTCCAGACAATTCATGCTGTTGACTAATCCATTGTACGGAGGGTGAAATAATGCTGCTGTGAAGCCAGGTACAGCTCAATTGTTTACAAACTCCAACCATATGGTCTACCAAAATGAGACAGCATAGTCCATGATCATTTTTTTTTGCAAAATCCTCATTGCATTTTGGGGCTTTTCCTGTTGGATAAGCCCACCCCTACAAGGTACTGTTTTTATCATGAGAACTGGGAGGACTTAGTAGTAGGAAATTTGTTGATCATGACAGATTCTAAAACTTTCCCTCAATAATTTGAGGAAAATCAGTGATTTCAGGTAAAGGTACATTTATGCAGGGCATTCTGGGTAAGGAAACGTAGCCGGATTCATGCAAGTCACGCGCCCTATAGTCCCATGAATGCCTTGTTTTCAGTAATGTCTGTGGTTGTAGAACTCTCTGGGTGCCGGCAAAGCCTTGCCAAATACCACAAGAACCCTCATTGCCAGAATGAGTGAATTTCAATGGAAAAACCTTGGTGTTTCTATGTTGCACTTTAGGTCCTTTCCTGTCATAGGCTCAACTACACAAGTTGGGGTCTTGTTTGTATGGAGGAAAGTGAGGGAACACAGAGTAGTAGAACATTTGGTACTATCAGTTGAGTCTTTCTCTATTTCTGGCTTCCTTTCGGTTTCCAAAACTAAGCCACTGTGCAAGAAATAAAACATTTCTCAAAAAATACCCTCTAAATGACATATAAATAATATGGGTATCCCCAAATTCAGACTTCTAAAAATAACCCCTATTTTTAAACTCATTAGCATGGACACATTTAAAAACATGCATAGGTTTCCGTCACACCCATTTTTCATTCATTAGATTTTACTATATGAATTGATGCATGGTAGGTGGACAAAGGAAAATCATTATAAGCTGCAGGTCAATTGATGGCTCTGTGTATCTCATGTTTTTGGACAACCAACAAACACTATATATCCCTACGGCCACACAAGTCTGACAAATGTAACAGTGTATTACTTTTGTAGATCTGCAATTGGGACAAGAAATTACAGATCAAGACATTGTCACCTATTTAATTTTTTTCCTACCACCTTTAATTACTTTTAGAATCCAACAATTAGTTTCTTCAGAAAAACCATAAGCGGTCTACTTCTCTGAAATATTTAGCCTTCCGGCATTCACCATGGCTTTCCTGTTTTCCCCACAAACTGCAATTAGGTAGAGACCTCAAAAGTAGGAAAAATTGACTACCACATAGAAAATTGCAAAAACTGTGGTAAAAAAACTATTTTTACAACTCTCCCTATTTCCCTATTTGGGTAATCCGGGTAAGTGGTGATCTTCGCACAGCAAACCTTTTGTTGATTCGATTCTTTAAAAAAACTCATACTTTCCTGAACTGTACATCTTTTCTATATTTCCAAAAAACAATAACAACAAAAGTTTACAACAGTTTGGCTATTTTGTCAGTTCTCACCAAAGGAGTCAGCAAACCCTGGGTACCTTTAAAATACCCCTAATGTGGGAAAAAAAAGATTTGGTCTGGATACATTTTGTGGAAAAAAAGTTACGAAGGTTTAAGCAGAAATTGCTCTAAACGTCAAAAAAGGGCTCAGCATTTGAGGTGGGGAGCCTTGACACTTAAGGGGTTATTAAAATTCCAGTGGATGAAAAATATTGAACACAATATTTATGATGCAACAGCTATGCCAAACTATATTATGACTACGATATTCTGATTCAATGCAAAATATAAAAAGCCTAATGTCAAGAAGACCAGTAGACAGATTGAGACCAGTAGTTTAGTCGAATCACACTACAGTTGGACAAATTAGAAAGGGAGACAACCATTAACTGACAAATAATAAATAACTGTGTTCACATTCCATATGGTAACATTCAATTTCATAACAGTACCCTACAATACTATGCCCATCTGTTTGCAGTATTCTGTTTCTCCCACTAAGTCCTGCCTCTGCCTCTCACTGAAACCTCTCCATTCTGAGTATATAAGAGTGGGACCACTAAATACTTGGTTTGCATCTTCTGTCCCAGGTTCAGCCTTGCCAGCTATGGGACTCAAATGCCCTGCCTCTACTCTGCATGTTGAGGAACAGCACCTGTTTGGAGGGCAAGAGTATAAGATAGCCAGCTTTGTGCTGGTGCTGACTTGAAGAGGGGTCACTTATATACCTCCTAAAATCTCCCCATAATGCTCTGTACCATCTATATTTTAATATATTTTAATAGCTTGACGTCAGTACTGCCTATCGTGAAGCTAAAGGACAAACTAAGGGCCAGATGCTCCATTATAGTGGTCGCAAAAAAACTGGTTGCAAGTTTCATGCAGTATTTTTGCTACCTGTATTGAATTTTATGAACTGACCCAATTACTAATAGGTTGGTTCTTAAAATTCCTAATCGGAATAGGTTCAATCTGACCTACCAAATTAATAGTCTTTGTGTAGGGCATACATTGCTGCTCACGTCAATTGGATACAATCAGAGGGATTGTGGCCTGCAAGAGTCAGCAGACCATCATGTCTGTGATTGTATTTAAATAAAGAAACCTTTAAAAGAAACGGGGCTGCGTTAAAAAAAAGTTTTCTTTTGAAAAAAAGTTTCTTTGAGAGTTGACAGTGGTCCCCTGGATCACTGCCTACTCCCCGAGAAAAATTTACAACAATTCACAAAAGGGAGAGGGTCCAGATGGGGCCCCTTTCCTTTTATGAATGAGTTATCACTCCAACTTGTGGGTTAGAAACTCTTCATTGGACTGTGACCGGAATTATGGTCACAAACCATTGATGCATAGGGTACCAAATCACAATTTGGAATGCTCCCTTCCAAACTGCTATTCAATATCTATTTCTAAACCCATTTAGAGATTTGGAATACATTTTTCAGAACTACTAAATCATTTTAGTACATTAGAAAAAAGTTTTTGCGTTCACAAACCCTCTGATTTATCAAATAGGAGGCTTTTGCAAATGCTAAACGCCTTTGTACACAGGTCTGACGGGCCGTAGCAGGCATCAGGTGGTTTCCCGGGAGGCTGGAAGGGTGGGGGCCGGTTTTGATTCTGTGGGGGCCATTTTTGTTACTGGGGGCCAGTTTTGCAGCTTTGCGCAATATTGGTCCTCAGTAACAAAAGCAGCACTGTTACACACTTGCAACCCCCCCCCCCCAAGTGGGGGCTTTTTCCGTCAAATTGCCAGGGCTGCTTTGGGTTCTCAGTCCGGCCCTGTTTGTACAGCAGGCCCTAAATTCGTAATTAACTGTAAGAACTGAGCATAACTCACACCCAGGAAGCAACTCTGGCCTAAAGTTATTTTTGTACATTCCACTCAATCATACACATAGAATGGGCAACACAGCTTGCTCTGTATGATCACTGTGACAGCAGAGCTTCAACAAGCATTCAGGAGAGGACGTTCTCAATCTTTCATTTAAATGGGCCCTTTTCACAAAATGAAGGAAGGAAGTGACGCTGCTGTTAATGCCTGCTCCACTGTGCATATCCCCTGGACTAGACTAGACTAGACTCCTGGGGATGATTTATAGAAGGTGCCTTGTGAGTGCAGTGGGTATGTGAGCCTACCTTTAGCATTCCAAGGCCACTTTGGTATTGCAGAAGGAGACAGAGACATTTGTGTGGTCCCCTTCTTTTTTATGGGTGATGCTTGCACACCTTTAGCCCTTCTGCATTTCACTAATGCGGTGTTGCCAGAGCAAGTGCAATTATGAACCTGCACTGTTAACAAGACATTGACTGTAATAGGGCGCACATCCTGGTCTGTGCCCAGCGCACCCAGTTAAACGTGCGCCATGGCGCAGAGTGGGAAATTATCCTCAATTTGTAGCACAGCTCTAGTTTTTTATAATTAAAAAGAAATCTGCTGGCATTCCTCTTTTATATTTTTACAAACAATAAAAGTAAATCAGTTATGGTGAACACAGTACCACTTTTACAACTGTGTTAGCAGTGCCAGGAGTAAATGGTAAACGTTTAAGCTGCTTCACATTTTTTCATTGCTGAAAGTTTGTTCCTAATTGATAAAATATTATACAAAGAAATGTTGTGACTAAAGCATCTGTGTGACAACTGGGGTAACTCAAGTGAGTTTCCTAGTAAAAATATTAAATATATGTGCTTCTGTGATAGCTGGGAGGTCACTGTCTGGCATTCCACTGGTAGGTCAAGGTCAAGGTCAAGGTCAAAAGGTACTTTATTCGGCAGCTAACAGCCATAAAAGCAGACAATTTTCAAAAGAAAACATTTCATCAGGGTACATTCAGTTAAAAACCTAAATCACATAAATAAATAAAATGAGAACAACTTTGTGAATCGATAAAAACCGCCAGCCATTAATTGCTATGTCAACATAAAGTACGATGAGTACTTTTTTCAGAGGAATGTTGTAGTTTTTAACAACGTTTATCTCTTCCAACCTGAGAAGCTTGAACACTGAGAGGAAAGACACAGCACTTCTCAAATTATTGAGTAGATATGAAAATAAATTTTTGGTACTCTGTCTAACGGAGACCTATTGGTATTCCTATTTTCTGATTGAGGCAGAGATGTTTTAGAGAAGATATCAAATATCTAAATAAAGATCTGCACTCATAAACAGGTAGATATTATTGTTTCAAATAAGGAAGACTGCAACCTTATCTTGCAGCAATGCTTATATGAGACAAGGATGTTGCCGGGAAATATATATATTTTTTTAAAAGCTGGGAAATATTTTTATGTTGTTGTTGTAGATAGCCGGACATAGTCACTGAAATTAAATAACTTGGTTTCAAGCACTGGTAGCCTTGCCATTTATTTGTTTATCCCGATTTCATGCTGACAAAGCGGAGAGGAATTCTGGGAATAGAATTATTAGGGAGAGGAAGAAGATTCTAGGTTGGTCAATTGCAGACTTGGTCAGGCTTTTTCCATGTTCTGTGAGACTGCTTTCTGATTCCACCTATTTAGTTGCCAGTGTTCCTCTCTTTGGTGAGAGAGAAACCTGATTAAACTTTCCCAGAGGAAGTTTGTCCACATTTGGGTGGCAGAAGGTTGGCCCGGGGTGTGCTTCCCCGCTTGTATTGGCTACTATTTTACAAGGGACAATGATCCAAAATCCAAATGTTATGTGAGTAAATATGGAGCAAATAAATATTTTTGGCCAGTCAAAAAGCAGATTTTTTAACTCCTTGAAACCAAAAGTACCTTCCTAATATATTGCCTTTTTAGTCCTATAGAGGTCAACTAAAACCCCTACATTAACACCCATACTCAAAGTCACAAAGTGTAAGCTAATTTCCACACTTGCACTTGGAGCAAAGGCTTTGCTGCTAAATTTGGATCATTTTTTAGTACAGCGCAATGAAACATCTAAAGGTCCTTATTAATGCTCCCACTGAGCTCATCCCAGTCACAGACTAGAATGGACTTAGGTCTCTTAGACCAATATTTAGCACCGAACTCTACGTGAAAGTTCAAATAAATACCCTTAAAATTCATATCTGGGAAGAAATCAATTTGTTACAAACAACTTTTATCTGCAAACACTGACACCTATCCAGCTTATTGCAAACTAAACTTAATGGACTTTCTTCCTTAAATTGGCATAGCAGTTAAGCAGACAATAATGTGGATTATGGCAATACAAAACGTCTTGCTAACATAATATGCAAATGCATTTTTAATCAGAGACTACAGGAATTGGCTACTTGTTTCTTTCAATTATTTTAAAACTCAGAAATGTAGACACTCTATTATAATTTGTTTGGAAGGAGACCACTCACAAGTGGTGACCACATTCATAAGATTTATGAATTGTGTTGCTGTCCTCGTAGCTAAATTAAATCCGCGGTAGCCATTTTTTCGCCCAGTGTCAGAAATATTAGATTGCAATAAGAGGACGGAAGTGCCCATGTGACTGACTTCCTGCGCAACGTCACTTTAGAATGGTGAACTGCTGTTGTAACACTGCGACCTTCAATAATAATGTTTAAAGGTTTACAGGGACTACTTTGCACATTATCACCTCCCAGCTCGGAATGTTTATTTACAAAGTGAATTTGCACATTGCTGCTTCATAATGCCTGAGCAGCGTGAGCCTTATTAACGTTGCATTTTTGGACGACTTTTTAACTTCTATTAACTGCTGTTTGTTGAAATTTATCGAATTCGTGAATTATGCTGAAACCCTTCCAGCTAAATCAGCAGTAGCCACTTTATCTTCTTGTGATAGAAACATCTCCTTTCATAAGAGCTCAAAGGGCACATGTGGTCTGCTCTCCCAGTGCTGCTTTATATTGACGAGCTGCTGTTATTAAACTGCTATCTTTAATAATATCTCCCAAGGTCTCATGGGCCTGCTTTGCAAATTGTACATTTTATTAGGCCAAGTGCACTTAACCTCTTTATACTCCCTCAGCGGCTTAAATATATTTTATATTGCACTTCTGTACAACCTTCAAATTTATTTTACCTGTTGTTTGTTAAAACTTTTGTGTCTTAAGCGTATTTTTCTGTGCTCTGAACGTTTTAAAAATGTTTAAATGTGTATTATTATAGTTTTTTGTAAAAGGAATGTTCTGGGTATGCTGCTTAGTACTTCAGCAATGTTATAGCTTCAATGATTCATCCTTCCTTTTGAACTTTTCTTTCTTTTCTTCCTTTCCTTCAAAGATGCCAGGTGATTTTCTTATTCACTGTCTGTAATGGTGTTAATTACCTGCAAACTTGACTTGAAGCAGAATATTAAAACCCCCACTACTTCCAAAGGGCAGTAGGGGCAAGGATGTAGTCAGAATTAAGCCAGTGACTAGCCATGCTGCAGTAAGGACGGAATCTGTCAGACTCATTAAGCCTGGTGGTCTTTTTCCACTCTTGCACGCTATAAATCTACTAACCATGCCAATATCCGGATTTAATGCCCAAATATACATTTACCAATACAATTCAATTCAATTCAAGCTTTATTTCGACAGAAATGTCATAAAAGCTACACAATAAAAATGACATTACTATTGTTTAAAAAAAAAAAAAAAAGAGTGCAAATGTACAGCGTATTTGATTAGCATGGACGTTGGTGCAGCCAGCTAATCAATTGGCACCTTTAAACTAAAATGCATATGTCATGTTAAAAATATTAAAAAGAAGCAGAGTAACAATGGTAAATAAATACATAATTGTCCTAAAAAAAGCATAAAAACAGTCAATACTTCATCATTATAGGTAAGCAGTGATACAATACTTAAAAAGGCTTTAAGTTTGCTTAGTCAGACAGCGGGAATTTGAGAACTAAAGTGCTTGTGCTTAATAATTCTGACAACAATAATGTTGTGGCCTTAAAATCCCTACTGACCTATATACAATAAAAAATGTATCTATCTCGAGAGGGCTTTCCACCTTATGAGCCAGGCTTGACCCAAAAACTTTGCTACACAGCAGGAGAAGAAAGGCCTGGAGTCGGACTTAAAAATGCGTAGTGCTGTGTAATGGTCCCGTGTGCCAAGCTGCCGGCAAAGCGGTTTCAGCCATTTAGCCCGTGGTGTTTTATACGCCGGGCAAGCAAACAGTAAGTGGGCAATGCTTTCTGTTGGGTCCTTACAACTGGGGCAATTTTTCTCATTGCTTGTGCACCATTTAGTTGTCACTTCGCAAACAGGGAGGGATCCATACCTAAAATGCATATACAGTATTCTATCTCTTGGTACCTTGATTAAGTCAAGAAAGGGCTCATAATATCTAATTTGTTTGTGGGAGTAGAATTCTGTTGTCAGTTTACCCACTTTGGGTCTGCTGATCTCTCGTTGGTCCACCCATTCCCAGTATAGGCATTTAAGTTCCTCTCTCCTCGGGGGTTGCTGACTAGCCCAGCAGCCACAAAGTCCTATCACTGACAGCGTTCTCTTAACGTCATGTATCCAGCCTATTTTCCCCCCAGTGTCTAGGCGGATGATCTCGGTAAGGGCTTCTGCATAGGGAGAGAGCTCAGGGGTCCGTCTAATGCGAGCCCAGAAAAGTAGGGGGCGTAGCCTAGCTACATCATCTATTGACCGCCTACCCATGTCCAGCAACAACGGGGTGAGGGGGATGTATTTGGGTGCAGTAACTAGGTCTCTTAGGAATTTAAGTTCTGACCTACAGAGCTCGTCTAATTTATCGAATCCACAGACTTCTGCTCCATAAAGGGCAGCGCTAACCGCCTTTGTGTCATATATTTGGAGGGCTGGAGCTACAGGCCTAGTGTGGGAAAGGCGATGTTCTTTCGCTATTACTCCGGCCACACGTTTGTGTACCATCAGCATCTTTCCTAGGTGGGGTCTCCAAGACATTTTGTCGGAGAGTCTTACACCTAGATAATCAAAGGTGTCGACCTTTTCAAGGGGAATCCTAGGAGAGGGCCGTTCCTACATGACCTGTGGCCGTTAAAGGCCATAAATTTGGTTTTAGCACCATTTATGACCAATCCCCAATACAACCCTCTACGTTTCTTAAATGATTGATTAGTTCAGGAAAATGTTTTCTGGTAATTGAAATACTAAAGTTGTATCAAAGGCAAATAAAGACCATGGGGTAAAATTCCTAAGACCTCTCTTAAAATACATGCCAATCTACCTGACATCACATACTTTTTAAAAGACCTGCAAAAAATTATTTTCCTCTCCGAACATCAACATCAGTTACTTCATTTTTGGAAGCAAGCAAGATACAGTAATGTTAGGTAATGTATTTCCATGAGTAAGAATGCAGAAGGGAGCAAAATTATGTAAAAGATTTGCTGGTACCCAAAATCAAATGACATTATGACACGAGCAACTAAATGCAGTGTCTCAAAACTTTGGGGCCGATTTAAAGTTTTGTGGACTGAGTACAGTCAGTCACAGTAGAGGCAGACATTACTCTGCAACCTTGACGGACTGTCTTGGGCCAAATTTAGAGACAACCAACGGCCTAGCGGCCATCTCTGCACATTGAAAGGAAACGTCATCACGGCAGTTCCCTTCAAGGTACAAAAAGTTTGATGGATGGCTGCTGTCGCCTTTGACGGCCATCCAGTAATTGTTTAATATTTGTATGTTTTTCAAAAGCAAACGCATGATTTTGTTTTTGAAAAACAAAAAACTAATGACCCACATGTCCAGAGAGTTTTCCCCTAGAGTGTGGATGTATTTCTTTTTCTGTCCCTTACCACCAGGTGATGGACAGAAGAAAAGGACATCACACCGTCCACCCTTAATAGGGTGTGTGGTGTAATGCCCATCTTCTGAAGAGCAAATGGGGCTCTGCCAATCTCTAAATAAGGCAGATGGACCGAGAGTTTGGTGGACAGTGTACTCTATCGCGTTTGCGATGGAGTATCCTGTTCACCAAACTCTAAATCGGCCCCTTTGTCTACTAAAAGGTTGACAACAGGAAATTATGATAGGCCAAAGACACTGGCAGGGAAATCTACAACAGTACTCTGATGTTTAATTGTTCCAAGTTAATGAAGCACAAAATGAATCATTAGATATGTTAGACTCAAATATGTATTACCAGCCCTCACTTGTCTTTGTCCTTTAGTTAACAGCTTAGATGTCAAAATGTTACAATATTAAAATTATTTAACACACTTTTCTCCCAGAAGGCATCCTCATGTTATGCCAATTGAATTGCTGATGGTGGAAATGTTATTGTAGGAAAGGCAAATTTTCAGGGCTCTTAGAGAACATTAGATGAGTTTCTACTTCATGTAAATATCTGGGGATAGACTTTCACAGTTTGGGGACCTGAAATCAAAAGGTCTTGTGCCAGTTTTAGCTTCCTCAATATGGGCAGCACAGGTAGGTGTACTGAAAATAAGGAGGAAGTATGATGGTTCTTAAAACATAAATTTAGCTTTGATTGTGAGGTGGAGGAATAATTCACTCTACTTAACAGACATAGAGATAGTCAGTGCAGCAGGCAAATGCCAGCATATGGTCATGTTCTTCACCCCAAAATAAGACAGTTGCTACTGTGTGAAAAAGTGATGAGATACTGGAGAGTCGTGTTTCATATATACCTGATAGTCCTAAAATTTTCCCACACCAAAACATGGTATTAGCTTGATACAGGCACATGTGGTACAATGTATTTATAATGTATTGGACAAATCCACCTCAAATGCAAATCCAAATGATATTTGATATTTTGCTGAAGCTCTTTCATTACGAAACTACATGAATATATGGAAAATGTGGCAATGCTGCTTTGTGACAGATGAAACTGATTTGACACCTGCATATGTTTCATAAATATGAATGCTAGGCGCACTTTGAAAAAGTGAAATTTAAATACTTTGGAATGAATGGGAAAGTTGGCTTTGATCAGGACCTCACAAGGATCCCGTTAGTATCCTATTTGTGTGTATTCTAATGTGAAACTTCCATTCACTATACTTGTACATGCCATAAATGCCAACCCATTTGGTCACTACGTCTGCATTTTTTAGTAGCGTCCTATTTAGAGCTCCTTGAGGTTAAGGAAGCAGGTGGACCTTGTAGTCAAACTTTCATCAAAGGTCATTCCTGGCCATGAACTTGTTTGGTTCATCCTACTCCCCCATCTTAGAAATGCAAACATAGAGATCAAATGGTTCGGTATGTATGGCATCCTTGTGCAGACATGGTGCCCCTTTGAAAATAACCCTCAGGGCACTCTCAACCATTTTATATCTGGTATCCCACCCAATAACCAAGGAGCACCCTTGCCTACCAAGGTGAAGCCCATCCAGATACAGTAGGTATCTGAATGAGGACTCTAAGAAGAAGAATGTCACTTGGAATCCCAGTGGGTGAGAGTCCTTTTAACACCATTGGGTGATGCCATTGGTCAGGTATAAAGAGATAGGCTAAGCACTGTAGGGGTTCCCTCCTGTTGTTTTTGAATAGTTAAATGTTTGAGAAGGTGAGCGAACCCTGTATCACTTCTCACTCCCTCCTTCTTGGAATATAGTATCTCGAGCCACAGCCAAAGAAGCTATCAATCACAGAGACAAGCGGAGCAGGAAGGTGGCCAGGCAGGATCAGACTGCCCAAGCTTTTGTCCCAAAGTATGGTATTTTCTGGCCGTCATACACTCTAAATGTTGTATTTGATAAAATGTTAAAATGAAGTACCCTTCAAATGGGAGGTTTATATTTTTTTGCTTGGTATTTGTTGTTTGGGTTCTAGGGTTCTACAACTTTGGACAGTCTCTGGGATAGTCAGAAACATTGTTTGTGAGTAGGGAATGCTGATTCCTCTCTTTGAGTTTTCACCATGGGTATCTCTCCTTCTTTTGCTTACTCTTTAGCCTCTATCATCTACTTTAATGATTGGAGTGGCAAATAACTAAAACTTGGTATATAAACAAAAAGATCATGGAATTTGCACATAATGCTCGGATACTGTCCCACCAACTCTCAAACAGTTTTTTAAAAGTCAAATCAAATAAACCTAGACATCTGTCTGCAATTTGTGTAGATGTCTGAGTTTGGGGGATCTTCAAAGATTCCCAGCACCAAATAGGAAAGTTTTTGCAAGTTGAATTTCGCCATGAGTACTCCTCCTCCACTAAACAATATCCTTCCAGACAACCTGCTAGAGAACGTTTAGCAGAAATATGTTTCCTGGTGGAGAAATTCCTGTGTCTATACACCAAAACATTCTGAGCAGAATCCCTTTTCGTTACCCTCCTGAAACACTTACACCAACCTTTTTTGGAGTAGATTTGCAAGTGTTTGCAGGTTCCATCAGTAGGCATAAACCCCCACCGAAGCTGATTCTGTGAATCAGGCCCTGCAAAAGTTGCAAGTGTCCATTTCAAAATTAAGAGTTTACAGTGGCAAAATGTTTTGAAACTCTGGCTCTAAATAACTAGTTATTTAGGCCATGACAAAATATTCATTTCACAAAGTTTTGTGAATTAAAATACAACTTAGCAAATTATAAACATCCTATATGGTTGTTCTTGTGATTCTGAACAGCGCCCCGCCCCCACACTGCTATACACGTCGTCTGACTGACTGCCAGATTAGGAGTTTTCTACTCTGGCGGGCGGTGCTTTGGCAGTCCCAGGCGGTGAGCCTTAAAATGGCACCGCAATGGGAACGCCGAAGCAAGTTCCTGCACGGCATGGACCGTTAAGTCCATGCCGTGCAGGAACTGGGGGTGAATGTATAGCACGGAGCACACCATGTGCCCCCCTGCATGCATCCCAATGGCCCTAAGGCAATAGGGGGCCACAGGGTCCCCTTAGTTTCCTCACCGCCACACTTTTCATGGCAGGCTCACCGCCATGAAAACTGTGGCGGTAAAGAAACTCATAATATGCTTGGCGGCACCGCAGCTGCACCACCACCATATTGCAGGCCTCAGACCGCCACGTCACCGCTGAGGGATCACGGATCCCCTGCGGTTGAAGCAGTCCATTGGCGGTCTGACCACCAAACTCATAATACGGCAGTCGGACCGCCGGTGCGCACTGCCACCGCTGCGCCACCCCGGGTTTGGTGGTCCACAGACAGCTAAACTCGGAATCAGCCCCTTAATTTTTAGCAAATGAGGAGATACCCATGTACCTCTTAATTTACACCAGCTATCTTTTAACCTATCACAAAGGCTTACAATGGAGCGAATCTACATATGCATATATTATCTGCAGGATGCATTGAACAAATGTGTATACAATGTCCAGCATCGCATATATGTTCCTTACAATTACAGAATTGCCTCATTACAACATTTTGTGATTATGATAAAAGATGACTGGTGCAGATCAGAGATGCTGCGTGCATCTTCAAATGTGCTCCATTGAAAATCTTAGTAGAGCAGCCCTAAGTGTGTAACCAAGCTGAGCTGTATCATAATTGTTGCTATTTTGTATCCGTGTTTGTGTTTTCTCTAGCTGACATGGTCTCAGTGTTGCAAATTGTCTTCCTGAAATTATCTGAATATGTGCTTTTTATTTAGTAACTAATTATGCACTCTCCTTAGTCCCACTTTTTAAACGTATCATGGTAGGTACAATTGGTTGTTTTCTTATCTGTAGAGAACCATATGTTCTTCAATGTGTTTCTCTACCACCGTATGTCCTTGTTTTTCTTCTATACTTCACTCTGTAAAATATTCAATAACTACGTTTACATTTCTATAAAAATGGAAAAATAAACAGAATTCAGAATCTGCTTAACGAAAGCATGCTTTCTGCTTTGCAGTGAATCTGGTACTTTTACACTTGAGGGACAAGTTTTGTATGTTTGACTGTGTCACATTTAGCCAGTGTGCCATGTCGCAACAGCAGCACAGAAGAACAAATGGTCCAGTTTTACTATAGGTGTGAGTTACCATTCTGGTATATCATGCAGTGGCGGCTCCTTCGCTAAGGCTGAGGAATGCAGCCCCACTGCTTTTTTGCAGTGAAACAAAGGAAAAATAAAATTATAATAACTTGCGTTATTATAGTTTTATTTTCTCCTACTTCTGCAGCTTTGCATGAGGGGGCCAGGCAGGGGAGCCTCCTAAGTGCCCCCCTCCTAAGTGCGCAATGACTGCTTGGCCGGCCCTCTCAGGCCGCCCAAAACGGTCTAGCGCACTTCGCATGTTCTCCATCCAGGCTGCAGTACAGCCTGCATGGAGAACATGCCCAGGCTCCCAGTCAGAGTCTGAGCGCCGAAACACGGTGCTCAGACCAATCACAACGCTGCTAAGGCAGCTTTGTGATTGGCTGACTGGGAGCCTGGATGTGCTTCCTGTTGAGGCAGAGTGAGGGAGGACTACGGAGGATAGACACGGCGAGGAAGCAGCGAGAAGGTAAGTTTTATTTTATTTTTTTATACCCGCTTCCCCAGCGTCCTACCCCTTTCTCGCCCCACACCCCTACCTCTGATCCGTGCCGGCCGCCGCTGAAATCATGCATAGATTCCCAAATTACGTCTCTTAGGAATATTTACTAATGTTCTCTTCCCAAACATTTGCCTATCTTAAGGAACAGTTTCAAGTGTACGCGATTCTGTCAAATAAATGTATTCACTACAGTTTCACTAGCCCAAAAAGTAAAATATGGCAGGTTTGGATTTGGAAATTTGACACAGTTTCAAATTACATCTGAAATCCTTTCTTTCCTGGCTTAAAACTTTTTTCCCTAATTTATCAGGTTATATTTACTGACACGTGCTTGGGGATGCCAGCAGGAAAACTGTTGTATGTTAAGTCAATATATGCAAGTTACACAATCTTATTTCACTGACCTATGCAAAATAGAGCTAGCTGTATGTCAGAAATTGACCTTCATAAACCAGGCAAAAGGTTTGTATTGAGTCTCTATTACTTTTAGAAAAAGTTGCAGATTTGTCAGAATGTGGCACTGCTCTTTTCTAGCCTTCCAACTTGTTTTATTTCACTTTAACCACTGCTTTCAACATTTCGCCAGCTTTCTGGCTGTCGTTGGGACTGTTTGCTAAGCTCGGCTTCCACGGCCATTAATCAGGACTTGAACACAACGTGCCATTTTCAGTGACTCAGGTGTATAATACAAGAAGCTTGGATCAGCAAGAACCCATTCGCATCAGCTGCTTGGCAAGATCTACACACACACACTTGTGTCTGAGCACAACACACTTCCTTCAGTATTCATATTTAGTAATACTTGAGTAACAACTAATATATAAAACAAGTTGCTATTCTGTTCTATGTTTTCACAGGTGATATGCTTTCCCAGGTCTCCTTAAACAAATTGGGGCATGGTGAAACCACTGATGTCTTTCTCTGGGTGTTTTAGGCAGGTGATGCTGTCCTGGAAAAATGGTGCATAGGGATTGCTTCGGAGGGGGAGGGAGGGGGGGGGCAGAAGGGGAGAGAGGATCAGATATAGGATGAGATTTAAAACATTTCTTAAGGAGAAAGTAATGTAGAATCAGTTTTGTGACCATACTCTTATAATCAATCAAAAGCTTTTAATGGCTCTGAAGGATTTGCCGGCCTCCCTAACACAATAACAATAATTAACAGTAACATTATAAAACCACACCAGATGGGGTGATGTCATCTTTGATGCTAAAGGTACATTCATTGTTTTAAACATGTTTATATTAAAGTTTTCACTATATCTCTCAAGACATCAAGAAAGAGAATGGAATGACTCATGCTGAACTCTAACTCAAATCAAATTGTCGTGTACATATACGTTTATAAGAATTGTAATGGAGGTTTGAAGGACCATAGTGAAGAGGGGCAGAAAGAAGAAAGGAGGGGGACAGTAAAAAAGCCCTTAGAAGAAAAACACAGTGTGAGTAGTAAGGTTCCTAAGGGCCTTATTATGACTTTGGCGGTCCTCCAGCACCGCCGCCACCGTGCTTTCTGCTTGAGGACCGCCAAAGCCATGGTGTGCCCGACTGCCATGATTAGGAGTTTAATCCTGTTCTGGCAGGAGGGGCTGCAGCGGTCTCACGGTGGTGGGCTTTTAGGCTTATAGGAGAGTCTAACAAGCAGCCCGCTGCCGTGACAGCGCCTGCAGCATGTTCCTGCACAGTGTGGCATGCATGCCACACCGTACAGGAACAGGAGTGCAATTCCAGGGTGGCACAACATTTACCCCCATGTATGCTCCCCCAAGCTCAGGAGTAGTACGGGGCCCTGTTAGGGCCCTCATAGTTGCCTCTCCGCCACCCTTTTCATGGCGGGCTCAGGGCAACTCAAAATATACTTGGCAGTGCCACAGCGGCCCCACCAGCACATTCCTGCTCATAATTGCTGCGCGACCGCCGCAGGATCCTAGATCCCCGGCAGACATAGCTGTCCTGTGGTGGTTCGACCGCCCCAATTGTAATGCTGCAGGCGGGTCCGCAGTGTGGCGGTGGTCGGACAACCACCACGAGTATGGTGGTCCTCTGGACTGCAGTACTCGTAATAAGACCCAAAGTGTTTATTATGTTTCATCACAGACATCATCAGATAACCATCTCTACTGTGGAAAAATCGAAGTAGATTAATGATTGTTCAGTAGAGGAACCCAAATTTCATTAAATACGAAGAACTTTTCTTGCAATGTATTTATAATTCTTTCTTATATCGCCATTTTCATCATCTTGATTGGCCAGTCATTGCATTTTGGGGCCATGGCTGAGTGCAACAGCCTCAGGATACATACTTTAGTCACTGCTAGGTATGTGCAATCTACCATCTCCAGAGGGTTGGAACATTTGGAATGTCTGATGCATTGTGAAGTGTAGTTAGCCAGACCCTTGGAATTGTCATATCTACTAGTATTTGTCATCTCTGAACATTTTCAAGACCATTATTGCTCTAATTTAGGGCAGGACCAAAGTATGTAGGCAATGTTGCATCCCACTTATTGAAATCTTTACCAAGTCCAGTCGCGGCTCCTGGAGGGAGTGCTGCGGGCGGTGGGGTGGAGCGGGGGAGGGGCAGGGTGGGGGGTAGTAAACTCCAGCATACGGCCGAGACGGAGGTAAGTACAGAAATAAATAAATAAAACGAATTACATTGCACGCGCCGCATCGCCATTTGGCGTTGCAGCGCGCGCAATGTAATTCGTTTTATTTATTTATTTCTGTACTTACCTCCATTCGGCCGTATGCCGGAGTTTACTAACCCCCACCCTGCCCCTCCCCCGCCCCACAGCACTCCCTCCAGGAGCCACACCTGACCAAGTCGCATCCCGTCTTAGCTCCCAGGAACATTGTCTAACAATGGGCCAGTGTGAGGCATGTAGGATTTTCAAAAAAGATAAATTTTAGTCAGGCTTCAAGAAGGCCCTGCGCTTGTGTCACTAGAACATACAAGCTCTGACAAATCATTTTCCACATAATGTTTATATAGAAGTGTATGCCAGCAGGCCCTGGGCCCAGTTTAGTCTGTGTAGAAAAATATTTGGTGATTAATGTTCCTTGTCAACTGGAGACTGCATCCATATGTTGTCCCCAGTTTCTCAGAAAAGTGGGAACTGGAGAGGGTAGATTCAAACCACTGATAAAGTTGGATATTGGGGGCCCAATTCACAAAAGTAATCTGAGACAAAATCCTAACTTTACGAATAACTTTACTACTCCTAAATGCCTTTTGTGAATACCGAAAGTCGTAAAGTTAGGATTTTGTCTCAGATTACTTTTGTGAATCGGGCCCACTGTTGTTGAAAGGAATCAATCTCTAATTCGAACTGTTGTGTTGATGATACACATCCATTTGTTTAAAAACTATCTGCCAGGTGAACCTGTCATTGGAGACGCAGGCGAGAGTGATTCAAGCATCTCCTTTCAAAGAGGTCATCCTAAAGAATGCCTGTGCAAGTAACACTAAAGGCCAAAACTTTAAAAATCTTTGTTAAAAAGCCCGTAGAGACAATGCTGGGCATGCAAACAGTGCACATTGTGTAAAAAAAACACAGTGTAGAAGAAAATCATGGCTGATTTTAAAGTATTAGACTGACGTGTAAATCCACAAATTGTAGATTCCATGCTCCCATGTGTTCATATTTTCACAAGTCAGGAAAGTCACAAGATAAATCCTTCAGAATATATCTGGAAAGCTACGGAATGCATTAATTTCCGTGTATGCCTCACCCTTAAATGGCAGCTTTTCCACCAATTAAAAATCTACTAAAATTGAAATGCATGTTAATATTTCTTTTTACCTCAATGTTTACCCTTTAGAGGTAGCACAGCAGCCTGTAAATGGCAGATTTCCCATCCTTTGGTGCACAAGTAAGTTTGAGAATGAGTCTCTATATAAGATACCGCTCAGCGCTGCAGCTATCTCTAGCCATTGCATAATTATATTTACCTTTGAATTCTAGCATTTTTGTTTTATTGTTTGAAATGCATCTAAAATATGTGCAGGGCCCTTGCATATAAAGAATCTACTCATACCTATCTTTTCATATGAGGTTGCTCATCCGGCTCATGCTGGACTGAACAAAAAATAGCACATTTAATATTTTTGGTGGTTCTTGTGGTGCAGTGTTCTCATCTTCCTTGATTGGCATGTCTGTGAAACGTGTTGTTTGCATTTTGGGCATGCAGTGCATGCAGTTTTCAAAGCAAAACTATCTGTCTCATGAAATCCAATACAACAATAATGTGAAGCAATATCATGAATGTCAAAGCAAACATTTTTTCCATAAAATTTGGATTATGATCTTGATACAGTGCAGAAATGTTCAGTACATGAAGTGTGTCCGTTTCAGGATACCTTAATCAGGACTTGTACTTTTGACCCAAACACTCAATCTAGCAGGTTTTGTAACCGTTTCACGTGCTATCTGGCATTACTTAGACCCTGGCGGGCGTCCTGCAAGCCCTCCAGGTGAGCAACCCTGCCTGAGGACAGTCAGCACTATTTAGATGTCTCCGCCTGTGAGGGAGGGATCTTTGTGCTGTGAATGGAGCTGTGGCGGCTCCCTTCCCAATGGGCGCAATGTGTAAAACGCCTGCAAAGCAAACTTTATTGCTCAGAGAAAACAGACTTCCAATGCTATAGTTTTCTTTCTGTACACACAAAATAAATGGCCCTAATGTACAGGGAATTTTTTCCCATGTCCATGGGAGCCATTCTGCATTTTACCCGCCCTTGTCAATCATGCCATGGCGAATGCAGGCAGGGAAAAAACTGACAGTTGCCCTACACTTAATGAGGTAGGGGCGACGGTGGTATTATGGGAAACAGACCGCTGGGTCAAGGCCTTCCATTGATGAAGCCAGTGGAGGCTCCACCGATGACATCTCAGCAGGTCCCCTACGACTAAATAGTGCGGCGGCACCACAGGTTTGGCAGGGTGGGAAGACAGGAGGCTTACAATGTTCCTTCAGCCCCACCAAACCCTAAATGTGGCCATTAGATTTTAAATGTAAGAGCAAAATAATCACTTATTGGATTTCAAAACCACCAACCTGCTCACAAATGCACTGATGTCTCTGTAGCTGGCCTGTTAGACTCTGTCTATGAATTGCACTACTGATTTAAAATAATGTGGAAGCAAATGGAAATTATTGTGCAATTTTTCCCAATTCAATTCTTAAAATGGAAAAAGGAGAGCAGGTACTCCATCTCAAAATACCTGATTCTTCGTAAGAGCCACATTAACACTGTGACAACCCTGCAGTGTGGTGCCCGCGCTCACCAATGTGAAAGAAGGAGGTACTGTTTATTGAGGTTTAGTGACAGACAATCGGAAAAAAACATTAGACCACTAATGGAGCTGGGTTGACACACAGAAAGCGGTGGAAGTATTTTCTGACGAATGATGGAGATATTATTCAAATCATAGTACATGAAAAAAATTACATTTTTTAAACACGCAAAGAACACTTGTAGGGCAAACAAAGGTGCATGTTAAGATTCTTGTTACATAGTCTGTCCAAGAGCAGCATTAGATGGTGATCATTCACCCTTGCAGTTCTCCTTCAGAAGGTATTCCTGTGAGTAAGTTTTGATAAGAGTGACAATATAACAGCCCTTGGTTCATCGGGAAGTGCAATTAAAGCGGCAGTAGGGGGTCAACTAGATAAGGTATAGGATTATTTGTGAGTGGTAAGCTGGTTAATGCTGGCGAGTGAGATATCGACTGAGAAAATCATGGGCAAAGCCATTGTATCAATGGACTTGAAGACTAGTGTCGGCAATTTATAAAGGGATTTGCTTTTGGTATATATTCATCCAACATGATATCAGAACGGGGAGGTGCTTGTTCATCTTGAGAGCATTTAAAATGTGTCTGTAAGAAAGTACATATTTTTTGTTGTAATCCTTTTTACCTTCCTGGTTTTGCTGGCTTTTAGAACTGTGTGCTATGCCACTGCTAACCTATGGTATGAGGGGGCTATGCTTTCTACTGAATACATTTATTGCGCATTGGTTTAACCTAATTGGCTTGCTTAGCTTCCCCTTAAGACCATGGTAGATTGAACAAGAAATTCACCAGTGTTATGGAATTTAAACATCAAATGTGGACTGCAGTGTGAATTAATACAACTCACATGTATGACAAATAAATCTATGGTTTCACAGAGCGTCATTGTGCTCTGGCTAGGCTACAGTTTGTGCTCAATGTTTTCCAGCTTAATGCCACAACATAAAAACTTCATCTGGTGCGATCTGCTTGGTGTAGCCGACCTCTGCTCCATCACGCTCAGCCTGAAATCACACTTAGGTTACAGTCAGTAGCGGCTGGCAGGATAGGACTGAAGGGGTGGAGGATGACAGGGGGACAAAATACAACAACAAAAAACACTTACCTCCTCGCAGCCGCCTTGACCGTCTCTCCACCGTCATGTCTCCTTCTCCGGTGACTCCCGGAAGCAGGAAGCACCCAGGCTCCCCTAAGCCAATCACTGCGTTGTAATTGGTCTGAGCGCCGTGGGTCGGCACTCAGACAGGCAGTGGGAGCCTGTGCATGTTCTCCACCAGGCTGGGCGTTACAGCCTCGTAGGGAACATGCAAAGTGCGCATGACTGTTTGGCCGGCCCAATACGGCTGGCCAAACCATCATGTACACTTGGAGTGTGCAAACCACTCTTCCCCCTATGCTACCAGCCCCGCCCCACCCTAACCCAGCCCTGAACCTACAAAAAGTAAAATGATAATAACGAAATTATTATAATTTTATTTTTCCTGCTCTGAGAGCAGTGGGGCAATGCTCCTCCGCCATAATGGAGGAGCCGCCCCTGGTTACAGTCAACCCCAAACTGACACTTTACATTGCCTCTTTCTTTTTCGTCAATGCTTTTTACCCTAAAACTTTAAAAAAGAGTGACTCCAGTTCCCTTTATCAGATTTTGTTTCAGTGTCTTTCTGCTCATTACTTTTTTCTATTTTTCGAATTTGCTTGGGAATTTTATTGCATTATTTTCTTGACTTTATAATTCTTGGTAGGGCTCGAATTTAACAAGTATTTCTCTGGAAAAATTCCCTATCAACTATGGTTTAGCCTAACCAGATTTTGTGTACCTTCTCCCATGTTAATAACCCAGTGTCTGAAGGTGGGGATGTCATAGTCACTAACCTTATCCAGGGGTAGTATGAGACTGGCTGACCAGCAGACTGTTGCAATAACTGATTGGGCAACAAAGGGGAAAAATAGTAAGCGTGGGATGATAGGCTTACTCTGGATAGGTGAAAGGTGATAGGCGACTATTCCTTTGTTGTAGTAGTATAACTTTGTTTTATGTTTCACATAAAATCAATAAAGATAATTCAACATACAATAGCCAATCTTCTCAGTACGGAAGCATCAATGATGCACCTAGATGTCTAGAACTGGACGCTCAGAAGGTCTGTTGAGTTTCCTTCTTGATTGGCCAAACAAAGGGCAATTCTTTCCAATAGCAATCGTGCCACTCTGCACCAAATAGTACAGGTGAACGATGTCAAGTGCTTCTTTAAAACTGTCCCAGTTAGAAGTTAAACGCCACAAATTTAAAAAAACATCATTGGAAATCTCATTGCTCTTGATTGAAGATTATGATTAATACAAAAGTTCAAGGCAAATCACCAAACTCCACCACACATTAGGGAATGAGGAAAGAGCCAAGCAAGGATTTCCCGAATTAGATCGCTTAGAAGTGCCAACAGCAAGAAGCATAAAAGGCAAAAATAGTTGCAAGTGGGCAGAAAACAAAACAGAAAAAATAAGGGAATTCATAGATTTTGATTCATGTGTCACTTGCAAATGTCTCCTGATACATGATTCAAACCCTGACGTCACAGGAAGTCTGTACTTCATCTTGGATTGTCCACACCCCTTTCGTGAAACTTGTGGTGTCACTTTGACGCATGAAGTAGAACCCCAAGTTTGACATGCTGTGCACAACGCTGAACTCTGCAGTCCTGCCACTGTCCTTCTTGATTAACATTCCACATGGCTCGTGAAACGCCCCCCCCCCCCGAACCCACTCCCCCCCGGATGTCAGTGATGTTGGAAATTACAAATTATTCTAGGAAGTTGGATAATTAACCCCTTGGAGCATAGTGTCCAGCAGCAAGCTGCCTGACTGTGCATGCACCGTGCGGTCTTTTTCTGAATGTTTGCCATCTGGCATATGCTCTCAGTACAAATGTAACACTGAAAGAGTGTATGAGGGCATATTTTAGGGATATGTAGTATCTGGTATTTAACAGTTGTGGCGGTGGTAGAGAGGACATTTTCCACACTAAAACTAGAATTAAAAAGTACACCAAGATTTCTAGTGGAGTTAAGTGGTGTCTGAATGTTGGGAGGGAAGAGTACTGGATCAAATACATAAACCAAGGTGCTTGGAGATAGAAAAGTGGTGTATAAGTTGAGCAGATGTGAGCAGAGACACATCCAGTGGGATATAGCCAGTAGTCGGTCCAAGAGACAGAATTGGAGGAAAAGACAAAAAGATAGAAATAAGATGAATATTTGGGTGTCACCGCCATGGAGTTGATACGTGGAGATAAAACACAACATTATTTTGTCATTAGAGTGCTATGCAGGGAGAAGAGAATGGGGCCTAGAACTGATCCATAGTGGATAAAGCAGGTACAGACCATGACAGAGAGTGGGAAGAGGACTAGAAGACAGAAAGAGAACGGAAGAGGCCAATTTAGTTCAGCAATACCTAGTAAGCTAAACAAGCCAAGCCAAGTGTTGGGTGGCTGATAGAGTTGTACAATGCTGAACAGTTTTGTAGGGATAGAAAAAGCGCAAGCTGTGATGACATGCAGATGTAATTATGTTGAATACGTGTGAAAGAGTAGTGTCATACGTAGACTGAAGTAACCGGAAGCTTGACCAGAAATTATTAGGTAATAAGTACTCAGAGAGGTGACCAAGAGTTTTTAAGGAAGAACTGTCAATGGCCAAGAGAGATAACTGAGTAAGTGGGAAGGGGGGAGTAGTTAGGATACATTTCAAGCCAAATGTTGTGAGTGAGAGCCCTGAGAGGCTCTTTGAGAAAGGCTAACTTTACTGAATCAAGCACCAATATGAAGATCGAGAGAACAAATTTTGAATCTGCTGGTGTTCTGGGGCCGAGGTCTTCCTTAACTTACAGATGAGAGCGGGTGCTTTTGTCTTACGTTTATGAATAAGATGAGTGATCCAGCATTAGGGATGGGTTACTTTATGTGTATATGAGTGACAAGAGAGTTGGAGTTGAACATTTGCTGCAGAGTGTTGTTAAGAGAGTCAGTAGAACACAGATTATTTAAACCTGCTTATTTGAACATGGTCAGAGGATGGAGGGGTAATCAGGGAGTGGGGTATTCCATCAGGCATCACAATGAGATTGAGAATATTAACATGTGTATGGCAGGGGACAAATCGATGTGGAAAAGTGAGTGTTCCAAGTGAAATTGGGCAAAGTGAGTATATTTTGGTTGTTTTAGAGCCAAACAATACTGCCACTTGAAAGAACAGCCTTAATTCCATTAAGTATATAAAGCTTCAAAATACACAAAGCTTCTTTTGAAGGGTTAATATTCTGATTTCAAGATAGTACAAAAGGTGAGAAGTGTTGATGTTAATGTTTATTCTTCCAGGAATGTACCAAAAATCGTCTCTCTTATCAAGGAAATTTTCCTTTTGGATGGCCCAAGCTATGTTACACATGATGATGATGATGATGATGAGAGCACTTGTAGAGTGCACAAATGCCCAGAGCTATCTTGGCGCTGAGATTACACAAGAAAAAAGAGCTCACTACTTTCTGAATAGGCAGGTTTTTAGAGATTTATCAGATAGTGCTTGTTGTCGGGTGCTGGTCTCCGACCTTCAGTTTCCAAGAGACTGTGCATCCTCTCCCAGTTGCCACAAATGGAGGAGTGAGATGACCAGTGGTGGATGGGAGTGCAAAGATGGATGGGAGTCATCCAGGAGGAAGCTCACATCATTGCTCTCATTGAGTCGGGGTATGGCTTTCATCCTTCCCACGTCAGTAAAATAAATCACCGTGATCTGGCAAGAAAGACTAGGTTTGCCAAATACCCATTAGTGTTAATGTTAATGTTAATGTTACTGAAATTTATAAAGCGCACGTATACCCGGAGGTGTCTTGGCGCTGAGAACATTAGTAGACCTGCTCGGGCGTCTAGTTCTGGAACAACCAGGTTTTCAATCCCTTCCTGAAGGAGGAGAGGGAGCTCGCACTTCTGAGCTCAGTCAGAAGAGTGTTCCAGAGTTTAGAGGTACCATAGCAAAAGCTGCGGCTGCCCCAATGCGCTGTTCGGATTCTGGGCACTGTCAGGAGTTTGGCTCCTGTAGAGCGAAGATGTCTGGTCGGTTCATACCAGGCGAGAAGTTTTTGCAAAAAGACAGGACCCGTGTGGTTCAATGCTTTGTACGCCAGACACAGAGCCTTGAATTTTATCCGTTGTGCTACAGGGAGCCAATGCAGGCTGCGAATCTCTTTAGATACGGATTTACACCTGGGGATGTTGTACAGTAACCGTGCAGCTGTATTTTGAACACTCTGAAGCTTTTTTAGGCACTGCTTCTGAATGTTTAGGTACAGCCCGTTACAGTAGTCAAGTTTAGAGTGAATCAACGATGTGACTACCGTTTTTCTGGTGTCCACAGGAATATAAGGGAGAATCTTCCTTACTTTCTTGATAAGGAAGTGGGAGGCGGAGACAGTAGCATTTGTGTGCTGGGTAAGTGAGAGTTTGTTGTCAAACCAGACTCCCAGGTTTTTAGCCTTAACCGCAGGTATAGGTGGGTCTCCCATCTCTGCCGGCCACCACAGATTGCCCCAATTTGGTTGCATATTACCAAAAATCAGGATCTCTGTTTTATCAGAATTGAGTTTCAGACAGTGTGTATTCATCCAACGATTAATGGCACACATACAATTCTGAAATTGCTGAGTAGGGGGAGCCTGATTTTTATGTGCTGCCAACACAATCTGGGTGTCGTCAGCGTAAGACGTAAGACTGAACCCAGAGTCCCTGATCAAAGGGGCCAGTTCGGAGACATAAACGTTAAATAGTGATGGGCTCAGGGAGGAGCCCTGTGGCACTCCGCACGGAAGGGTATAAGGCTTAGAGTGATACCCATCAACAGAAACTGTTAACCTCCTGTCCTTGAGAAAGGAGGACAGTAAGGCCAGAGCTGTGCCCTTGACCCCCAGCCTCTCCAGCCGCTGTTGCAAGAGGGAATGATTGACAGTATTGAAAGCGGCTGACAGATCAAGGAGTACTAGAGCAGCCATACCTCCTCCATCCATCACCGCTCTGATCGCCTCTGTGGCTTTAATAAGAGCCGTTTCCGTACTGTGTTCTTGGCGGAAACCGAACTGGGAGTGATCAAGCAAGTTGTTTTGGCGAATGAATTGGGTAAGTTGGATATTCATAAGTTTATCAATTATTTTGGCTGGCAACGGCAATCGGGCTATAGGACGATAGTTATTTGGGTTAGTTGCGTCTAGGGTGGGCTTTTTTAACAGCGGGAGGATGGAGGTGTCCTTCCATGCGGACGGAAAGTTGCCAGAAGCAAACATTGAGTGGTGGGTTCCATCAATACACAATCAATACACAGCCAGACTAGCTGCCCTGAGCTCTTGAAAGTGATCCCTTGTTGCCATAAAATCACAGACCCATTCCTATACCGTTACCTGCTTTCTCCTCCCTTTCGTCTTTTACCAGATCCTTATACCACTCAGCTTTAGCGCCAGGACACTTCTTGGAGTAGCAGTGCGCTCTACAAGTATCTCCACATAGACATTTAAACTATACAACCTTACAAAATATCGTCTTTTGGAACTACGTATAGAAATGCAAGATTCTGATTTTGACAAAAATAACTCTACTCTTTAGTTTATGTTTGTTCTCCTGAATCTAATGGCCCCGTTTTCTCCTACTATATTTGAGATCATATTTACTAGACAGATAGGTGTACCAAAACCTTGTTTTAATTATTTTACATATTTCTACAGTGTGCTGCCTTTGTTACATAATTAGCTGACACTACTTAACTTATCTACTTCCTTTGTCACAGTAGATCTTGACACACTGATTCATCGACTGTGAAGTGCAAATTAAGTGTCCAGACCTAAACCCTGCTGGTTCTAATTGCCCTTATCAAGTAGGCAAGACTGTATTAAGCTAGGAAACCTCTCCACCCAACCAAGAGTGGTCACATGCTGAGTACCAAGAGGATAACATCTGCATTATGCTATTCACATACCTCTTATTCCAACTTCACCACAAATATCACTCAGATGCTCATGACAAGCAAATCTGCCAGCTAATTTCAGACCATCACTAAACACTGAAAGTCATCAAGGTATGGGTAGGTCACAATAACCGTAAGATAAACAAATCCAAGCTCAATATCCATATCCTAGGTCATACACATCCTCTTTATAGGAGAAACACTCTCTGCCCTCCCACCCACCATCCGCTTTAAGATACCAGGTCCCAACCAAAAAGGCTAGAACCTTAGGAATCATCTCGGATAACAAGGGAAGGCTGTGGTAAATGCTTCCCATTCCAAACTCAGACTCCAGAAACAAATACTCCCATGTTCCTCTCTTTTAGACCTGACATCCTTGGCAAGGTATTCCCCCAAACATTTTGCCTTCACTCCTCCTGTTCTGCTAAATTCGTTTTTGTTGGCATTAGGACTCTGTGCACTTTACCACTGCTAACCAATTCTAAAGTGCTTGTGCTCTATCCTTCAAACATGGTAAAATTGGACTATACCTAATTGGTACATTGAATTTACTTGTAACTCCCTAGTAAATGGTACTACCTGTACCCAGGGCGGATAATTAAATGATACTAGTGGGTCTACAGCATTCATGTGCCACCCAGTAACGTAGCCTTTTAAAACATGTCTGTTGGCCTGCCACTGCAGCCTGTAGTACAGTATTAAACTGTCATTTCGACTTGGCAAAATAAAACTTTTGCCAGGCTTAAACCTTCCTTTGTAATACACATAATTCACCCCTAAGGTAGACCCTAAAGGCTCATAGGGCCGGGTGCATTCTAACTAAAAATGACATGTGCTTAAGTTTTGTATGCGCTAACAGTGCAAAGCTCCTAAAGTATTTTTTCACTGTTTTAAGGCCCATCTCTCCCATTGACTAACACTGGGTTACCTTATTACATCTAATAAGTAATAACTTTGGATTGGATGAAGATAGAGGTATGCTGTGTACACTCAAATAAATTGTAATGTAACCCTCTCTGTAATGATGAAGTCGGATTTTAAGTTACAATTCTGAAAATTTAACTTTTAGGACATTGGCATTATCTTACCCCAACCATTTGTACCTTCTGCCAGTGTCTTTGGTCACATGGCTGTGAATGGCTCTGCAGTTGGGATTTGAGTATTGCTTCCAGACAGTAACAGAAAGGGGCCTTAGGTTTGAACAGGTTGGACCATCCTGGCAGTATGACAAGGGAGGGGCCAACCACACTTACTCTTTGCCTCCTCCACACGCAAAGGAATCTAACACCAGGTCTCGCCTGTCTTTAGTCACCCCCAGACAGTTTGGAGCCTTGACAGGGAAAAGGAAAGAGCTTTCCAGACCAGATGTGGGGGCAGGACAGGGAATCCCCCTACACAACGGCTGGCACCAGGTATAAATATTGGACTTCCAGAACACTCCTGGACCTGTGGAAGTTACAGAAGAAGGACTGCCCTGCTGCATGAAGGACTGCCTAACTGTCTGACAAGTAAGATTGGACCTGCTTGCTTTCACCCCAGGCTAACCAGAGTGACTCCAAGGGTCAGTTGGTTGACCTTCTGTGTGAGCTACAGGAAACAACAAGCTTCAGAGGTCTCCCTGCAACTGTCCAGCTGACCTGCTGCAACTGGACCTGCCTGAGGCCTGCTGACTTCTCCTGGAGTGAGTACCTTGGTTGGCATCAGAGTGTATTTCTGTTAAAGAAAAGATGAAAATCCAAAGTTTGGGCATCCCATGACCACGAACGGGCCCATTCGCACCAAGACACTGCCGTCCATGATGACCGCCAACGCGAAGCTCTGGTGAGACCAGCTCTTTGCATCAACAGCGACCGCCAGCAACGACCCACAACGTGTGACCTGCACTTCACGCTAAAGCAACGACAGCCCATGACAAAATCCAACGTGAAGCTACAGCAATGACTGCCCGCGATGCTTGACCAGCTCTTCATGCTGCAGTGATGACTGTCTGCGACACTCAGCCTCCTCCTTTCGACCTCCTCCAATGTGAATGGAACTCTTCACGCCGGACTTAAAAGGTAACTTTTCAGTTGGACTAACCTAGTCCCTGTATCAGACTCACGCTCCATCACAATATGCCTGAACTTGTGACTTTCTCCTGGCCTAGCATGATCAGATGACCGAGTGGCGCTTTGTGCTTTTAGGCACTATTTTCTTTAAAAACTTTACAAATGAATATCTCCGGTTCTACTGGTTGGATTTTGCTGTTCTGATATCATTTTATTTATCACAAATTTCTCTATTTTTCCAAATTGGTTTTGTATTTTTCTTGTGTTGGGTTTTCACTTTTATTATTGTTTGTTGGGGACTACATAAATACTTGACTCTTTGTTATGGAGAGGTGTGGGTGAGGGAGAGGTGTGGCGCAGCTGCCAGAGTGGTTAACTCCGGAGCGCAGGGCTCACAGTTCGATCCCTGGTGTCGGCAGCAACTCAGCTCAGCACCATGTGACTTCTGGGCAATAGCTCACTTAAATTCCCCGACGGCCCCCAGTGCCTTGAGACCCTTAGGGGTGAGTAGCTTGCGCTTTACAAATACTGGATTTTATTATTTATTGCCTCTAAGTTAAGCCTGATTGTCTTTGTACCAAACTACCAGAGGGATAAGCACATGTTAATTTAGCGACCATTGTGGTTCACCCTGGCAAGGACTGTGGTTGTTGCCTGAGTGGGGCTTCCACCTCCTCAACCTGTAACCCAGTGTCTTACATTCTCAGAACCATTTCATGTTTTGGCTTAACCTTGACTGTACAAGCCTCTCTATGCAACATCCCCCACTACCAAACCCACAGAGCGCAAAAAAGCAGAATGCTGCAGCTGCACATATCTTTGATCCAAAGAAAAGATAACCTGTCTCAGCACAACTCAGAACAAGACACTGGCACCCAGTCAAAAATAGACTACAGCTCACAAATACTTGGCAGACAAAGAAATCTCTTAGGAGCAACGCACTAAAATACCTGGAGGAGAGAATCAAAAATTAACACATTAGCCACACCCATTGTTTTGCTGTGAACTTCCCCACTTCCCGTGTAGGCGTTTGTATTCCATTGCCCTCTGGCTATGGAACACCTTTTCTCCCCTCTAAATATGCACACTAACACATTTCAAGATCTCCCTTCTTCACTAACCACTTCTTCACTAACCCACCACAATATGGCCCACAACGTTTTCCATATGCAGCTGCTTTTAGCGTACCCTGTGCTGACACATTGGTTTCTTTTTTGTACCATGCATGCTGTCATCTGTTAGCTAATGTCAGGCTCTTTGCTGCAATAGGAGTACTTACTTCAGTCAGTGTCAAACAGCAAGTTTTGACCTATGGGGTATGTTGGTGTCCTTGAACATTACAGAACCTTGAGATACTCACATAAAAAGTTTTATAGAAAAACATAGACAGAACCTCAAGAGTGGGGTGCCAAAAAACCTAAACTAGCATTCCACTCCCTAGGTTATCTTTACTCCACATTTTATCTAAAGCTTCCATGGTTTCTTGTTGACTGCATCACAAAGATGGCTCATGTTTATGTACTGTGTGATAGCTATGTTAAATAATTTCACCAATTACATGAAAGATGACAACTGCATCACCTTAACCACAGATATGTAGCAGTTGGTTATGAGACTGCTTCCTCGGAATACCCTCCCTAGGACTTCACACATCTCACAGACTCATTGAAAACTTGCACATTCCAGAAGATAGATCCCAACATGAAAACCCAAATAGACTGCCCCATCACCACCGACCCATTGTAGGTGACTTTTGTAGCACTACAACAACATGAAACACCAACCAAAGACTCCCCTTTGGGCAAACCCTATGGAGTAACCTACAACAGGAACAAGGCCCAGTACACACTACTAACGAAAAAAGATTGAAATGCAAAACTCACGACCCGGAAAGTCTCCTGGCCCTAGCAAAACAACTCTTTGAAGGAGCTCAAGCTGCAGAGAATAACACATTAATAAGCTGGGAGAACTTTATTAAAGGTTTAGGAAACGCACACGCAGACAAAAAGGAACAACAACAAAACAGGAGAACAACCCATTCCCAAGACAGACCCCCTGCCTTCATAAAAAATGCACAAGTAAAACATCCCAAGGCAGCCATAAATCAAGCACTCCGGAAAATAAAAAAATGCGGCCAAGATCTCAGAGCCCTAGATGAACTGAGACAATTAAAAGCTACTCGTAAAAAACTAATCTTGCGACTCAAAAAAGAAGCTGAAGAGTCTTTGTGGGCTAAACTCTTGTATGACATCAAGACTAATAACAGCTCATGATTCTGGCAAACAATCAACACCCTGTCTAATCCATCGATTCATGGCATCAACTCACATCTGACAGAAGAGACCTGGACAATCTTTCTCCAATCTCACTTTAATAGAGAACCTGGGACCCAGCCCAGTACAAACATAATCCTGTCTTACCTAGGAGCAACAAGCTTTCAATTTGAACTTACCATTCCACCGGTTTATCAAATCCATAAGAGAATAGCCAAGGGTAGACGAGAGGGCGCACTGGGCCCTAACGGGATCCTGCCAATCCGGTTCAAACTCAATCAAGAATATTGGCCCGAGGCACTGAAATCAGTCTTCAAAAGAATTTTGCAAACATCATCAATTCCTGCATCATGGAGGGGTCCATCATCTCCCCAATATACAAAAAGGGCAACAGGAATTACCCAAAAAACTACTGTATAGTAGTCTTGCTAGACAATGATGCCAAATACTATGCTGGGCTAAATTTACAAGAATTAACAGACTGGGCTACAGAAAACGCAGTCATTCCATTAAATCAAAAAGGCTTTTACAAGCACATGGGGACCATCAACAATATCCTAACCCTCTCACTGATGATAGATGCCACAATTGCAGCCAAACAAACCTTGTACATATGCTTTATTGATTAGAGCTCAGCATTTGACCACATTAATATAAACATACTATGGAAAAAGCTCCTAAAGCTGAACATTCCGCCATTACTCTTAAAACAGCTAACCCTCCTCCACTCAAACACGTGGGTGCAAGTAAAATTGGGTGTAGGAGACTACCTGACAAGAAAGATCCCAACAACAACTGGACTGAAGCAGGGCTGCTTGTTAGCCCCAACACCGTTTAACCTCTTCATATCAGATTTGTCAGCCAGATTGGAAGAGTGTAACTCAAATGCCCTGAAGATGGGGGGCTTGGCTTGCTCAAACCTACTATATACGGACGACCTTGTCCTCATTAGCCGGACTCCAATCGGCCTGCTTGATGCAACATCTAGCAACTCCGATGAAAACGGACTGAACATCAACCAGGAAAAAACAAAGGTCATGAGTGTGAACTCACTGTGAGCAAAGGTACCCTATTGCTGGCATCTGGCAACACAACAGCTGGAAGCTGTGAAAGAGTATAAATACTTAGGAGTCATTATTGACAACAAAGGAAATGTCGCCGCCCAAAGCGAGGCCATAAAAAGGAGGGCAGTAGCAACAGCTGAGGCACTAAGAAATTTAAAACACAAGATCTCCGGTACAAGCTTCTCCTCGCTGACTCGGGTGATTCAGGCTAAACTTATACCATCTATCAACTACGGAGGCGAGGCTATGAGAGGGAGAGATGCGGATACACTGGGCAGCATTATATCAAGAGCATTACGAATAATCTTTGGCTTGCCAAGATACACATTCCCTTCACAACTGAGACTAGAATTTGGGATTCAAAGGCAAGAGCTGGCCTGTAAAGGAGCGTACATCAAATGTTGGCACAAGATTAAAAAGGGGGATACAGGGACCCTGAATGCCCACCCATGAAAAGAACTGCAAGCCAAGGAGACGAGCCTGGCCAGACGCTATCTGGAAGATTTATTAGAGCAATTAGGTCTACGAGGCCTCTGGGAGACAAGTGAGAGCTTCAAAAAGCTAATCAACAAAACCTTTAAAAGAGTCTCCCAAATGGAGGACAAATCCACCCTTTCAGGGAGAGCACACGGCTGGTTCACCATACAGAGCTACACTTAGGCCATGCCTCAAACGCACCTGTGCATTAACTTTTCCAAAACCACCAAAGACAAGCTCCTGAAGTTCCGCCTAGGAATACTACCTTCTGCACTTCATCTACCGCCGTGGCTACGCCCCGACTCCAACCTGTCGACTCTGTGGGTAAGGAATGGAAGACATTCCGCACCTGCTATGTATATGCACGGAGCTACTAAGAGAACGGTGAGTATTACTCAGACCACTCTTCAACAGCAAAAAAATAAGTTTGTGCAGACAAGCTGTAAAAGCAAGATTCTCTGGAGAGAATGTCCAGCTGAGTTTCCGCCTGGCTAAATTCCTGAGTATAGTAGAAACAAAGATAAAAGACAAAATAAAATAACAAATGACAACATAGTGGAAGGACTAAGCAATCTCAAGGTAGATCACATGCAGTGGGTGCCCTAACCAAAAGAGCGGAAAATGAGCCAATCCAGCCAGAACCCAAACTAAAATCGTTGTTAACTCCAAGATTGCCTTCCAATTACACAAGCTGGAGCCTTAAACCCAATTACTGCTAATTTTGCACATACATTATACCGTCATTCCTGTTTCTATTGTCTGGGATCTGGGTCCACCACACCTTTGCGGCTCCACAAATATTACTTTGTACAATTCCTTTTAACACTTCTTTTTATGTGAACTCTTGCTATTTTAACCTCCCAGGAACCTCGTTACTCTACTAATTTAAAAAACCTTGCATTATAAATTGTTAACATAATATTTTCCTCTAATTTTATGTAAATGATTGCAACGGTTTTTATTAATCATGCAAATAAACAATAACTTACTTACTTACAGTTAGGGCCTGCCTAACACATTGGTTACACATGGAGCACCCTCCACCTGGGTTACCCACAGTACACAACTGACAGAACAGAACAACATTGGTTAGGCCAGAGATTAGATAATTAAAATCCTATGAATTCCACTCCAGTCGTCAAACCCCAGTTAAACTTACACACTTGCTTGTAAGTAATTGGTAAATACTGTGCTAAAAAGAAAGTGTAATATATTATTTATTTATATATTTTCTAAATTGTGCGAATACCTAGCGCTTGTCACTGAAGAGTTAACAGCAATGAGATATAGTGAGTACTGTGTCTAATTGTGCGAAAAAGCCATGTTTCGATATGTTTCCTAAAGCTCATCAAATTTGTTTGCTGCTCAAATTCAAACGAAGAGAGTTCCACATAATAGCACCGTGGTGAGAGAAAGATTTGCCTCCTTGCCAGGTTTTCTTAATTTTAGGTTTGAAGGAGGCAGGCTGATGTTGTTCAAAGAGATCTCAGTGGAGAATAACCGTGGAAGAGACCAGGGCCGGACTGGCTACCGGGCGTTTTGGCATGCTGCCGAGCTGGGGGCTGATGTCACTGCGGTGGGGGCTAATTTCGTTGATGGAGACCTGCGTGTGCTACGAAATAAACAAAGCAAAACGAATTTCGTTCAGCACACGCAGGTCCCCATCAACGAAATCAGCCCACAGCTCGGCAGCATGCCAAAACGCCCGGTAGCCAGTCCGGCCCTGGAAGAGACATTTAATAAAATAATGGACGTTGTTATGAAGGGTTTTAAATCCAAAACAGAGACTTTTAAAGATGATATGTTTAATCTCTGGTAACCAATGTAAAGATGGTAAATGTTAAGAGCTATGAACTCTACGCGGGAGTCTAAGTAGAACCCGTGCTGCGCAATTGTGAACTAGCTGTAGACATTACAGAGCATAAGAAGGAAGGTCCTATGCATAATGGAGGCAAGACCCTACTAAAGCTTGAACTGTGGGGAAATGTGTCTATTTGGATGTATGAGAGGATCCTATTAAGGATCTTCACGTAACAAAAACAAGAAGCAGAAATCTTATCAATTTGGTGGAGTGAACACAAATTCTTGTCAAACGATACCCCGAGATTTCAAACTGCCATTACAGGAGTGGGACACTTGCTGTGCTTGTCTGACCAGCGGAGGGATGTCCAATAAAAGGTGGAGTTCCCTCAGATCAAAACATCTATCTTGTCTGAGTTGAATTTCAGGCAACTTAATAGTATCCACTCAGAAATAGCCATTAGCCCCTCTAACAAATGTGCTTTGGCAGGTTATTCTAACGGTTCAGTCAAAGAATAATCTGTGTGTCGTCAGCGTAACATGTAGGACAACTGATTGTTCTGCATCAACTTTGCAAAGGGAACCACATAAAGATTGACTGAAGTGGGTTTAAGAGAGGATCCTTGTGGGACGCCACACAATAAAGATGCACAGGGAGATCTGAAATCGAGGTATAACTCAGTCCTTGTCAGGGAGAAGCACAAAAGTCACTTAATAACCTGTGATTAACCCTATGGTAGCTTGGCACAAAAACAGTCAGGTTTAAATTAGAGGCAATGTGTAAAGTATTTATGCATCACTCAGACAGGAGTAAAATAAAAACACAACACAAGAAAAATTCCAAACCAATTTAGGAAAGTAGAATATATTTTACGCAATAAAATGATACCAAAATGACAAAAATCCAATCAGTAGAACCAAATTTACGAGTTTTGATATTTTTAAGAGAAAATAGCACCAAAAAGCACACAGGGCCACTCATGGTTATCCGGTAGTACTGTACTGTGGTAAAGTCACAAATTCAGACCGACCCCGATGGAAAGTGGGTCAGAAACAGTGACCTTGTACATCCACCTGAACCTTCTCGTGTTGGCAGGGGCTGCGAGGAGGTTGTTGGCGGTGCACGGAGAAGATCAGGCATTGCAGACCATTGCTGTTGTGGCGCAAAGAGCCGGTCGTCGCTGCAGCTTTGCATTGGCAGTGGTTGCAGGCTGTCGATGTATGCGTGAAGTACAGATCTCACTGGAACTTCATGTTAGCGGTCGTCATGGGGGGTTGCAGGCAGTCGCTGTCGGAGCGAAGTGCAGTCCCGCTAGAGATTCGCGTTGGCGGTTGTCGCTGATAGTCGTTGTTCAGAGCAGATTCCACATAGCAGTCCCAATGAGCACAAACCTCTGTATTTTTCACCTGGAGTTCAGAAGTACACTGATGTCAGTAAAGGGTCCAGCACCTTGGAGCACATTTTGGGGATGAGGATTCATTCCAGCAGAGGCCGCCAGCAGAGCTCTAGCAGGCCCAGTTGGTGCTGGTCACCTGGGAATGCAGAAAGGCACATTTGGCTTAGGTAGAAAAATGCCAACTGTCTAAAAGTGGCATTTTCAGAATAGTAACATAGAATCTGACTTTGCCATTCAAGACAATTTTCAATTACAATTTCTTTTGAGTGTAAACAGCATTTCTCTATCTGGTTCCAAACCGAAGTCATCACTTATTGCGTGTAATTAGGTAACCCAGTGTTAGTGTATGGGATAGATAGCCTTTCAGAAGGGGAAAACGACTTTAGGAGTTTTTCACTGCCAGGAAAAATAAGATCGAAACCCACATGTCCTTATTTTTTAAATACCATGAGCCTTTAGGGCCTACATTAGAGGTGACAAATTAGCATTAAAAAGGAAGGTTCATACCTGGCAAAATATTTTTTTTCCAGGTAGAAATGGCAGTTTAAAACTGCACTACAGGCCGCAGTTGCAGTCCTGAGACATGTTTTAAAAGGGTACATTAGTGGGTGGCACAATGAGTGCTGCAGCCCACTAGTAGCATTTAATTTACAGGCCTGGGGTACATGTAGTACCATATACTCAGGACTTAAAAGTAAATTAAATGTACCAATGAAGCATAGGCCAATTTTACCATGTTTTTGGGAGAGGGCACACACACTTTTCAACTGGTTAGCCGGGGTAAAGGGCACAGAGTCTTAAAAGGTAACAAAAACGGGTTCAGCAAAGGAAGGCAGAGGAAGGGGATAAATCTGGGGTGGCTCTGCAGAAAGGGCCAGGTCCAACAATGACCTATTATTTTCATCCTGATGAGAAAGAACTGGGCCATTTCAAAGGTGACTCGCACTCCAGTTGTTGCCAACCTATCTCTCAGAATGGAATGACAGACGGTATCGAAGGGGGCAGATAGATCAAAGAAAATGAGAGCTGACACACTTCCCTGGTCTAAGATAATTTGTAGCTTTTTTTGGACTACAGCAGTCCCACGTCCATATCATAAAATGCACATAACACTTGATTGGGCATGATTGACCAAGGAGTTGCTGTAAATTATTAATCCTTTCAGCAATTTTGACACCGAATGATAACACTAATGAGGTGGAATTTGCTTGAATTACAATGATATAAGGAAGGTGTTTTTTAACAAAGGTACCACACAAGTCTATTTACATTACACTGAAAATATACCATATTTTAAGGTAATATTAAAATAAATTACTTATAGGCCTACAAATTGCTGACGGTATACCACGAAATGCATAGTCTGAATACAGGTCATCAGGGGAGCTGGATTTAACTGATCGTATGAGTTGAGCTTTCTCAGGTGAAATGTCAGTGAAGTCGCACAGCTTCTGCGAGAAGATAGGCAGAGTAATCGCAGTAGTATTGGCAAATGATTAGTGAATGATCACCATCTAGTCATTACAAATTTTTGATAAAGATTCCCAGCATTCTGTGAATGCAGGGGCACAAGATTGAGAGCTCCCACGATTAGCTATAAATACTTTGTTATGTTAAAGAATTTAGAGGAGCATTTTTGTTCTTCAAAATCTGATGAGAATAATAATTAATGCAATCTGTTTTAAATATGATCATAAATTACTTAATCCCTTCGTTATACTTTATTTTATCCTCAGGAAAATATTTCTTGGGACAGGTTCTTTTGAGAGGCTTGCAAACGTGCACTGGTGTAACAAAACTTGAGGCCCCCCCTGCAAGGTACGTTGAGGGGCCCCTTTCGGATTCGATCAGGAGCTCTCCAGTCACAGTATTGTACTGAGGGGACCCCCTGGGGTTTGGGGCCCCCACACACCGCAGGGGCTGTGGCGGCCTGTGTTATGCCACTGTATATGCGTATGGCCATGACAAGCTCAAGTATAAGCAATGGGGTCGAAGGTGATGGAGCAGGAATTCGAGAAAAGAAACCTGCTCGAATTAATAGCCCCATAATACGTACTAACAGTAAGTAGTAATGGAAAATTAACATACACCTTACATGAACACGAGGGAAAACTGCTTTGCGCATGCATGCACTAACGTGAGATAACGCATGAAAGAACTAACATTGTATTTACATTATGCTTTGAAAGAAACGAGAAATAATGCATGACTAGGCCGCATGTGTATTTCGTAGTTTGCATGTTGCAGCTTGCTTTGAATTAATAAATAATATCGTTTTGCATAAGGCTATGCTAGGAGAAACTTTAACAGGGAATAGAACAAATGTGGGTGGTAAACAGTGAAGATTACATTATCATATAATTAATGAATGTTAATTTTCTGTTCGTTATAGTGGGATGGATGAACTCCATGGTTTGCTTAAGTTAGCCAAAGTGAAGGCGGGGTTGGAAATTGGAGTAAATGCTGTTCAGACAAAAGCACGCTGAAGCGCTGAGCACAGCAGAGGAGATGAAAGAGGGTGAAGGTCGATGTGACGATTGTCTGCCAAACTACGTGACGGGACGTGGGATGGAAGGACGTTTCCTGAAGACATTGCTCGAAAATGTATAAAATTGTAACCTGTAACAGATTATGTGAATGTACAATGTATGAGGTGGTGGGAACGGGCATAAAACAAAGAATACTCTTAAGAGTGAATGAAGTCATCATGGTGTGACATTCCACCCCCAAAGTCCACCAATCAACTGACTAGTTACACTGAATGTTTCAACTGATGTGGGACGGACATGTAAGTTTTAGGGTATAATTGGGGTGCCTTGAGGGGTGTGGTTAGAGTCGTAGGTGGAGAGGCTGAGAGAGGGGAGATGCGTCGCAGTCCGTTGGTTTGCAGAGAGGCCTAGCTGTTCCTGTCCTGTCCTGATCCTGTCCCTGAAATCTTTGTCCCCTGACTCTATTTCGGGGGATCCCCACCACCACTTAGGCCTGAGGGGTGGCTTTCACTACAAATCCATTGGGTTTGTATCATTCTAACTTGCTCTTGCATAATTTACTTGCAAATGTATTTTTGTCTCTGAAACTTTTGTCTCTTATCTATCCACTCCTTCATGCAATATTGTCATTGCTTATTGATGAGTTTGTTTCATTTGATTTGCTGATGTTTTCTCTCCCTTTGTGAGTTCATTGTTTGTATTTGTGACCGTATGCATTTGAGCATTTTATTCTATGATTTGAGATAAAATTGTATTAACTTCAACGAGAGTTTGTGGTCATTTAGTTTATAAATGATTAGTTAGGTAAAAGAGTATCATTACCATCAACTATTCAACTAATTGGTTCTTTGGCCTAGTAGAGGAAAAGTTGATATATGAATTAGATAGGTATTTGGAAAATGCCATATATGAACAGATATGAGAAAGAGAATTGAACTTGTATAAAAATTGACCCCAGCGCATCAGAGATTTGGGTGAGTGTGTATGGGCCATTGTTCTGCTATGTTATTGAGTATTGATCCCTGATTAGGCATTGGCCGCGCGCTGGATCAAAGGAGATTAACGATAAAATATATTTACACCAATAGGGACCCCAGATCAAGCACAGAAGTCACCGTAGGATAAAAAGTCTTGTTATCGTGTTGTATATTAACATGAAGGACACAAGCTGTGTCCCTCAAGATGCTACCAACTCTGTGATACTTGAGTTGTTAATTTTATGTTTAGGTGCATTTAGGCATAGAGATATATTATAATTGTCGCCAACATTATCTCACGTGAGGGTAAGTACAAGTCCTCGATTGTCTTTCCACACTATTGAGAAATCGATAATATGATAAATCAAGTCATCTGATAGTAAAGTGAGATCAAGCAAGTGCCCAGCCTCGTGAGTGGTGCCAGTGACCAGCTGCAAACCAAGCATGTGACAGATAGGAAGATATCCCCTGGAAGCAGGAGGAGCGCCCATCCAGAGAGTAAAGTCCCCCAACACGAGAAACGCAGGTGCTCTCAAAGGAAACTAGGAATATACGATGCAAATGCGTAACCAAAAGAAGACACTTACTGCAGGACGATAAACCAAGACACCGGAAAAAGTGGTCGAACCTGTAGTAGAGATGGAAAAACGTAAGGTTTCTGCCACAGGAAATCTCCCATTTCAACCATTTTCACTTTTAAATTCTCTCTAGAAACAAGTGCAACTCGACCCCACCCCGCCTTTAACCCATAGCGCATGAGTGCCTTTAATGCAGAACAATTTTAAACTTTAAACTTAGTTTCAAAATCACCCGTCTCTGTAGTTTTCATTTTCGCATTCCTTAGGCCCTTCTATTAACCAAATAAATTCGAAAAACATATTTTAAGTGGCACTTGAAATTAACTGGAGCAAAAGCATAAGCGGTGTTCCTACAGGTGAGTGAGCAGCAACCCAGGCGGATGTTGTCATTCGTACACCAGGAAGTCAGAAGGCGGCGGTGAGCACAGCTGCACGTGCTCCTCTCGAAGCATTCCCCAGCAGGCAGGGCTATGTTTGTTTAGTGTTCTTTGCATGCATTGCACACGGAAGCAGAAAAGCAGGTCTGAGTGCGAGGGAAGAGTTGTTGTCACAACACAGCTGAACTATTAACACGCCAGAGCAGTGTCTGCCACATTCAAATATTTGCACAAAACATCTCTGCTGCTCGGCTAAAATCTGGTTTTGAGTGAGCTGATGCGGAAAATTGTGCTTTCTGCCAAACCCAGTGCTTTAAATGGGCCGGTACTCACCGGTACTGAGTACCGGCACTTTTTATTTTTAACCTCCTGAGTACCGGCACTTTTTCATTGCCACCGAGCGTACCGGTACTCATGACTGGTAGGCTCAGTGGTACTTGTGCTGCTGAGCATGAGGCTGTCTGAACGCCACTCTCAGCCAAAGCGCCACCGTAGCCGTGTGCCGAGCCGCTGCTGAATCATTCAGCGGGGGCTCATTACATTTTGTTAGTGTGGCAGGGGAGCAAGCTCAGTATCACGCTGTGAGTGACAGGGTCCGATCGGACCCTGTCTCTCACAGCGTGATACTGAGTGAGCTGTGGGTGGTAGGAATTGCAAACAAAGTAATTCTGTTGTGAGCCTTTTGCAGGCGCGCAACGTCCTGTGTGTCTGCCTGGGCTGAGACAGCTTCCCGGGCACACACACAGCCGCACCCGAGTACTTCACAGGTCTTTAAAAGACCATTTGATTGTTAATGAGGCTTTGTTGTTTTTTTCACCCCTTCTAGAGGCCCTGCAGCTCCCGTCTGACTGTTGCTGGAAGAAGTAGCCACCCCACCCCTCCCTGAAATTTTTGTTAGCCCCCCGCCCCCCGCCGAGACTTGGTTCCCTCGCTCAAAAGCCGGCATGTCTAGCCCCATCCTCTCTCTCGCAACAAAGCGAGAAAGAAAGTGATTTGCGAAGGGATGTTTCCCCTTCCTGCGGAATCAGTTGTAGGAGGGCAAAGTTAAGAAGCTTCACAGCAGGACTGCATATATGTGTGCGGGAATGTCTGCTGAGTTGAACATCTAAGGCGTGTCTTTATGGTGTGGTAGATCTGAGCGTTCATGGCTTGTGTGAGTGTTGGTGTCTGCACGTGTGTACGTTTGAACTGTGTTGCATTTGCTATTTACGCATGCAAGTGTGTGGACTCGTTTTCAATTCTGCTTTCCCCGGCTATGAAGAATATGTGACCACCGGTGCATCACAGCGCCGTTTTGTATGACGTGGGTATTTTATGCAGCGCCTCGCAGCTATGCACAAACCTCCTGAAGTTTCCGACCTTTAGCTGCCAATGCCAACCACTTAATGAGAATTAGTGGCGAGGGGGCGCGGTTTACTCTGCAGCCTTAAGCTGCAACCGCGAGAAGATTCGCGCCACCGCATGCCCTAATTGAGCCATTTGGGAGACACCGGTGAGATATTCTTTCTTATAAAGCGGCTATGACTACTTCCCATTAAAGGAGCCACCGGAGGAGCCCCCCAACCCGAAATTTGGCTCTAATTGCGACTCTGGCCTTTTGTGCCAGTGAATGCCTGCTTTTGTGTGTTAGTGCGGAAGCGACAGAGAGAGCATCAGGACATTATGTGAAGGTATTTTAAAAATAAATGTGAGGAATGTTTTGTGTCTGCATGTCTGCTTGTTCTTGTGCCTGTGTGTTAGCGTGTGCTCATGGGCAAGAGAATGTTTGGAATGCTGTACCTAATAAAACAAATAAGAACTGAAGCTGCACATATAAAAAAAACGCAGAAACTAAAGCATGACACATTGTTTGGCCTTCATTTAATTTTTTGTAATGAGTTAACCACTTTATGTTCATACATTTATCCTGTGTTTTGGTGTGTGCTGAAACTGCTGTAACTAACATGTCCCTTTAGATGCAATGGGCGGCTTACACAGTTGAAAGGGGCATAGTAGGAGACAGGTTATTAATTGTCTACATATGCCATGCCCACATGTGCAGAGGTAATTTGCACATGCAGGCAATTTGAGACTATTGATAAGTGTAATTCAAGGGCAAAATGATTATTTGACAGATGGCAGTAGTGTCTTTATATAATCAGGCCCCGCCCTCAGCCCCGCCCCTTGCCCCGCCCCCTAGCTCAATTTGATGAGTACCTGCACTTATTTTTCCCCATTTAAAGCACTGGCCAAACCTACAGGTAATTTGGCAAATTTGAATAACTCCAAATGACAGTGTGCGTAATTAAAACCGAGCTACATCTGTATTCCTTTTTTTCCGTTAAAAAAAGAACAGAATGTGTTGTTTATGATTACGGGATAGGAAGTGACGTCAGTGTACCGGAGGCCTAGATATGAAATTGTGTCACAGTCGAGAGTGTAAGGGCATGCCCATCCATATTGGTTGTGGCTGCAGGCTACGTAGATGATTCTGGAAAGTTTTCACGGTAGCGGTGATGCTCCTGTTCGGGTTTGAAATATCGTAAGGCCTATACTATTAGCCTCTTGCGTATCTCGGAACCATGGACGTCATTTGGGGTAGTCAGTAGGGGCGCAGCTTGGTAAGCAAGATTGGAGGGGGAGGGGGGTGAGCTTCAGATTCTCCAACTATCACGCTGACATATAATGTTAAAACAGTGCTTGAAATGGGAAAATAGAAGTGCAGGTACTCTGTCCAAGGGTACTTGCTTGTTTCTGAGAAGTGCCGGTACTCTCCAATTAAAAGTATTACATCTGTCTTGAGAAGTGCCGGTACTCTCCCTCTCAAAATTAAAAAGTGCCGGTACTCCATACCAGACAGTACCGGCCCATTTAAAACACTGAAAAGCACTGGTTAAATGACATTATACCACTAAAGGGCAGCGGAAAGGGAGACAAATGCAGATTCGTAGGGGTACTAAGTGGGAGAAAACACAATCTTTTGTTAAATAACCAACAATTTAGAAGACTTTCAAAGCAGAGAGGGAGAGAGTGTGTGTGCGTTTTTCTCTGTATGTAAAAATTGTTTCTGAAATCCGAGAGACACCTCACCATACCCGACTGAAAGCATCTGTACCAACTGTTTTCCTGAAAATAAATTTATTAGAGGGGTGCCACACCCCAAACACCCCCTCTGAAGCTACGCCCCTGGTAGTCAGGGGTCGCAACTGTGACCTCGAGCTTGCTCCCTGCTACTCCTGGCACTTCCTTTGCGGCCCCTGCCCTCAGAGGTGGCAAAACTTTTGCCTGAGTAGCAGGGAGAAAGCTACAGGTCACAGCTGCGACCTCTGACTACCTCTAAATATCGTTCATGTTCGGAACCCAGGTTTCGTTAGAAAAGACGTCTGTTCAATCCATGTCGCAGACACATTTAGTCTACAGCTGGCGTCAGAACACTGCTGAAAAGAACAGCCATGAAAGCTGAAAGGTTTACAGCAGATCCTAGAAATGCACAGAGAAATATCCACATGGAAGCTTGCAAAAGAATGGGCACAATCACGTGCCCTAAGGGTTAAATGTAAGCTGACAAATGGAAGCAAGAAGGTTTGCAAAACAAAGGGCATTACTGGAGTAGTATGTGTGCCCTGGGCCCCAGTGCAACCAAGGACGATAGTCCCCTGACAGATGGTCTTGTAGTAAAATACAGCAATAATCAGGGTTCACTGGACCCCTTGGACCTCTTAGGCCTGGTGCCACTGCACCGCTGCACCTTTCATAGCCACACCCCCTGAGTCACTCAGCTCTCAGGGGCGTAGATTGGTCAGTGAGACTGGGGGGGGTGAGCTTCAGGTTTTCCGACAATCACGCAGGTATATAATGTTAAAATACATTATATGACAAGCAGGGCGCATGAGAGGGACATAAGGGGCAGTGGGAAGGGAGAGGAATGCAGATTGGTAGGGTTACTAAGTGAGGGAAAACACTATATTTTGTAAACTAACTGTTAGACCTGGCATCATTGGCGCGGGTCTCCCTTCCTCTTTTCTCTTCTGACCTTTTATGTTGGCTGGATTTAGATGCTCTGGGCGCTGTGCCACTGCCAATCAGTGACACAGCGCGAATGTTCCCTGTGTAAAGATAACTGTATGAATTGGAATAATCATAATGGGCTCGTTTGGTTTACCTGTCAGTCCCTAGTATCAGTGCACTGCGTGTGCCCAGGGCTGGTAGACCAAATACACTGCTGGTGGGCCGGCAGCGCTGATTTGCGCTACCCACCGAAGCAGCTTTGAAAGTATGTCTGTGTAGCCTGTTCTAATAGCGAGTTACCCTCCATTTCACTGTTTACTATTGCGAGGCCACCCGTTCTCATAGGCCAGAATGTGCAGGCTGAGTATTGCATGCCTTAATCCTCCCTGCCCCCAGGAACCTGATAGGAACGTCGAATTTGATATGTTTAAACTCAGAACATGGAGATGCATCTTCTAGTAAGGATTATTAGCGTAGCCCGTGTTCGATAATGCCTCTACTAGAAACGAGGTATTTTCTGGTCTGAAGCTTTCCTGTAGGCTTTTGCTAGCGTGTGTATTGGCCGTCTGGTTTTGGAGCAGCAGGGCCAGCTGGGTCAGACCTGGCTGGAGAGAGAGATCGGCATTTAGAGTATGGGGAGGGGTGACTCTTTGATCCGAGCAGGGCCGTGCCTGGCAAGGTGAATGATGGCTCCATCTCCCACTGGGCGTCTGATAGCAGACCCCCAGATTCCCAAAGGGCAGGATGTCGCCTCGTAAACCAAGTGCTCCCCGACCCCACCGAACTGGTTCTGACTGGATGCAGTGATTTGTGACTGCAGAGAACAAAGACTTTTTAGGTATAAAGCGCTGCGCTGAATCCTGTTTCAGGTGTGTTCCTTCTGGATGTCAAGACGAAACTCTGTCCGAGCGGACAGAGGAAAGGACTTTTGAAACTTTCACCAAGCTTGCTGAAGAAACTACCCAAGGGCCTGAATTGAGAGCGCCTCCTGCTGAAGTCTCAGGGACATTAGACTTCACCCCATCAGCCGCCCGAATTCCTTCGCTAGGAATTCTACTTGCAGGTGAGGCCTCCGTCGAGTAATCCGGAACCTCTAGTTCTACTGTGGGGAACGTGGACTGGTAACCTTTGTGAACTCTGCGTGTGGGCCGCCGCAGCTAAGAGAGAGCTGCCGCCGCTGAGTGCCCGCCTTAATTTGAATCTTTAGAACCTTCGCTGAAACTGTGTGGGCCGCCGCAGCTAAGAGAGAGCTGCCGCTGCTGAGTGCCCACCTTAAAATTGAACCTGCAGAACCTGCGCTGAAACTGTGTGGGCCGCCGCAGCTAAGAGAGAGCTGCCGCCGCTGAGTGCCCGCCTTAAATTTGAACCTGCAGAACCTGCGCTGAAACTGTGTGGGCCGCCACAGCTAAGAGAGAGCTGCCGCCGCTGAGTGCCCGCCTGATTTTGAATCCTCAGACCCTTCGCTGCAACCTTGCGGGCCGCCGCAGCTAAGAGAGCTGCCGCCGCAGGATGCCTGCACTCGTGTTAATTGTGCAACATCGTGGATTGTCCTTTGAGCCGCCGCAGCTAAGAGGGAGCTTCCGCCGCTGAGTGCTCGCACCGTTGCTAACTTGGCATCACCGTGATTTGACCTGTGAGCCGCCGCAGCCAAGAGAGAGCTGCCGCCGCTGAGTGCTCGCACCCTTGCTAACTTTGCATCCTCGTGATTTGTCCTGCGAGCCGCCGCAGCTAAGAGAGAGTTGCTGCCGCGGAGTGCTCGCACCCTTGCTAACTGTGCATCATCGTGATTTGGCCTTTGAGCCGCCGCAGCTAAGAGAGAGCTGCCGCCGCTGAGTGCTCGCACCCTGGCTAACTTTGAATCCTCGTGATTTGACCTGTGAGCCGCCGCAGCTAAGAGAGAGCTGCCGCTGCTGAGTGCTCGCACCCTTGCTAACTTTGCATCATTGGGATTTGTCCTGTGGGCCGCCGCAGCTAAGAGAGAGCTGCTGCCGCTGAGTGCCCACGTCTTTGTCAACCTTGCACATTCGTGAATCGTCCTGTGGGCTGCCGCAGCTAGGAGAGCGCTGCTGCCGCCGCGAGCCCACCACGGAGCTGCACGACGAGAGTCATCGCCACCACCAGCCCGGGCCGCCGCAGCCGAGTGCTGCTGCCGCTGAGGGCCCGCCTGTCCCGGAGTGCCCGAATCGTTGCGAGTGCACTTTGCGGACCACTGCCATCGAGAACTGTGGTCGCGGGGAGTCCGCCTGTCACTGTCTCCGCTTCTTCAAGAAGCTACGTGCTGGGTCCCCGTCCAACGGCAGGTATCTGTGGCGCAACGGGTCGCGTAGACCCAGGCCTTGAACTCAGTCAGCGCCACGTTCTGGTGAACACGTATTGCCTTTTTAAGTCCCTAGTGATTTACATGCCTGATTACTGGTTAAAACGCTTTTGAGAGTCTCGTACCAAACCTTAGATAAAGATACTATTTTTTCTATACCTACTTGAGTTGTGTCCTTTTGTGATGTTGTTACTGCCTTATTGTGCATGGTCATAAATGCTTCACACACTGCCTCTGAGATAGGCCTAGCTGCTCGTGCTACGTTACCACAGGGTTGAGCAGGGGTTATCAAAGGGGGACGCCCACTTGCCCTGACTTTGGGAGAAGGGTCCCTATTTGGACAGTGGCGCCAGCCATTGCCAACTAGAGACCCCCATTTCCAACACTAACCAATATTTTTTAAGACTTCCAAGAGCGAGAGAGGGAAAGAGTGTGTGAGTTTTTGACTGTGTATGTCAAAATTCCTAGTGAAATCCGATAGACACATCACCAAACCCGACTGAAATCACCAGTACCCAACAATTTACTGCAGAATAAAAAAAAATTTGGGGTGGGTGTAACACCCCAAACACCCCCCCTGAAGCTACGCCCCTGTCAGCTCTCCTACTTTTTCACTAGGTTTGCACCATACAAATACCACATACATAGTTACATACATTCACCGCTCAAGCAGCAAGTAACAAGGAAGCTTGTGGGGCACGAAAATGTGCCACAAACAGTAATTAGTAAACGTGAGAAAGTAAAACAATGGGCATGACCACATGCGGCAACGAGCAGGTAAGACATATCAGACTTAAAGGCTGCGGTAGATTGTGCACAGTCACAATGAGCAACTAACAGTTGTCAGTAGGAAGCTTGCACACGATGCCAGCAATCGCATGCCTCAAGAATCACATACAAGCTGAGAAATGTCAGAGAGGAAGCTTACAATGAGCAATATAAGCCTATGGCATAGGGAGCAAAAACAGACTAACCTGACCTCTTTTGTGTTTTTCAGAAAGACCTCAATTAAGTAAGTGGCGGGACATTATAGTCCACCAGCTATTCACAATCACTTAGTAAGAAGTCCCGCTGCCCCTGCGGCTCTCCCCGTTTGGCATTGAGTATTTTCGACCTCAACAGGGGGTACCTTTCCCCGACTGTCGGGGCTGCAGGTACCATCACGGTGCCCTGGTATACTTACCCATATTTGAAACAATGACAGCTAAACCCCTCATTAACAGCATTAGTATCACCTAGCTCAGGGACTCAGGTTTAAGTCCTTTCTTTGTGTTTAGCTTCAGTATTTGTGTGCGAGAGAATGCAGCTAGAGTCAAGATAGGTAGAGCCGCACTTTCTTTACCATGCGGCTCTTTTCTCTTTGTCCTTAACTGGCCTTGGGCTGGAAACCCCTACTCGCTGGACCACTGTAATCTCTTTCCTACATCCTCATGGTCCAGGTCAGTTAATAATACTACGAATAAACCAGGTGGGACACCTGAGAATTTTATGTCAAGGCAGGAGGCTCATATTGTGTGTGTTTTAACTCTTCTATTGCATTTCCATTACTCTTCGTCTTGGCAGTTGTCTGATCTTGGGAAAGCTGAATTCCTGATTGGGGCCTTAAGTAGCTTTCCTACTGCACCACTTATCGTTCACCCTTAAGGATACTGGGTAGTGGGAAAACAGTGTACTGAAGATTATCACTACAAAGTAATCACTGTAGCTGGCTAGTAGTATGAACAACACTTTGCTTTTAAATATGGCAGCGAAAACGGTAATATACTGTGCCATTTCAAGACAGGTGCATGCTGCTTTGTTTAGTTTTTTTTGTAGCGGAAGCTTATGACCTCCAAGTTTAGGTGGTGACATATTTTTTTCTACTTTTATTTCTTTAATTTTTCTCCCATACGCTTGTTAAATGTGTGTGTCTGTTTGATTGCAGATGGGTAAGTGAGGGAATGAGTCAGTGGGTGGAATAAAGAATGGATGAGTGACAGAGTGAATACGTGATGATTTATTGATTTCCTAAACTCATCAGTGACTGAATAGGCACTTTCCATTATAAGACACACAGATTGGCATTGCCAATGCTTGTGTTTTTGGGGCTTCCAAAAAAGAGGCCACACTTTCATGATCTGTGCTACCCCTGTCTTGTTCTACTCCAAGAAGGTACGTAGGAAATAGTAATTCTTTACAAATAGTTCAGAACAGTGTAGCCGAACAGAAATAAAGGGGGGACACTGTGTGGCCTCAAAGTTGTGATTTATAAACATTGACACCACCTTTATTTTGCACATCTTGTGTGTCCCCACGTGTTATTAAATCTTGACAGAACTGCCATTTCGTTTATATCAGTCATCTGGTTTATATTTTATGCACACCTTATTCCTCAGTATCCACATGATTTCAGCCCATCAGTTTCTTTATTCCAATAAAGAAATGTGTTACGCTTCTTTCTCTAACCTTACATCATTTATTTTGATTTAGCAGTCTTCATTGTTTATTAGGTCTCGGCCTGCTCCAGCGCTTGCGCTGGTCTGGCCGAGAGTTTTAGTAAGCGGGTTTTGGAAGTGCAAACCCACTGGCTTTCGGCTGGCGACCAGCTTGCGTTCACGATGGCGTGCACGCGCGCAGCTGCCATCTGTTGTTTCCTATCTCTTCCTCATTTCCTCGTCATGGCTCATTAACTCTCTGGACTCTGATGTTTCAATCGCAGCAGCAGCTCACATTACCAACTGAGGGCCCTGGACTACAGTCACATGAAAAACAACAGCGATTAGCATTGAAATGCAAGCTTTTTTTGTCTAGTTAGAAATATTGCTTCAGTGGGTTGATTTCACCTTATATCGCTATTTGTTTTATATTGGGAGTCACAGCCTAATTACCAGTATTTTTGTCTCTCACTGTTTTTTTTAAAAATATTTATTCGCGCAAAGCACAAAGCTATGTTTAAGGTTACTTTTCCGCGTCACTTCTTCACTCTATTTAAACTCCACACCCCCACTCTTATTGTCTCTCTCCTTCTCGATCTCTCCCCTCTCTAATTCTCTCTCTACTTAATTAACTCTCCCTCTCTATCTTTTTTAGCCTTTCATTCTCTCTCACCCCTTTATCTGTTTCTCTTTCAAACTCCTTCATTCACTCTCTCTCCCCTTCTTTCTCTCTCTCTATCCCGCTCCACTCTTTATTCTATGTACACCCTTTCTCTCTCTCTCTTTCTCTCTCACCACCCTCTCTAATTGGGCATTATATCTTCACTCTATCTCTCACTCGGCAACACCACAGCATCACTCAGCGCAACCACAGCATCAATCAGAGCCAGCACAGCATCACTCAGCACCAACACAACACCACTCAGCACCACGACAGCATCACTCAGCACCACCACTCAGCACCACCACAGCATCTCTCAGCACCACCACAGCACCACCACACCACCACTCAACACCACCACAGCATCACTCAGCATCACCACAGCATCACTCAGCACCACCACAGCATCACTCAGCACCACCACAGCATCACTCAGCACCACCACAGCATCACTCAGCACCACTCAGCACCACCACAGCATCACTCAGCACCACAGCACCACAACAGCACCACTCAGCAGCACCACAGCATCACTCAGCATCACCACAGCATCACTCAGTACCACCACACCACCACTCAGCACCACCACAGCATCACTCAGCACAGCACCACCACAGCACCACTCAGCACCACCACAGCATCACTCAGCATCACCACAGCCCCACTCAGCACCACCACAGCATAACCACAGCACCACAACAGCATCACTCGTCACCACCACAGCATCACTCGGCACCACAACAGCATCACTAAGCACCACCACAACACCACTCAGCACCACCACAGCATTACTCAGCAGCACCACAGCATCACTCTGCACCACCACAGCATCACTCTGCACCACCACAGCATCACTCTGCACCACGACAGCATCACTCTGCACCACGACAGCATCACTCTGCACCACCACAGCATCACTCTGCACCACCACAGCATCACTCTGCACGACCACAGCATCACTCTGCACCACCACAGCATCACTCTGCACCACCACAGCATCACTCTGCACCACCACAGCATCACTCTGCACAACCACAGCATCACTCAGCACAACCACAGCATCACTCAGCACCACCACAGCATCACTCAGCACCACCACAGCATCAGTCAGCACCACCACAGCATCACTCAGCACCACCACAGCACCACTCAGCACCACCACAGCATCACTCAGCACCACCACAGCATCACTCAGCACCACCACAGCACCACTCAGCACCACCACAGCACCACTCAGCACCACCACAGCACCACTCAGCACCACCACAGCATCACTAAGTACCACAACAGCATCACTAAGTACCACAACAGCATCACTAAGCACCACCACAGCATCCACTCAGCACCACCACAGCATCACTCAGCACTACCACAGCATCACTCAGCATCACCACAGCATCACTCAGCACCACCACACCACCACTCAGCACCACCACAGCACCACCACAGCATCACTCAGCACCAGCACAGCACCACCACAGCATCACTCAGCACCACCACAGCACCACTCAGCACCACCACAGCATCACTCAGCACCAGCACAGCACCACCACAGCATCACTCAGCACCACCACAGCACCACTCAGCACCACCACAGCATCACTCAGCATCACCACAGCCCCACTCAGCACCACCACACCACCACTCAGCACCACTAAGCACCACAAAACATCACTAAGCACCACCACAACACCACTCAGCACCACCACAGCATCACTCAGCACCACCACAGCATCACAGCACCACCACAGCATCACAGCACCACCACAGCACCACTCAGCACCACCACAGCATCACTCAGCATCACCACAGCACCACCACACCACCACTCAGCACCACCACAGCACCACCCCAGCATCACTCAGCACCACCCCAGCATCACTCAGCACCACCACAGCATCACTCAGCACCACCACAGCATCACTCAGCACCACCACAGCACCACCTCAGCATCACTAAGCACCACCTCAACACCACCACAGCATCACTAAGCACCACCTCAACATCACTCAACACCACCTCAGCATCACTAAGCACCACCTCAACATTAGAATAGGCAGGAAGAAGTTGCCAACATTGCAACGACAAAATAAACGACAAGACCTTTCTTATGTTTATTCTTTTTTAATTGGGTCATTCAGTTGTACATAATGTCGTCTTAGTTATATATAAAGTAACAAAAATGTTTATAAGTCTTTTTTATTATAACTTTTCAACATGCTGCACAGCAGCCACAATGCTCTTAAAAACATTGGCAAAAACAATAGCTCTGCCTAAACACTTATAAGGCCCCAAAGGCGAGACCTATTGGCTAATAGGTCTCGCCTTTGGGACCGTATATGTGTTTAACCAGGTGTCAGTTATGCAGCACAATTGTTGCATGGCTAAACACTTATAAGGTCCCAAAGGCGAGACCTATTGGCTATGCCAATGCTTGTTTCTTTTTTTGGCAATATTGTGGAAAAGGCTGTAAAGTTTCAGGGTACTTTTTCTGTTTGTATGGTGATTTGGACAGATGATGTTGTGGGTTGGAATGAGGCCGGTAGTGTGTACTATTGAAAAAGAAACTGCACATGGGTCTGATTTCTATTGCACGCCCTAGATTTCAAGACAATCCCCATGGTCCTAAGTGGCTGGATAACTGACAGAGGGACACTAAAGAATTTGTTCTATAACTGTTTTTAGATTCCCCAACAGCAAAATAAAGCTCTGGTGTAAGTTTAACCATAGGGGTGGGTCACTAATAATGGAGAATAATATAAAGTTGTACATTTACCCCAATGATTTGCAAAATAAAAGCTATTTTTGGATTTACAAAACTGGCAGGCATACACCTATCATTCGCAGTTTCCTGTGAGTACACCAGTCATTCCCAACACTGCCATTGCAAAAAACCTGTAGTCAAGGATGAGAAGAAATGTGTAAGGCCATGTTTTTCATCTTTTAGTTCTCCTATCGAAACTGTTTTGTACATGGAGAACGCCCCACAACATAATAATGTGTTTTGTGCCTTTCCCAGACTGATCGCACCGCTTATTTTGATCTTTTGTGGTGTTAGCTAGTGTGTGCATTTAGGATGGAAAATACATCGCAAATATTAGTGAATAACCACAAAGTCAATTGTCACTGCCTTGAACACGCATGCTCAGTTTCCTAAACCACACTTAGACCGGTAGAATTGTTTGTTCCCACCTGGTGGGTTTTCTGCAGCTGCGGCCTGTGCAGGTAAGAGCAGTGGGGGGATTTCAACAGACGATGACGAGAGAACATTAAATAAATAATTAATTTTCCCTCGTAGTCGTCTGTCGAAATCCCCCCCTCACCCGGCAACCGCCCTTACCTGCACGGGCCGCAGCTGGTTTTCTGCTGCAGTAAATGGCTGCTATGCCCATACAAAGTCCTTGATCTTCATTCTTTGAAGAAGGATCTGTCATTTGTGGGTACTGAATGGGCTTCTCAGAGTACAGATGCTTTGGTTTTGTAGCAGGAGTACATTAAATGACACCCACCGTACCAGTTCAGCTGGGATTATCTTCACTGTCTGTGGTTGTATAATTAGGCAGTGACTAGATTGCTACAGGTGTAAGTGAAATAAGCAGTGCCAAGCAACTTGCAAAACCAAGAGCTCGAGTTATGGTTTAGTGGATGCGTTATTCGGCCGCAAACAGTTCGGGTATCCTGTGCTCCTTATTGCAGGTTCATTATATCCTATGTCACTTGTCATAAGGCAGATGAGAAATCTCTCAGTGAAGCACCAGGAAAAACAGGCACGAATGGATGCGGAAACATTGATTTTATGTTATTCCCCATATTCCCAAAATCGGGAGTATTTACTCACTCTGAAGGTTCTAGAAGCCCTGCATTGGTAACATGGGGAGTGGGGGGGGGGGGGGTAGTGGACATTGGAAAACCACCCACTACACAACTTGGCAATGGGCAATCTCATTACCAGCGCTACAGTAGCTGTAAATACCTGATTAGTAATGGATGTCACATCTAAGCATACCTCAGCTGCTGGGTTCAATACTGAGGATCATACCGACTGTCCTCTCACTACACGGTTTGGAGCTGGGCACGAGAGTTAATACTCATTAGGGAATAAAACAAAGGCTAGCACAACAGGCAGTCGTGCGCATGGCCATGTTGGGGGGCACCCATTGGGCTCACCCCAAAATGCAATGGAGAAAAAGCACCAATTTAAAAGTGGTCCAGTCAACATTACATTCTGAAAATAGTTTAAAAAATCATGGCTATGAGATTTATGTGCACGAAAATGGGCAATAACTTGCAGTTATAATCCATGTTTGTTTGCACCAGCACACGTGTACTGCAATGTGGAAATACAGCATCCTTGGTGAGCTATTACGGGGTCCCTCTGAGGCCCCAATAATGAAGAGAGCTAGTAATGCAGTGGTAAGGGTCGAGGCCGCGGAATTGTCCACCCATATTAGATCCAGGCCTGGTTATTTCACAAGTGACTGTGGAAAGCTTTGTTTCTCAGGTAGCAAAAAAGCTGAGTGAGGAATCTCGGAGCTTTCCGAGGGGATGCGCCGCTAATACCGGGTCACCTCCCGCCATTACCACCACCTCCTGCATTTCTTGCTAACGTGGGAAGGATTTTCAGGACAGTATGAAGTGGAAAAGGTGCCAGTGACGCGATTTTCAGACAGTTTTCGGCCTACACACTTACAGACAGGTTCATAACAGGATCTGAAATCTGTAGAAGTATAAAAATAAAAGACCCGTAATCAGTTTACCGCACTTTTGTCCCATCTCCGCGCAGTCCGTGTCCCGCAGGGGAGTCCTCACAGTCACCACAGCGGTGGCCCCAGATGTAGCTCTTTGTTATATGTTGTGTGAAGACTTCTGTTTACTCCACACACCCAGCAGCCAGGCTGGGCTGCTCCATAAACCGGTTTGCGCAAAAATTGGTTTTGATTCCAAACATCTTTTTTTGTTTTTGTTAGAAAAGAACACAATTGTAAGTTAAACATTAATATGCTCTTACGCTGTCACGCGATTAAGCAACCTTTTGCCCCATCCTTGGGGGAAGGCATGACAAATCAGAACAGATGGAATGGTTCCAATCCAGGCACCTTTCTGCTCCTAGCTTTACCTGGAAGTTGTAAAATAGCATGTCCTGGTATTTTGGTGGTCTGCCTTATAGCAAAACATATGTTTTGACGAAGGGCAACCGAAACTAGCAGCTCTGGCAAACTGAATATTTTTTTAGTTTCAAATACAGGCGCCATCTCCCGAGTGTGTCCCCTCAAAGCAGTGTGGCAGCGGCCTGCTAGCATCGCCGAGGGCGGGGGCACACACTGTGACCAGCAGACTGGTCCTAGGGGCCCTAAAGATGAGCACATCACCCATGCACTGAAGCAAGCAGGTGGCTACCAAGTTGGCACCCCGGGGCTGCCTCACTTATAAAGCATGAAGACTGAACACACCCAGAGCAATGACAACCAATCCGACCATCATCCGTGGTTAATGCATTGCTCCTATACTGCATCATAACATGGCGTCACCATTGGTAAATTAGGACCAAGCCAGCGACCACGTTTCTAAACGTAGTTCCAATTCTAGAGCCAATATCACAGTATACACTTTAAAACTACTAGAGACGCCCGAGAGGTCTCTATTTCCAGGAAACCCTCTGGGCCTCTTCGTGCGCGCCCATGATCCAAGGCCGCGCTCTCAAATGACATCCCTAATCTGTAATGGCTTCCGTTAACTCACGTGGATTAGAGAGCGAGTGTTTGCTTTGTACATCCTGGTGCACTGGTGGCTTTCCTGTTGAGACTGTGCCCTCAGGTTGATGTTTGTAGAATGACACGTGCTATGGTATTTGTCAAAGCGGACATAAACCCTACCTTTAATCGGACTTCAGATATGGACTTGAAGAACCGACTCATGTGTAGGCTTTTGTTGGTCGGTGGTTGTCTGCATGCATATGTATCTCTATGGTTCTCTGCATGCTATGCTATGTCTATGCATATGGTTTTGGACATGCTGTATATTGTATCCTCCTTTGTGGTTGTCTGCATACTGTTCTATGTCTGTAGATGTCTGTAGATGTGGCTATGCTATTGTATGAGTATGGCTCTATGTATTATTTCATGTCTTTAGCCAAGCTGTGCCAGTGTGTTTTTTTTCCCAAAGGCTTTGTTTTATGTCTGTTACCTTTGTGCACGCTATTGTATTACTCTTGTTTTGTGCATGCACATTGTTTGTCTTTGCCTGCGTATCCGATGTTTTGGCTGTGTGCCTAATCTTATGTCTATGGCTGTGTGGACGCGAGGGTGTGTGTATTTGAAGCTGTGTGCACGCTATCGTATCTGTGTCTGCCTGCATGGTATTGTATGTCTATGGCAGTGTGCACGGTAGGGTGCGTTTTTTTGAAGCTGTGTGCACGCTATCGTATCTGTGTCTGCCTGCATGGTATTGTATGTCTATGACTGTGTGTGCAGGAGGGTGTGTATATTTGAAGCTGTGTGCATGTCTGCCTGCCTGCACAGCAGGCCCGGTTCTAGCTGGTGGGCCCGGCCCACCCAAACATGACCTTTGGCCCTCCCAGTCGGAAGAAAAGGCCATGAGGACGGCCAAACATTGTGATGCTTTTTCACTTTGTTTACATTAATTATCAATCTGGGGTAGCGTTGTCACCTTTCCAAAAGAAAATACTGTCTATTTATTCTAGTTTTAACCGCTTCGCCGCGATCGGAATTCCGCCCATGTGCTGGACATTCCGATCGCGGGTGTGGTCGTGACGAGCTCAGCTCGTCATGCGCACAGCGCGACCGCGCAGCATGACGAGCTGAGCTCGTCATGAGCATCGAAGGGGTTAAGAGTGTGCACAGGCATGGACATGATACTAAATAGAACTATGAATAAAATTGTATGTATACATTTGTACCATTACTTTTCCGTCTGTTCTTACCGTATTTAAGAGTCAGGAATCTTTGCAGCTCTAGAATCCATTTAAAAGTGTTTTCCATTTATATTTGCTGTTTGAATTAGTTACAGATAAGGGCTAAAAATTCTTGCTTTAGGCGGTTTTGCTAATTTTTGTACCAGCTGGGGCATTAAAATACCGGTGGTGCGAGTAAAAAATAGGCTAGGTGGCAACCCTAGTCAGGTGTAATTAAGGAACCTCTAGAACACATATTAAAGTGCATTGTTTTTATAAATACTGTTCTAAGTATGCACTGTAAAGGGGAAAAATGCTGACAACCCGAAAACAGATCAACGGCGGACCATCAATACCGCACCTCACACCTGTTCCGTCGTAATGATGGGCCGTGCAAACATCCCCAAACGCCAGCCGTTGAGTGGCGCAACTGTGCTCCAGATCTAATTCCTACTATTTTTTCAAGATGGGGGGGATGCACAGCCAAATGAAGTCCAACTGACAGATCATGGGTTTATAAAAATTATTTTATTTTAAATATAAGTGCCTTATCAAACACATAAACTCCAGCCAACGCGTTTCATTCCCTTACTGGGAACTTCATCAGGGCAAAAGAGTAGTAGTGAGCTCAGTGTACCCACATCACGTTTATAGACTCCTAAGAGATGCATCCACTGACACGTATCTCAAAGTCAGCTAAATGCTCCTAGTCATATGTGACTTTGGAATGTAACAAGGAGTTCCTTATTTGATTGAAAACGTCAATTCCGAGTCAAATAGTACGGCAGTTATATCTCTGAAGTCACTCGGTTCCCCTCAATGCCAATCACATTTCAAAAAATCCAATATTGACAACGTTAAGTAATATCCAACCAAGACGTATGTACATGCCACAAGGAACTTGCTCACAAGGTGTATTGCACCGTAAGCCCGACGTATCAAAGAAGAAAAAACCGAATTTTCGAGCCCGTAGTAGTCTCCTGAAAATGCTGACTTTGGGTGATTTTCTCTATTTTTACACTGGATGAGACATTAAAATATTCATGTCGGAAGAAAACGGTAATGTGGCAACCGTACCTCACGTCAGAGGCAAGCTGCAGTTAGGCGGTGTGTATGGGGGAGTGGGGGACAGGGTGTTACCTGCCGAAGATGCAGCAGGTGCAGTGGCACCGGAGCCCAGAGCTGTGAGCGTCCTTTTTGCACCTCAATTATCTAACATAACATGTGTATTTGTAAAATTCATGTTCACCCAAGGGTATCTTGGCACTAAATAACAGATGTTTATTGTTACCCAACTCAATGGTACTCATTTTATTGACCTCAGAAGGATGAAAGGCTGAGTGGACCCACCAGGATTTGAACCTGTGACTATGAGGTCGAACACAGGCCCCTACAGTGGACGCAGTAGTCCACCAGACCCGGCTGTTTCTGGGTGTGGATTCTGAAGGTGTTTATGTATTTTGGTCTGTGTATGATGCACTCAGAAATATATTGTAGGATGTGGCATACATTATAATATTCCCATAGCGGCAGTGCATGCCTCATTGCATAAGCAGCCACAAGGGAATCCTAAATATCCGACCATTATCTAGCAATAAATGTGGAATTATCCTCTTCAGATGAACACAATTTTTCATGTAAAACTAAGAAAAGCGATTAATGATTTCATTTCAAATGACGTCAGCACCCTAATACAAGTGGTATCTAAAACAGACATTTTTCAATGCTCTGTTATTGTATTAGTCATGTTTTATTATGGCTTTTATTATACCTTCAGCAATGTCAATTATTGTGAAGTTATAAGGGTTAAGGTCATGTGACGTCACTTCGTAGGAAGATTGAGGGTCAAAGGTCATATGATGTCACTTCTTGTGATGTCATTAAGGTCAAGGATGTGTGACGTCATTTCCGCTACCCCTGGCATTTCGGTGAATCGATGTCCATGTGTAACTCTAGGGCTTGTAGTCTACCTTCAGAATTGTTATAAATTGGGGCCGCACTGGCCCAACCAAACGCACCCTTGGCCCACCCAGATAAAAATTCCTGGAACCGGGCCGGCTGTGCGGTATTGTATGTCTATGGCTGTGTACGGTAGGGTGTGTATATTTAAAGCTGTGTGCATGTCTGCCTGCACGGTATTGTATGTCTTTGGCCGTGTGCGCGGGAGGGTGTGTATATTTGAAACTGTGTGCATGTCTGCCTGCCTGCACGGTATTGTATGTCTTTGGCTGTGTGCGCGGGAGGGTGTGTATATTTGAAACTGTGTGCATGTTTGCCTGCCTGCACGGTATTGTATGTCTATGGCTGTGTGCGCGGGAGGGTTTGTATATTTGAAACTGTGTGCATGTTTGCCTGCCTGCACGGTATTGTATGTCTATGGCTGTGTGCGCGGGAGGGTTTGTATATTTGAAACTGTGTGCATGTCTGCCTGCCTGCACGGTATTGTATGTCTATGGCTGTGTGCACGGTAGGGTGTGTATATTTAAAGCTGTGTGTATGCCTGCATGCACGGTATTGTATGTCTTTGGCTGTGTGCGTGGGAGGATGTGTATATTTGAAGCTGTGTGCATGTCTGCCTGCCTACACGGTATTGTATGACTTTGGCTGTTAGTGTGTGTATATTTGAAGCTGTGTGCACGCTATCGTATCTGTGTCTACCTGCCTGCACGGTATTGTATGTCTATGGCAGTGTGCACGGTAGGGTGTGTATATTTGAAGCTATTTTGTAATCATCGATGGCCTAGATTCTAAAATGTGTAGAATAGGGGTGGTAATTACAGCACTCATTAAATACCATTACTACATGGCCAGGTATTTACCTGGTGCGGTAAACAGCACTGAGTGTGAGTTTTCAATGCACCAATGAGAGACAGCACGTGGAACAGGTGCTTGGGCACCGAATCTCGCATATTTCACCATTATTATGGATTCTTTCCCCTGAAACTGTCGCCAAGTTTTTCCCGGCGAATCATGTCAGGGGAAAATTACATACATTCATTTACAACCATAACTCATTTTTAAAAAGCCTTTTCGCACCGTGTATTTATCTGCTCCTCTGGTGTTTTTTTCAATCTCTGGTGTCTACCAAACTTTACAAACAGCAAGCCACATGTCCTGCTTGCTAATCCTCTCCTTGCTAGCCCATGGAGGTAAAATCAGCTTGTTTTTTTAAATGTAATTCATTTTTTCTGAGGAAAATAATGGGACCCGAAATCATGTACATGTATCTGTTACATCCAGTTGCATTGGTCAAATAAATAGTACAATCACCTTGCCAGAGTGCTTGCTGTGTCACGTGTAAAGCTCAAGTGTGATAATTATGAAGACATAGTTCATGTTTAGTTATTGTAGGATTTTGTTTGTTCTCTTAGACTGCCCATACTTCAGCGACATCACATACACTCCTTTGTCCAAGTATGTCTTTGTCTTATACTATGATTGTGTGGGTGTGCATGTGTGTATGTGCGTGTGCGAGCGTGGGGGCCACAAATGAATAATTGAAGATGAGTTGGGCTCTTCGAACCCTGTCCTTAGCTGGACCACTCAGGGAAGGGCACTTTTGAACGAACCTCTTGTGTACTCATCCCCAAGGGTTACCCTCCGCTCACCTGCTGAAAGTGTTTAATGGGAAGATTCAACATTTCTGGATGATGATTCTGGGGATTTCTTTGTTCCAAAGAGCAACCAGAAAATAGCAGCAATTGGTTTCAGTAAAAAAAAAATGTTTACAAGAATTTTCAGATTTTATCTCTGCCCTTTGAACCATCTGTCACCTGACAGCAATATCAATCAATCAGGGAATTGTAAGCGCGCTACTCACCCGTGAGGGTCTCAAGGCGCTGAGGGGGGGGGTCCGCAGATCTGTTTATCCGAAGAGCCAGGTCTTGAGGGTCTTCCTGAAGGTGTTCAGGGAGGGGGCGCGTCTGATGTCTGCCGGTAGCTCGTTCCAGGTCTTGGCTGCAATGTGAGAGAAGGATCTTCCGGCCTGCTCTGGCTCTGTGGATGCGCGGGGTTTCGGCCAGTGCGAGGTTGGAAGATCGGAGGTTTCTGTTGGGTACGTGGAAGTTGATTCTGTCGTTGAGGTATTTGGGTCCGTTGTTGTGTAGGCATTTGTAGGCATGAGTGAGGATTTTGAATGTGACTCTTTCCTCCACGGGGAGCCATCTGGCTAGTCCACGGTTATCTGACATATTTAATCAGATGCTTTCACAAGGAACATTTCCAATAAGGTGGAAACAAGCCTGCATTCTACCACTACTAAAAAAAAACAATTTAGAAATAACGGATCCCGCTAACTATCGACCTATTGCGAGGCTTCCGCTTCCGGCTAAAATTTTGGAGAAGATTGTAAATATAGAACTCTCCAAACATATTTTAGAAAATAATATCCTAGATCACAGTCAGTTTGGCTTTAGGTCATGCCACAGCACTGAGACAGCCCTGATAAAGACCACAGAGGAAATCCGAACTGCTTTGGATGGGGGAGGATCGGCGGCCCTTATCCTACTAGATTTGTCCGCGGCATTTGATACCGTGGACCACACCTTGCTGCTAAAACGCTTAAAATGTATAGGTCTGGGAGGAAATGCTCTCATGCTTTTAACATCTTTTTTAACAGATAGAACACAGACAGTGCAATTAGGCGATTTTAAATCAGCACCTTTTATCTTGCCATGTGGGGTACCGCAGGGCTCTTCTCTGAGCCCTACACTTTTTAATATTTATGTGTCCGAATTAGCACCTCTGATTAGAAGTTTTGACTTAATTCCGACCTCATATGCCGACGACACCCAATTGGTGATCTCAACTATTGACAGGGATGTTAACTACTCTTCCAAACTCCATGACTGTATGGTATCCTTGAGTAAGTGGATGAGTAGGCATTGCCTGAAGTTAAATTCAAGTAAGACTGAGGTGGTGTTGTTTGGCAAGCTTTCTCCCCTTTGGTCACCAGCTTGGTGGCCCAGTTCTCTGGGCCCCCTCCCTACTCCGGTGGCGAAAGCAAAAATTTGGGGGTCATAATAGACGAGAAGCTTCACTTTAAATCTCAGATTTCAAAGATGGTGTCCTCGGCGTTTTTTACAATCAGAATGATGTGTAAAATTCTTCCCTACATTCCTAGAAATGCTAGGAAAAGGGTTTTAACCACTTTGGTTTTATCTAAGTTGGATTATTGTAACGCTTTGTATATCAATTTGCAGTCCAACCAGCTCAGAAGGCTACAATCAGTTCAGAATGCAGCTGCCAGATTGGTTCTGGATGTCCTTAAACACCAGTCCATCAGGGCCGGGATTCAAGATCTGCATTGGCTTCCAGTTGGCCAGCGTGTAAAATTTAAAGCACTTTGCATCGCACACAAGGCACTTCATGGAGACGGCCCACAATTTCTTCATCACGTTTTTAATTGGTACTCTCCCAGTAGGTCACTACGATCAGCTAACGCCTTTTTAATGCTTACCCCCAGAGTTAAAACGATGAACTGGGGGGTAGGAGCTTCAGACATAGTACCATTAGAATATGGAACGCGCTTCCGCTTTCTCTTAGGAAGATTACATCCCTGCTTGAATTCAGGAAACACCTTAAGACCTGGCTTTTTAAAAACTAGTCTCCCGCTTCAGTATGTGGTCCGCAACGCGCCTAGACACCTATGGGTAGTAGTGCGCTATACAAATTGTTATAACATAACATAACATAACAGTGGATACTTTGTAGGTGTTGGCTGATGTGTTCGTGTCGGGGGATGCCGAGGACGAGTCTGGCGGCGGGGTTCTGTACTGTCTGGAGTTTGCGGAGTAGGGACTTGTTGATGCCGGCGTAGAGTGCGTTTCCATAGTCCAGTCTGCTGGTGATGAGTGCGTGGGTGACTGTCTTCCTTGACTCAGGAGGGATCCACTTGAAGGTCTTGCGGAGGATGCGGAGGGTGTTGAAGCAGCTGGAGGTGACGGCGTTGACCTGTCGGTTCATGGAGAGTGATGAGTCGAGTACGATGCTGAGGTTCTTGGCGTGGTCTGAGGGGGTAGGTGGGCTTCCGAGGGCGGTCGACCACCAGGTGCTGTCCCATGCAGAAGGGGTGGTACCGAGGCCGAGGACTTCTGTCTTCTCGGCGTTGAGCTTTAGGCAGCTGTTGGTCATCCAGAGTGCGATGTCTTGCATTCCTTTCTGGAAGTTGAGTTTGGCAGTGGTGGGGTCTTTGGTGAGGGAGAGGATGAGCTGGGTGTCATCGGCGTAGGATACGATGTTGAGGCCGTGTTGTCGGACGATGGCTGCGAGGGGGGCCATGTAAATGTTGAAGAGGGTGGGGCTCAGCGATGAACCCTGTGGGACTCCGCAGGTGATTTTCGTGGGGTCGGAGAGGAAGGTTGGGAGTCTGATCCTTTGTCTTTTTCCGGTGAGGAATGATCGGATCCAGTCCAGGGCTGTTCCTTGTATGCCTGCGTCGTGTAGTCTGACGACTAGTGTGCGATGGGAGACGGTGTCGAAGGCCGCTGATAGGTCGAGTAGGATGAGGGCTGTGGAGTGGCCTTGGTCCAGGAGGGTGCAGATGTCGTCTGTGGCGGCGAGTAGGGCGGTCTCTGTGCTGTGGTTGCTTCGGAATCCGGATTGGGACGGGTCGAGGACGGCGTTCTCTTCAATGAATCGTGTCAGTTTCCTGTTGACTGTTTTCTCTGCAACTTTGGCTGCGAAGGGGAGGAGCGAGATGGGCCGATAGTTCTTGAGGTCGGTGGGGTCAGCTGTGGGCTTCTTGAGCAGGGGTCTGACTTCTGCGCGCTTCCAGTCGTCTGGGAAGGTGCCTGTTTTGAAGGTGGTGTTGATGGTACGTTGTAGTTCGGGTGCGATGGCGGCCACGGCTCTGTCGTAGATGTGAGGGGGGCAGGGGTCGGTGGGGGCCCCCCGAGTGGATGCTTTTCATGGTCGAGGCGGTGTCTTCGGCCGTGATCGGTGTCTAGTTGGAGATGGTGGGCTGGCTGGTGTTTCTGGAGGGCCGTCTGTGGCGCCTGGTGGATGGTCGATGAAGTTGTCGTAGAGGTTTTTGATCTTGAGGTGGAAATATGTTCCAAGCTTGTTGCAGAGGTCTTGGGATGGGGTGATGTCTGTGGCTTCGCTGCATGGGTTGGTGAATTCTTGAATGACACTGAAAAGTTCCTTGGAGTTGGTGGAGTTGGCCAGGATTTTGTTGTGGATGAAGTTCCTTTTGGTGGCTCTGATCTGGTTGTGGTAGTCCGTCATGGCGTCCTTGTAGGTGGTGTGGTTTTCGGTTGTCTTGGTGTTTCTCCAGTTCTTCTCCAGGCATCTGCAGGTGCGTCTGGCTTCTTGGAGAGCGGTTGTGAACCAGGCGGCTTTCCTGGGGCGTTGTATGATCCTTACTTGTAGACAGAAATGAACTGTGATTCTTGCCAGAGAAAAACATTTGATATGTAGCACTTGTTTGTTAATGTACAACAAGTACAAGGTGTACTTTTTATCACTGGCAGATATTTGCATTGCTGTGAGGTATTTATTTTTTTATTTCAATCATTACAGATCTGTCAGAGCAGCCTGGTGTCAGACCTTAAGAGACAGAAGATGGAGGAAGAATGGTCCTATGGTCTAAGTCATTTTAATTTTCTAAATTGGTTCTTGTCTCGTTTAAACCGGAGGCATAAGAGTTTCTGCTTTCATTTTTTGGCTTTGCTTCTATGCTGGGACGCCCGGGGTGGGCTGTGCCGCCGGCCTCTGCTACCACTGGCCTAGAAGTGGCTTTTGCCCCAGGACGTCTCTGGTGCCCCTCACATGGGCAGCAAAGCAGGATTTGGGTCACAACTGCCAGAGCCCTGCCATGGCCCACATTGTTGGTAAATAAATATGGACCAACATATCCCTAATCGATGTACTCTTACAGCAAGTTATTTGTGAACTATTTCCAACCACTTGGCCAATGTATTCACCCACGTGTAGGATGCCCCAATGTTTCTTAATGTTTTCCTTATTTTGAAGGCATATAAATTGCACATAATGAGGAGTTTGATGGGCTATTTTATTGTTTTCCATAACATCACTTTTCCGTTGAATTAGGAGCTCTATGTCAGTATTTGTGGCAGCTTTTGACTTGACTTTTTTCTTTTGACCAGTTGCGGCGGTTGATTTATTGTTTCAGCTGTCTACTAGGTCATTTACGCCTTTAACTTATGCTGTTGTGATGTCCGCATACTGTAACTACCATGACTACCTAACGATTTTCTTTGACTGTATATATGCAGGAACTTCAATCTAACGTTCTCGCATTATATGTAAAGCGCTCTGATACCTTTGGGTCTAGCTAGCGCTATATAAAACGTATAAATAATAATAATAATATGACTGGTAAAGATAATATCTGCCGATTAATCTGCTTTGCTCCTTCCGTCCTTTTTCCTCGTGTTCCCCTTAATTTCTATGAAGGTATGAAGATGTAATTGAAAACTGAGAATTGCTGCAAACAGTAGGTCCCAAATGTAAGTAATTGATAAGCAGCAGGTAAGAAAGCATTGCCCGTAGCACAACAAGAGCTAATAAATCTGTGCAGCACCCGTTTGTTTATTTTCTTAATAATTTCTTAATGAAAGACTAGGCCTCAAGGCTTGTATCTTCACCTAAAGCACCACATCAGAAAATGCTTCATAAACTCAAAGGAAATCCGATCACTCATTTGTAGACAGGTTTCATGCCTATGCTAGTTGGGAATTTATTATCCTATAAAAACTCCTCTTCCTGTGGGGAAGGAAGACCAGGGCGAACAGATGGGAGCGGTAGGAAGCTCTCAGGCAGGGCCAGCTTTAGGGTGGTGCAACCTGTGCAGCGGCACCAGGCGCTGACCTGGGGGAGGGCGCTTTGTTTATAAACACCTTGGCTGCTGCGCGAATTCCGCCGCGGTGCTGGACATTCCATTCTTGGGCATGGTTCGGACGGCCCCCGGCCGTCGTGCGCACATGCCCACCGTGACTCATGACGGCCGGGGGCCGTCATGAGCACCGAAGGGGTTAAAAGCACGTGCTGCAGGGGTTCCTTGCATGTCCAGCAGTCAGCACATGCTGCAGAGTTCCTTGTGTGTCCAGCAGTCTTCAGGCAACAAAAATGTCAAGATAACTCTGGTGGTTAATGGTCCTGCTGGGGATAGATCTAGTATTGTTTAGTGGCAGTTTTGATTTATCGTAAAATAATGCAGAGGGTTAATGTGTCTGCTGCAGAGAATGCTTACCATGCAGATAGCAGTTTCAGTGAACTATGAGTAGTGCTATAAAAAATGAAATGTACATCAGCGAGGGGCTATGGCAATATGAGGGGCACTGTTGGAGGGTGGTAGTGAAGGAATTTGTAGAGAAGGAGGCCAATGGGGGTGGAGGGGGTGGCGACAAAAAGATTGTCTCACCAGGGACCACCAGCACTAAAGCCGGCCCTGCTCTCAGCTTATGGGAGTATGTGGCCTAGTATAGGACACAAGAGGCTCATTTGTCACTCCTCATTGTTCTGAGTTGATGGCATGCTTACAGTGGAATGGTTCCTATGGAGATGGGGGAGTCCTGTCCTTGTCTCTAAACAGTTTTAGTCATGTTTTAGCATGTGGGTCATGTGTGGTGTCACCAGTGATGTCAATGACGCTGTCTTTTGTGAGCCCATCTCTGATGTCATTTGTCAGTTCTTGGGCATTGCTGGGCCAAGAAAATAGGTGTTATATTTGAGAAAATCCCCATAACTGGCCAGTTTAATTTGTTCATAGGTTTTAGATTTTAGCAATAAAGTTTCTTTAATTGAAAATTTTTCAGGGACAGTTTGTATTTTTGTGCCAAATTAGGATAAATACTATACTAGCCTTTAACAAAGTTTCCCTGTGAATTTTTTGGGTCTTGATAGACTTTTTACAACAGTCAAGGTACCCGTAGATATGGGCAGAAGACATGCCTTTTCTGTATGGCAAAATGGCATGGTCTTTTACTGTGCCATGTTTACCTGCACCACCGCCAGGGCACAGGCAGTAGCGGCCCGTGGTGGGAGTGCTGCCGGGCGGTGACGTGGGGCAGGGGAAGGGCAGGGTGGGGGGTAGTAAAGTACGGAATACGGCCGTATAGAGGTAAGTACACATATAAATAAATAAAACGAATTTCGTTGCGCGCGCTGCATCGCAAGAGAGGCCGAGGCAGGCCCGCAGTGGTGCGAGCGGTGGCGTGCTCATCACCTCACCTGCCCCGGACCGTTTATAATAATCATCTGCTCCTGCCTCTTGTCATGACTGATGAGCACCGGCGTTCACTGGACGGATTATTGAAGGGGCACCAAAATAATGAATGGGGCGTGGCGGGCAGTGGCAAACTAAAGAAAAAAACTGCTGCTCGCCCTGCCGCGCTGTCACCGAGAGTTACGGATACAGTGTTTGTTGCAATCACATGACCTCACCATGTCACGCGTGAATGCTGTGGGTACCCCCGGCCGCCAGCAGCAGCTGGACTAATTATGAATGCTCATTGCTGCAGCCAGAGCAGCAATGAGCCACCAGGTCATGACCTGTCATTAATGAGTAGACTTTGCACACTACTACAATCACACACTCTGCCAGAGCAGCTTGCGGTCCGCGCTGCGTGCTCATCGGGAGTGCACTGTTTGGCCAGGGCATCGACTTACTTTGCACCGGCGGTGGTGTCAAGGAGGCAATACAAATGCATGACTTTGCATTTTCATGCGGTGATGCGGACCACTGCACAAAAATGCATTAGTATCACGCCTGATGCGCAATACTTGGCAGGACTGTAAAACATTACTAATGCCCTCTAACCTGGCCTGAAGGGGCATGAACGGTTGTCAGAAGGTGCTGCCTCTGCCGACATTTTCACTTGAAAAAAAATCCTTCTGGGTTTGAATGTAGAGTTCTGATTCAACTGAGCCAAGCCTTTCCTCTGTTTCTGGGTTTTTACTGTGGACTCCTGCCAATCCAGAGAGCGATTTTAAAGTCTGCCAGCTACAAGTACACAACAGAAAGATCTTTTAACCTTTGAATTAGAGTACCTTTCTTTAGGGACAAATTTAGTTATTTTGCTGACTGGCACTCTTATAGGTCGGACACTGCACGTAGATGTATTGCAAGTCCTGAAATAATTATATGTTCTCATGTAAAGATTATGATTATTAGAGAAAAGAGTCTCATTAAAAGAGTGCGAAGGTAGTCATTCTATTAGTTCATCTTTTAAGGCATTTGAGAGGTCTGGGCCCCAATCCCTCCAGGAATGCATGTCCAGCAGGGCCAGACTGGTCACCTTGCCACTCTGGCATTTCCCATGTAGGCTGCAGGCTAGGTAGCTGCCAACAGAGCCAAATGGGCTACCATGACCCGACCATCCCCCCATGGGTTCATTCTACGTGCGACCTCCTGCAGTGTAGGGCTTGGGGAAAATTTTTTCCTGGGGTGATTATAGCTTCCAGTCCAGCCCTGGCGTCCAGCTGGTGACTCAAACCCTCTGGGAGGATTGCCGCAGGAGTTTTGTTGGACTCATCAGCTTCATTGCGTGGTCGAGCCTTGAGTCATGCTGAAGCTTCCACATGCAGGGACACATAAGAAGCAGCATAGATCTGTGAAATCGTGAAACATTTTTTGTATCCAGAGGTTAGTTGGAAGCATTTTTAGATATAAAGAAAAAACATTCAAGTATCGTTCTTGGACCTCTTGGTGAAAGAGTGATAGCACATACTTGCCAGTCCATGTAGAGGCGGTATACAAATAATCAAAATGGTGGCTGAGTGGCATTGTTGATCGGGATGATGTTGCGTTTAAGGACCATTAATATTATGATTGAGAGTGCATTCATTTCAGCTTGTAATGGGTTTTATTCGGAGTTGATTCATGAGGGAGACTCATGGCGGCTGCGTAGGTGTACGGAGCTAAGGCGCACACTGGCCACTGAGGTAGAGCGCTCCTGGTACCGTTGATTTGCCATTGGTTCTATTCTGATTGCATCACAAGAAGCCGTAGGACAGATGTTCAAAAATTCACAGAAAATCCAAAACGCTGTTTTAAGCCTTGCTGGTATGTTTTGAACACTTTAGTTTCACATTGTGAGAGACAAAGAGAACTATTTCCGTAGCCATTCTCTAATAATACTAGTCCTCTTGTCTTGCTCTTCTGGGTACATCATTAAGCGTTGCCGCATCCGTCAGCCATGGCATAATTATTGTGTTTAAGCCATGCTTCGTCCTCCCCATCGCAGGGCTGCCTGCTCGTGCTCACCCAGATTGACAGGATCCGATGCCAAGCAGCAGGATGTTTGCAAATGGTGCATCCATCTGCCACCGCGCAGGGCTGGTCTTCTTCCTCAAGGGAGCCAAAGCAGCCAGCGGGAAGCAGATCAAAGATGTCATTAATGTGGACAGGTCCAGCCTTCCTCCAGATTAGTCATCAAAGCCACCAGCCTCGGTGTCTTGAAAGGGATAATTCAAATGTATGTCTACTGAAGCAAAGGGAAATGATACCTCTTCCATTGACATCTCACCTGCAGCTGCCTGACAGCAAGAAATGTGCTACTCTCCTGAGCATTGTGAATATTCAGAAGCGTGCCTCCAATTAATATCTTACTAATGTAACAACTCTCTAGACAAATCTACTTTCAAACTCCCCATCTAAAAAAGTATGGACTAAACTGTACGATTTTTGAAATTAGTTAATATTTTGTTCATACAGGTCAAAAAGAAGATGATGTATGAACCTCCCTGTTCCTATTTGAAGTAAAGTCTCAGTGGCGTAACAAAGCTTGAGGGGGCCCCCCTGCAAGGTACGTGGAGGGCCCCCCCTCCGGACTCAATCAGGAGCTCTCCGGCTGCAGTACTGGGCTGAGGGGGCCCCCTGGAGCTTGGGGCCACCCCGCCCCATGGGGGCTGTGGGGGCATGTGTTACGCCACTGTAAAGTCTACAGTTGACAACGAAACTGCGAAGTTATCTACCCAGCTAGTCCGTTCCCTGGACTCCTCTAGACATACGCCCCTAACTTAAGAAAATAACTCCACTTCTGAGCCTGTTCCTTCCTGAGGCGTTTTACCTTGTGTTACTTTTGTATTACAAGACCGGAGTCTCATAATATGTACATACATCTTTTATTTCTAATCCTCCAAGAGCAATACAACAATTCAGAAGGATAGAATTTGGGTGTCGAAGCACCAAAATGCCAGGGGTATTGAAAGGGACACCGCGCACCCCAAGGGACATGACAGGGCTGACCTCAGCACTCTATTATTTGCTTCCGAGGGGCAGTGGAAGGACACCAAGGGGTCAGAATAGCAAACAAGCAGGTGCCAGAGAGCCCTCCTCACTTTCTATTCCTGTCATCATGTGCATGACTCCTCAGAGCAGGGGTAGGAAGGGCATGCTGGCGGGAGCAGACGCGCCCTCTCACTGCCATGGGAGCTCTGTGGATTCAAATCATTTTGAGAACCCAAGCCTGGACGCTCCAGAGCTCTGCCTCTTTTACTGTTGCTGTGCCAAAAGCTAAGCCCTGTTTACCTTTTTTCTTATGTAGCAATTATACACTGGGCGGTTTCCTGTCCGCTTGTTTAATTCAATGAACCGTCCCTTTTAGGCTGCTCTGTGTATAAGATGGATTCAGAGTATTTTCATTTTAAAAGAGAGTGTGTTTGCTTTAGTTATTTCACTTCTCCCTATTGTGGGGACAGGGAGGTTAGAGTACCTTTCATTTTTCTGTCGTTTTAGATCTCCAAAAGGTTTTCGAAAACCCAACAAAAAAACATATAAAATAAAGAAAAAACATACCAAATGTAATATGCAGAGAAATGGGCACGGGGTCAGCCCTTGCTTACTGTTGCGTTGTTTGATGTGCCAGTCACATTTGGGAACGCGCCATGGGTGTTTGAAGTGTCATATAATGACATGTAGGTTTGCCTGTTTAGCAGTGGCGGCTGCTGAACTTTGAAAGAGGTGGGCCGTAAATTTCTTCCTCAAATTAGACCGAGCAAAAGTGCAAGACTCCTTACTTTCAGAGGGTCCGGGAGTGTTTTCGCCTTTGAGGAAACGCTAACTTCAAAATAAGTGCCAGTTGGTGCATTTTACAACACATTTAAAAATAAATGTGTAAAAAAGTAGATCCTGAAGAGGCACTAATGATATAGTCCAATACGTTTGGAGTGCCCACATGACGTCATGGATGACTCTTCATATTTGGCTTTGGCAGTATCTCCTCAAGACGTTTATAAAGAATGAGTCTGATTAGGCATAGCTGATCCCATTCCCTTGACCAGACACATACTCACATGCATATATGTGATGTGCATACTCACAGACAGTCATACCTGTACAATCACAAACACAGACAGAGATGCACACATACAGAAACATTTGACTCCAGTCCTTACCCACTACTTGCCTCCGGGTGACAGCAGTGACTGCGGCTCAGCACCGTTAGTGTACACACATCTGCAGGTTCACCCCTCATTCACCTCACAAGAGAATTCAGTGGCAGTGATATTCTTGCACGTGACTACGCATGGAGGTGACATGCACCCTAAGAGGTGCTCTGAGCCATTGATTCTCTTGCATTATTATTTTCCCAATAAGAGCATACCTTCTTGTAATTGTTTCTGTTTGCACCCCATATTCTGATGACTGAAGCCGAACGTTATAGGGAAACATTTAAAACAACTATGATCTTCACACTCTGGAGCCGCCAGTGCATCATTAGGGCAGGTTTCAAATGTGTCTTCACTCCCAGAAAAGGGATGTCACTAAATGCAAGCATGCTGATCCATAGCAACCAAAAATTGAGGTGTGCCTAGGAACAAACTACATCAATGTGTAAATGAGGCAAAATCAATTACAAATTAAAACAAAAATAACTTTGTCACGTATCACATGCTCTCAAATCCCAGTGTTTTGTACACCTCCCCTAGTTTGCACCTGTGCATAGAGTGTGCACATCTGATTAATATGAATTATTTATGAATGGAGTTACCCAGGCCTGCATTAGCAGTTATCACATGCATAACATGACTAAACATCACCCAATTCTCTACTTGCTGGCTTTGTTTCCACTGAAAGCCATGGTCCCTTCGCTTGTCACAAAGCACCTGTAGACACCCTCGAACCTAATTAGGCAACTTGCACATATGTGTATTCTCCCACAGATAGCTTTAAGAAGGTTTCACTGTCTTGCTGATAATCTCCTACCAGTTCCCCATACCCTCTGAGTCATAAAACAATCATGCACATGCGTACACACAAGCAATTAATAAAAGTCACATGCACACACCAGACTATGCTAACTCACACCTATTCATAAACACACATTCACACACACCTACACATCCACCTACCTCTCAGTCTGTAGCCTCCAGCCTTAATCGTCCGCCTGCAGCAACACAAACAGTAAGGACAGTCACTGACCCTATGCACACTAACAAAAGGGGCCACTGTGACAGCCCTAGGCGCACCGAGGAGACAAAGCCCTCACACACTCGGGAGATGGCAAAAGTGCAATATAGAAAACAAATTTTACCAAGCGAGGAGATAAAATGCGGAGTGAATGTTCTATATGGTTCAGGACATTTGATTACACCAGTTTTACCGGACAAAAGGCTGAGCCAGCCCTGCTGGTATTTAAACCTATATTCCTCTATTTACCGGAACCTAAAACCTGGGCTACTATGATGAAGGCTTTCAACACTACGAGGCGGGAACTCCGATCCCATTTGAAGAAGAAAAAACGTCAAATCATACAAACAGTTTATCTGGTAAAACACCCCAAGACAATACCAGTGCAGTACACTTAAAATGTCCGCTGGTTTCTCCACGTGCCCGGGTACATCACGTCCAGGGCAGAAGGCACATTCTCGTCATATTTGAAAGCATTACGTGCGCCTGTCAATGGTGAACCCCTCCCCCAGTGAAGGAGAAGCAAACACACACCACCCTTTTCCATGCTAATGATGTTTTTCTGATCCGACGCGGCTCGCGGGGGGGGGGGGTGTTGTGCCAGGGGCCCGGGGGATTAAAAGATAAAAATAGAAAATCCTACCTGAGAGACTCTGAGGAGGTCCGCCGTCCGCGCCGCCTCGGGTCCGACTCGTTTGGCCCTGCCTACAGCCCCTCTCAGCCAATCCTGGCGCTGCTGGCAGCGCCAGGATTGGCTTAGGGCACGGTTACCTCTCGCCCGCCTTCCCATTAGGAGACCGAGGTTTGAGCCTTTGCTCAACCCTCGTTCTCCTAATGGGCATGCGCAAGCCAGTGCACACACAAGTGCGCATGGCTGGGCACGGCGCGAAAATTCGGTGCCCTTGCCCACTCATGCGCACTTGTGCTGCAGTGCTGCCTGCTGCCCCTGGTCCCTCTGACAATCATGTCAGTCAACATGACGCAGGACCGCCCACCCCCTTCAGACTCTGAAGGGGGTGGGCGGTCCGACGTCATGCTGACTGACATGATTGTCAGTTCTCCCTCGGCTCTTTGAACTTAAGTAAACTGATTCAGTTTACGTAGGTTCAAAGACGCCGAGGGCGGGGGGGCTACGCCCCAACGCCCCAATGGACGCACCGCCCCTGCTGTTTAGGGAAACTTGGATTCGCCTAGAAATGGCCTCCAGGTGTTCTCTTTTTTATTCATTGTGTTGGAGCATCATTTTCATTTTGGATCAGACGAATGGGCAGCATAGATCCAGCAGAAAAAGTATACAATGCATCATGGGCAAGTGCAAGCCTTTGGATTGTGAGGGAAACTTCCTCATCTAAGATGGCTGCCACACGAACAGGATGATGTGGTGTCTTAGATGGGGGAATTCCCTGACGATCCAAACGGGTGTCTACAGAGCATGTCTCCCAGTGAAGATCATTGACTCTCACCTCCTTCCTTATCTACTCATCTTTATCTGCTTCTAACTTCTCCAAAGCAGGCCTATCTCAAAGCAATAGAATTATGAGCTCCATTTTAACAATCCTTGCTTAAAGAGGCTTTTAGTTTTACACACCTTGTTGGAAATTTAGAAGTCACATATCCAGATAACCAGTCTATCAGTTTTCATCCAGAAAACAATGCAACAAATTCGAAATTCACATTTTGTATTTAGGTAAGACAAACTCATACTGAAAGACAGAAGACAGGGAGCACGAATTCACAATCAACCAATTTCTCGGGCGCCTCTACACCAAGAGCATCACAAAAGAGATAAAGATATAAACTGCAGCGGAACATCTTAGAGATGCCAGAGGTAACATGTTTAATGCAAGTGTAAATCGTGGTGTGCTGAGACCTCTACACTACCACTGACCTTTCGACACACAAAGCGATAACATTTACATTTACGGTAGTTCGTGGAGAATTTGAATGTGGGAAAGCCTTTTAAACATTTGCATGCATAACAAAGTGTGTTCCTCTTACTTGAGAGAAAGCTCAACTGATACCTTTCAACAGCATGTGAGGCAAAACGTTGAACAGATGGAAAGATCTAAAACACACACAGTAGGCCTGGGCCAACAACCTTCTGTGCATAAACCAAGTGGAAAAGTGAATAACTGCCTCAAAATCAGATACTGATTCCCAGTTAGGATCTGGACAGTTTTACACACAGAGGGCCCGATTCACAGAACTAACTTAAGACAAAATCCTAAACTTACTACAATTTTTGTATTCAGCACTTACTCATTTTGGTATTCACAGAAGGCGCTTACTTACTCATTTTGAGTAGCTTACTCATTTTGAGTAACTTACTAATTTTGTGTAACTTACTCATTTTGGTATTCACAGAAGGCACTTACTCATTGATGAGTAAGTGCCTTCTGTGAATACCAAAATGAGTAAGTGCCTTCTGTGAATACCAAAATGGTAGTAAGTTTAGGATTTTGTCTTAAGTTAGTTCTGTGAATCGGGCCCAGAGATGTCAAGAAGCCTGCAATGCGTGCAGCTTTCCCCACGGTTGTGTGTGACAGACAGGGGAGGTGTAGAAGCTGTTCCAAATGGAATGCCTTAGGAGTGGGCAATGCACATTTGGGGAAAGCTTTGTGGATATTAACACAAACTTGCAATGCCTTTCCCATTTTTACATGCACTTCTAAACTTATCTCTACATGAATGATTCTTATGAAGAAATCAGGTTCTGCACACGATAAACTGTTTTCCACTTGATAAAAGATTTTGGTGGAATTTCGCACATATCATAAACCTAGGCATCTTGATTTTCTATATCACTGAGAACATATAGACAGCAGGCTAGAGGAAACAGCCGTGCACAACACATGATACTACCAAGGTAAACTTCCCACACAGAGGCCCGCCATTTTGTGAATCAGGTGAGAAAGCATCAATATCTGCATGAACTTAGGCCTACTCTTGTGGAGACTTACAATTTCTTTTTCTGCCTGATACACAGTGTCCCCCAATAATACCTTTTCGAAACAAGTAGCAGTTATTCCCGTAAGATGCTCATAAAGGTACCTCAGTAGTGCGACTATCCTCAGGCTCAGGCTGCAATACACGGTGGTAAATCCGCGTGCTGGAGTGTGACAGCCCACATCAGTCTGGGAGCTTTAGACTACACATATAAGTGGGAAACTTTTCAATAACTACACATGTTCCCCAATGTTCTTCTACTGTTCAGCCATAATACTATTTATTGCAGACCTTTGCACCAAAGAGATTTAAACTGATTGATTCTTAATTTAGGTAATTTGAGAAATTAAATATTGTACTTCGGAGCGTCTGACAAGGGAATTATCTTTATAATAATATTTTCTGCATAACGCTGTCTGCCACAGTCTTGTCATGTGTTTAAGTGAGAGTTCTAACTCTCATAAAACTCAATGCTACTTCTTTGTAGACCTTTGGAAGATGAATGCTGGGTTAACCATGCAGAGGTTGAAACTTGCAACCTGTACGCAGAATTATTCAGCATTTCCTGAAGTCTATTCCACTTTCTTGTCAGATAATGTATCTGTTTTTATAAATATTTTGTCCTAAGTTCTAGTGCCTTGAGAGGCAGGCTTCAGGCACTGCAGATTGAATGAAAATGCGCTCATTTCTCTTCTCTCCTAATTAAGGCTTCCGGTTTTCCATTTTTACTGATTTTTACAGATAAATACAGACAGAAACAATGTGTTTCCTGTCTGTATTTATTTTTAAAAGTGGAAAAATACTGAAAATTATGCTTCTTTTGAGAGACTCTCTGTGCTGTATTTCATGAATTCCAGGCAAAAGCTGAGCAGATAGACAGCATGGAGAGGTAAAAAAAAAATGGATGAGATTTCCTAAAAAACAGGCATATGTTAACATATATTTGTAGTAAAACGTTAATATGTACCTTTGAGTGTAGTCTTTTGCTAAATGTGGCTGCTTAATTTGCAAAAAACTGAAGGCATCCATGTATGAGTGCACATCCAAGAGTTAAATTAACGTGGACATATACCATTTTACAGCTCCATTTATTCTCAAAACACAAAATAAATATGGATAAATACCAATAAGATGGACAAAAAATAAATATGGATAAATACAGACCGAAATGTTAAAAAAATAAATACCATAAAACTGGGAGCCCTACTCATAATCAGTCCAGAGTGCAACCTTGTTTTTCCCTCATTGAAGGGAGGGCAGTGGTCTAGGGACAGATTTGTCCTCGGTGCTTCCCAGAGTGTATCAATTCTCTATATTAAGGGCCTAATTAAGATTAAGTTGGCCCGAAACCGTCTCAGTACTGGGACCGACCGACCTCCTGTCAGCGTACCCGACCGACCAATTTGGATGCGACGGAACACTGTTCGGTTGCACTCCTCTTCTTTACAATGGGACCATGCATTCCAACCGGAATGCATGCTGTCATTGTAAAAAGGCGAAGTGCAGTTGATCCCTGCACCCCGTGGTGGGCACCTCATGGTGCCTGCCACAAGGTGCAGGGATCAACAGGGGGGCACCATAGGTGCCCCCTCGGCCTCCAACCGGAAGCCTTGTTATGTTATGTTATGCCGTTTTATATAGCGCACAGCTGCCCCAGCAAAGGGGCGTCCCAGCGCTGATAGCAGAAAACTGCAAAACTATAACAGCAAAAGCAGCCTACAATGGAGGGAAAAGGTGAGTTTTGATTAGTGGGGAAAGAATTGGCCGCCAAGGCGATCCTAAATTCAAGGCGAACGAAGCTGACAGGAACGAACGAGGACGTGTGCCCTTGAATTTAGGATCGCCTTGGCGGCCAATTCTTTCCCCACTAATTAATACATCTTCAACCGGCTGGTGAAGATAATTACATTACATAATTGAAGACCACAACCCTCTGGTGTCGGCCTTGGCGTCCATCTTAACTGACTACTCAACATAATTGGTCCCACTTGGATGCCCAACTTTTTGTCAATAGGATCGCTTGCGGCTGTCACTTCTTGTCCTTTTTGTCCTGATGAAGACCCGCCCCTGACGCCTAATCAGCTGCGCAAACGCCAAGGGTCGAAACGTCGACGTTACAGTCACCCATAGTCCATCCAGTTCCCTACCTTGAATATAAAAGCAATATTATTGTCTGGGATACATGTATTAAGAAACGGACATGACAAATTAGTATTTTTCTTTTTGTCCATTTATGTTTATCCATATGTGTTAACTATGTATAGCACTTTTCACGTATCACCACAAGTCACTTATTCCACACTATAGTCACTTGTTTATTGTCGTATGTTTATGTATTGTAGACAGCCTTCATTATTGTGTATAATCAGAAAAATTGAGTAAATAACTTTAACTTTACTAAAACTGTTGGTTCTTTGGTGTGTCCTTTGAATGCAAATTATGATTCACATCTGAAAAATTGAAAGTTCAGATCGTATTGTATGCATTGAGCAAAGCGATTGTCTTTCCCGACAGAACCATTTTTGTTTACAGATCGTAATCCCTCGGGCGGAAAGAGCCGTCTTTGGGAATACTGAACTCATTCCGACTGGCGGACGGGCTCTCTGAGCCCGTCGGAAGCCAGTCGGAATGACCGGTCAGATTCCTTTCTGACCGACAGCATCCTAATAGGTCGGTCGGAAAGGAATCCGACCGGCTGATTACGATACGGTAGGAACGGCTCCGACCAACGGTCGGAGCCATTTCCTAACGCATCGTGATCAGCCCCTAAGTTGTAACAAGCATTTGCAATGCAATAGGTCTCGCATTTGCGAGAGTTTAAGCTATTGGCATTGTAAATTGGCCTTTTATTTATCTGTTTTGATAATTAACACATAAATAAAAGACATTGTTATTTACAATGCCAATAGCTCAAACTCTTGTAAATGCGAGACCTATTTCATTTCAAAGAAGCGACCGCCATTGTCCCGGGCTGCTTGGAAAGTGAAAGCACGCATGATACGCTGAATGTTGCAGGAAAGCATGTCTTGCCTGCAGTAGGAGAAACTCATTAAAGAAAATAGTGCTTACAGACATACCATGTAACAACAGAAATAAATGGGCCAGTCCTCATGGGAGGTTACAAATGAAGACAAGGCGGTACTAGGAGGGACTAACAAGCCTATTAACGAATCAGAAGCCAGCATTTACGAAGGACAATGACACAAGCCAATGACAAATATGGGCGGAGAGCGGGCGGGGCTTCAAGTCCATACTCAGATATAGCATGCCTCGCAGAGCAGCGCATGCGCTGCCCAGGCTCAACCTAAAAAGGGTCTTTAACGGATGATAGGGTCTCTGATATATCTCACTAAAACTGTGATAATGGTCTGCGTTTTAACCTATGTGCTGAGCATTCTTGTCTCTCAAGACCTCATGGCATATAGCAGATATAATACTTAGAGAAGAACCAGCTCTGAAGTTTCCATAACATTAACTACACAGTGACATCTGTTTCAATCAAATGCATTGAGTGCAATCTTTTTTTTATAGCAGCTACAAGAAAAGGAAAGTTCTAATATTTAACCCTTTAATGTCATTTTGCGCCTGCGCATACAGCTCGTTGGTACGCCCTTTTACAGCTGTCAGTCATAGGTATAATTTTCAAGTCCCGCTATCCATCCTTACAACATGGTCTTTGTTTACAGGTCATCGATTTGCCGTTACGATTAGCGATGCTACTTATTTTATTCAGATGACTACTGCCGGTTTCTTGTGCCCTCTCTTATCCAAAACTTACAAAGTGGCGCGGTTGATTTTATGCACAAATTAAGTAGATGCCAGCTGTAAGTAGAACTCTGACCAACCAGAGGACTTTTCATACCGCAAGCAGGAACAAGGTGTATTTGCGATTGGTTGGTCTATTTCTGTAATGGCACTGATGAACTCAAAACATGTTTTGGCATGTACTCCAGAGGAATTACCAGTGATTTAGATTAATTCGAGAAATTCCACCCATCAGTTTTTGTATGTCTTAGTGAGTCATGCTCCTTCATGTACAAATGCCCTGATGTGGGTCCCAGGCACCCCTGCAATAGAGAATGAATGGCACCTGGCACCTCCCTGAACAGGACAAGCAAGGCTGGAAATTGTCTCAGTGTAAATAGACCATTTTCAAAATTTGAACTGCATTATCTATAATATTTTAACATAAAAAAATAAACGGGCGAATCGATTAAATCAATACAAAAACATTAGCAATATTAAAGTAGGTAAATCCCTAAAGCAAAGGCATCAAGCCATGATAATTGGGATAATGAAATCAGGTCGTCTCTGCGACTTTTTGATTCATATTTCAGTAGAATAGGGCACAGATAATGCTTCATAGAGATGAAAGACAATGGCATCCAATACAAGGTTAATTCCTCTGACTCATTGAGCCTTTAGATGGCAGATATAACAGATATTCTTGTTCATTCTAAGGAACTTTTTTGGCAGATGTTTCTTCTTATTGATCTTAATATTAGTTATCCTCTCACCATAGTTCAGCAAAAAGCTCACCGCCTCGCTTAAAACCTCCGAAACACTTCGCAAATAAATACCCATTGATAGCTCAAGAGCAGGGCCAGAGAAGGTAGTGGAGGTGAGACAGAACAGTACATCGGCGCTCAGCTAACCCTTGCCAGGTGCAGAGTTCCAACGCTGCAGCACTGAAGATTTAGGGATGTTGAAAGCAGGGTTTATTAAATCTCCCTTAAATTCATTATGATGAATCCGTTTATCTAAGTGGATAATCTCAGATCCATACAAGACAATGGGAATGATTTTCCCAGTTTTGGCTCTGATCAATGGTTGCGGTAGCGGGCCTCCATAACAAGCATTACATTTAAGAAGGCCCCATACAGCAAACAATGCCTTTGTTTTTATTTTTTCTATGTGGGCATCCCACGTTAATAAATGGCATACACAAATAAGTATATTTGTCAACTGTTTCAAATTCTGTATCGCAAACATAACAGCAAAGCTTCTGATATCTTTCTCCAACTACCAGAGTCTTGGTTTTGGATAGATTGATTACAAGCTTATCAGCAGTGCAATAATTTTGGAGATCCAGAATTGTCCTTTGGACCTCTGCAAATTTAGGGTCTAATAAAGCAAGTTCATATGTGAATAGAAGGCAGTGTCCACGAAAAACATTTATTTTCGGGGGAAATAAGCTAGAATCGCTAATTGTACTTGGGAGATTGGGTATGCATAAATTAAATAATATATTCAATTAAAGATTCTTGAGGTAATTTATAGTACTGAATGTATTAGTTAAGCGCCCTTTAAATGATAATTCCAGCCTTACCCAAGTTTCCCTATGTACCATTTGGACTGCACATAATAGCCCAGGCGGCATCTTTAACAATCTTATTTTATCCCATAAATGGCCACGATCAATGGAGTCAAACACAGCTTCAAAGTCTATAAAACAATATAAAAATGAGCTAGTTTTGCATAAAACTTGCTTAGCTAATTATCATTGAGTATCGCATTGAGCCATCGTAAAGCTGCCGGCCAGAAGGCTTGCTTGTTCCACCTGGATTAATTTCCAACTCTTACCACAATACTTCAATCCATTTGACAAACGTTTTGAAAAGATTGTAAAGGTTACATCCTTCAGTGAAGTTAATCTGTTGCATGATGGATCTTTCTGAAAATGTTTTACGATTGCACCATGCCAAGAATAGATAGGGAATTGTGCAAGTTGCAGAATCCATGATCTGAATAACACAGAACTGTGTGGCCTACCTGCTGCTATTTAGTGTAAATATGGCTCCTGGTAGGCTATCTGGGCCAGCTGCCAGGGACAAATTCACCTCTTAAAGGATCTCTTCAATTACTGTGAGGTTGACAAATTGACTTGATATTTCTCACTGTTTCCTTGGGTTGGCTCTTTATACAATCGAACACATAAAAGTTGATGGGCGGAATGCTTGCAATTTGTCTAATCACTGGCAATTGCTCAGGGTAGCATTCCAACCCATCGTACTTTTGCTCACCATGCCACTTGAGTTTGGATCCAGCCGTATTCAAATCAGCCTTGACCCTGCTCCTCATGGGACAGAGCAGCCCGAACTGCCAGGCCAGGTGCTCACCGAACTGGAACACAAGCAACCTAGGGCTGGTTATGCCATCGTAAGGGATAATCAGTCAGATTTAGCTTGGTTACAGTGACACAGTGAGAATGGTACCCATGTCTGGGCATACCCTTGCCACTTAGGGTCGTAAATCAAACACAAAAAAGTTTGGTGGGAGGAATGCTAGACTTCCAAGCATCCTCCCTTCACCTTTTGTGTATTTTATGTACCGCCGTAAGTGGCCAAGGACAGTGGCGGCTGGTGAAATTATAAAGTGGTAGGGCGTAATTACCTGGGAACAGCTGCTACCATATAAACATGAATAAACATGCCCTCCTGTCTCTAAACACTAACCTGAATGAAGGAGGGTGAAGAGGCTTCAGTGTTGCGCTGCCAAGAAGGTTTGCAGTGGCATTGCACAAGCACTGTTGAGAGACAACCTGTAGTGCCTGCTGGTACTGCTTCTTGCCGCCAGCTGAGCCCTATGTCAGTACTGAAGGCAGGCTTGTTAAAGCTGCTTAACTCTCGCTCACGCCACATGCTGCTGGCGTTACTAGCTTTGTGTGAAGAGTTAGCATACAGTAGTAGGCCATGCAGCCAGGACTGGAGCACTCACTGCATGAGAGAGTGACTCTCTAAGTGCACTTCATGTGTGAGGCACTCACAGAAGAAGCGAGTACTGCTAATTCTTTCCTCTTGCGAGCGTCTACTTCCTGCTGATTGGATGTAAGGAAGGGATGGGGAGGAGCCGGTGAGTCAATCTACTTCCTGGACTCCTCCCCAACCCCTCACAAAGCCCAGCCAACAGTTAGGAAGGTGCAGCCCATGAATTTCCTCCAAGCCTGCACCACCTACTACTGCCTTGATTGTGCTTGTCTGTCCTGCCCCCACCCATTGAAACCAATGGCACTGAGTTGCCCAGGGCCACAAACAAATCGCCCTAGTGCTGATCAAACCACTGGCACTAACAAGAGGCCACACCTCTTCAATGACAGAAGCACTCTCACTTGTGCCTCAGGGGCGAATGAGAATCTCGCTCGACACAGGCACAATTACATGCCCTGTAAAAAAAACCCACAAATCTCGAGGTTGATGGAGCAGCCAGTCCTTTCACTGGGCTGCTTGTGTGTTTCATTCTTCTCCTCTTCCTCTCCTCCTCTTCTGTGTGGCAGGGCACCGTCCCTTTCGCCCACATGCACCACCCACCCCATGCCAAGTATATGCTTAGACTTAGGTTCTGGCACGGTTCCCTTGCTCACTGTGCCACTGGAACCAAGCTACACCTGACTGAAAAGCCCCAATCAGGGCAAACCTGGTCTTGAGTTGCTTGTGTTTTGGTACTGAGAGGGTCTAGCTTGGCAGTTCAGGCTGGACTGTTCCTATTGGAGCTGGGTCAAGACTGATTTGCATATAGCTGGGTCTAATCTGAGGTTGGATGGTGAGGAAAAGAACAATGAGTTTGAATGCTACTCTGATCGATTGCCAGTGGTTAGACTTATTGCAAACATCCTCCTATCACCTTTTGTGTGCTTTATGTACTGCCCTAAATGGATAAGGGTATGCCGAGACGTGGGTCCCTTACTCACTGTACCACCGGAACCAATCTACATCCAACTGAAGTGCCCCAATCAGGGCAAAACTGTTCTTGAGTTGCTTGTGTTCATGTGCATGGCTTGTCGGTTCTGGCTGGACAGTTCCTATTCGAGCAGGGTCAAGACTGATTTGCACATAACTGGGTCCAATCTAAGGTGGCATGGTGGGCCAAAGAATGATGGGCTGGAATGCTACCCCGAGCGATTGCCAGTGATTAGACTTATTGCACGCATCCCCACATCACCTTTTATGTGGCCTTTATAGAATTGAATATCACAAGCTGGAAGAGACAAGGGACTAAGCCTCCTCCAACTCCCTTTCCACAATAGAAATCTCACTCAACAGAGAAGGGCTACAAAAGGTAAAATGCGTTCCCCAAAGTGGAGAACAAAGAGGTGCTGGACTTCATACAACCACCAGTGTGTGGATAATATACCACACCTCAACAGAGACAACAAACAAAAGAGAGGAAAGACAATAAATGTCTTAATACTGCCCTCACACACTTTGCAGTGTCATGCTTCATCATAGGGCCACATCATACATCCAGGTGCAGACCAACACACTGGATGGAGCGCAGGAAATATTTTAATGAAGAATAGTGGTGAGGATGGAGTGAATTAAGAGGAACAAACAAACCACATAAAGAGACACACAAATTAAAGGAAAGACTATTCCCTTCAAAGAGGGACCAAATAGTGCAGACACATATACAATTAAAACTACCTAGAGGGCAACACTCAACTTTTATTCCTGTTGGCCCCTGGTAGGATTAAAACATAAGATCTGGGATATTCAGGGAGGTAAAAGCCCCTATATCCCTACTGCAGATACCAACATGTTTCTGCCAATTTTTACCGCGCCCGACCGGGTCGCTCTGGCATTCGTCAGGGTGTTGGTCCCTAGTTTCTTGGTCTTCACCCCTATTGGGGTGTTTACCTTGTTCACAAACACGATGGACAATATCCAATTGTCAAACTCTCTGGGGATTTCCGAGAGGGATTCAATTTCTGTAAAAAGAAAGGAAAAGGGGGCAGAACCCATGATTCTAGTAATATCCAGCCTTTCCATGTTCCTCTTCAAAGATTAGTAGTTAATGTCTCGGAAATCCCCAGAGAGTTTGACAATTGGATATTGTCCATCGTGTTTGTGAACAAGGTAAACACCCGAATAGGGGTGAAGACCAAGAAACTAGGGACCAACACCCTGACGAATGCCAGAGCGACCCGGTCGGGCGCGGTAAAAATTGGCAGGAACATGTTGGTATCTGCAGTAGGGATATAGGGGCTTTTACGTCCCCTGAATATCCCAGATCTTATGTTTTAATCCTACCAGGGGCCAACAGGAATAAAAGTTGAGTGTTGCCCTCTAGGTAGTTTTAATTGTATATGTGTCTGCACTATTTGGTCCCTCTTTTGAAGGGAATAGTCTTTCCTTTAAGTTGTGTGTCTCTTTATGTGGTTTGTTTGTTCCTCTTAATTCATTCCACCCTCACCACTATTCTTCATTAAAATATTTCCTGCGCTCCATCCAGTGTGTTGGTCTTTATAGAATTGCCCAAAATAATCGTCCCAGGTTACCTCTTCAGTATTACAATCTAAACTTGTTTGCGGGGTGCACGATCCCTTACAGACTATTTGCCAGAAGAGTCTGCTGTCACTACCCTTGATTGCCTCCAGGAGTAAGTCCCAGAATTTAGTCCTGTGTACTGGCTGTTTTCCTTTACATAAACAACTATAGTGCTTTTGCGCAGCATCTACCTCTAACATATGCAGATGCAAATCTTTTTTGGGAAGAAACCTTGTAAAGACATCCATTTCATTTTAGCCCGTTGGCATTATAAATCAAACCACTTGCCTTCCTACTAATCTCACGAGATGGAACAGCACTTGCATGTCCCCAAATATTCAGTAAAAAAGCTATACAAAGAATTAACTAGCCAGCTATACCACTGCAATGGAGAATCTAGTATGTTTTTACAAAGAGGATTACAATATCAGATCCTGTTTTAAGTTAATATCACCATTTATATATATTGTGACATGAGACCAGTTATCTTAAAAAAAGTATAATACCACCTTTTAGCCAATTTAACTCCTGCTTAAAAGCAGACCGAGTACCAATTTGATATTTAAAAATTGATCAACACAATCATCCCGAGGTGAATCAATTCACTGTAGAACTCCACCTATACAGCTAAATCCCAATAACAAGTGATGTCTAAAAGGGCAGTGCTAGCAGCAAGCTCCATCAGAAACATAGATATGAGCCCCCCCTGACAGACAGCCAAAGTAATTACTATAGGTTAGTCTGTGGTAAGAAATACATCCAGCCCACTCCGTGAGTTCTACAAACCAATAGCCTGATTTTCGCTCTACTCAGAAAAATTTGTTGTGCATCCACAAATCAATGCAGTGTTTTTTCTTTCCTGACCCCAAAGCTCTGGAATTCCCTGCCCAACCATCTGCGAAGTATCTCCTCGGAGGCTATTTTTAAGGCTCACGTGAGGACCCAACTTTTCAAAGAAATTTGACCCTACTCTGATGTTGCTCATTCTTCCTTTCTGTAATTATCATGTGTTTTTTCTAGTTTCTTGCTTCCTTGCAACTAGCGCTAGGGCGCTTTGGTTGGAGCATCTGTCATGCTTCATAAAATTAATTAATTAATTCATTGGTTTATTCCACTAGAGGTGAAGAAAACAAGAACACCCTAGGGCTCCACCTGCTCAAAATGTGGGGATTAGTAGTCACTTGTAAATATAGAACTATACACAATGGCTAACTAAATAAACCGACTACCATTACAATGTAGTAAATCTGGCAATCGTTCGAATTGATTTGTCTGTTAACATCAGATATGTTAGAACTGGGGGTCTCTAGTTGGCAGAGGTAGGTACCTTTGTCCAAATAGGGACCCTTGCTTCTAGTCAGGGTAAGGGGGATACACTACTAAAATAACCCCTGCTCACCCCCTTGGTAGCTTGGCACGAGCAGGCAGGCTTATCTCAGAGGCAGTGTGTAAAGCATTTGTGAACACATACAGTAATATAGTGACAACACTACAGATGGACACCACACAAGTTGTATATCAAAAATAAGTATTTTTTATATAGACTTAACACAAGACCACAAACGACAAAAATCCACAATACTGTACTTAAGAATGGTAGAAATAGCTTAGTTCTCTTTAGATGGTAAGTGCGACACTTATTGTTCAATGTACCTTTGGATGCGTAACGCTATACAACGAAAGTGTTGCAGGGAAGGTGATGCGTCGGTTCCTTACACGCAAGAACGGTGATGCGTCGGTTCCCTACTGCTGCGCAGGGGACGGTGATGCGTCGGTTCTTTTCGGCGTGGGGAGGTGATGCGTAGGTTTCTTACTGCGCTTCCGTGGCGATGCGACCAGCAGCGCCGTGATGCGATGACGATCCGATGCAATGCAACAAAATGGTGTCTTCTCCTTGATGCGACAACTACGAGGCGATGCATGCACGCCCGAAGGCCGTGCGGCGACTCTGCGAATCTTCTGAGCCACGACAGGCCCTGCGACACGCTTCTCCGGTGATGCGACGGCATCTGCTGCGGCGGCGACACTCTTCTCCGGCGATGCGAGGCGCTTCGGTGATGCGATGCGACAGCGGCGACACCCTTACTCAGTGATGCGACGACAGCGGCTGCGGCGGCGACACGCTTCTCCGGTGATGCGACGGCGTCTGCTGCGATGGCGACACTGTTCTCCGGTGATGCGAGGCGCTTCGGTGATGCGATGCGACAGCGGCAGCGGCGGTACCCTTACTCAGTGATGCGACGACAGCGGCTGCGGCGGCGTCACGCTTCTTCTCCGTGAGTCGCGCTTCCAGCTCTCTGCGACACGCAGTCCTTCAGAAGGCCCAGCACAACAGCAGGCACTTCAAATTCCCAGCAAGGGAATTCAGGGGAGCTGGTTGGTGAAGTCTGTTGTCCCTGAGACTTCAGCAGGAGGCAAGCTCAATCTTCAAGCCCTTGGACATCCTTTACAAGTTGTTGAAAGTAGCACAAAGTTCCTTTCTCCTTTCTTTGGCAGTCAGGCAACCACTGCAGGCCAGTCCCCCAAACAGCACTCAGCTTAGGGATAGTCTCCTCCTTCAGTTTCTCTCTGGTTCCTCTCCTCAGCAAAGGTTCTTCTTGTTTCCCAAAAGTGATCTAAAGTTCTGGGGTCTGGGTCCCCCTTTTATACTCATATTCTCTTTGTTCTCTGAAGGCAGAGAGGCCTTTGCCTAGTCCAAACCAGTTCTGGTCAGTCCTGGAGCACTTTGTTTACAGGACTCCTTCTTTCCTTTGACAGTGTAGGCCAGGGACATCAGACGCACCACAGGAGGTGGAGCCAGCATTGTGGAGGGAAGACACAGCCCTATTCAGACCCCAGGTGCAACTCCTCCCACCACTCTACATGGAGATCTCTCCATTCAGCCCTGTGCTGACTCACCCTGTCTCCTGGAATCCCCCAGCCCCTGTCACTTAATTCCAGACAAGGAATACACAACCTAGCAGAGGCAGGCTTGGATAGTTAGGCAAGAAAATACCTACTTTCTAAAAGTGGTATTTTCAAACACAGAATGTTAAAACCAACTTCACTAAAAGATGTATTTTATCATTCTGAGTTCAGGCATACTAAATTCGTTTTTCTACCATGTTCCCTGGGTCAGTTAGGATTATAAGATGTTATAATCAAACTGACCATTCTGGCCTATGGGAACAGGTAGCCTTGCAATAGTGAAAAACGAAATTGGCTGTAATTCACTATCAGGACATGCCACACACACCAGGGCATGTCCTACCTCATACATACAATGCACCCTACCCGCAGGTCTACTTTAGGGGTGACTAACATGCAGAAAAGGGAAGGTTTGGGGACTGGTAAGTGGGTGCACTTGCCCAGTCAACATGGCAGTACCAGACTGCACACAGGCTCTGCAATGGCAGGCCTGAGACACACTTTTACAAGCTGCTCCGGTGGGTGGCACAACCAGTGCTGCAAGACCACCAGCAGCATTTGAGTCACAAGCCCTGGGCACAACCAGTGCACTGTACTAGGGTCTGACAGTGAATCAAATAGGCCAAACATGGAGTCACTAATCCATACATCAATTTATCATAGAGAGCATATGCACTTTAGCACTGATCAGCAGTGGTAAAGTGCCCAGAGTCATAAAACCAACAAAAACAGGTCAGAAAAAGTACAGGAGGAAGGTAAAAAGTTCATGGATGACCCTGCAAAAAGGGCCAAGTCCAACAAGATAAAACCCAGAACCTCAACATTAACTCAATATTGGAAGTCTTCATCAATCTTGGTTCTCAAGTAAAGAAGACTAAAATATGGTTACATCCCTTAAATTAATGAAGTACTGTTGATTATAACAGGGCAGTTTTGGTATGTAACTGAATATTCAGTCGTTCCATCAATTAATCATTAGTTGTTGGAGCATCAGAGCTATGCTTAACTCACTCACTTCTCAGTGGTCCCTCCACGTGGCTGCGCTAGCACTGACACCCCTCGGCTGTCCAACTCCGTCAGACTCCTTTGGAGGTCAATTTTCAAGGAAGGCCAGGAGGTAATGGGAGGACAGGGACCCAGGCACTGCCTTCCTTTCACAGCTTTGCTGCTTTCCCTTGGCTTCTGATTCTCAAACAAAACGCAAGCCCGTACAGAGCTCCTGTGATGGCGGCAATACCAACGCCACTCTCCAGAATGCCGACACTGTCACTGATAGGACCTGTCTGGCATGGACGTCATTTAGGGTTGCCCATGGGTCGCTGCTGCAACCTCTGGCATGCCCCTTGTGACCCCTGGCATTGCCTTTACGATCCCTAACGTCAGCAGTGGCAAAATCAGCACCAGTAACAGAAGCAGCTCATCCTTGTGGATGTCGGTGGGGGCTTCACTCTCTTCCTTTTTCGTCAATTTTTTTTATTATACTCATAGTGAATAACATTACATTATTCACTATTTGATTAATATAAAATGGGGTACAAATAGCTGGAATATGACTTTCCCTAGCAGCTAAGGTAAGTAAAAAAAATGCTTTTAAATGTATGTATGTTGTGTGTGTGCTTGAAGTTTTGAGTGTGTGTATGTGTGAATGTGTGTGTATGTGTCGGCAGAGTGTGTGTAAGTGTGTGTGTGTATGTGTGAATATGTGTGTATATGTAAGCATGTGTATGTGTAAGCATGTGTATGTGTAAGCATGTGTATGTGTAAGCATGTGTATACGTAAGCATGTGTATGTGTAAGCATGTGTATGTGTAAGCATGTGTATGTGTAAGCATGTGTATGTGTGAGTGATAGTAAAGGTCAAAGGGCTTATGAAGTTACTTCCGCTACCCCTGGCATTTTGGTGAATTGATGTCCATGTTGGCAGGGGATACGGAGTGGCAAACGGTGCAACATTGGGTGCCTGGAAAGCATGGGACACAAAAAGCACTGTGGGCCCGCTGCTGCTGTATGTATGAAAGGGTCATGAGCATGTTCAGACACTTGGGCAGCATTCGAAGAAGCAAGGCAAAGGACAGTGGATGTGTGTGTGTAGTCTTTGGTTGTTTGTGTTCGAATGACCTGCCCGTTTTGGCTGGATTGTTCGTATAGAGCAGGAACATGGCTGATGTATGTGTCTCCTTCACAGATTAGGTAAAAACAGAAGAATTGTCCAGTCGTTCGAAGTAATGTAAGCATCACTATCTTACTGTCTACAGACCGATGAACTGCTAGCGTAACTTCCCTTGTTTCTTCTTCCACTATATGGCAGCTGGTCAGACAAGATGACAATAGTATTATGATTGCATTTTACGATATTCAGATAGATCCCTCAGAAATTAGATCTTAGAGAACACCTGGATCATGTTGATTGGCTAATCAACTTAACATGGACCCAGAAGCTAATCGAGGCACGCAAGGCAAGGAAGCAGCCATCACACATTGTCAAGGAAAATACAGGCATCAACTTTAACCCTCTTTACCACATTCGTAAAAAAATGATGCTACAATTGTTCTATTAACTCCTAATCAGAAAAAACAGGCATTCAGGCCTCATTTTAGTAGCGTTGTTATATTTTTGCATTGGTTTCAGAGCTTCTGAAACAATTATATTATTTAACATGGACATTATGTTTTCTTTGGTTGATAGATATCAGTGAGTTCTATCTTAGCTATAAAAATAAGATATTAGATTTATGTGTTTATTTAGATTTTACATGATAAACATATTTTTATAACTTTAAAAATAATATTTCTCAGATTTAAATATCTCATTTTATGTGTTCTTTAATGAACTGAGCAATATGCAGCATTTCCGGGGTATCCTGCAGTCTGTTGTTTTCTCAGCCTTTTTCGTGCTCACAACCAGTTGGTCCTTAGTAGCGTATTTTCTATGAACACAGATACAGTGTTTGCCAAATACGAAAACATAGTTTGATACTGTGATGTGGACACATTATCTGTTGGTGTAACAGCAGGTTTAAACTAGCTTGGCAAACTATCAACAATTTTATCTTCAACGTGGAGTCCTCGAGTTGCAGGACATAAGCTGGATAGGTCACACTGTGGCAATATGTTGCCTTCGTGATGACCTCACTGACATTGGAAGGGCTGGTGATGGTGTCTGTTCTCTGTGGTCACCTGGCAGCAGCTGCTAAAGGCTCAATATGGTGACATTGTGTGTCTGCCTTTGAGGATATATGAGCTAAAATTATCAGTTTCTAAAGTTGGAACCAAGAGCACGGCAATGATCAGAAGCAGAAATGGTGGAATGAAGCAGAATTGGATTCTGGTCTCAACCTCCTCGTTTCAATTTGTTTTTGGCAGTAGTCAGTGCATGTTACGTCTTAGCTGCAGATGTCACATAAAAGATCTGTTTTTGCATCATTTCCTGCTACTCTTGAAGCCACAGTGCACGTCACTGTGTTCTGCGCTGTGTGATGTGTTCCTGTCTTGTGCAGGCCACAAGGATGAACTTAGGCAGAAAGGTCCACCAAATTTCAAATCATCATATTTGGGATTTTCTGTTCACCAGAGTTATGCATAAAAGTCTTTGTCTGTACAGAAAAGCCCAATATGAAAATACTGTTATATTTCATCAGTTTCTTTACCAGTTTCCAAACAGGCGAGTCAGGAAAGACTGATTTAGAGATGAGAAATAGATTTTTTCCAGCTCTTTAAAGTGTTCTTAAACTGTTTTTTACGTTGTTGAGATGCCAAATGAGTTGCTTTGTGAGAACGTGCGAGCAAACACCCTCAAAGATGTGGACTGATTGAATACTTTTGGGGCAGGACCGATCTGTGTAAAAGGGAAATGAGCAAGTCCGGCCTAGAAAACTCACAGTCGGCTTTCAGTTTTGGGAGTTGGCATATTACTCCTTCTGGACCCTTGCCTCGTACCAGATTGATGAACCACGCTCACATCCAATAATGCTGATGCCACGACCTTACATTTCAGTGTATGAGGGACGATTTTATCCACCCCTTTCTCTCTTATTGCTCTCACTGCTCTCCTTTCTCTCCTCGCGATGTCATTTCACCCCTGCTTGCTGTTGAAATGTAAATGTCAAGTATTCACTCTGCTAGTGTACTGCTCTATGTAAAGTTAGCATTCGCTGCACCATTTTGTATTCAGCCGCCATTTTGAGTCATGATCGAAGCTAATTTCTGCCTCACTCTGTCTGCCTCAACAGAAAGCAGCTGCAATATATATTTTTTTGTATTCCTCCAAGGTTGAGTTCCGCTGTACTAATGAATAGACTGTTTTGCTATTGCATACCTTTCTCACTAGATAGGTCTGTACCCACCCTTAGAGTGGCGGGTACGGGCAGAGTAACCTTGACGCTGAGATAACATGTACCCAGTGCTGGGACAGCAACTCATCTTTGTGTGTCTTCTTTGTTCACCAACTACCAACTGGAAAATTCCGGTCTGGGCGTGTCTTAGTGATTCTGAATTGTACAATTTACGTTGTGCTGGGGGTAGAAGTCAGTCCCTCTGCCGCAATCCAAGGAGGCAGGTCAGACCGGACTTCACTCTAGTGTATTACTAATAAATTCTTTGGTTTGTATTCTCTACTGTCTGACCGACTCTTCCTTTGTTTGGAAGGCTGAGAGGTGGTCACGAGTGACCCGGGTGGCCCTAATCGGGTCACTTCCTTCAGTTGGCGCCCGAACAGGGACTCCATCGGGGGGGGTGGGGTCAGGGCCACGTCGGGTCGGACGGACGGACCGGGGATCCCTGCACGAGAGAGTCTTGTAGTCGCAGCTGCCCCGTCTGTCTGACCGGGCGGTGCCTCGTCCAGTGGTCATCCCGACTGGGGTCCTGAATGGCAAAACCCTTGGATTTGACCGTTTGGTCCGAAGAGTCGGCACTGGAGAATAACTTCGCTTAACCTGTGTGCACCAGGTGAGTTTGCTTTGGTTCTATGTGGATATGGCGCCATTTTGACTTGTATTTGGTATGGTCTGAGGACTGTCTTTGGACAAGCGCTTGAATTTGTTTGAGTTTGTTGTGAACATGGTACCACTTTGGTTTGCATTTGATGAGGTCTGAGGACCAATTTTGGTAAGATATTTGCAAATATCTGCTCGGCATAAATATTGAACTTGTTTTCTTTGAAAATACTGTGTCTTCGCAAGGTGTTTGGTTTGGGCTGTCGTTGTTGTTCTGCTGATGCTCGATTGGAAGAAAGTCAGCCAGCGCCTCCAGAAGGCACTCCTAATTTCGACATGTATGTAAAGCATGGCCTTGGCCCTATTATGTTTAGTACGTTATGGCTCAATATACGAGGGACAACGCCGAGTTGCAGTGGCCGTTGACGGGCACTTTTGATGAACAGGAAATTAATTTTCTACAGGATAAATTGTTTGCGAAAAGAAGTAGGCAGTCAATGTTTGATTCCCTCAGAACATGGCAAAAGGAAGCTAAACAGAGACGAATGAAAGCAGAGAAAGAGGCCCGGAAGGGGATAATGCAGATAGTAACTCAGAAAGCCATAGCGCATGATAGAGAGAAAATATAAAAAGGAATAGAGTGTGCTGATAGAAAATTTCGATTACAATGTGAAAAGTCTTATGTTGCCCGAGAAGAAGCTGATACATTTGTGGAGGAATTGTTAGATGCTCGACCTCCACCCCATACGCCCCACAGAAAATATATTCTGCTATCCCACAGCCCCAGTCATCTGTCCCTTCTGTCTCTGCTGCCTCTGTTTCTTCTACTATTGATCAACATGTTTTGGCCACGGCGCCTCCTACCCTTTCTTTGGCTTCACCTTCTGCGGCTACTATAACTGCCAGTCTCCCTGCTACGCCTATTGTTTCGGCATCTCTCTCGCCAGCCCTCACACCCACGACACAGCCACTAGCGACATTGGTGCCTGCTCCTTCTGTTACTACTCCTTCCCTATTTCCCCATTCCCCAACATTACTGAGTAGCGGAATGCCCGTACGCGGAATAGGGGAGCACAACTGGGCGACTGCTAGGGAGCGACTGGGGCGAATATTGATACGATCTGATGTGGGAGATGAAGAGAAAAGGGCGGTAGCCAATCAGGCCGCTCAGTGGGCTCATCACCCCAATTACAGTGTGAAAGATGTGTGGCGTGTGATGAGAGATTATGAGCCATTTGTGCAGCAACATCCCCTTAAGCATATGTCGGCTACTTTGATCAGACTGTGGGAACAGTGTTTCAATGATGTAGCACCACAGATTATTTATGATATTAGGGACCGTGTATATGCTGCCGGTATGGCACCTAGTGAGGTTTTTAATAATGTCACAACGCTGGTCGCTTATCAAAGTAGGCTGCTTGAGAAGAGCCCGAAGACAGTGTCCCAATTCCCGATAAGGGAAGTACACCCCATATATCCCCCAGAAATACCAGAGCAACGAGATCAGCATAACATTGTTACTAGACCCCGGTAGAGGCCCGGTTTCCAGGAACAATGGGTTTATACTCCATGGAAAAGGAGTGAGGTTTTGTCCCTTAAGACTCAGCTACCTGACCCTAGAAAGAATCCTACTGCATGTTATAAGGAATTGACTGAAGCTGCTTCATCGACAGTGATGACGCTTGCGGATATTGAAATGTTCTTTGGGTTATTGGTGCCTGTTGATATTTGGAGGCAGGTGCACACACAGGACCACGTGGTGGAATTGGGTGGTACTTGGTGTTGGACTTGGCCCTTTTTTCAGGGTCATTCCAGAACTTTTTGCCTTCCTCCTGTATTTTTTCTGACCTGTTGTTGGTGGTTTTATGACTCTGGGCACTTTACCACTGCTGATCAGTGCTAAAGTGCATATGCTCTCCCTGCCCTGTAAATTGTTGTTATTCATTGGTGTTTCCATGAATGGCTATTTGATTTACTAGTCAGACCCTAGTACAGTGCACTGTGTGTGCCCAGGGCCTGTAAATCAAATGCTGCTAGTGGGCTTGCAGCACTGATTGTGCCACCCACGGAAGCAGCCTGTAATATGCAACTCTGGCCTGCCATTGCAGAGCCTGTGTGCAGTCTAGAACTGCCATGTCGACTTGGCAAGTGCACACACTTGCCAGTCCCTAAACCTTCCCTTTTCTACATATCAGTCACCCCTAAGGTAGGCCCAAGGTACCCCTGTGGGCAGGGTGCATTGTATATGAAAGGTAGGACATGCCCTGATGTGTGTGGCATGTCCTTATAGTGAAATACTGCCAATTTCGTTTTTCACTATTGCAAGGCTATCTGTTCCCATAGGACAGAATGGGGAGTTTGTTTATAACATCTTATAAACATAACTGACCCTAGGAACAAGATAGAAAAGTAAAGTTTAGTATGCCTGAAATCAGAATGTTAAAGTGCATCTTTTAGTGGGGGTAATTTTTACATTTTGTGTTTGAAAATACCACTTTTAGAAAGTAGGTATTTTCTTGCTTAACCATCCAGTGTGCCTGCTAGGTTTGTGTACCTCATGTCTGGCTTTTGGGTGACAGGGGCTGGAGAGGGGCAGTGGCTCCAGAGAACCTGATGAGTCAGGGCTGGGCTGAATCGGTCTGGTCTGCATTTGGAGTGGTGGGAGAAGTAGCACCTACACCTGAATAGGGCTGTGCCTGCCTCCCACAATGATGGCTCTGCCCCCTGTGGTGTGTCTGGAGCCAGGGCTCACACTGACAATGGAGGTTGTTGTGCACTTGCAAAGTGCCCCACAGAACTGATTTTGGCTGGATACAGACACTCTCTGCCTTCAGAGAACAAAGGATTTTGGTGTATAAAAAGAGGGGCCCAGACCCCAGACTTTTAGATCACTTCTGGGAAATCAAGAGGAACCTTTGCCAAGGAGAAGAGCCGGATAAGCTGAGGAGGAATACTGCCCCTGTGCTATTTGCTGTCTGGGGTTGGCCTGCAGTGGCTGCTTGCTGCCAAGGAAAGGAGAAAAAGGACTTTGCTGTTTGCTGCTTGAAGAAAAGATCTCCAAGGGCTTGAAACTGAGCTTGCCTCCTGTTCTGAAGTCTCAGGGACACAAAGACTTCACCACCAGCTCCCCTGAATTCCCTTGCTGGGAATTCCAACCTGCAAAGAGGTGCCTGCTGCTGTTTAGGACCTTTAGAGACTGTTTGTCGCTGGGACCTGGAAAATTGACGCAACATCGAAGAAGCGTGAAGCATGCGCACCTGTTTCTGACGCATCGCCGAAGAAACCGTTGCAGCCCCTGCCGCGGCTCGAGAAATCGCCGCAAGACGCATTGGGTGCAGCGATCTCCGAAGACCGAGATCACCGCACCGATCCCGACGCAAGCCTGCTGTGCGTCTGCATGAAGCCACGCATCGTACTGGATCGACGCATCGCATCGAGGCGCCAAGACTGTTGCATCGTTGGGGGCCGCAGTAAGAAACAGACGCATCAACTCCCCATGCAGTAAGAAAATGATGCATCACCTCCTCTCCGGTAAGGAATCGACGCATCAACTCCCCTGCGCTGCCGTAAGGAACCGACGCATCACCTTCCCTGTGGCCATTTTGTTTGTTTGCGTGACGCATCCCTAGTACTTTGTGTGAAAAGTGCAATTTGCTTTGAACTGAACTATTTCTACGATCTGAAAGTCAGATTTTTATTACTGTATTGTGGATTTTTGTCGTTTGGTCTTTATTTTGGTTTGGATAAAGATTACTTATTTTTCTAAACTGGTGTGGTGTCCATTTGTAGAGTTTTCACTGTATTACTGTATGTGTTCACAAATGCTTTACACACTGCCTCTGAGATAAGCCTGTCTGCTCGTGCCAAGCTACCAAGGGGGTGAGCAGGGGTTATTTTAGAAGTGTATCCCCCTTACCCTGACTAGAAGCAAGGGTCCCTATTTGGACAAAGGTACCTACTTCTGCAAACTAGAGACCCCCATTTCTAACACTTGGGATCAGATTAAAGCATGGGACCAGGAGAGGAAGCCTGGTGAGAAGCCTAAAGCTGAGATACTAGCTTTGGCTGGTCGAATTATTACATATATGCACTCTCTTATTCCACCAAGAAGGGTAGATTGGGACTAACTTGTCCCAGAAGAAGGATGAAAGTGTGTCTGATTTCTTCACTCGATTTGAAGGTGTGTTTTGGGATTTTAGTGGACTGGATTTGTTGGTGGAGGGGGGTGTCCAACTGTTCGTTAATAGATTTTTTACGAACCTGCTTCCTGAGATCGCGGCACGTTTGCAGACTTCGGAGAGCACTTGGACTACCTCCTCCCCTTCTGTGATATTGAGTATGGCACGTATTATGAGCACAGGGAAAATGAGGAGAAGGAGAAGGTGGAGAAAAAGCATAAGGAATTGAAGATGAAGGTGTTGTTGCAACTGGCTTCTCGGGGGAATGGTAGAGGATGAGGTGGTCCAGACAGACAGCTTCCGCATACTAGCCGGAACACTACGCCTGCAGGACCGAATCAGTGTGCGTACTGTTTCCAACGCTTTGCGGAAGGAAAAACAAAAGTGCAGTCGGTTGGAAAGACGCTGGAGAAAGAACTACCACACAACGGATAAAGAGGTTTACAGAATTGCACTAGCACAATATAAAAACCTACTGATATCTGAGAAAAAGGGTTTCTTCACCAGGCAGATTGAGAAAGCAAAAAACTCCTCCAAAGAATTGTTTGGGGTAGTAAACAAGCTGGCCTCCTTATCTAAGAACATAGGTACTAAGGGCGATCAAAAGTTTTGTGACGATATCGCAGTAGCCTTTAAAACCAAAGTTATGGACATTTATAATGCCTTCGAGGACACGTCAGCCCACTCTCCCACCACACAACTTAAAAGCCCCCAGTCCAAGAGTAACACCCTCCACTGTTTATCCCCAACATCATCGGACGCAGTGGAAAAATACATAAGAGAAGCTAAGTCGGGGTCTCCTCTCGACCCATGCCCGCCTGCTTTTCTGAAAGAGATAGCGGAAGTGGTGAGTCCTGGGCTCACAGAAATCTTTAATTCTATGTTCAGCTCAGGCAACTTCCCATCTAGATGGAAAGATTCCTCCATCCTCCCATTGCTAAAAAAACCTAACTTGGATGTGTCAAACCCGAACAACTATCGTCCCATACCGCGGCTGCCGCTGCCAGCCAGAATAGTCGAAAAAATTATGAATACACAACTATCCCAATTCATTCAGGAAAATGATCTGCTCGATCACTCCCAGTTTGGCTTCCGTCACGAGCATAGTACGGAAACGGCACTCATCAAAGCCACTGAGGAGATCAGGGCGGTGATGGATAGAGGGGGCACAGCCGCCCTTGTCCTCCTCGACTTATCAGCCGCATTTGATACTGTTGATCACATTCTCCTGCAGTAGCGGCTGGAGACATTGGGGGTCAAGGGAGCGGCACTAGCCCTGCTTTCCTTCTTTCTGAATCATAGGAGACTAACAGTAACGGTAGATAGGTATCAATCAGAGCCCTATGTCCTCCCGTGCGGAGTCCCTCAGGGTTCTTCCCTGAGCCCATCTCTTTTTAATGTCTATGTCTCGGAACTTGCCCCTCTGATCCGGGATTTTGGGTTCAACCTGACGTCTTACGCCGACGATACCCAGATAGTCGTGGCTGCTTATAGAAGTCAGGCCTCTCCCGCTCTACAGTTTCAGAACTGTATGAGAGAAATAAATAGATGGATGGGAACACATTATCTTAAACTCAACTCCGAAAAGACCGAGGTCATAATCTTCGGCAACCTGCAACCCAGTTGGGATAGCCTTTGGTGGCCGGTGGAGATGGGTGAACCACCAAAACCAGCGCAAAAGGCAAAAAATCTGGGAGTATGGATTGACAACAAACTCGCACTCTCATACCAGACTAATGCCATCGTCTCTGCTTCCCATTTTCTCATAAAGAAAATAAGGAAGATCCTTCCTTACATCCCTCCGGACACTAGAAAGACGGTGGTAACAACGCTAATTCAGTCAAAGCTAGATTATTGCAATGGGCTCTACCTGAGCATACAGAAGCAATATCTAAAAAAGCTGCAGACTGTTCAAAACACAGCTGCTCGGCTGTTGGTAAACATTCCTAGGTACAAATCCGTTTCCAAAGAGATTCATGGTCTGCACTGGCTCCCGGTAGCACAACGAGTCAAATTCAAGGCCCTATGTTTAGCATACTGGGCACTGAGCCACACAGGACCTTCCTTTCTCCGAAATCTCTTTGTCTGGTACGAACCGGCCAGACACCTACGCTCTACAGGGGCTAGACTCCTGACAATACCTAGAATTCGATCTACAGGCTGGGGCGGCCGTAGTTTTCTCTATGGCACCACAAAACTCTGGAATACGCTCCCTATTGAGCTCAGAAGTGCAGGCTCCCTCACCACCTTCAGGAAAGGGTTAAAAACCTGGCTATTCCAGAATTAGACGACTGACTGGGCTTACTGTGTTCATAGCGCCAAGACACCCCCGGGTATTCGGGCGCTCAATAAATCTCATTAACATTAAAGAGGAGGGACACTGGCGTAGCGAGTGTCCTGTGCTTTTGCAAAAGGTGGCGGTTCCAATGGGACGAGGGTCTCGTGGGCGTCGTCACAGAGATGGTGGCCAGGACAGAGTGCAGATAGTTGGGACGTCAAAGGGTCATACCGATCAGAACTACTTTGACGACCCTAGGGGCAAACAGTACTACCACGATGACTATGACATAGATGAGGTGACGGGACTGTCCTTCAGCTAGGACAGCCAGGGACAGAGTGAGGGACCAGTTCAGATACATTACGTTACTGCAGATTTGCATGGCTCAGCTAAGGAATTTTTGGTGGATACAGGTGCTATGAATAGTTCTATTTCCCGTTTATTGGTCCCCGGGGCAGCTCGCTCTGGCCATAATAATGTTTCGGTAGGATTTTCTGGTGTAGCGGTTGTGAGCCCCATTTCCAAACCTCTCACATTGACTATTGAACCTTTTACTGTGGACTCACCATTTTTGTTAACATCTAATTGCGGAGATAATTTGATGGGCTTAGATTTATTAAAGAAGCTGCATGCGACTATTTATTGTTCTCCGGACGGTGTTTACATGATAATGGGTCCGAATGTGGTCGGCTCTAAGCAGTGTCTGTCCAAAAATGCACCCCTCCCAGCTGATTTTAAGGATGTGCCGCCACGTTTTGGGCAACAGGTGACACGGACGTAGGACTATTGCAGATTCCCCCAGTTTCTATCAAAGTTACAGACAATGCCGTTTTGCCTCGTATTCCTCAGTACAAAATACCACAAGCAGGGGAGAGAGCCTTGTTGCAGATTATACATGATCTGATTCAATCAGGGGTTGTCGAAGAGATGACTGCGAATGTGTGTAATAGCTCCATTCTTCCCATTCATAAGAGGGCACCTTCCGGCTCCTCTGATGATCAACCAGATGTTTATCGTTTTGTGATTGACTTGCGCGAAGTAAATAAAATAGTGGTTCCTCAGTTCCCGGTGGTCCCTGACATCACTGCTCTTCTAACAATGATTCCTTCCTCTGCTAAATTCTTTTCTGTCATTGATTTAAAAAACGCATTCTTTAGTATCCTGATTCATCCAGATAGCAGGCACTTGTTCGGTTTTACACTAGCTGGCAGACGTTTTAGATTCTGTCGGGCCCCTCAGGGCTATACTGAGAGCCCTAGTATATATAGCCAAGCATTAAAAGCCTAATTGCACTCCCTCACGCTTCACCCAGGTAACGTATTGCTTCAGTATGTCGATGACCTTCTCATCGCTTCTGACACTGAAAAGGGTTGCAAAGACAGTACGGTTAAATTGTTGCTGCATTTGGCACACCATGGACATAAAGTGTCCCTTTCCAAATTTCAGTATTGCCGACAGGAGGTCACCTACTTAGGTCACCTACTGTCGAAGGAGGGTAGGAGATTGGCTCCTGAACGCATCAGTAAAATGCGTATCCCTCAAACTCAAAAGGATGTACGTGCTTTTATTGGCATTACTTCCTATTGTCAGCACTGGATCCCTAACTACTCGTTACTAACAAAGCCTCTGCTGGCACTAACCACTAAAGATGTGCATGAACCATTGACTTGGACGCCTGAATGTCAGCAGTCTTTTGAGCAATTAAAAGTTGCGCTTTGCTCTGCGCCTGTGCTTGGTACGCCAGATTATGCGAAGCCGTGCGTGCTGTACGTACACAAAGTGGCTGGTTGTGCGCTCTCTGTTTTAACACAAGCCTTTGGAGGTAAGCAACGGCTGTGTGCTTATTTTTCTGCGCTTCTTGACCCTGTCGCGAGAGCCCTCCCGAGCTGTCTAAGAGCGGTAGCGGCTGTGGCCGTCTCAATAAGACAATCGGCTGGGCTCATACTTGATACTGACCTCACAGTTATGGTCCCCCATGCTGTGGATACCCTTTTGAATAAAACCAAGACACAGCACCTCACCAGTGCACGTCTGACCGGTTATGAGCTAACTCTCTTTGCACTGCATGCCACGATTAAAAGATGTGCCAATCTGAACCCAGTCACGTTGCTATCCCTCCCTTCTGAGAGTGAGGAAGTTGATATACATGATTGTATCTTCTGCACAGAGGAGGAGACGAAAGACGGGTAGACTTGACTGACGTTCCCTTATCTGACCCCCAAGGGGAACTATATGTCGATGGCTCTTGTTTCAAGTTACCAGATGGCACTACAACAGCTGCATATGCAATCACAACACTACACACAGTAGTTGAGACATCACAAGTTCCATTTCAATCGGCTCAAGCTGCAGAGCTGGTTGCCCTTATTCAAGCCTGTGAGTTGAGTGAGGGACTGGCTGTCAATATCTATACTGACAGTCAGTACGCATTTGGAGTCGCTCATAATTTTGGATGACTTTGGGCAGAAAGAGGGTATCTCACTTCTCATGGGATGAAGATACAGCACGGCCCCCTTATACATAGGCTTTTATCGGCTTTGACACTCCCTAAGAAATTAGCGATAATAAAGTGCAGCGCCCACAAGGCAATTACTGACAATGTGGGCAAAGGGAATGCATTCGCAGATCAGATAGCTAAGGAGAGAGCCCGAACGAAGATGAAGAAGGTGTTTGTAGCAGGTCCCACTAGGTGGGTGCCTGAGGTTACTATGTTTGAGGATACGCTAGAAAGTGTCAAGGAGATACAGAGTGAGGCAACTATTGAGGAATTAGCGATATGGCAGGAGAGCACAGCACGTTTGGATGAGGATGGGTGTTGGACTGATAAGTCAGGGAAACAGAGATGGATGCTACCAGATGCATATGTTCTTCCCGTAGTCACCATGGCGCACGGGCCAACTCACATTAGTGCAAAGGGTATTTGTAAGTTGTTAGACCCTGTATGGCAGAATGATAACATCCCAAAGACTGCCGCCCATTTGGTCAAATATTGTATGGTGTGTATGATGCACAATCCTGGAAAGGGTACCCCTATGCCACCTGGTAATTTTGCACCCCGTACTTTCCCTTTTGAGGTCCTTCGGTTAGATTACATAGAGATGGATCGAGTCAACAATTTGAAATATGTGTTGGTGGTTGTTTGTGCATTCAGTAAATGGGTTGAGGCTTACCCCACAAAAGAAAACACAGCCATAGCGACTGCAAAGGTGCTCCTGAAGGAGTTCTTTCCTCCCTTCAGCTTCCCCCCGTTTCATTTGGAGTGACAATGGAAGTCATTTCAATGCGAAAGTTATCCAGTTAGTTTGCGAGGGACTGCATATCAGGCAAAAATGTCATGCTGCAAATCACCCCCAGTCCGCAGGTTTGGTTGAGAAGTACAATGGTACTCTCAAACTGAAACTGGCAAAGATTCAGGAGGGCACAGGGTTGCAGTGGCCAGATGCTTTACCATTAGCCTTTTTGTCCACAAGAACGACAGCCCATTCTAGGACAGGATTGTCACCCTACGAGGTCGGGTTTGGGCGCCCGGCAAATGTTTGGGGCGTCCCGCGACCTCGTTGATTTTCAGAAATTGAATATCCTCTATTGGTGGATTATTTGTATGAGTTAACTAAAAATCTGCGTTCTATTCACCAACAGATCCAGGAATCCCTCCCAGCAGTACCTGAGGGGCCAGGCCACGACATCCGGCCTGGTGACATCGTCTTGGTGCGCAATTTCCAGAGAAAGAAGAGTCTGGAGCTGAGGTGGAAGGGCCCAATCCAGGTGCTCCTTTCCACCCGCACCACCGTGAAGGTCGCTGGCCGAAAGAATTGGATTCATTGCCAGCATTGCCGCAAAGTGCCTCTACCCTTACCCTACGATCAGTGGGTCCGTGAGGGCATCGGGACTCCGAGTGTGAGAGAGTCCCGCGATTCGTTCCCTTTTCGGATGCCCAACTCACGTGGACCCAAACAGAGGCTGAGAACGATCAGATCCTAAATGCGGCAGTGCCCCCAGAGATTAAGCCAATTCCAGAGTCATCTTCTGCTGGCCCCTCTGTGCCTGACCCACTTTTTCCTGACCCCTCTGTGCCTGGAGTAGCTAGGTACAATTTGCGCCCTCGACGGAGGAACAGTGCACCAAAGGAAAAGTCAGATTAGCAGGGATGGACTCAACAAGTCAGGCCACAGTAGTTTAGGGAGAGGCGAGATTGGTGCATTGTTCGGACATTGTACAGGGTAAGCCGAAGTACATTACCCTGCAACGTGGGATACTAATCCGAGCTAGGACTGAGCAACTCCACCGCCGGTGCTCAAGCGCGCCAACGTTGGTGAACAATAGGAGTCTACCAGTGAGGCCTAGGCGGACACTGGGAACATTTGCCCCCCTTTTTTGTCATTAGTTCCATTGCATTCCTTTTTTCCTTGAATACAATGTATCCGTTTGGTCGGCCCATTACTGAGGAAGAACAGCCCTTTGCACCTCCGCGTCCAGAGCGGGGTTGGTCCATGAAGAGTAAAATAGTTTTTGTATCGATAGTTGTTATTGCACTCATAATAGTATTAGGGATATCCTACTTCCTGGATGAGAAATATCCTGTACACTCTCTGATTGGGACAACTCCTGTTCCCTCTGAGCACATGTTTGTTACTTTGGCCCCTCACAAAGGAGAACACCGGAAAACTTATGTAGATAATGTTTTTTTACAAATGTTGCATCAGGCCCATGATACTTCCAATGCTACTAATTGCTGGATTTGTGGGCTACTCCCCTCAGTTACACATAAGAGGGATATTTTATTGTCAATGCCATTATCTTATCTAGGAAGTTGCGAGGGGTGGTTTGCGCTGTTTACGATGGTGCATTATCATTTCCATTTCTCTGCTATGAATATGACATCTGCTGACTCTCGCACTGTGTTTGAATATATACGTTACCATCAAGTATATATGTCCCCGAGGCAGGGGGAACAAGAGACCCCTGGTACATTGTCTCCAACAGCTTGCATGAATGTATATGAGCAGGTAAAGAATGAAACATGGCTTCGAGATGAAATGTTAGATTTTCAGGGGTTCAATGCAACTGAATATTTCCGATCTTTCCAAACACGCAATATTACGAAGGATAAAGCGATGCCAGTGCCAGTAGTCAATACAACAGCTGGGTTTTGCGTTCAGGGAATTGGAAAGGTGCAAGTGGGGAAGAGTAATTGCAATTATACCTATACGTTGAGCACGATTAGTAGCCCGCCTTTGCTCCCGCCATATAATGTCTATTTTGTTTGCAGCTCCCAAGCTTATGTTTGGCTTCCTAGGGGGTGGTCAGGTGTATGCTATCTCTCTTTTCTTCTTCCCCCAGTGTATATAGCACCGTCCAATTACCATAGAGATCATCGATTGCAGCGCAGGAGTGCAGACCTGAAGGGTTATTAATACAGAGGACATAGATCAAACAAATATCACTTTGCAACAGTTCACAGATGCCATGAAAGGTATTGTACCCTTTTGGGGCCCCATGTCCAACAGCCTTAATATCCGTCGACTCACTAGAGTTGTAGAAGGGGTCATTAATACGACAGCTGGGATTCTGACGAATATCACAGCTGAGCTCCAAGCTACGAGGCTTGTTGCTTTACAAAACCAGATGGTGTTAGACGTCATCCTTCCTGACCGGGGAGGGGCCTGTCGTGTCATTGGCAGTAGCTGTTGTGTATACATCCCAGACCACGCCCCCAACTTATATGCTGCCTTACAGAAGTTGCATAGACTTTTATCTGACATACACCAAGAGAATGGTACCTGGACACTCTCTGGGTGGCTTTGGGGCATATTTGCATCCTGGGGTTGGAAGATCCTTGCTTTCCTAGCGGTAGTCGCTGGTATTTTTCTCACCTGCTGTCTCTGTTTACAATGCCTCCCAGCCTGTTGCACTTATTGTATCACACTCCTTACACCAAAGCAGAAGGCGCCCATCCATGACACTAATGCTGTGATTATGACCCAGAAAGAGATAGATAGCTTTATGCAGATAGACGAGGGTATATTTCTTCTTCCTTTGATGCCGAATACATGGAATTTTGAAGTTTATTTGTTGTATACACGCTATGCTACACCGTCCATTTCCTGAGACCCAAATTGGTTAGCTCATGCTAAAAGGAGGGTCTGTTGAAATGTAAATGTCATGTATTCACTCTGACAGTGTACTGCTCTATGTAAAGTTAGCATTCGCTGCACCATTTTGTATTCAGCCGCCATTTTGAGTCATGATCGAAGATAATTTCTGTCTCACTCTGTCTGCCTCAACAGAAAGCAGCTGCAATATATTTTATTTGTATTCCTCCAATGTTGAGTTCCGCTGTACTAATGAATAGACTGTTTTGCTATTGCATACCTTTCTCACTAGATAGGCCTGTTCCCACCCTTAGAGTGGCGGGTACGGGCAGAGTAACCTTGACGCTGAGATAGCATGTACCCAGTCCTGGGATAGCAACTCATCTTTGTGTGTCTTCTTTGTTCACCAACTACCAACTACCAACTGGAAAGTTCCGGTCTGGGCGTGTCTTAGTGATTCTGAATTGTACAATTTACGTTGTCCTGGGGGTAGAAGTCAGTCCCTCTGCAGCAATCCAAGGAGGCTGGTCAGACTGGACTCCACTCGAGTGTATTACTAATAAATTCTTTGGTTTGTATTCTCTACTGTCTGACCGACTCTTCATTTGTTTGGAAGGCTGAGAGGTGGTCACGAGGGACCCGGGTGGCCCTAATCGGGTCACTTCCTTAATTGCCCCATCACTTGTTTGCACCCCAGCACTCTGTCTGCCGCCCACCGCCAATACAGCAGTGGGTGATCAATTTTGAATTCCAAGCTTGTCACATATGAGTGTGCATGTGTGCACAAATGCATACACATGCTGGCCAAGTTGGAATGCTTTTTGAAAAACCATTCCAAGATGGCTGTAAGGTAGGTGGCAATCTTTGAATGTTTTTTCTTAAACCACAGGAAAATGAATTCTAAGATGGCTACTGTGTGCACCATAGCAATATCTGAATGGTTTTTGTGCCTTTTGTGGAAAGCTGTTCAAAGATAGTTGGACATGCGAACGCACACAGGACTGGCCTTTTTACAGTGGTTTTTGCCATAAACAAAGATAAAACATAAACACAAAGCCATTATTCCTTTATTGCAGTGTCACAGGCAAGCCTTATTGGTTTTAACAATGTGTGTCTAAGGGCTGCCTGGCGGTGAAAATGGACCCGATGTAAGCTGCTGAGAAATTAGTGAGGAATTTTATAATCTGGTATGGAAGGCACACAATAACGATTTTGACATGTCCAATTGTGCTATCTCTTTGGGTGGTTGCGTCATATGTGTGCTAGTGCTCTGGTGCTCCTTACAGGCTTATGGGAGAATACATGTTTCAAAGCATGCCACATGAATGTGGCACCCTGATTGATGTAATTCCTAATGTCTGGCTTTGTGCTATAGTAAGACATTACTTGATGTAGTGTGAATAGACTGCATGCAGATCTGTTTTTATAAATCAGCAGCACACTAGGGAAGTTTTATGTTGCTAAAGTAAGATATTGCTTGCTTGGATCGAGACACAAGATGTTTTGGAGATTACGCTAGCCCCCAGAGGTCCTATTCCTGAAATGAGGGTGGAACCTGCTTTGGAAGATGATAGTGAATTTCAAATTCTAGAATGTTGGAAAAAAATGAAGGGAGCAGATTTCCTCATAACATTGTCTAAAAGAGTATTAGCAGTACCTCACCTCATCAGACGAACACTTGAAAAGGTTTTAGATAGTTTGTGAGAGAAGACATTAAAGATGTTCAGATCTCACAACAGTTAGACCCAGTGGTGTGACAACTAAAGGCAAAGCAGAGAGTGCTTGCATACATGGGTAAATTTGAGATTTGAATAATGTAACTTGTTGGGCAGGAACCTGCTGCCAAACACCAAAGAGATGCTAGATCCACAGATGACAGAAAAAAATTACCACACTATATCACTCCAAGACCTACCATAAGATTAAACTTCATCCCACCTCCCTTCAATTACATTGAATGTTGCTCAGGTTGACTTGAGCAATCACTGTTTTTCACTAGCTAAAACCAGCTTCCAGTGGTGGGATGTGAGCATCATTCATCTTAAATGATAGACCAATATGTGGAAGGATGCAGAAGATCATGATGGGGTTTTAAAAAGATTTTGAAGAGGATAAGAAGTAGTGTCCTAAGAATACAAAACATATGGATATTGGCAGCTTCTATGAATCTCTATTGTTTTGCCCATTTGGAATATAACAAGGAATGGTGCATCAGAACCACATAGTATTTAGTTGTGTATCCAACAGCACCACATGGGGAGTAGTGTGATTTTGTGAGCACATTAGTATGCCAGGCCATAGTCTTCATCTGTTTAAGAATATCACTACCATATGGCGTCACAAGGGTGTTAATATTTTTTCTCAATCATATGAAAGAGACTAAATGATGGATTTTGTATACTTTGATGGTTTGAAAAAAACCGAATGCAGTTTATTATTGATTGATTGACTTGGGGATAGCTTCCTACTCATTGAGAAGGGCAAGGTTAGTCAGGAGGGAGGTATTGGAGGTGGTTTGGTGATGCCAAGTCTCTTATGAACCAAAATATGACTTTAACCAGCATGTGTGAGAGGGATAGTTAGAGGAAGGTGTTAACTGAGGACTGGTACATCATAAGAGGAATTTGCAGAAAGGACAAGCTGTATTTTTGCGCAATATTATATAATTGAGGTGAGTAGGTATGCAATAGTCCTGGAGACTGGAAATATATGTGGTTGTTAAAATCCATGATAACATTCCACAACTCCCTTGCAAGTCCTCAGAATCATCCTTTATGTTTAGAAGCATTTATTCACTAATGTGATTCTCTTTGTTGTTCCTTGAAATGCATATAGTTATGTGGGTTGTTATGATTTCATAGTTTTCCTTGAAAGCAGGTGGTATGTATTATTGGAATGCTGAACTTAAATAATGCCAGTTGTCCCCAGGCTGGTATCCTGAAAGTGTTCTAAGTTCTTAACTTCAATTCCTTTGAAAGACACTATTATGGAAACCATTAGAAAGTATGTTAGAAATTGGGTTGTAGGATGACTGGGGTAGGAGCCCTAGCCAAGCAGCACCACAATCCTAGTCAGGGTAAGCAGCAGGCAAACCATAAATTAACCTGTACTCACCCTCTGGTAGCTAGGCACAGAGCAGTCAGGTTTAACGTAGAGGCAATGTGTAAAGTATGTGTGCAATACATCAAACAGTAAAACAGTGAAAACACCACACAAAAAGATTCCAAGCCAAGTTAAAAAAATAGAACTTAATTTAATAAATAAAACAAGACCAAAATGACAACAATCCAATAAGTAGAACTTGAGATATGAATTCTTAAAAAATAAACTGTAAAATAGCACTTAGAAGCATTAAGCACTTACGTAGGATATCTGGCAGGGTCGGACCGGAACAATGTCAAAAGTTCAGGTCGACCGCGATGAGGCGCAGGCTGGGTACAGGGACCCAGTGAGCCCTGCTGACCAAAGTACCTCGATCCTGGCTGCATCGACGTTGAAGATGCGGGGCGTAGTGGAAGAGGTGCATCAGTGTTGATCTACGCAGTGGTGGCCATGTGCCAGTCCTGAGCGGAGCAGCAGCGAAGTTGTGTTGGATCTGATGAGCGCAGAGCTGCGATGTGGAGATTCGGCATTGTCGTCGAAGATGCTGTCGACGGAGATGCGGAGGCCTTGAGCAGTGGTGGTTCCGAAGGTGATGTGCCGGTTCTGGTCACGCAAAAGGAGCAATGCGCCGGTTCCAATACTCACAACTGGAGTGATGCGCCAGTTCTGATCCTCACAACGGAGCCAATGAGCCGGTTTGACAGTGGATGCATGTGTTTCGCTGAAGCAAGCAACTTAGGCCTCACTTCAAGTGTCCAGGCCTGGGGTGGCATTACTTGGCAGGACAGACTCACAGATGGCAGAGTTCAGGTGCAGCAGCAGTTAAGTTGGAAGTCTTTTATGTCCCTGAGACTTCAGAGTTGGAGGCCAGCCAGCTAGCCCTTGGAGCCACTCCGGGTTGAAGTGATGCAGGTCAAGTCCTTCTCACCCAGGCAGGGGATCAGCAGGCAGCAGAGCAGCTTTGCAAGGTAGGAGTCCAACAAATCAGCAGTCCAGCAGAGTGGCAGTCCTTGAGCAGCACAGCAGTCTTTCCTCCTGGTAGAGTCTTCACAGGTCCAGAAGTTTACTGAAGTTGTGGTGTCAGAGGTCCAGTATTTATACCCAGTTGTGCCTTTGAAGTAGCAGAGACTTCAAAGACAGGTCGTTGAAGTGCACAGAGGTCCTCCTTTCCTGCCCTGGCTTCAGGCTCACTACAGGGGGTATGCAGCCCTTTGTGTGGGGACAGGATACAACCTTATTATGTGTAAGTGAGGCTGGGTCCAGCTGCTCCCTCCCATCCTGCCAGGATGGTCTATCAAGTCTCACCTAAGCTCCCATTGTGTGTGGCTGTCTAGGGGAAATACTCAAAGCCCAACTGTCACCCTCTCCAGATGTGTATCAGAGACAGGCAGCAGGCACCAAATGGCTAAAGTAAGAAAATGCCAACTTTCTAAAAGTGGCATTTTCAGTATTGCAATTTAAAATGAGACTTCACCATAAGTTGTAATATTAAATTGTGATTCCAGAGATATAAAACTTGAAAAGTCTATCTCTTCACAATTGGGAATTACACAAAAAAATGTAATAAGGTAATCCCAATGTTATCCTATATGAGAGATAGGCCTTCCAGTAGTGAAAAACAAAGTTCATGCCCTGCTTTTTAAATACATTGCACCCTGCCCTCGGGGTTGTCCAAGGCCTACCTTAGATGGGACTTATATGTATAAAAAGTGAAGGCTTGGACCTGGCAAGAGGTTTAACTTGTCAGGTCGAAATTGCAGTGTAAACTGCACACACAGGCTCTGCAATGGCATGCCTGAGCCATGGTTAGAGGGCTACTTAAGTGGGTGGCACAATAAGTGCTGCAGGCCCACTAGTAGCATTTCATTTACAGGCCATGGGCACATGTAGTGCACCTTACTAGGGACTTATAAGTAAATTAAATATGTCAATTGGGGATGAGCCAATATTACCATGTTTAGGGGAGAATGCACAAGCACTTTCGAACTGTTTAGCAGTGGTAAAGTGCACGAAGTCCTAAAGCCAGCACAAAACAAGGTCAGAAAAGTGGATGAGGTAGGCAAAAAGTTGTGGGGAAGACCACCCTAAGGTTGTCAGGTCTAACAGTGTATGAATGCTGTTTGCCTGACATTGCCATCTACTCCTTGAGAAGAATGGAGCAGGATCACAAAGCATTCTTGGCTGGAGCTATTACATGTCCTTGGTGATAAGTAAGGAAGAGCTTGGTACAAGTAACTTTTACTACTGCATTATAAAATCAGATTTCTAGAGTATGCAATGCATGAAAAGAATATTTGGCATATTTAAGCAGACTACAGTGAGGTACAGCAACACAACAACGCCATATTACAATAAGCCACTACAATAGGACCAGCACAGCAAAACATAAAAAAACAACAATGCTATAAAAGTACAGAAACAAAAGTACAACACGACAAAATTCAACACACCAACAAAGTGCAACAAAACCGCAACACATAAACAGAAAAATTATAACAAAAACACACTTAACAATACCAGACCAACACACCAATAGAACACAGTATACTATTGAATCATACAAACACAATAGTAAACCAACACAAAACAATACAGCAGCACAAACGTGCAATTGTGTTCTCTTGTAATTTTGTGTTCTGGTGTTATTTGCTGTATTGCGATTGTGCTTTTGTTCTGTTTTGTTGTACTGTGATGCTTTGTGACACATTGTTCTGCTGTTTTAAACATGCTTTTGTAATATCTTGGTGCATTTTGTTAGTCTACCTTTTGTGCTTCTCTGTTATATTGTGTTATTATTCTGTTGAAACTTTGTCGTTTTAATTTGTCATTTTGTTGTTTTTGTGCATTATGTTTTGCATTATGTTTTTTTGTTGTGATTTTAGGCTGCGGTTAAATGCTGGTTTGTGCTATTGTGCTACATTTTGTTGAAGTAGTGATGGATTGTTTTCAGAGCTTTTTATTTTTTTTGCAGGGCTGCATTGTGTTTTGTTGTACTCAGGGTGTTGTGTTGCGTTTTCTTTTGATTGTTTTGTTGGACTGTGTTGTGTGTTTTCGTCTATGTTTTGTTGTGTTTTTCTTTTGCTTTGTGTTATGCTGTTCTGTTGTTTAGTTTTGTGCTCTGTAGTTACTTTAGAGCTAACAAATATAGCTACATTTTTAGTCATCAGAGCATGTTTAGTCAAAGTTCCTGTAATAAGTAAGCACTTACCACATTCTGAGGTGGTAAATACGACTGGACCACCTCTTCAACTGCTTAAAACAGCCCACAACTGTGTCAGAGCCCAACCTTACCTTACCAGTTCCAGTGAACCAAGCCAGGGTGCCTCCATCCTGATATTCCTTCAGAATAAACATCCATTGAACTGGAAGTTACACGTTAAATCTGTCTTCTATGCAGTCTGGACTCTATGGTGTCTCAATGAACTTTCGTTAAATTCTCTAATTCATGACTTCAGTTAAGATATATTTTCAAAACCTTGGTCTAGGCTCAAAATAAAATGTTTTTCAGTGAAATTATCCAAATGTTTGTGGAGCCTCTTCGTACAAGGATTTTAAGGAGGTTTTGAAAACAACGGCGGTTCTTTGGTAATATTTTGAAAGCAAACGTGAAGTTATTGCGAAGTAACTCTGCAGGGAATTTAGTAATTAAAAAATATTTTAAAGAGACGCTGCCAGGGTTTCGTCGTTCCCAGCACAAGACAGGACAAACCAGTTATATGTTTGTGTGCAGAGTCACAAGATTAAGAATTTGCCCGTAACCTCGTTTTGTAAGCTGCACAGGCAGAAGCATGCCATTCTGCATAATTAGCACGTGAATGTATATGTTAATACTACTTTCAATGTAAAACATTCCCTAATGACTATTTTTACGCATAGGAAGTCTGATTTTGTTCTATGACTGAAGACAATTTTAAGCCAGAAAAGACAATTTTAAGCCTGCCTCAATCAGAGATAAAGCTTTTTGTAAATAAGGGCTATTTTTCATGTTATAAGCAAGTTTTCAGATTGTTTTAATCCAGAAACACAGCTACTAAATCAGTTTTAAAGACTTGTGCAGCGGTTTTAACCACCAATATAATCTCTGCAGCGCAGACAACAGAACCCATGTCCTGTACACCTCAATAAAACACTGGGGGGCATATTTACAAGCCCCTTGCGCCACTTTTGCGCCGCCGTTGCGTCACGCATGTGACGCAGCGGCGACGCAAACCATGCACCGCGTTGCGCTATATTTACAACGTGACGCATCTAGGGGTCACGTGGCGCAAGGGTAAACTTGCGTGACGCATTTTCCCTGGCGCATCCCTGCTGATATGCAGGGATGCGCCAGGGAACGTAAATATGCCCCTGGGTTCTTGGGTGTATGCGCATCGTCCACAAGCAACCACCTATCAAACAGAGCAGCCAAACAATCTGTGGCTGCAACATTCTCTAGATCACCCTGTCCCTTACAATCTTAATGCCAAAATGCCCTTCAGCCACTCGATGGAAAAGTCATCTCAGCCCTTCTTATCTCCTGACAGTTACTCTCCATGCAGCTCAGACTTGCAGAACACTTGCTAACATTCTGGAAACAAATAAAGAGAAAATAACGTATCTATTTTCCATGTTTTTCTACTTCAGTAATGACAGGAAGGATACAAGGAATTTCAGTGCTCCAGGAAAATTCAATTTTGTCTGCTTGAGTGCTCCACATTCACGAAATAGGGCCTCATGGAACATTCATGGAACTGCATGAAGAACGTCTCAGCCTGGATAAAAGACAACTGCCTGAAACTCAACACATATAAAACCGAAGTACTGATCTTCAACAGCCACACCTCCCACTGGAACGACTCCTGGTGGCCATCAGAACTCGAACCCACCTCCACTCCGAAAGATCATACCTGCAACCTCAGCATCGTCCAAGGCAGTGAATTCTCCATGAAACGACAGGTCAACACTGTTTCTGTAGCCTGCTTCCACATGTTCCGCATGCTCTGCATGATTTTCAAATGGCTATCCACTGGCACCAGAGAAACAGTGAGGCAGGCCCTCATCACAAGCCGCCTGGACTACGGCAACACAATCTATTCAGGCACTACGGCGAACTCATGAAAAGACTCCAGACGATCCAGAATGCAGCAGCCAGACTGATCCTCAACTTGCCCAAAAGGACCCACATCTTCCAGCACCCAAGAGACACTTGCTCCACTGGCTCCCCATCTGGAAAAGATTCCATTTCAAACTTCCGACCCACACCTACAAAGTCCTCCACGACCAAGGACCAGCATACATGAACCACCACCTAAACTTCCACCAGCCACCCAGAAACCTCCGCTCCGCTCAACTCATCCTCGCAAAGACACCGTGCATCCGCTGTTGCCTGCACCGGAGGACGATCCTTCTCCCACCTCGCCGCCAAATACTGGAACGCCCTTTCCTTCCACCTTCGAACATCACCCTCAATGGCGGACTTCAGGAAGGGACTCAAGACCTGACTCTTCGACTGAGACCCTCAGCCGCACTATATAAGCACAGTTTGATTGATGTAAGCTTCAGCCCTCAATGTTATTGCATCAAAGGCTTCTGCGAAGGAGCAGTGGAACACTTAAATATATTTTTATTTAATTATGGCTTGTGAAATTTAAGATGGTATAGTGTGGTTTAAGGCGTTGAAAAGTGACTTGTTTTTTGTACATATTTACATTATTTTGAGGTGAAAACTTGACAGCAAAAATTAATTCCAGCCAAAACCTGCATTATTCCCTAGTGACCCATGATTAGGGTTTTTTTGTTTTCAGCTAGTACTTATAACTGATAAAATCCCACTGAAGCAGCTATCTACTTTTCAGTGGAAAATGGAAAATATTGAACTTTGCTGCACATATACCATTTGATGGCCTCTGTAATCAAAGCAGAAGGGCCTTTCTTATCTCTAAGTACCTTTCTGTGATGGATATCACATTTCCGGCCATGATAAGCCACCAAATATGTTCTTCTGACCATCCCTAAGTTTCCTGGCTCCCAACACCTGCTTACAACTTCATGTCCCTGCCTTTTTGGGAGTACGGCTCACCTTATCTGGATTCAGTTTAATGTTCTCTGCATGCAGCTGTGGTTCATTCAATAGCAACATATTTAGCCATGCCGGTTCTTTCTGCACAAGGTTGATGATGTAGCATGAATGAATGAATGGACTTGATTTGAAGAGTGATTTGAAGAGTGGAACAGCCACTCCAAGGAGTGTGTAGGCTCCATCCTAAAGGCACAGATTCCAGTTGCCAGCTCTGATTAATCCATAGCAAATAGTCTAGTTTTAAGAAGTTTTTGAAAAAGAGAGCCACACTGATAGCAGGACGCATAAACAAAAGGAGTAAATCCCACTCCTTAGCAGCTAAAACAGACAAGGAGCAGCCCCAGAGCTGGTACGACTGAACATGGGGATATTTTCCAGAAAGGCATCTGAGCCTGTAGGGCAGGATATGATCTGAAAGATATTTGGGCCCAGACCTGTAAAACGCACAGTGGACCAAAAGCAGAGCTTTAAACCGAGTATGCTTTTGTACAGGTAGCCAGTGAAGGGATTTAAGGTGTTGCGAGAAAAAGTCCAATTTCAGGGTCTTCAAAATGAGCCACACAGTAGCATTTTGAACTGTCTGTAGCCTGCTGATCAATTATAACAGGCCAAGGTAGAGAATGTTGAAAAGTCCAGACTAGATGTGATCAAGGTGTGGACCACAGTTTTGGATGAAGGCATAGGCAGGAGGTCCAGAATTATTTTTAAGGATTGCAGCAATGCTGTACACAGGCCGACCACCAACATCAGTTGAGGCCAAAAAGACAGGTTACATTCGAATTTTACTCTCTGGATTCTGGCCACCCGTAACAGGCTGTGGTGAGAAACGAATATATTCAAACCAGCTGTTTGTAAACAAGTTCTCTTTGTTTTGACTAAAAAGTAAGACCTCTGTTTTACTAGAATTGCACATTCACTGGATAAATACATTTTAAATGTATCTGTGGATCAATAGAGAGTGTCATCAGCATAAGAGATGATCATAAAGCCAAAAGACTCTGTCAGAACAGGGAATGGGACCATATAGATGTTGAACCAGGTTGGACTTAATGAAGAACCCAGTGGCACCCCAAAGTGTAGCAGTTTCCACCCAATGAGTCAGGGGCCATCCAAACAGCTTGCTCTCTGTCCTCCAGAAACACTTAATCCAGCCAGGAGCAGGGCCTCCCTCCCCAGTGTCAGCCAACCATTTTGGAAGAAGCCGCAGGAACAGGAGAAGAATCTCTGGGAGACGGAGAACCTCTGGGCGTCGAAGAGTCTCTGTACTGTCTTTAAATAAACATAGCCCCAGATTAAAACAAAGACTCACATTCTCTAGCAGAAACCAATGTGCAGCAGTCCTAAAACTGGCTTCCAAGTAAATATAATATCTGATAGGCATGGCACAACCATGTAAAATAATACTAGAAGAGGGAACGAAAAGCTCCACAAAAGGGCACAGAACTTGGTTTCTGGTCTTTCTGCGTTTAGTAGTCAGTTCGATGCCACACGTTTTGACTTCAATCATGGTCTAAAATCCACAATTAAATAACCATAGGGCTTTTGTAGGTCAAGAAGTCTCTTAGTTACCTCACCTGGTTTTTCCTACAACAGCACACTTCATTGCTACCAAAGGTTATAGAACCAACAGTATGTATATTAAATCCTCTGCAGGTTACTCTCATGTTACCAGGGAGAGCAGGATAAGGACCAGATCAGACGGAAATAATCAGTAATGATCTATTCATTCATCCATTCCTTTCATGGTATCTTGAGAACGGGACAATGTAACACTGGCCTAAAATAATACAACACAGAATACTCCACAACATATACTTCTTGACCTAAGTGGAAAATCCACTCTCAGCAGATCATTGCCATTTGAAGTAAGAACATAGCTGCTGGGTGGTGCATTCATTTCCCACCTTTAACCTTGTATCTTCTGCAATCAAATCTTAGTGAAGTGCAAACATATATCAAGCTACACACTTCCTTGACATGGAGTGAGACTGGCTGGTGGGGATAAGATGTTTGAGAGCTGGAAAATAAGATAGGCGGGGGGGAAGAGAAATAAAGGTTATATGAAAGAGCAAATTAACAGAAAGAGCAGAAATAAGGAATGAGGAGCAGGAGAAAATGAAGGAAAAATTGACAATAGGAATGAATGATGAAAGGAAGGAACTAAAAGTTCATTGTAAGAAATGGAAAAGCACATTTCTTTGAATTTTTACAGCACAAATTTGTAAACATTAATTTCCACAGGTTGCCACAAGTCATGCATACGCTGGAAAGGTAGTAATTGTGGTGTGGACTGTAATTTAAATTCAAGAGAGGAGGTCCTGCGTCATTCAGCAAGTGTCACAATGTGTATATGAGAGAATAGAAAGAGCTCATCTCTCCTGAATAGTACAGATCAATAAAGTCAAGAAAAGAAGATTTGAAGCACATTTAAAAAGGGTGTTGAAGGAGGAGGCATCAGTGTGTTACTTCTCCAAGCTGAAAATCTAGCTTTAACTTAAAATTCATGACTTGAGGCGGGAAGATGTAGCTCCTGAATCTTATGAGATGGGCCCTTTATTAGCTGACTGCCTTTCTGTTCTGTTCAACCTCTCTCTCATGAGAGGGGTTAGTCCATAGGGAATGGAAGACAGGAATGGTCAAACCTCTTTTAAAAAAATCAAGTATCTCACTAGATGATTCAAATAACTTTTGCCTCATTTCTTTACTACTTTATCTGGGGAAAATATGAGAAAAACTGGACTTTACTCAAGTAAAACCTTTTGTAGAAGCAAATATTGTTCTTCACCCTTTACAGTCGGACCGCTGCTTAAAAGAAAACCTTGCACCCAGGGAAGCTATTGAACTTACTGAGACCGCTACACAGGGAAGCTATTGAACTTACTGAGACCAAAACTTAAGTTAAACTGAGACAAAAGTCTAACTTTACTACTTGTAAATGCCCTTTGTGAAAACCAAAAGTCACAAAGTTTTGTCTCAGTTTCCCTTTGTGACTCGGCCCATTGTTCTTCGCCCTTTACAGTCGGACTTCAGAGCTAATCCTGGCACTGAGTTAGTGGTATTAATAGTGAGGCGCGATCTTCGAAAACATGTAGATGGCAGTGGTATATGCCCCTTCTTACAAAAGGCATGTGTCACTCTGTTAAAAAAGAGCTTTAATGCTGGGGCCATACGAACATGCAGGGCTGCCAAAATAAAATGTCTTGAACCTACTGACCCTCAACTGAATTGCAAGCTGGTGAAATATCTGTTGTTACACAAAAAGGCAGTATATTTCAAATCGGAATGATCCCTACTGCCAAGTGTCATGGATTGGATGGCGAAAAGGGCACAGAACTGATTGCGCTTAGCTGGAACCTCCTGACAAATACTTGCCCTAATCAGATGGTGGCATGACGTAACACTAGTGCACTTTATCTGCGGGCTTTATTCTCCATCATCGAAGTCAAACTGTTGCCCATTTTATTACCTATTAATGAATTGGAACTGCTGCATTTTTTTTAAAGCTTTGCTCATTATTTTATGTATTTTGTCTAGTATATTGATTACCTGTACGTTTTATAGTAATATTGTTATGGTTTTAATTAACCAAAATAATAAAGAATTTTGATTTGATTTAGTAGATGGCAGTGGTGTTGGGACACGTTTGACAGCCTTTAATACCATTGATCACTCCCAATTTCTTAACAGGCGGCTGGCTGGCAGTCTAGACAGCCTAGCACTGAAGCGGGTGAAGTTGTTCCGCTATACGCAATCTGCAACTTTCTCTTATGTTCGTAATCAGAAGAAAAGTCCATCAAATATGGTGTACTGCAGGGATTGGCGCTCATAGCCGCCTACATTCAATAAGTGTGCATTTCTACAGTTATGATGGTGACATACAAATGATTTCTAAATTACTGGATACCCAAAAAACTGTCTTCCACTGTTCCACGCTGTGTGTACTCTTGGGATTTAAATCGATTTCTAGCCATCTTTAAACCCAGACTTCCAAAATGCCAATCTCTTGTGTTTGACAGTTATAACTTCTAAAGAAAATTCTTCATTTTGTTGACTCAGATGAGGACATTTCATGTACTGCTACGATGCCTCCAGCTCGTACAAAATCCGGCTGCTCAGCTCTTCAAGGGATTTAGGCATCAGGGTCATATCACCCCATTATATGGGCCCGCTATTAGCTACTCATTAGGAGAAGAGTAGTCTTCAAATCCTTGGTAATTTACAGTTTCATACATAACATGTATCATTACGCAGGTCACAAACCAGCATGTGCAAATTGCACGTCGACTGGTTGCAACCTCCCATGATTTTGTGATGCAACTGACGTACTCATCAGGTATGTGACACAATTTACATTCCAGGACACATTTTTTTTGACCCTGTACGAATCATTGCAAATGCCAGAATGGAAGCATGGAGGGGGTTGTAGAATTTCATCCCTTCATATGCATTCCCATGATGTCAACATTTGTTTCTAAAAGCAGCCATGTCCCTTAAAGGGAAAACAACTTGTATCCAGGGAAGCTATTGGGGGAGCATAGAGTGGCACTGTGGACCACTGTCTGCTCCCAACAAGGCTGCCTGCCATGATTTTCAAGGTGTTAGGGACAGCTTCCCATATGCCTTTCTGTTACCACCCCAACACGGATGTTGGTAACTATCACAATTCACAATCCATTGATATATATGATTGAGCTAGACCATTGCACAAAGGTGGTGTGCAGAAGCAAACCTTGTGATCTTGTTCAATCATGGACTTTGTGATCACAAGATACTTTTGTACATCAGGCCTATGGCTGAGAAGATGGCTGGACTTGGAGATTAGATTTAGGGCCTCATTCAGAGTTTGGCCGAGCAGGAGCACCATTGTACATCGGAGGTGCTCCATCCCTGGCAAACATGGTCCTCCTGCTCTATTTAGAATTGAGGGAAACAGCATGTTTACATTGGCAGAGCCTCCACTGGCTCTAATGGTATAAAACTCTAACCTGGTGGCCTGCTTGCCATAACAAAGATGCCCTTGCACCAGGTATCTGTTCTAAAACTAAGTGACTTTAGAACTGCTGTTCAAGGGCTCTTACTTTCGCATCTGAATGGAGGTAACACCCTGCTGCATATCCTCTCAGATTCCACACTGATAGCCCTTAAGGGCATCTATACACCGGATCACATCCCCTCCAGGGCCTGTAGAAATATAATCACACCACCCCATCCTGATTGGACTCCACTGGCTTCCCTTGCCGACCTGCTCCATCTTCAAAACCAGTTGCTTGGGGCATTGGGGATGGACTGAGGGTAATGACAAATAATAAAAAAAGGAAAGAATTGCAGCATGAGAATTTTTGTTAATGTCTTAATAATTGGATAAGGGTGCATGACAGCATAGAGGTCCTTTATGAGAACTTAGAGAAGGACTGCCACGCAACCCCTTACTACATTTGGCATTCCCTAAATTAGGTAACTGTTTTGCTACATTAATTGGCATATTTCACTTTCAGTTTAGTCAGCCCTAAGTGTGCACAAATTGTGCAAGTTGTTTAAAACTAAAATAACCTTTGTGGGACACCTACATGTGAGGCAAAACCCTAGCACATGGGCTGAGAAGCTTCCATGTGACACTATGGCTCAGGCTTCACTGTGAAAAAGTAAGTCAACTGTTATTGGCTCATGAAGCAGCAAGATTCAGCTGCATAATGTTCATAATTAAAAATGTATGTTATACTACTTGTATGTTTGGAAGGGCAACATGGGATCAAATGTCAGATTATTTGTGAGACTGCAGCCACTTTGCACTATACTTGTGCAATCTCAAAAGCTTACTTTTTCTGACTGTGTCTTAGAAACTCGAAAAATGACATTCGCATGACCTATAACTAATTGGCAAAAGTAAAATTCATAGGAGACGGTAGATCTTTATTTTATCAGTCATACATTTAGGTCGAAGGCTGTAGTCTGCCTTCTAAATATTTATTTGGACTGGCATTTGCTGCCAGGCTGGTTCCCTGCGGCTACGCTTTAGTTAGGCTGTGTCGCGCTTCTCCCCAGCCGGGTAAAGGAACAGCCGCAGCATGATGGAGCTGCAGATCTGAGGCTCTTCATGACAGTCGGCTTTCTGGTCTCCTGACCACTGTTGATTTGGCAGGTACCTGTCCAAGCAGAATGTCACTGATGACATCCTTACTGCCATTAGTTTTGGAGACCTGGAGAGATGAGATGCTTGACGCTTCCCACAGGTTAGCTCGTAAAAAGAATGTGTCCGTCTGTAATGCAACTGGTGCTCATGTAAACCGCTCTGATACCTTCGGGTCTAGTTTGCGTAATATATATATATATATATATATATATATATATATATATATATATATATATATATATATATATAAAAAAAGAGTATCACAAGGCTCAGTTTTTTTTTTTAAGTCAGGCAGTCTCACCAGGAGTCCTGCTTCTTGGGTGAAAGACTCAGAAGGCGTGTGCTCCACTCTTTCCTTGAAGATGCTGGGCGTAGAGGAGGGATGGTGGTGGTGGAAATTCGCAGGTAGAGCTGGAAGCAATCAGAAGGATCAAGACTCCCTGCTGCCATTTTGTAACACTGGGAAGGATGTGCTCGTGGAATAGGTTCCTTGTGTGAGTCCCAGGAGCTTGATCACTGCTGCCAAAGGGACGCGAGGAGTGTCCAGGGATTCTGATGTGCTTTGTATATCGAATTCAGTCAATCACTAATGGCCGATTAATATAAACATTGCTCCCTTTACTCATACCTGAGAAAGGTGCTAGAATCTGAGAAGACAGGGTAATTAGAAGACAGCAGATTTCCTGTATTCCTGACTCTTTTACTCCCAAGGCTCCCCTCATAATCAGCAAGAGTTGTCTTGGGCACCCACAGGAAGACGACTGTCTAGGACATCTTTGAGGAGGAACCAGCAGGGACAGTAGACATTGAACCTTTGGCTGTGGTCCTTAATGTAAATGGGCTAAAGGGCTTTTACCATCGGAACCTGTGACCTTGTAGTCAAATGAGCTGGGTCTGAAGTTAAGCAAAAACTTGGAGCACCAGAAAGGGAGTCATTGAACTTCTCTGCAAATTCTAGAAATCTGGACACTTGCTTGCATTAGCCTTTTAAAAAGAGGACATTTGCTGCTACAAGTGAGAGGAACTGTGTTTTTGAAGGAAAACATGCTTTTCTAAAAATAGATCTGTTTTAAAACCAGTAGCTGGGGGATTTGCTGTGCTTTGGTATCAAAAATCAATTTGTGGCACTCCTCACTGGCCGGTTTTGAAAATTGCTAATGGGTTCACTGGCATGATTATATTTCTAATTCCAAAACTACCTTTGACACAAAAAAACACATTAATTAGTTGTTTAATGTCCCCAAGTCCCTACATTATCTTTGTATAATTTTAGGGTCATTTAATCATTAAAGTGTTTTATTTTTATCTGAACTGGTTTGGGGGTCTCAACCTGTGTGTTTATTAAGTTATATTAGAACATTGGAATGTTGGGAGCTCCATTGAAGACAATGGAGTGCTCCATGCTTCTACGGGCCGGTAAAGGCCCGCAGAGCAACATTCCAATGGTTTACAAAGGCCTCTCGGAGATCGAGGGGATTTAAATCCCCTCGAGCTTCGAGAAGCCTTTGTTTTATTTGTTAGAACATTCTGCCCTCTAGTGGCAGAATGTTCTAATAGCTTTATAGCCCTTCGTAGCAGGGCTATACCGCTATTAAAGTCCCGGTCCCTTGTTAAAGTCCCTCGCCTTCGGCTCGGGCCTTTAACGCGGAGCGAGACTTTAATAGCCGGTATCGCCCGCGACGGCGGGCTATAAGGCTATATTAGAACATTGGAATGTTGGGAGCTCCATTGAAAACAATGGAGTAGCTAAGGGCATATGAAAGCTGTGGCTGTGAACAAAGGCTTCAGGGAGCCTGAGGGGATTTCAATCCCCTCGCGCTCCCTGAAGCCTTTGTTTTATTTGTTAGAACATTCTGCCGTCTAGTGGCAGAATGTTCTAATAGCCTTATAGCCCTTCGTAGCTGGGCTATACCGGCTATTAAAGTCCCGCTCCCTTGTCTTTAACGCTGGAGCGGTCCTTTAATAGCCGGTATATCCCACTACGGCGGGCTATAAGGCTATAATAATGTTGTTTGGTATTGCTGTTCTTGTAATACACCTACGTTTCTCTGAGGAATGCCTTGCAGCTTGCACCAAGCCACCAAAGGCAAGCTCAGGATTTCTCACTAAAGCCTGCTTATACTTTTAGGCGCTTTATTATTTGACTGTGGGTAAACTCATCCACAGTGCTTAGCAGGACTGAAGACTCTCCATAGCCTAATAATGTGGCACACGCAAAACCACAGATGCCAAAAGCAACGTCCGGGCCCTGTGGATGTTTCAGTACTGTGTTGCTAGTGTTACTGAAGTGTCTTATAAGAGCATGCTTGCTGTTTCAGTACTTCAAGCCTGGGCATAATGAAGGAAAGGATAGAGGTGCTTTGGCAGAGTTGTTTAAATCGCAGGACTGGACTACCAGTCTATGAAAAGTTGGATTGGAGCTTCCAGAATCTCTCAGGACTGGGATAGCTTTCCCTAGTGCAGGTCAGGATAAAGATGCACTTGTTCAGGTCAGGATAAAGATGCACTGGTGCAGGTCAGGATAAAGATGCACTGGTGCAGGTCAAGATAAAGATGCACTGGTGCAGGTCAGGATAAAGATGCACTGGTGCAGGTCATGATAATGATGCACTGGTGCAGGTCAGGATAAAGATGCACTGGTGCGGGTCAGGCTAAAGATGCACTGGTGCGGGTCAGGATAAAGATGCACTGGTGAGGGTCAGGATAAAGATGCACTGGCGCAGGTCAGGATAAAGATTCACTGGTGCAGACCTGGATAAAGATACACTGGTGCGGGTCAGGCTAAAGATGCACTGGTGCGGGTCAGGATAAAGATGCACTGCTGCGGGTCAGGATAAAGATGCACTGGCGCAGGTCTGGATAAAGATGCACTAGTGCAGATCTGGATAAAGATACACTGGTGCGGGTCAGGCTAAAGATGCACTGGTGCGGGTCAGGATAAAGATGCACTGGTGCTGGTCAGGAAAAAGATGAACTGGAGCAGGTCAGGATAACGATTCACTGGCACAGGTCAGGATAAAGATGCACTGGCGCAGGTCCGGATAAAGATGCACAGGTGCAGGTCATGATAATGATGCACTGGTGCAGATCATGATAAAGAGGCACTGGTGCAGGTCAGGATATTGATGCACTGGCACAGGTCAGGATAAAGATGCACTGGCGCAGGTCAGGATAAAGTTGCACTGGTGCAGGTCAGGATAAAGATTCACTGGTGCAGGTCAGGATAAAGATGTACGGGTGCAGGTCAGGATAAAGATGTACAGGTGCATGTTAGGATAAAGATGCACTTGTGCAGGTCAGGATAAAGATGCACAGGTGCAGGTCAGGATAAAGATGCACTGGTGCCGGTCAGGATAAAGATGCACTGGTGCATGTTAGGATAAAGATGCACTGGTGCAGGTCAGGATAAAGATGTACGGGTGCATGTTAGGATAAAGATGCACTGGTGCAGGTCAGGATAAAGATTCACTGGCGCAGGTCAGGATAAAGATGCACTGGTGCAGGTCATGATAATGATGCACTGGTGCAGGTCAGGATAAAGATGCACTGGTGCAGGTCAGGATAAAGATGTACGGGTGCCCGTCAGGATAAAGATGTACGGGTGCCCGTCAGGATAAAGATGCACTGGTGCATGTTAGGATAAAGATGCACTGGTGCAGGTCAGGATAAAGATTCACTGGTGCAGGTCAGGATATAGATGCACTGGTGGGGGTCAGGCTAAAGATGCACTGGTGCAGGTCATGATGATGCACTGGCACAGGTCAGGGTAAAGATGCACTGGCGCAGGTCAGGATAAAGATTCACTGGTGCAGATCAGAGCAAAGATGCACTGGTGCAGGTCATGATAATGATGCACTGGTGCAGGTCAGGATAAAGATGCACTGGTGCAGGTCATGATAATGATGCACTGGTACAGGTCAGGATAAAGATGCACTGGTGCAGGTCAGGATAAAGATGCACTGGTTCAGGTCAGGATAAAGATGCACTGGTGCAGGTCAGGATAATGATGCACTGGCACAGGTCAGGATAAAAATGCACCGGTGCAGGTCAGGATAAAGATGCACTGGTGCAGGTCAGGATAAAAATGCACCGGTGCAGGTCAGGATAAAGATGCACTGGTGCATGTTAGGATAAAGATGCACTGGCGCAGATCAGGATAAAGATGCACTGGCACAGATCAGGATAAAAATGCACCGGTGCAGGTCAGGATAAAGATTCACTGGTGCAGACCTGGATAAAGATACACTGGTGCGGGTCAGGCTAAAGATGCACTGGTGCGGGTCAGGATAAAGATGCACTGGTGCGGGTCAGGATAAAGATGCACTGGCGCAGGTCTGGATAAAGATGCACTAGTGCAGATCTGGATAAAGATACACTGGTGCGGGTCAGGCTAAAGATGCACTGGTGCGGGTCAGGATAAAGATGCACTGGTGCTGGTCAGGAAAAAGATGAACTGGAGCAGGTCAGGATAACGATTCACTGGCACAGGTCAGGATAAAGATGCACTGGCGCAGGTCCGGATAAAGATGCACAGGTGCAGGTCATGATAATGATGCACTGGTGCAGATCATGATAAAGATGCACTGGTGCAGGTCAGGATATTGATGCACTGGCACAGGTCAGGATAAAGATGCACTGGCGCAGGTCAGGATAAAGTTGCACTGGTGCAGGTCAGGATAAAGATTCACTGGTGCAGGTCAGGATAAAGATGTACGGGTGCAGGTCAGGATAAAGATGTACGGGTGCATGTTAGGATAAAGATGCACTTGTGCAGGTCAGGATAAAGATGCACAGGTGCAGGTCAGGATAAAGATGCACTGGTGCCGGTCAGGATAAAGATGCACTGGTGCATGTTAGGATAAAGATGCACTGGTGCAGGTCAGGATAAAGATGTACGGGTGCATGTTAGGATAAAGATGCACTGGTGCAGGTCAGGATAAAGATTCACTGGCGCAGGTCAGGATAAAGATGCACTGGTGCAGGTCATGATAATGATGCACTGGTGCAGGTCAGGATAAAGATGCACTGGTGCAGGTCAGGATAAAGATGTACGGGTGCCCGTCAGGATAAAGATGTACGGGTGCCCGTCAGGATAAAGATGCACTGGTGCATGTTAGGATAAAGATGCACTGGTGCAGGTCAGGATAAAGATTCACTGGTGCAGGTCAGGATATAGATGCACTGGTGGGGGTCAGGCTAAAGATGCACTGGTGCAGGTCATGATGATGCACTGGCACAGGTCAGGGTAAAGATGCACTGGCGCAGGTCAGGATAAAGATTCACTGGTGCAGATCAGAGCAAAGATGCACTGGTGCAGGTCATGATAATGATGCACTGGTGCAGGTCAGGATAAAGATGCACTGGTGCAGGTCATGATAATGATGCACTGGCACAGGTCAGGATAAAGATGCACTGGTGCAGGTCAGGATAAAGATGCACTGGTTCAGGTCAGGATAAAGATGCACTGGTGCAGGTCAGGATAATGATGCACTGGCACAGGTCAGGATAAAAATGCACCGGTGCAGGTCAGGATAAAGATGCACTGGTGCAGGTCAGGATAAAAATGCACCGGTGCAGGTCAGGATAAAGATGCACTGGTGCATGTTAGGATAAAGATGCACTGGCGCAGATCAGGATAAAGATGCACTGGCACAGATCAGGATAAAGATGCACTGGCGCAGGCCAGGATAAAGATGCACTGGCACAGATCAGGATAAAGATGCACTGGCGCAGGTCAGGATAAAGATGCACTGGTGCAGGTAAGGATAAAGATGCACTGGTGCAGGTCATAATAATGATGCACTAGTGCAAGTCAGGATAATGATGCACTGGCGCAGGTCAGGATAAAGATGCACTGGTGGGGGTCAGGATAAAGATGCACTGGTGCAGGTCATGATAATGATGGACTGGTGCAGGTCAGGATAAAGATTCACTGGCACAGGTCAGGATAATGATGCCCTGGTGCAGGTCAGGATAAAGATTTACTGGTGCAGGTCAGGATAAAGATGCACTGGTGCAGGTCAGGATTAAGATGCACTGGTGCAGGTCAGGATAAAGATGCACTGGTGCAGGTCAGGATACATATTTACTGGTGCATGTCAGGATAAAGATTTACTGGTGCAGGTCATGATAATGATGCACTGGTGCAGGTCAGGATAAAGACTTACTGGTGCAGGTCATGATAATGATGCACTGGTGCAGGTCAGGATAAAGACTTACTGGTGCAGGTCATGATAATGATGCACTGGTTCAGGTCAGGATAAAGTTGCACGGGTGCAGGTTAGGATAAAGATGCACTGGTGCAGGTCATGATAATGATGCACTGGCGCAGGTCAGGATAAAGATACACTGGTGCAGGTCAGGATAAAGATGCACTGGCGCAGGTCAGGATAAAGATGCAATGGCGCAGGTCAGGATAAAGATGCACTGGCGCAGGTCAGGATAAAGATGCACTGGTGCAGGTCATGATAATGATACACTGGCGCAGGACAGGCTAAAGATTCACGGGTGCAGGTCAGGATAAAGATGCAATGGCGCAGGTCAGGATAAAGATGCACTGGTGCACGTCATGATAATGATGCACTGGCGCAGGTCAGGATAAAGATTCACTGGCGCAGGTCAGGATAAAGATGCACTGGCGCAGGTCAGGATGAAGATGCACTGGCGCAGGTCAGGATAAATATTCACTGGCGCAGGTCAGGATAAAGATACACTGGCGCAGGTCATGATAATGATGCACTGGTTCAGGTCAGGATAAAGATGCACTGGCGCAGGTCATGATAATGATGCACTGGTTCAGGTCAGGATAAAGATGCACTGGCGCAGGTCAAGATAAAGATGCCCTGGTGCAGGTCAGGATAAAGATGCACTGGTGCAGGTCAGGATAAAGATGCACTGGTGCAGGTCAGGATAAAGATGCACTGGTGCAGGTCAGGATAAAGATGTGCAGGTCAGGATAAAGATGCACTTGTGCAGGTCAGGATAAAGATGCACGGGTGCAGGTCAGGATAAAGATGCACTGGTGCAGGTCATGATAATGATGCACTGGCACAGGTCAGGATAAAGATACACTGGCGCAGGTCAGGATAAAGATGCACTGGTGCAGGTCAGGATAAAGATGCACTGGCGCAGGTCAGGATAAAGATGTGCAGGTCAGGATAAAGATGCACTGGTGCAGGTCAGGATAAAGATGCACTTGTGCAGGTCAGGATAAAGATGCACGGGTGCAGGTCAGGATAAAGATGCACTGGTGCAGGTCATGATAATGATGCACTGGCACAGGTCAGGATAAAGATACACTGGCGCAGGTCAGGATAAAGATGCACTGCTGCAGGTCAGGATAAAGATGCACTGGTGCAGGTCAGGATAAAGATGTGCAGGTCAGGATAAAGATGCACTTGTGCAGGTCAGGATAAAGATGCACTGGTGCAGGTCATGACAATGATGCACTGGTGCAGGTCAGGATAAAGATGCACTGGTGCAGGTCAGGATAAAGATGCACAGGTCAGGATAAAGATGCACTGGCGCAGGCCAGGATAAAGATGCACTGGCGCAGGTCAGGATAAAGATGCACTGGCGCAGGTCAGGATAAAGATGCACTTGCGCAGGTCAGGATAAAGATGCACTGGTGCAGGTCAGGATAAAGATACACTGGTGCAGGTCCGGATAAAGATGCACAGGTGCAGGTCAGGATAAAGATGCCCTGGCGCAGGTCAGGATAAAAATGCACTGGCGCAGGTCAGACTAAAGATGCACTGGCGCAGGTCAGGATAAAGATGCACTGCTGCAGGTCAGGATAAAGATGACCTGGCGCAGGTCAGGATAAAGATGCATGGGCGCAGGTCAGGATAAAGATGCACTTGCGCAGGTCAGGATAAAGATGCACTGGTGCAGGTCAGGATAAAGATACACTGGTGCAGGTCCGGGATAAAGATGCACAGGTGCAGGTCAGGATAAAGATGCCCTGGCGCAGGTCAGGATAAAAATGCACTGGCGCAGGTCAGACTAAAGATGCACTGGCGCAGGTCAGGATAAAGATGCACTGCTGCAGGTCAGGATAAAGATGCCCTGGCGCAGGTCAGGATAAAGATGCCCTGGCGCAGTACAGGATAAAGATGCACTGGCACATGTCAGGATAAAGATGCACTGGCGCAGGTCATGATAAAGATGCACTGGCGCAGGTCAGGATAAAATTGCACTGGCGCAGGTCAGGATAAAGATGCACTGGCGCAGGTCAGGATAAAGATGCACTGGCGCAGGTCAGGATAAAGATGCACTGGCGCAGGTCAGGATAAAGATGCACTGGCGCAGGTCATGATAAAGATGCACTGGCGCAGGTCAGGATAAAATTGCACTGGCGCAGGTCAGGATAAAGATGCACTGGCGGAGGTCAGGATAAAGATGCACTGGCGCAGGTCAGGATAAAGATGCACTGGTGCAGGTCAGGATAAAGATTCACTGGTGCAGGTCAAGATAAAGATGCACTGGTGCAGGTCAGGATAAAGATGCACTGGTGCAGGTCAGGATAAAGATGCCCAATGCCGGTCAGGATACAGATGCACTCGTGCCGGTCAGGATAAAGATGCACTGGTGCAGGTCAGGATAAAGATGCACTGGTGCAGGTCAGGATATTGATGCACTTTTGTAGGTTAGGATAAAGACTTACCGGTGCAGGTCATGATAATGATGCACTGGTGCAGGTCAGGATAAAGACTTACTGGTGTAGGTCATGATAATGATGCACTGGTGCAGGTCAGGATGAAGGTGCCCAATGCGGGTCAGTATACAGATGCACCGGTGCAGGTCAGGTTAAAGATGCACTGGTGCCGGTCAGGATAAAGATGCACTGGTGCAGGTCAGGATAAAGATGCACTGGTGCAGGTCAGGATATTGATGCACTTTTGCAGGTTAGGATAAAGACTTACTGGTGCAGGTCATGATAATGATGCACTGGTGCAGGTCAGGATTAAGATGCACTGGTGCAGGTCAGGATAAAGATGCACTTGTGCAGGTCAGGATACATATTTACTGGTGCATGTCAGGATAAAGATTTACTGGTGCAGGTCATGATAATGATGCACTGGTGCAGGTCAGGATAAAGACTTACTGGTGCAGGTCATGATAATGATGCACTGGTGCAGGTCAGGATAAAGACTTACTGGTGCAGGTCATGATAATGATGCACTGGTTCAGGTCAGGATAAAGTTGCACGGGTGCAGGTTAGGATAAAGATGCACTGGTGCAGGTCATGATAATGATGCACTGGCGCAGGTCAGGATAAAGATACACTGGTGCAGGTCAGGATAAAGATGCACTGGCGCAGGTCAGGATAAAGATGCAATGGCGCAGGTCAGGATAAAGATGCACTGGCGCAGGTCAGGATAAAGATGCACTGGTGCAGGTCATGATAATGATACACTGGCGCAGGACAGGCTAAAGATTCACGGGTGCAGGTCAGGATAAAGATGCAATGGCGCAGGTCAGGATAAAGATGCACTGGTGCACGTCATGATAATGATGCACTGGCGCAGGTCAGGATAAAGATTCACTGGCCCAGGTCAGGATAAAGATGCACTGGCGCAGGTCAGGATGAAGATGCACTGGCGCAGGTCAGGATAAATATTCACTGGCGCAGGTCAGGATAAAGATACACTGGCGCAGGTCATGATAATGATGCACTGGTTCAGGTCAGGATAAAGATGCACTGGCGCAGGTCATGATAATGATGCACTGGTTCAGGTCAGGATAAAGATGCACTGGCGCAGGTCAAGATAAAGATGCCCTGGTGCAGGTCAGGATAAAGATGCACTGGTGCAGGTCAGGATAAAGATGCACTGGTGCAGGTCAGGATAAAGATGCACTGGTGCAGCTCAGGATAAAGATGTGCAGGTCAGGATAAAGATGCACTTGTGCAGGTCAGGATAAAGATGCACGGGTGCAGGTCAGGATAAAGATGCACTGGTGCAGGTCATGATAATGATGCACTGGCACAGGTCAGGATAAAGATACACTGGCGCAGGTCAGGATAAAGATGCACTGGTGCAGGTCAGGATAAAGATGCACTGGCGCAGGTCAGGATAAAGATGTGCAGGTCAGGATAAAGATGCACTGGTGCAGGTCAGGATAAAGATGCACTTGTGCAGGTCAGGATAAAGATGCACGGGTGCAGGTCAGGATAAAGATGCACTGGTGCAGGTCATGATAATGATGCACTGGCACAGGTCAGGATAAAGATACACTGGCGCAGGTCAGGATAAAGATGCACTGCTGCAGGTCAGGATAAAGATGCACTGGTGCAGGTCAGGATAAAGATGTGCAGGTCAGGATAAAGATGCACTTGTGCAGGTCAGGATAAAACATGCACTGGTGCAGGGCAGGATAAAGATGCACGGGTGCAGGTCAGGATAAAGATGCACTGGTGCAGGTCATGACAATGATGCACTGGTGCAGGTCAGGATAAAGATGCACTGGTGCAGGTCAGGATAAAGATGCACAGGTCAGGATAAAGATGCACTGGCGCAGGCCAGGATAAAGATGCACTGGCGCAGGTCAGGATAAAGATGCACTGGCGCAGGTCAGGATAAAGATGCACTTGCGCAGGTCAGGATAAAGATGCACTGGTGCAGGTCAGGATAAAGATACACTGGTGCAGGTCCGGATAAAGATGCACAGGTGCAGGTCAGGATAAAGATGCCCTGGCGCAGGTCAGGATAAAAATGCACTGGCGCAGGTCAGACTAAAGATGCACTGGCGCAGGTCAGGATAAAGATGCACTGCTGCAGGTCAGGATAAAGATGACCTGGCGCAGGTCAGGATAAAGATGCATGGGCGCAGGTCAGGATAAAGATGCACTTGCGCAGGTCAGGATAAAGATGCACTGGTGCAGGTCAGGATAAAGATACACTGGTGCAGGTCCGGATAAAGATGCACAGGTGCAGGTCAGGATAAAGATGCCCTGGCGCAGGTCAGGATAAAAATGCACTGGCGCAGGTCAGACTAAAGATGCACTGGTGCAGGTCAGGATAAAGATGCACTGCTGCAGGTCAGGATAAAGATGCCCTGGCGCAGGTCAGGATAAAGATGCCCTGGCGCAGGTCAGACTAAAGATGCACTGGCACATGTCAGGATAAAGATGCACTGGCGCAGGTCATGATAAAGATGCACTGGCGCAGGTCAGGATAAAATTGCACTGGCGCAGGTCAGGATAAAGATGCACTGGCGCAGGTCAGGATAAAGATGCACTGGCGCAGGTCAGGATAAAGATGCACTGGCGCAGGTCAGGATAAAGATGCACTGGCGCAGGTCAGGATAAAGATGCACTGGCGCAGGTCATGATAAAGATGCACTGGCGCAGGTCAGGATAAAATTGCACTGGCGCAGGTCAGGATAAAGATGCACTGGCGGAGGTCAGGATAAAGATGCACTGGCGCAGGTCAGGATAAAGATGCACTGGTGCAGGTCAGGATAAAGATTCACTGGTGCAGGTCAAGATAAAGATGCACTGGTGCAGGTCAGGATAAAGATGCACTGGTGCAGGTCAGGATAAAGATGCCCAATGCCGGTCAGGATACAGATGCACTGGTGCCGGTCAGGATAAAGATGCACTGGTGCAGGTCAGGATAAAGATGCACTGGTGCAGGTCAGGATATTGATGCACTTTTGTAGGTTAGGATAAAGAGTTACCGGTGCAGGTCATGATAATGATGCACTGGTGCAGGTCAGGATAAAGACTTACTGGTGTAGGTCATGATAATGATGCACTGGTGCAGGTCAGGATAAAGGTGCCCAATGCGGGTCAGTATACAGATGCACCGGTGCAGGTCAGGTTAAAGATGCACTGGTGCCGGTCAGGATAAAGATGCACTGGTGCAGGTCAGGATAAAGATGCACTGGTGCAGGTCAGGATATTGATGCACTTTTGCAGGTTAGGATAAAGACTTACTGGTGCAGGTCATGATAATGATGCACTGGTGCAGGTCAGGATAAAGACTTACTGGTGCAGGTCATGATAATGATGCACTGGTGCAGGTCAGGATAAAGGTGCCCAATGCCGGTCAGTATACAGATGCACCGGTGCAGGTCAGGTTAAAGATGCACTGGTGCCGGTCAGGATAAAGATGCACTGGTGCAGGTCAGGATAAAGATGCACTGGGGTAGTTCAGGATAAAGATGCACTGGCGCAGGTCAGGATAAAGATGCACTGGGGCAGGTCAGGATAAAGATGCACTGTCGCAGGTCAGGATAAAGATGCACTGGTGCAGGTCAGGATAAAGATGCACTGGTGCAGGTCAGGATAAAGATGCACTGGTGCAGGTCAGGATAAAGATGCACTGGTGATGGTCAGGATAAAGATGCACTGGTGCAGGTCAGGATAATGATGCACTGGTTCAGGTCAGGATAAAGTTGCATGGGTGCAGGTCAGGATAAAGATGCACTGGTGCAGGTCATGATAATGATGCATTGGTGCAGGTCAGGATAAAGATGTACTGGTGCAGATCATGATAATGATGCACTGGCGCAGATCAGGATAAAGATTCACTGGCGCAGGTCAGGATAAAGATGCACTGGTGCAGGTCAGGATAAAGATGCACGGGCGCAGGTCAGGATAAAGATGCGCATGTCAGGATAAAGATGCACTGGCGCAGGTCAGGATAAAGATGCACTGGCGCAGGTCAGGATAAAGATGCACTGGCGCGGGTCAGGATAAAGATGCACTGGCACGGGTCTGGATAAAGATGCACTAGCGGAGGTCTGGATAAAGATGCATTGACGCAGGTCAGGATAAAGATGCACTGGTGCAGGTCAGGATAAAGATGCACTGGTGCAGGTCAGGATAAAGATGCGCAGGTCAGGATAAAGATGCACTGGTGCAGGTCACGATAAAGATGTGCAGGTCAGGATAAAGATGCACTTGTGCAGGTCAGGATAAAGATGCACTGGTGCAGGTCAGGATAAAGATGTGCAGGTCAGGATAAATATGCACTGGTGCAGGGCAGGATAAAGATGCACGGGTGCAGGTTAGGATAAAGATTCACTGGTGCAGATCAGAGCAAAGATGCACTGCTGCAGGTCATGATAATGATGCACTGGTGCAGGTCAGGATAAAGATGCACTGGTGCAGGTCATGATAAAGATGCACTGGTGCCGGTCCGAATAAAGATGCACTGGTGCAGGTCAGGATAATGATGCACTGGCACAGGTCCGAATAAAGATGCACTGGTGCAGGTCAGGATAATGATGCACTGGCACAGGTCAGGATAAAGATGCACTGGTGCAGGTCAGGATAAAGATGCACTGGTTCAGGTCAGGATAAAGATGCACTGGCGCAGGTCAAGATAAAGATGCACTGGTGCAGGTCATGATAATGATGCACTGGCGCAGGTCATGATAAAGATGCACGGGCGCTGGTCAGGATAAAAATGCACTGGCGCAGGTCAGGATAAAGATGCACAGGGGCAGGTCAGGATAAAGATGCACTGGCGCAGGTCAGGATAAAGATGCACCGGCGCAGGTCAGGATAAAGATTCACTGGCCAGGTCAGGATAAAGATGCACTGGCGCAGGTCAGGATAATGATGCACTGGCGCAGGTCAGGATAAAGATGCACTGGTGCAGGTCAGGATGAAGATGCACTGGTGCAGGTCAGGATAAAGATGCACAGGTGCAGGTCAGGATAAAGATGCACAGGTGCAGGTCAGGATAAAAATGCACTGGCGCAGGTCAGGATAAAGATGCACTGGTGCAGGTCAGGATAAAGATGCACAGGTGCAGGTCAGGATAAAGATGCACTGACGCAGGTCAGGATAAAGATTCACTGGCGCAGGTCAGGATAAAGATGCACTGGTGCAGGTCAGGATAAAGATGCACAGGTGCAGGTCAGGATAAAGATGCACTGGCGCAGGTCAGGATAAAGATGCACTGGCGCAGGTCAGGATAAAGATTCACTGGCGCAGGACAGGATAAAGATGCACTGGCGCAGGTCAGGATAAAGATGCACTGGCACAGGTCAGGATAAAGATGCACTGACGCAGGTCAGGATAAAGATGCACTGGCGCAGGTCAGGATAGAGACGCACTGGCGCAGGTCAGGATAAAGATGCACTGGTGCAGGTCAAGTTAAAGATTCACTGGCGCAGGTCAGGATAAAGATGCACTGGTGCAGGTCAGGATAAAGATGCACACGTGCAGGTCAGGATAAAGATGCACTGGCGCAGGTCAGGATAAAGATGCACTGGCGCAGGTCAGGATAAAGATGCACTGGCGCAGGTCAGGATAAAGATTCACTGGCGCAGGTCAGGATAAAGATGCACTGGCGCAGGTCAGGATAAAGATGCACTGGTGCAGGTCAGGATAAAGATGCACAGGTGCAGGTCAGGATAAAGATGCACTGACGCAGGTCAGGATAAAGATTCACTGGCGCAGGTCAGGATAAAGATGCACTGGTGCAGGTCAGGATAAAGATGCACAGGTGCAGGTCAGGATAAAGATGCACTGGCGCAGGTCAGGATAAAGATGCACTGGCGCAGGTCAGGATAAAGATTCACTGGCGCAGGTCAGGATAAAGATGCACTGGCGCAGGTCAGGATAAAGATGCACTGGCACAGGTCAGGATAAAGATGCACTGACGCAGGTCAGGATAAAGATGCACTGGCGCAGGTCAGGATAGAGACGCACTGGCGCAGGTCAGGATAAAGATGCACTGGTGCAGGTCAAGTTAAAGATTCACTGGCGCAGGTCAGGATAAAGATGCACTGGTGCAGGTCAGGATAAAGATGCACACGTGCAGGTCAGGATAAAGATGCACTGGGCGCAGGTCAGGATAAAGATGCACTGGCGCAGGTCAGGATAAAGATGCACTGGCGCAGGTCAGGATAAAGATTCACTGGCGCAGGTCAGGATAAAGATGCACTGGCGCAGGTCAGGATAAAGATGCACAGGTGCAGGTCAGGATAAAGATGCACTGGCGCAGGTCAGGATAAAGATGCACTGGCGCAGGTCAGGATAAAGATTCACTGGCGCAGGTCAGGATAAAGATGCACTGGCGCAGGTCAGGATAAAGATGCACTGGCGCAGGTCAGGATAAAGATGCACTGGCGCAGGTCAGGATAAAGATGCACTGGCGCAGGTCAGGATAAAGACGCACTGGCGCAGGTCAGGATAAAGATGCACTGGTGCAGGTCAGGTTAAAGATTCACTGGCGCAGGTCAGGATAAAGATGCACTGGTGCAGGTCAGGATAAAGATGCACAGGTGCAGGTCAGGATAAAGATGCACTGGTGCAGGTCAGGATAAAGATGCACAGGTGCAGGTCAGGATAAAGATGCACTGGCACAGGTCAGGATAAAGATGCACTGGTGCAGGTCATGATAATGATACACTGGCGCAGGTCAGGATAAAGATGCACTGGCGCAGGTCAGGATAAAGATTCACTGGCGCAGGTCAGGATAAAGATGCACTGGCGCAGGTCAGGATAAAGATGCACTGGCACAGGTCAGGATAAAGATGCACTGACGCAGGTCAGGATAAAGATGCACTGGCGCAGGTCAGGATAAAGACGCACTGGCACAGGTCAGGATAAAGATGCACTGGTGCAGGTCAAGTTAAAGATTCACTGGCGCAGGTCAGGATAAAGATGCACTGGTGCAGGTCAGGATAAAGATGCACACGTGCAGGTCAGGATAAAGATGCACTGGCGCAGGTCAGGATAAAGATGCACTGGCGCAGGTCAGGATAAAGATGCACTGGCGCAGGTCAGGATAAAGATTCACTGGCGCAGGTCAGGATAAAGATGCACTGGCGCAGGTCAGGATAAAGATGCACAGGTGCAGGTCAGGATAAAGATGCACTGGCGCAGGTCAGGATAAAGATGCACTGGCGCAGGTCAGGATAAAGATTCACTGGCGCAGGTCAGGATAAAGATGCACTGGCGCAGGTCAGGATAAAGATGCACTGGCGCAGGTCAGGATAAAGATGCACTGGCGCAGGTCAGGATAAAGATGCACTGGCGCAGGTCAGGATAAAGACGCACTGGCGCAGGTCAGGATAAAGATGCACTGGTGCAGGTCAGGTTAAAGATTCACTGGCGCAGGTCAGGATAAAGATGCACTGGTGCAGGTCAGGATAAAGATGCACAGGTGCAGGTCAGGATAAAGATGCACTGGTGCAGGTCAGGATAAAGATGCACTGGTGCAGGTCAGGATAAAGATGCACTGGCGCAGGTCAGGATAAAGATGCACAGGTGCAGGTCAGGATAAAGATGCACTGGCACAGGTCAGGATAAAGATGCACTGGTGCAGGTCATGATAATGATACACTGGCGCAGGTCACGATAAAGATGCACTGGTGCAGGTCAGGATAAAGATGCACTGGTGCAGGTCAGGATAAAGATGCACTGGTGCAGGTCAGGATAAAGATGCACTGGTGCAGGTCAGGATAATGATACACTGGCGCAGGTCACGATAAAGATGCACTGGTGCAGGTCAGGATAAAGATGCACTGGCGCAGGTCACGATAAAGATGCACTGGTGCAGGTCAGGATAAAGATGCACTGGTGCAGGTCAGGATAAAGATGCACTGGTGCAGGTCAGGATAAAGATGCACTGGTGCAGGTCAGGATAATGATACACTGGCGCAGGTCACGATAAAGATGCACTGGTGCAGGTCAGGATAAAGATGCACTGGCGCAGGTCACGATAAAGATGCACTGGTGCAGGTCAGGATAAAGATGCACTGGTGCAGGTGAGGATAAAGATGCACTGGTGCAGGTCAGTAGAGAGGGCCGCCGGGAAAGCTCTAACCGCAGAATGATTAATATAATGAATGTTTATATTTTCAACAGGCACAACTTTATGCATCGAAGAACTCTCAGGGTATTGGGCATCAAATGGCTGCATGAACATGCTTCCATCCCTTTCTGGGGCACAGTGTTTTTGCCCTGCTATAGAGGTTACATACTCCTATCCCGATGCCTCAAACTGTTTTCACCTCCTGCGGTTGCCCCTCTGCTATGATACCCCCAGAATCACCCTTACCTTATGATTATTCTGAATGCTATTAGAAAGTTAGTGAAGGTTTGGGAGGTGTGTCGTAGACGGCAGAAATGATGCATGCCCCATGGGTGTCTCACTCCAAGCAGTGTCATCAGGAACCAGACTGATCACCCCTCGGACTGCGCAATGTGCCAGTATGGCGACCAAGCACAACTTGTCTGGAGAGTATTTCAGGACTGTAAGTGTGCAAAGGCTCACTTCTTCTGTGATAGAGACTTATAATAGTGGTCAGTGGCACTAAATGATATAATCGCAGATATTTTCCTATCATCAACTGTCATTACTGCTCTCCGAAGGCACTGAATACTAATATAAAATCTACAGCTTTACATGTTTAGCCAGATTTGTTTTTAGTGTATGGTCTCATGTGTAGGCGCCCAAATCCAGTGGTGACTTATGAACTGTGGAAGTGATGGACTGTAAATCCCTGCCTCAGACTGCACAAAGCAAGTCAACGTGCCCGACTTTCTCCGGGGGAAGGGGGGGGGAGGGGAGAGGAGAGGGTACTGATAATGTCATCCACTGAGAAAATAAAAACCATAAATATCGCATTTCATTAGACAATTACAAATAAATTAACTAAAAGTTAATAAGTTATAAAGGGGCACTAATGAAATAGTTTAATAATGTTAGCATGTGCCAGCTAACCGTCCCCTCTCCATGGTTTCTGGGGCTCACCCTCTTTAAAATCTTTAAGAAAATATGGCAGGTGGATTTTCACATACTTTTCCCACAGATCGGTCCAAGTGCTGTAGGTACTACCGGCATTTCATACAATCTGGGTATGCAATTTCACATGGACTATAATTTTTTCAAATGGTATCTAGTATTTTTCTTCGAAAGTGCATTCCTTCTTTTTTTCCTATTCTGCCCCTTCCAAGTAAATTCTCATTCATATGTTATCTCTGAGACTCTTCCTGGGGGTGGGATTGGCGGAGACTGCAGGGTGGAAAAAAATCAGTTTGTACAACTGTGACTAAGACTGTAGGCAGCGGAGCTAGATGAACCTTACAGTACCCCTGTCCCGTGCCATCCAGAGCAGTCCCGGTGCCATCTGGCACCAAGGGCAGCAATGAACCTCCGAGCTCAGCATCCAAAGATCTGTCATGAGAGAGAAGAAGGCTTCGCCTCGTACAGCGCGAACTGCAACGAGGAAGAACGTAGCTTCACCCTCATGGGGTTTTACATGCAGTTTTACGTAGTGTGTTTTACGCTGACACTTTGTTGTTTTGTACGGTGCAGGTGCGTAGATTGTTTTATCTGCATTCCCTATCATTGTACCAGCAGAAACGGTCAAAAATAACTTCTTGCTAAATAGAACCAACGCGGGAGAAACCATTCCTGGGCACCTTTGTGGATACTAGTAATTGCTGTGTGGAAACTGTTTTTTTACACCACGTGTCTTATTTCCATATATTTCAAATAGTCTTTTGAATTTCTTTCAGAGCATGGAGCAAGATATATGAAGTAAAATGTTGAAGACTGAATCAAGAACTCTTTTAACATTTCTGTAAACGAGCTGAGCAAAAACAATGAATACATAATGATGATGAGTCATATGTAAAACGAACCTGTCTCATGGGACTCATGAATGGAAATGCCATTCAGTGCAATAGCTGAAATGAGCAGAAGAGGGCAGCAGTGTATCACTTTGGAAAGCATCATTCAATTTTTTAGTAGTCCTTGTCCATTGAGTTTAAAGCACCATTCCTAATACAGTAAGATAGCTGTAGAACCTGTACTCTGAGCGCAAACGCATTTTACGACCAGTGCATTACATTTAAATGTAGAAGTGCAGGTACTTGCTATACAGAGTACCTGTTTGCTCCTGAGAAGTGCCTGTACTCTCCCATTAAATGTATTGCGGGAGTGCTAAGAAGTGCTGATATTCTCCCTTTCAAATGAAAGAAGTGCGGGAACTCAGTGACGGACAGGACCTGCCCATTTAAAGCACTGCTTATGACCTACCCGTGCTTTCTGCACCGCATGGTTTCCGGTGTCTCTAGTGGCATTTTCTTGTAGCTGGAGCAGAACTGCCCACACTGCATATTAAAAACCCAGAGATTCTACCTGTGTGAACCCCCTGCTGCCACAACGACAACCCTCTCAAATCTAGATTAGTTTGTGCTTGCTTTAACACTAGAGGCTTCATCAATAAGGGGCGCATTCTTAAATACCTGTGGCGTGCGCATGAAGGAAAAGTAGAAAACATTAACTATTAAAACATATTGTACCAGTAACATCGCCTGGGCTTCACAAGATTGAAAAAATGTACACGGTGTTTTAATAACTCATTTTCCTGTACCGATTTGCTTAGCAAAACAAAGCACATTTGTTTGCAAGTTTCATGTCTGGTTAAAAGTGAATGTCAAGTTTGTTTGTTGTTCCTCACACTAGCCTATTTTCTTGCTGTGTAAACAGCAGTCTAACCAGGAAGCCATGGGCCCTACTGAAAGCAAGAAAACAGGCTCTCTGACAACTGGCTAGGTAGTGAAATACAATAACAGTCAGGGTTCAAAGGGCCCCCTCAGGTCCCCGGTCCCTGGTGCCACTGCACCTGCAGCACCACTAGCAACAACGGCCCTTGGTGTGTGCTGGGGAGCACATGTCCTGCCCGTGCATCCCGCCATTCTGCCCACAAGAACAGTGGTTCTGGGACAACTTTCAGAGCGGGGTGCTGCCATCAGTGTTATATCCCTGAAGTCGTAGGGATTGTGAAAAATCCAAGTGTCTCACTAAGAACAAATGTAGCAAATGAGCCACGCTCATTCAGCAGGCGAGTGGTAAGGATGTATTATGTAGCCAATGATGCATTTTGGAGCACACTGACACAAATCTATAACTACTTTGGTAGCACACTTATTTACAGACAGCACATTTTTTCCATTGAAATGGCCAATAAATTTGCACAGGGATACCGTTTAACTGATAAAATTATATTCCACACAAATGATGTGTGGAAATCGGCTTTCAGCGAACCGCCACTGGCACAGAGGCAGCCCCACATTCCTAATTTTCTGTCCGTTTTTCATTATATGGGACCTTTGCTGTCAGCTGTGTTAAGTAAAAATGGTGCTAAATATATTTTGTGTGCGTGCTTGTAGGTGAGTCTGTTTATATGAGATAGAGCATGTGTGAGCATGTCTGCATTTGGAAGCATGTGTGTGTGAGTGAACATGAGTGAGAGTCAGTGACAGGTACTAAGTGAGATTGCTTGAGATTGAGGCCCAGATTTACTCTGACGCAAGACAATGCTGCACCAAAGTTGCTGCACTCCCTTGCATCGAAGGAAAAGAGTAAAAATGCACCATATCTACTATGAAATGGTGCATTTTTCCTCTCCCTCTGCACTGGTGAACTTTTGGCAGCCACGTGCCAATGCACACACCCTTGTGCCATGGTGCAAGGGTGTGTGCATTCTCTGAAACATAGGTTTTGGATGGCAAAGTTGGAAAAAGGAGGAGAAATTATGCCTGTCTCGAGGAGCCGTAAGATTTTGGTGCACATTCCTGTCTTCCACAGTTTGTAGATTGGGATTTCCATCAAAACCAGTGAGTGGTTGCATGGGAAAACCCATGTGCTACCCATGAAATGCCTCCTTGACACATAATAACGCAAAGCAGTGCATAGCGCAAGTTTTCATTAATGTGGGACACTATCAAACGCAAATCAGGGTTTGTGTTGGATAGCAAATCCCAACGTAGCACGATGTGCCCTTTTACGGAGTGTGCTGTCACAGTACCAGACCTTGTTCTGAAAGTAGTGACACAGCCAGTGTTATCTCTTCAGCTGTTTTATTTCAGTCCACACTGGTACAGCTTCTGCTGGCACTGCATATGTCTTGGCTGAGAACTCCCTGCAATACCCAGGCAAAGCCAATAGGTATGACCACGGAAGGGTGAATGTCTGAGTCATTGCAGCTCTGATTTAAACCAGAGACTCACAAGTCTCAGATATGCCCCTGCAGTTTGTGCTTCAACCCACTGAGGTATCACTCCTTTGCTAAAAGGTTCCTTCCCAAATGAGGGTGTGTTTGGGTGAATGTGTCTCACCCCTATGGCAAGAAAAGGCTGAGGTAATAGTGGTGATGGGTAGGACTGCACAGGTTACCCCAAAGAAACAAAACAAATATGCCACACCCTGCCCTTTAGACTTCCAATGCGTTCACAATAAAATTATTCTCCACACAAAGCAGTGATATTTTGTAAATTATATTTAGGCCACAATATTTATGTCAGAGGAAATTTTAGTTATTGAAATTCTGACATACAGGCGGGGGAGGGGCGGGCCGCAAAGGTGCACCAGAGCTTTGGGTGCCCGGTCAGAGACCCGGCATTGACAGTCCCCACTGCCCCTAAGCATGGTGGTGAACACTGTAATGCTTGTAGTCACTGTCTTATGGGTTATTGGAGCTCGGGAGGCAGTGGTACTGTACAGGCAGGCAGTGCCTGCTGACCAGGAGCATTGCTGCCGCTGGCATCGCTGTGCATAACTGGTGAACCCAAGGGGAAGCACATAAGTGCAGTACAGCGCCAGTCCTTACATCTCAGAAGTGCTTCTTGGCAGCCCATGTGTGCTAGGATGGGCAGCAGTGGGAGCTGGGGAACCGGGACAGATCCCTGGCCAGCAGAGCTAGTGCCTTCCCAAGCATGGGGGCATATGTCATATAACTTGGCATCGCTTCCTTCTTGTTACCTGGAGCTTGTTTGGCAGTGCTGCTGTGCTTGCTGGGTGGAGCAAAAGATGGTGTTTGGACAAAATATAAAAAAAAATATTGTTGTACAAAAATATTGTGTAAAGAATATTGGGATGTCAAAAATATCGTCAACAGGAATCGAAGGTAAAAATATTGTTCTAAATGTTGTTTTTAATATCGTTGTAAAAATTGATTTAGAAAATATAGTTGTATGTAATATCATTGGTAAGTGTTAATTAATATGTAATTTATTGTAGCGGGTTTGATTCTATATGTTTATTCATTTTTTATTTGTGTTTTTAGTAAGATTATTTATTAATTATGAAATTGTTGAAATTTTTACTTTTAGTTGTATTAGTGTATAAAAATAATGGCTTTCTAAATTTTTAGCAGTGGGATAATGGGTTTTTAGGAGATAAGGGAGGGACACTTTTAAAAGTGGATTTTTTAATGTAAATTTAATGTAAATTATTTTAGTGATCTGTGAATAAATATTGTAACATTTTAAATGTATTTTATTACATTAATGTGTTTAAAAATTACAATTGATAACTAATTAAAATACATATTAATGATATTACATTTAAATCTATTATTTTATTTTAAATATTTAAAATAATATTTACATGACAATTTAAAAAAGTGAAAAATATATCAATGGACAGAGTGGGGTCTTAACGTCATTCATAAAGCTGTGGAATATCAATCAAAATACCCTCCAAGTGGAAGTGATTGAGAAGAGGAGGCTAGAAATGTACATTTTTTAGCACACAGACATTAATTTAGTTTTGCGATCACTGAGGGCAAAGTTTTTGGTCGCCACCGACTGCTTGATTCAATCTACACCAGTATGAAGCGGCCTGGAGGAGAAGACCGGAGGTAATGAGATTACTAGCGAGAAATTGAAATATCATTTCCCTGTTGAGGAAGGGCATCCTTTCCACCTTGACTACAGGACACTCTATGGTGTGAGCAGTGACGTCACCGCACCAATGACTCTTCCACTGAGACCAACCCCACGGCCCGACAGTCTTAACCAATCCTTTAACCTCGCCCTGCTTCCAGCCCCGCCTAAGATAAGTGGTGTGTCTCTCTTCCTGATGTTTCTTAAACAGCCCCAGACTCCGTGCAGTTTATCAGATTCTGTTTTTATTGATAGCTTTTTAGGTCCATAGGCATTGTTCAGCTGCCACCAGGCCATGCATCAGAAATGGATGCTCAGGGACTGGCGGGGTTCGTAGCACCCATTCTTCATGACGCACAGTGTCTGGAGCTCTGCCAGACCTCCATCCTGCCCTCCCCTGCCCAATGAGAGAGAGGGGCCGAACCAAGGTGAAAAAACACTGCACATTCCTCAGGAAATAGGACAAGGTTGCAAAAAGGTCCTTTTAACAATGTTGCCAAAAAGCTTCGTTCCCAAACCTTATAATCCAGAGACATCATCTTTGTTTGAACTCTGCTGGGGGAGTAAATCTCAGTTGTTTTATGTGCTAGAAACAAAGACATCCAGTCCAAGCTGTCATATACTTTGAGTTTATCAACGCAGTAAAAATATTTAAAAATTGTACATTCAAAAATAGTGCAGAGTACAATGTCTCCAATACAAAAATACATCGTCTTTTGACAGGACAGAAAAAGGACAGGGCACTGAGCATTTTTGCTACAGTTTACAAGGGTCTGCGAGTGAAGGCCAAGTGAATTCCTATGTTCTTGCTAATGCTTAGCAGGTGAGGCTTTGTGTTTTGAAGACCAGCTTGCCATCTCACTGAGAAGCATGACTATAGAGCATTAAACACTCTTTATTATGCACATTTGAAATTTTACTTTTCCGTCCGTTCAACAGCAAACTAGGATTTGACAAAAAAAAGAAAGGGAGAAGGAAAAAAGGGGAGGAGATGAGACTGACTTACCCAACTTGTAAGTCTTGTCCTCTGCTCCGTGCACTTGGTGTCGCAAACGGAGGTACTGCACACCAGCAGTCATTTTCAAAGCCACCGAAATCCTGAAAACAGATACACGAGGCACAGAAGCATGCGCAGTGTACCTGTTTAGAGCATGCAGCATGTGACCCGGCCTCACAGGTCCATGAGTGAAGTCTCATGACTCTGTGGCGTCAGGTCTCTCACAGCAGCAAGCCCCTCCCTTTCCCAATGTGTCACAGGGTTGGGTGGGGTCAGTTATGTTTGCTGACCACACCCCACCCTGTGATAATTTGGGAAAGGGTGGGGTTGGTGAGAGGCAGCTTTGCAATTGACAGACAGCCCCAAGGAAGTACAGAGCTGATAATGTACTCGCCTAGGGCTGCTTCAAACATTTGATGCTGAATTGCATCTATACTTGGCGGTCCCTGTTGAGCCCAACTAGCTAGTGCGCATGTGCCAGTTATGGTGGTAAATTTTCAGCAGCCTACGTGCTGACATGGTGCCAGCCCAGGCCTTCAATATTTGAGGTCCCCACCACTGACAGCGCAGTAGAAAAATAGCCTGACTGCCTGACGTCCGTTTCAGTGAGTGTCACTGTAGGCAGGTAAAGGTGCTGCATATTAATGGAAATGGGGATGGTGTTTGCTTTTTGCAATTACCATTGATGGAGCTCAGATTTCACTTATAAAATGTATGCATTATTATATGACAAAAAGCTGCAGACAGCATTTCTAAAATGGCACGCAGATTTTGGTGCATGCAAATGAAAACATGAAAGAGGCCTGCAAATGAAATCATGTAAAACAATGCTCATTTAATTAATCATGGTTGTTTTAATGTGTAGTTTAGATTTAACCTCATTATAGAAATATATATTTAATTTAGATTAATTTAGAAAAAGTATCTTGAACTAGCATATTTGTGCTGAATTAACACGCATTTTTGCGGTGTAGAAAACCACGTGATTTCAGTTTGCTTTAGTAGACTCAGCTTACTGCAGTTTTTGCCCTTGAAGATTAGAATGGAATGTGCTCCTCTTCCCTCCCAACTTTCAATGAAAGGGCTTTGTTAATAAATCACGCCCTCCTGTTTCCGTCTCTTCGACCTTCACTATGTTGCATATTTTTTTGTAGCCTGTTTAAAAAGTGGAGTGAAGAGAATAACTGACAATTAATACTTTTTGTTACAGAAAAATGTAATTGTTTTTAAAATGTAAAAGGATGTGAAGTCATGTAATGAGGAACACGCCTGATTAATGACGTATCCAGTCAGCCCATGGGGAGACGATGTGTCTTGAAGTTCTGATTGGACCAGCTACGAGGACCAAGCACGTGGGCTTTTGCTTGAAATATGGCTTACAAGGGGGAGGGGTGGCTTTTTGCTCATTTTTTTCCTGAGGGCCAGGCCCAGCTTCTGTGCTGGACACAGAGACGGGGAGGAGAGAGAAGGAGGGGCTGCGTCTGTGGGGGCTATTTTGCAGCTCCTGAGACAGAGAGACAGACCAGCACAGCGAGGCAGAGAGAGAGAGCTGAGAGGATCAGAACAGGTTTAGATTTTAGGTGCTAAGCTTTAAATTTCATGCTTTGACTAACTGCTTTTGAAAAGATGTATTTGTCCTATGCATTTATTTCTCTTTATGGGAGATTTTTGCCATTATTAATTATTGATTAGCCTTGCAAGACTCACTCTTTTCTTAGAAACTCTTTAAGAGTTTCTGACTGACAATTTTGCTCCACATTTTCTTCCTACATGGAATGCCTCGTATGCAGACTGTAATATGTTCTGTATTAATGCTATTTTTCCAATTCTGTAACCTGATTGATATTTGACTAATGAATAAAGAGTCAGAGAACCTTAACTTTTGACTAGAAAATAAAACCCTTTAAAATACTCACAACTCTCTTTATTGACTTAAATATTAATTGCATTTTTGATTTTTCATGTTTATATAAAGTCTCCTGAAGGTAATACATGGTGTCAAGGGCCCAACATCTTTACAGCGGTAAATAGAGGTAAATGAGGTTTTGCATTGAGAAATTACCGTGAAATTACCGCTGCATCACCATCCATAAGGCTTTCCCCGCCCACCCTATTAATCATGCTGCAACCTCGTTCCTAATAGCTCACTGTCAGTTCTGCCCCCGGCCTGCCAGGCTCGCCATCAGTAGTAAGCAGCGGGGGACCACGACGAGGTGTGGTGGCAGTACTAGCACTGCGGCCACAGGGTTGAGCCAAAGTGGGTACGAAGACGGTCAGACCAGTGATAGAGCGCAGACGTGCTCCTTAATTTGTAGGGGTGCATTATAATCATGAGTAGGTTGCACCTGCATTCATTCTTTGTCGTATCAAAATAATGGTGTTAGAGATGTGCTGTAATAACATGAAAGCATCGTGTTAAAGTTGCATTTACGTAAGCTGTGAAAGACTTGCATTTGAAAACAGTTCATGTTCAGTCAAAGGCCTAACGTGTAGCGATTTGTGTATGCCACTTACAATTATCCACGTATTTGATGTGCTCATGTAATGTATTGATTTAGCACTGCTCAGTAAGCATTTATTATTGTGTACTTTCATGAGGCTTGTATGCCATTTTTCTTATGTTGGTCGAAGTCTGTGGGCCTGAAAATGTATTTTACCCTGGTCGCTCTCGACTGAGTTTAAACGTGTAGGTATGAATTTCATGTGCATGTTGAGTTTGTTCTTTCTCAATATTTTCCGTTGCAGGTGGTGAATTCATCATTGTTAGTTATAATAACGCTTTTGTTCCAGGAGTTAGGTTGGAGAAGCAGTGGATACAATAGGCGTAGGAGAAGCTGATATCGGAAGACGGTGTTCTTTCTCGCTGGAACAGGCCTGGTAGGCAAGGTCATCGAGCCAGGAGCTGGGAGAGCAGAGGTGGAGTGGAAATTCACCTATGAGAAGATGCCCTGTGGGACGGGTCGATGAGGAGACCTAAAGGGGCGTGTTTTGTGATTTCGAAGTTTGAATTAGGGACAGTGTCCCGAAGGTGGAGAGAGGAGAAGATCGGGAGACATTAGGAGAAGAGGAGTATCTTAGAACGAGCTCCGTAGCCTATGCTACTTGACCCATACAACGTGAGTGTACTTCTTAGGAATTCTTCACGCGCTGACACCTTTACCTATTCCTAACTTGCCTGGGAAGAAAATGCTAAGTAGGGATGTCACCTTAGTGATAGTGTGGGGATAGGTTTATGCTTTTCACTTACGAACCTGTGATGAAGTCTGATTTAGACGTGGGAGCACTTATTGCCTGCGTTCTGTTTCTGGAAATTGTCATTCTGTTCATGCTTCATCGAGTCAACTTTGTTCGTAGGTTTGGCTTTGTATTAGTTCTGATGTATTTCTACAACCTCGTTTTGAGGTGCTTGTATCTCCAACTATTTTTGGCTTTGTAATAAATGGACTAACTAGAATTTGGAGTCTGTGATCCTTCGGAGTCATGACTATTGGGCCTATAGTTAGTTGTGTGAACAATGTTGTAAGATATCTCTTCCCTCTACACTGCCAATCAGGAACCAACGATCCATCCGCCAGAGAGTGTTCCAGAGTAATTTATAGGTGGAACCTCAGCCCCATCAGTTGGTAGCAATATCGGATGGTTTCCTATTGGAGTGAGGGAGAGAACGATCTAGAACATAGGGAAAAATTTGTGGCAGAACCCCAAAGGTCCTAGAGAATGAGAGCCCAAAAAGTCGAGAACGGCGGAGAATGCTGGACACCGACGGAGAATGATGGTGCGGCGGGAACAACGGTTCACGGTGTTGTGAGTATAAATAGGGATGTGTGTTGATTGCGGTGATGATTTGATTGTGTGATGTCTTGCGGAGTTGGGATAAGAGTCGAGTGATTGTGGTTTCGGGCTGAGCGTACCCAGTCCATGTGATAAGATTTGATGATTTTGATGTCAGGCTCGACGAGTAGCCTAAGATCCCGGGATAGAGATTTGTGGTGTAGAAGACACCCAGTGCTGTAATTGTCTGACCAGTGATTGTGGGAGTCGTGAGGCGCTATCGAAAACCCACCCATGATAGGGAAACGCATGTGAGAGAGTGTGATAGAATCGTGTGGGCAGCTAGTGCACAAGGGCGAAGTGCAGCGATTCGAGTGACCAACGCAGGTCGTGGGTCACTGTGTGTGAATGAATCTGAGCGATTGGATCCCATCAATTCGTTTACAGGACTGTCTGGCCGTTCGTGGGCAGATGGTCTGAGGTGATTGTCTGGTCGTTTCGCGGACAGACAGTTGCCAGAGTTGAGGCAGACAATTACTTGTGAGACTGTCCGGTCGTTTCGTGGATAGACAGTCGGATGTGACTGTCCGGTCGTTTGGTGGACAGACAGTTACCTGATTCTATGAGTGAGGCGTGTGAATGTGCAGAGAGAGACTATGAAGGAGGGTGATCCGCTGTGAGGAGGAAGAGTGATGGCGAGGGGTGCCGCACTGCGATAGGTCGGTTGGTGTAAAGCTGCGCTGGGATTGGTGGATTGTCATCCGGAAGTTGAAAACGAAAACATCTGTGGGGAAAACAAATTGATTTCAAAATGCGATGTTTTAGAGTGTTACGCGACCTTTGTGGGGGGGATAGAGGAGTAGTGACTCGAGTGGGTGAGGAAGTACCACCCGAGGACACCCCAGCACATTATATGGCCACAAACGTAGGACTCCATACTATAATTTGGCTCGAAAATTGGCACAAAATTTCAGAGAACGAGGGAGAATTGGCCTTTCCGCGTTATGGTTCTTTTAGATTAGATATCCTGTACCAATTTAGGGTAGTGATGGTTTCACTACGGCCTCCACCTAGACCAACACTGTTTGAGGCGTTAGACGCATGGATAAGAGCAGCACATGCAATGAAAAGGGACCGAAGTCAGGAGAGATTAAAGAAGTCGATGAGAGCACTTCAGGATGCGTGATGGGATGCACAGGCTAAAAGATGGAGGATAAACACCATTGAGGGAGAAAGGTTGTTTCCACTGTTAGTGAAAGCAGGAGACGCTCGCAAAAGAAGGGAGGAAGATGACAGTGACACTGATGACAGCTTGTTAGAAAGATTATTGGCAGAGCGTCCTCCACCATACAATCCAGATTCAGAAGAAGGAAAACAAGAGATTGCAGGAAATGTGGGGGAACCACAAATGAACCCTAGTGCGAGAGTAGTGGGAACAATCTCAACAGAAACGGCAGGTAGTATGACATCAGCATTGAGGGAAAAAGAGATGAATGGAGCGAATTCCACTTCACGGTTACCGGATGCCCTTACGGTGCCGGTCACCATCGGGCCTATTGTGTCTGTGTATGGCCCGAGCCAGAGGGGGAGCGGTAACCAGTCACAGTCCGAAGTGGGAGAAGGGGTTGGCTCTGGAGGGAAGAGCACTGTAAGTGGACAAGGCCCATTTTTGACACCAGTGGAGACTAGCACTCCCTTGCCAGCTACCGCAGACGCTTCTAGGGTTCGGAATGGCTCAAGTGCAGTAAGGTCAGCATCCTGGCAGACTCACACTCCGATTTAAAGATGTGGGAACCTCCGGTTAAGGGCCCTAATGGAAGAGAGACAGGAGGAGCTGATCAGGGAACGTCTGGGAATCAGGGTATTCTACAGCGCACGGCAGAAGGAAACACTTGTAGGGGTCAAAACAGCAAAAGTGAAGAGTCGAGTGGTGCGTCAAGTCATGCAACGATCAAGGCTGCAATAAGAACGAAGGTGCTGGATGTGGTGAGGCTCAAGGTAGAAGTTGATGAAATAATAAGTGGAAACTTACCCTTAGAGAGGATGGAACTTTATGTGCAAAATTAATTGTTGTTTGTGGCAAAGGATGTTACTCGGAAAGCAAGGAAAGCACATGAGCAGTTGACAGAGCTAGTGCGAAGGAATGAGGTGTATCTGTCCAAAACGAAAATGTTGCAGGGAAGCCACAGGTTACAGTATAGTGATCAGGAACTGGAAGAGAAACGACTTATAGGATTGAAGACTCATATTCGAGAATTGATTGTAGGAATTCGTGCATGGAGCATGCTTGACAAATGGGAAGAGAGGTGGTCCAAGAAAAAGAGCGTTAAGAAAGGGATAGGAGATACACCACCTCCAGGAGGGGGAACAGCAACAGTAGAGGCCTACCCACTCCGAGAGGTACCAAGCAGGGGGTATGCACATGTGCCCTGGAGTAGGGGTGACTTGGCAGCGTTTACAAATAATTTTCCTCGGCTGAGGGAAAACCCGGTTGAATGGTACAAACAGGTTGATCGGTTTGTGAAAATTTCGACGGTGTTGTAGGTTGATTTGAATACCTTGTTTGACATCGTTGTACCTGGTGATTTGTGGTCGGCGTGTAAAATAGCAGTTGAATGGCCATCTTCAGAACCAGACCGAGATCCTGTAAGTCATGGTCCTTCACCTATGGTAATGAAAAATTATGATCAGGTAATCACATGGTTGCAGTCCAAAGTTTCTCCACAAGATATCGATTGGGTCAAGATTGATCGGACGACCCAAGAGCCCAAGGAATCAGTACATGAGTACTATGAGAGGCTTTTGCAAGCCTTTAAGCAGTATAGTGGATTGGACACCTTGGAGACAAAAGACATGGGACAGTTCGTTTCCAAATTTGTGTTAGGTTTGAGACCAGAGATTAGCTTCATGATTCAGCAGCACCTGATCTGTTGGCAGAATAAGTCTGTGGACGATATTCTGCGATATGCTAGATTCTGTAGTGATGAGGTGGATTCGAAATATCGGAAGCTTAAGGACAAGCTTATGCTAGTCCAGATGAAGAACGCAGATCAAGTACAACCTAGTGGGGGAACGTTGGGAAGGAGACAAGGAACCCATAGTGGAGGGACACAGAATGCAGGACAAGGAAGAGGGAAGCCCATAGATCCTAAGACAGGGATTGACGTGGGTACTCTAAAGAAAACGACCGCATGTCATTATTGTCACAAGATCGGGCATTGGAAGCGCAAGTGTAGATCGAATCCAGCTAATCAGATTCAAGGGGAGGAAGTAGTACAAGTACCTGAGGCTGCAGATATAGTAACCAGACCCAGATCAATGTATGGGGGAAGCTTGAACCCACAAGTGCAAGTTCCCCAGCCACCGAGAGTTCCGCAAGGGAATCGAGTATACCAGCAGATGCCCTTCATTGAGACTTTGGACGAGTTCGATCCAGACCCGTTACAATGACGGTGCCCGAGGGGGGAGGGAGACTGTACTCTTGGAGCAGTCTTGGAAGTAAACCAGAGAGGACCGTATGTAGAAGCAGATGTTGACGGTCATCCCATCACATTCTTGATTGACACTGGTGCTACCCGTTCTACTGTGAGATCAGCAGTAGTCCCAAACCTACCGCTCTCGCGACAATCAATCCAAGTTGTCAGAGTTGCGAACATGAAAATGACTAGTCCTTTGACAGACGCGATACCTGTAAAGATAGGGACGTTTCAAGATCGTCACCAGTTTGTGGTGTGCGATTCTAGTCCTGTCTGTCTGTTAGGTCGCGATCTTTTGTGCAAATTGAATTGTACCATCTATTGCACGCCCAGGGGAGTTGAGTTGCAGATGAATGATGATGACGTTGCCTTCAAACTGGCAAGTCAGAACCGCTGTATGACGGCATATCCTGTGCTGACTACAGAGGAGTTGCCATACGACCTGAGAGATTCAGTTGATCCTGTGATGTGGGATTTTACAGGAGAGGAGATTGGTCTGATTCGAGGGGTTGAGCCGGTTAAGATCCAGATTAAGCCGAATGCAGAATTCCCAAGGACGCCCCAGTACAACTTGACACCGGAAACGGTGGCAGGAATTAGACCAGTGATTGAGTCCATGATCGAACAGGGCATTCTGAAGGAGATAATGGGGAGCCCATGTAACTCACTCATTATGGGATTGCAGAAGCCTAGTGGGAAGTACAGAAACGTGCAGGACCTGCAAAAGGTCAACACGATTGTAGTTCCATGTTGTCCTGTGGTACCCAATCCGTCCGTGATTTTATTTCAGATTCCCTGCGAGGCGGAGTGGTTCACGGTGATTGATTTGTGCCAAGCATTCTTTTCGATCCCCTTGCATGAGGAGAGCCAATTTTTGTTCGCTTTCCGTCTGGAAGACCGTGTGTTAACCTGGTGTCATATCCCACAAGGGTATACTGAGAGTCCATCGATCTTTAATCAGATCTTGAAAAAGTACCTTGAGAGTCTGGTGCTGCCACAGAACTCAGTTCTTGTACAGTACATAGATGATCTCTTGATTACGTCCGAGACGCAAGATGCATGCAGGATTGATACTGTCGCATTGTTGAATCATCTAGCCGAAAATGGACATAAAGTGTCTCCGAGTAAACTTCAGTACTGTTTGTCTGAAGTTCAGTATTTGGGTCATCGCATTGAAAAGGGCAAGAGGAAGGTGTCACCAGATCGAGTCGAGGCGATCCTGAACACGACTGCGCCTACGACCCAGAAGGAGGTCAGGATGTTTTTGGGAATGGTTGGCTATTGTCGTCAATGGATTCCCGATTTCTCCTTGAAAGCAAAGCCTTTGCAGAGGTTAATGCACAAGGATGTGAGCGATCCGGTACCATGGGATAATGACTGTCTGCTTGCTTTCCTGGAGCTGAGGGACAGCCTGTGCCGCGCTCCAGCTCTGGGAATTCCAGATTACAACAAAGACTTTTCACTGTTCTGTTGTGAAAGAGAAGGTTGTGCATTGTCGGTGCTTACACAAACACATGGAGGTGTCCATAGACCAGTTGCTTACTTTTTAGCCACTTTAGATCCGGTGGCTTCAGCGTTGCCCGGATGTCTCAAGTCTGTTGCGGCAACAGGTGTCAGCATTGAAAGATGTGAAAGTATTGTCATGGGTCATCCATTGATTGTACATGTGCCACACTCTGTTGAACTGTTGATTACCAGGACCAAGACGCAGCATCTCACAAACAACAGACTCACACACTACGAGCAGGTTATACTTGCCTCGGAGAATGTGACTCTGAAGAGGTGCTCCGTACTGAATCCTGCTACTTTGATGCCAATGCCAAATTTTGATGAGGGTGAAGATTGTGAAGACCATGACTGTCTTGATGTGACTGAACTTTGCACCAAACCGAGGCCTGACATTGTCGATGAACCTCTGCCTTTGTCTGATGAAATATTCTTTGTTGATGGTTCATGCGTAAGAGACAATGCAGGTTGCTTTAGAGCAGCGTTTGCTGTTTTCACCATCACAGGAGTAGTGGAAGCCGCTTGTTTAGAGGGAGTACACTCCGTACAGGTGGCTGAAATCATTGCCCTGACGCGCCTGTCTGGTCGCAGATCAGATCCGGATCACTATCTATACTGACAGCCAGTACGGGTTCGGTGTAGTTCACTATTTCGGACAGCTATGGTCACAGAGAGGATTTCTAACGTCATCAGGGTCCCCAATCAGATATGGAGAACATGTTCGAAGGTTGCTAGATGCGTGCTGCCCATGGGAGGGGGGACGACTTTGTGACCCTTGGCAACAGGTATGCCGATGAAGTTGCCCGGTTTTGTGTTGAACAGAGATTCATTTTTACTGGGGATTACACAGGAGAGAGCACAGAGAGAACCGAGCTCAGCATGATGTTAGCCATAGCAGATACTTGGGATGAGATCAAGAGTCTGCAGGAAGAAGTGTCAGAGCAGGAGGAAGTTAGTTGGATCAAAGCAGGTTGTGAAAAGAGAGATGATGTCATTTGGGTTTCGGCTGATGGTCAAGCCGTGTTACCAGACGATTTATTAAGCCCTATGGCTAGACAGATTCATGGAGCAGTTCATGTTGGAAGGGATGCAATGGTGCGAGCGTTTCGACAGACGTGGTTTAACCCACGGTTCCGTGCGTTTGCTGAAGCAGTGTGTCATAGGTGTGTGACTTGTCAGCAGATGAATGCGGGGAAAAAGACTGTGGTTGCACTGAGTCATATCGGGAGATCTGGAGGTCCCTTCAACAGAATCCAGCTTGATTTTGTTGAGGTGCCTAGGTGCAATGGTTTGAGATACATTCTGGTGATTCTGTGTGTTTTCTCACGTTGGGTGGAGCATATCCGACCAGGAGGTGTGACAGTCTCACTATAGTGAAGCTGTTGCTTAGGGAATTGATACCACGCTTCGGATTTCCGACCTCATTGGAATCGGATAGAGGAACTCACTTCCACAGTGAGATTATGAAGCTGCTTTGCACCGCATTACAGGTTGATCAGAGATTGCACTGTAGCTACAGACCTGAGGCGCCGGGTCTAGTGGAACAAATTAATGGGACTCTCAAAATGCGCATGGCCAAAGTCTGCTCATCCACGCCTCTGAAATGGCCTGATGCTTTGCCCTTGGTGTTGATGAGTGTGCGTAGCATTCCTGATAGGAGGACAGGACTTTCACCTCATGAGATCCTTATGGGGAGGGCAATGCGATTGCCAGCAGTGCCATCTACAGCAGTGATAAACATCACAGATGATTTGATCCTTGATTATTGCAAGGGACTGGCTGATGTGGTACGTTCTGTGTTTCACCAGGTCGAAGCTGCGACTGCCACGACATTGAAAAATCTCTGTCATGACCTGTGTCCAGGGGACTGGATACTGGTGAAGAAACACGTGAGGAAGAGCTGCCTTGATGTTCGCTGGAAGGGCCCCTACCATGTGATCTTGGTAACGAACACAGCTGTGAAGTGCGGGGGCCTACTGAACTGGATTCACGCTTCTCACACCCGTAGAGTTTCAGCACCCTCAGATGAAACAGCTCCTCTCCCTGTAGAAAGTCCAGCTATGGCTGCGAGGCCACTGGAGGGGACAAGCCAAGCTGTGAGGGTCGCTGAAGAGGCTGGCAATACACCAGAGGAAGCTGAGGGGGGTCGTGCTACACAAGGCCCAGACAGTGTCTCTGAGGGAGACGGTAACGTTGTGAACGATATAGAGTCTGACTCAGCAGGGAGAACTGGTGTGCAGGAGGATCGGGTGCAGAGAAGGAGAGCAAGTTTGGTGGACGAATTGTGGCCTGGGAGACAAAAGTGACAGAACCTGAGACTTGCATCTGAAAGAGATCTTGCCCCTGTGACTCAAACGTCTGAATCGGAGCTAAGTGACACAGAGCAAGGCCAAGAAGGCTTGAGGAGATCGAGGAGGGCAAGAGTGGCTTGCCGAAGAAACGCTGCTCCAGAGTGGACTTACATGGTTGCAGATGCCAGGAGCAGTGGGAACGGGGAGACTGAGGTCTTCGAGAGTTGTCAGCAGAGTTCCCGAATTGAAGATTGAGATTGAACTAATAGTCCCAGGGTTGGAAATAGAAGGAGTGCTAACAGTGACTGTACCAAATCCTCCAGTGTTGAGTGGCGTGAGGAGTTTGGTTCTGAGAGATTTGACCTTTTCAACCTTTGGATATCAGCCTCCAGCTCAGGAGATTGCAGCTATTTGTCTTGAGATCTTGCATCGTGTTATCGCTGAGATTAGTTCTGAGCTTGTGAGAGACTGTTAAATGAATTGTGAATTATAAATAAACCAATTGCTGCCTGAAGAAGATAACCTAGGTCCGAGTGGAAAAAGAATACATTTAGGGATTTTCAGTAGAAGAAGAAAGAGGGCTAGGGAAGTCTTTTGAACTGTGTGGGTAATTGTGCAATGGACTTTGAGTTTGGTTTCCGGAACTCCGAAGAAATTGTGTACGAACTTTGTTGAGCAAGGGCCAGAGGCAAAGAAAGAGACTCTTGAGAAATCCTCTTGCTGTGCTAAAACCGAATTCAGTTGGAAATGGAGTCTGGAAATCCGAACCGTAGATCAAAGTGTTTAGTAGGTACAATCATAGTGGGTGTAATAGTGGTAATAGCTATAGTAATTATGGTGTCTGTACAGTTTTCACATGATGTAGAGGTTGACGGGGTGGAAGTGAAGGGAACAACCATACCAGCTACTTCTACTACAAAAGAGGGTACATTAGAGTTGAAAAAGCTATGCTAGAGAAAACTAGTCACATGTTACATGTAGATTTGTCCAAAGGTGATTACATGATGAATGCCTATGTGAAGCTATTGTATGAGTATGTGAACACAATGGATGTGAGGGATTGTTATGTGTGTATGCAGTTGCCAGCGTCAGCAGAAGAGGGAATTAGGTATCATCACCTCCCATTGACATATGGTATCACCTGTAGCTTATTGCTTAGTATGTTTTACGGAAAGGGACATTATGAATGCTATTTCTCCAATTATGATGCAGTGCTGTCAGAAGTTCCAGCTTATAAGCACCTTAACAAGTATGATTATTATAAGCAAGATGATAGATTGGGAAAGTATTTCATACCTACAGTAACCTTAGATACAGCTTATGCTCATTGCCACAACCTAACGTATTTATTGACTGATGTAGAGAAGAAATTTGTAGATCAGGTAGAAGATAGACATAGACAACTAATGGTTAAACCTACCAGTAGGGAAGGAAGACTTGATTGGACTAAGGAGGATTTAGCTCACAAGGCAAAGGGAAGTTATGGTCCAATAGCTTTAGATTTTGAGCAGTGAGGAAAGTTGTGTATTCGATAGGTCCAAACTTACTAGGACAAGATCTATGTGGGCCAGAGTGTATGCGATCACATATTCACGATTGAAACGTCAGCGAAGAAGTTTTTGCAGGAAGCTGTGCAAGTGGTGCCAAATGTGTATTTTGTGTGTGGGAAGAACGCCTGTGTGTGATTACCATTGAATTGGTATGGTACATGTTATATAGCTGTTGTCTTCCCAAAGATCTATCATGCTGAGGATTTGAAACACTTGGAAAATGGGGAACACCATAGAAAGAAGAGAGGTGCTAGTGCAGGAGAGATTGTTGGAGATGTCTTTGGAGCACTAATACCAAGCTTGGGAGTGATTCTAAATGATGTGAAGATTAGAAGGTTGGCAACCATCTTGGATAAGCTATCGGCGAATACAGCTCATTCTTTTTTGCTTGTAGATGGAGAGATGGTGTCGATAAGAGCAATGGTGATGCAGAACCGCCTTGCATTAGATGTGCTGTTGGCAAAGGAAGGCGGAGTCTGTAAAATGCTAAAGGTTCAGGAGTGTTGTACTTTCATTCCTGACAACAGCAAGGATTTGAAGAAATACATAAGTAATATTACTGCAGTTCATTTCGAGGTACACAAGATGGCAAAGGAAGGAGTTTGGACGAAAGTTGGGAAAGGATTTGAAAGGGTTGGGAGTTGGTTTGTAAATCTTGGAAAAGGTATTCTTGGTTACATCTTGAAGCCTATCATTATAGTGGTAGTCTGTGTGATTCTTTTGCTTGGGATGATAAAGGCATACAAATGGCACAAAGCAGGACATGCTGAGAGATCTCTTTGGAGGCGAGAGAGGAGAATAGAGAGACTGCAGGACAGTCACTATGAGAATCTCAAGAATTTAGAGAAGTTCCGACAGGGTAGAATGGCTACAACTTCTGTTTAGGTCGGTTCTTTCTCCAGGGATGGTGTTGGATGGTGATGACACAAGTCATCAGAGGGGGGAACTGATACAGCGCAGACGTGCTCCTTAATTTGTAGGGGTGCATTATAATCATGAGTAGGTTGCACGTGCATTCATTCTTTGTCGTATTAAAATAATGGTGTTAGAGATGTGCTGTAATAACATGAAAGTATCGTGTTAAAGTTGCATTTACGTAAGCTGTGAAAGACTTGAATTTGAAAACAGTTCATGTTCAGTCAAAGGCCTAACGTGTAGCGATTTGTGTATGCCACTTACAATTATCCACGTATTTGATGTGCTCATGTAATGTATTGATTTAGCACTGCTCAGTAAGCATTTATTATTGTGTATTTTCATGAGGCTTGCATGCCATTTTTCTTATGTTGGCCGAAGTCTGTGGGCCTGAAAATGTATTTTACCCTGGTCGCTCTCGACTGAGTTTAAACGTGTAGGTATGAATTTCATGTGCATGTTGAGTTTGTTCTTTCTCACTATTTTCCGTTGCAGGTTGGTGAATTCATCATTGTTAGTTAGAATAACGCTTTTGTTCCAGGAGTTAGGTTGGAGAAGCAGTGGATACAATAGGCTTATGAGAAGCTGATATCAGAAGAAGGTGTTCTTTCTCACTGGAACAGGCCTGGGAAGCAAGGTCATCGAGCCAGGAGCTGGGAGAGCAGAGGTGGAGTGGAAATTCACCTATGAGAAGATGCCCTGTGGGACGGGTCGATGAGGAGACCTAAAGGGGCATTTTTTGTGATTTCGAAGTTTGAATTAGGGACAGTGTCCCGAGGGTGGAGAGAGGAGAAGATCGGGAGACATTAGGAGAAGAGGAGTATCTTAGAACGAGCTCCGTAGCCTATGCTACTTGACCCATACAACGTGAGTGTACTTCTTAGGAAGTCTTCACGCGCTGACACCTTTACCTATTCCTAACTTGTCTGGGAAGAAAATGCTAAGTAGGGATGTCACCTTAGCGACAGTATAGGGATAGGTTTATGCTTTTCACTTACGAACCTGTGATGAAGTCTGATTTAGACTTGGGAGCACTTATTGCCTGCGTTCTGTTTCTGGAAATTGTCATTCTGTTCATGCTACATCGAGTCAACTTTGTTCGTAGGTTTGGCTTTGTATTAGTTCTGATGTATTTCTACAACCTCGTTTCGAGGTGCTTGTATGTCCAACTATTTTTGGCTTTGTAATAAATGGACTAACTAGAATTTGGAGTCTGTGATCCTTTGGAGTCATGACTATTGGGCCTATAGTTAGTTGTGTGAACAATTGTTGTGAGATATATCTTTCCTCTACACTGCCAATCAGGAACCAATGATCCATCCGCCAGAGAGAGTTCCAGAGTAATTTATAGGTGGAACCTCAGCCCAATCACCAGGCTCTGATGCGGTTTGTCTCTCTCTGTGTGCTCCCCGCCTTACCGACTGATGCACCAGTCATCTTTACCGAAGGAGAAAGTAAAAAAAGGGACATCACCCGGACACAACCTTGTCCGCACCAAGCCTGCAGATAGTTAGCATCAAGCAGTAGAGGGTTTGCCTTTCCCCAGCGGCTCTCCCCTGAAGTGTCAACTGTACCCGCAGCGCACATGCGCTCTCTGTTCTCCTAGTATTTCCACCAACCTACACACTTTGCTGCAAGCCACAACAAACGGTTCCTAGCAGCCTTTAGAATTGTGGAAAGTCGGCAACAACCGCTTTTCTGTCATCACAAGCACCATTGCTGTACGCTGCAGGGGGCAAGCATAGGGCAAAACCTAAAAGCAAAATGCAATGAAGGAAACCCTCTACACAGTCTAAGTCAGCAATAGAGGGGAAAGTTTTCTCCATACCTGCAACCACTCGGGGCACCTGGAGTACAGAGCACCCCAGCAAATCAACAAGGGCTGCATGCCTTCTAGCCAGGCGTGCATAGCCCCCAAGTCACCCCCTAATGTCACAGCAACAGGCCTAATCATGCAATATTTTCAGGCCCCTCATGCCTTCAGCAATTAATTCCCCATAAATTCCTCAAGCAACATAGGCAGAAAATGCGCAGCGTTGCCTAATGACTGCTCAAGTAAGCCTCTTGCAAGGAATGTTCAAGTGCTCCAGCAGAGAAAAGCAGATACTGCCCAAGTCTGCGTGGGGCTCCAGGGAGCACTAATCATCTCTCCAAGCTTTTCCCCGGCATACATGTCAACCGCCTCAACCTAGAACCCCCAGAGCAGGAACAAATAACATCTGACAAAGGGCCAAACTTTGAAGTCCCAGCAAAATGCATCAGAGTAATTACTGCACAAATCCATCAGTCCAACTGGGCCACATTACAGGCTATTTCTCCTGATCTAATGAGCCCAAGAATGACTATGACCGCCGCAAATGAACACAATTATGACCTAGGTGACTTCTCAGCATCCTTTTGCCATAATTTGGAATCCAAGATAGAAAACATGCTGGAATGTACGCCAAAGCTGTTCAGAACACATGCAACAAGACAATCTTCCCCAAGTCTCCATGTCTCAAAGACATCAGTGAGACAGCGAACCTGCAACTGACTTCCATTTGTGCTGCTCAAAACACCATGGCCAGAGCACTGATATGGCAGTCCACCAAAATGGAACTTCAGATTGACCTCTTACAGTCGATCGCACAGCACCTCGCTGACCTGAGTGTCAAAATGGACCAAATTGAAGTCAAAATTCAAGGCAGTCCAAAAGACAGGCCAAGCTCCTGCTCAGGCGCATCCCTCATTGACAAATTGGCCACACTCCCAGAGGTCCCAACGGAACTCGTTGCCACAGTCAAACGTAAAGCTAACCTCTCTGTGAACAGCAGGCCTTCCGAATACTTCAATATAAAAATGGCAGCTAAAGACACAGAAGGGTCACACCTTGTCTCAACAATAAACTCAATATGTAGCCCTCAGTAAAATCCCCTCACTGAGAGCTCAATGTCCCTGCAAAATCAACCATTTAGTGACACAGACAGCAGTCCTAGCACCAGTGATCAGTTAACAGGTGGGGACAAAAAAGAGGCACCACTTAGCCCATCACAGTCAGGTGCCGCACTCTCCAGGAGAGCGAAGAAAAAATTTAAGAAACAGCATAAAAGGGCCACAAAGGCCAAAAGAGTGGCGTCTCTGATAACCACCAAAATTCGGGACCTACCTATAGAATGTGACTCCGCTCAGTTGTACCCAATATTCACCATCAGGGCAGGCATTAACAGCACGAAAGAACTCGCTGTAACAAGATCAGCCCCTAAGACAACCCCACTCTCAATGACAAACAAGGTAAGGAAAGATCTCGCCATAGGAATCTCAGCCCCTACGACAACTCCTTTACAACTGACAAACAAGGAAAGGTTGGATGCAAGCAACCAAGCCCCTCTAATCCATGAGTCATGCATAGACAAAAGTGGGCACCCCGACTGGGCCCATAATAACATGAACACATCTCCACACGGCCAGCCCATCATGTGTTCAAACCCGTCAGGTTTCAAAAACTCCCTGGCGTCACTCATGGTGAGTCAACCCTGGTAAGCCTGTGCCAACAACCACACCAGGTCGCTATGCTCAAGGATTCGCCTCTGTTTGCAGAATGGAGAATATCTTAACAAAAAGAGGGAGAGAGAGGAGAGAACAGAGGGGCTCGTTCTTCTCCCCTAAAATGAGTCAACAAACAAAGAGAACGAGCTCAAAATGCAGCTTTGATCAACCAAATAATAAAGGTCGTCAAAGACGTCTCCCTTGCAGGGAACCCATTTGGTTTATAAAAGAACCCTCACCCACCAACCTAGTTGGTGGCATGCTTCATCATAGGGTTCCCACCCAGGGGGCCGAGTGCCTCCTGGGTGTGCTTTGACGCCTGATTATAGCAGAGCTGGTTTTTGTTTTTGTTTTTGAGTGGGAAGTGAATACAGTGAAAGTCAGAAATGTAAAACTACCTCCGGGGTGCCAAATTCTTTAGTATGTGGTCCCTGGGGTAGGGTTAAAAACAAGTTGTTGGACGTGACTGAGAGAGTATGGTCTCGCACGTCTCCAAAGATTCTGTTACAAGTTTCACCGTCAGTTTAAATAACTTCTGCAAGAAAAAAGGAGACATAGAATGAATATAAACATTACAATGCCCCAGGCGGTGGAGCCCAATCATCAATGCATGCGCCCCCAGGCCAGAGTTAATCATCTACTGACTGAAGCGACCATGGGTGAAATGGTCGCATCGTCTAACATGCATCATTGAGTACACGATTCATTTAATCACAAATGAACTTCTTGCTTGTTTTGTGGTTGATCTAATTTTTTTAAAAGAGCCCCTAGATCTAAAAAAAGATAAAAAATGCAAAGTACACGTAGCGTGCCGACAGGCGACCAATTAGCCCATTTATTTTGTCATTGAGTAAACACCACATTGTGTTGGTACGTTGGGTAGTTAGGCAGGCCAAAGCAAGGAAGGTGCGTAGTAATACCGTAGTAGATTGCCAGTATATACTTTGCAAAATGTGAGAGAGAAATGATACCACCTACTTAAAGTACGAACATTTTTCATAACATAGACCCCGTTGAGAGGCGGTGCCTGTTGTCACACTCTATTCATGTAAATCAGGGTAAAGAAAGGAAGGAAATGGTATCAGCCAGGATAATAGCTGTCACGCGAATCATAGAGTGAGTGGTTGTTTGCTTTTGTTACTCACTGCGTCAAGGTCAGCCGCCTGCTGAGTTACCTACTCTTCGTCAGCTCTGGGACCCCAGCGAAGCCGTGTCTCCAGTCCTGGTAGGGGTATATACAAGCCTGCTTCCTCCTACGTTAACGCGCAGTGCACGTTGATACGGGGAGTGAAGCTTCCTATTGGTTGAGGTGGGGGAGCCCCTCACGTTAGTTAACCCTTACCTTCCCCAGAGTACAGTGGAAGGAGACAGCTAATCGACACTTTCTGCTATTTTTAGTTGGTGGAACCGATGCGGTTCGGGGCGACTGTTCAAAAAATAGTAAACTGGTCTTGTTACCTCCATTATTAACAAGAAGGAACCACCAGTAAATTATGACCCTTATTAATTAAGGGGGGCTACAAACTTAGAATGTTATTTGGTTAAGGCCGATTTTTTCAAAGTTCTCAGGTATAGCTGGAAGTCCAACCCTCTGTTTGGGAGAGGTAACACTCTGCGGTGGGATGAAATTGTAATCAAAAAGTCAGAATTAATGAATAAAATTCAGTTTCATCTCCTAAAGTTTATGGAATTCCAGGGTATATCATCGTTTAAACCTTGTTGATGTGTGCAAAGGCAATAAATCCATCTCTTTTCTTTCTCCAAGAGGAAATTCTGGGGGACACCTGGATGGATAGCTAGTTGTTCTTTTACCACCCATTTCAGGTCGTTGGTCATGTGGCATGCTTTCAAGAAACGGTCCATCATTTTTGTGGTATTTCGTCTGCATCTGATGTTACTCCGATGTTCACATATTCTTGTCTTGATCTTCCTACTTGTCATTCCTATGTAACGCAAATTGCAAGGGCATGTTATCATGTAGACGACATTGCTGGAATTACAATCTGTGTGTTTTTTTTCAGATGCCTTATATTATCTAGTTCTAAATCCAAAGTTTTTGTTCTGTAGGTCTGGCGGCATGCACTACAATTGCCACAAGGTTAGTGGCCCATTACGTTTGGTAACCCCCATGTGCTCCGCACTGTGGTTTCTGTTGTAGTTTTCTACGGGCGTGTTGAAACTAGGTGGTCTTTTATGCTACTTGCTCTTTTGAAGGAGAACAGGGGTTTCTCCAATTTCAGGTTGCCTGTTTGTAGAATCCTCCAATGCTTATTTATGATCTCTTTTACCTGGTTGTCGATAGTGCTGTAGGTAGTTACACAGGTTCTGTTACACTCTTGTAATTATCTTCCAGTAATGTGTCTCTGTTCTTATTTCGAGCTCTCTTCATTGTATTTGTGATGATCCTCTCTGGATAATTTCTGGTCCTCAGTTTTTTGTGAGGTCTCTGGCTTGAACTTTGAAGTCCTCTATTTTACTACAGTTCCTCCATTGTCTTAAGAACTGGCCATAGGGTAAGTTTTCCCTCAGAGCCCTGGGGTGAAAACGATCAAATTTCAGCAATGTATTCTGCACTGTCGGTTTATAGTACGTATTCGCCTGTAGACTGTCCTTCTCATAGAAGTTAGTTATGTCCAGAAAGGCAATGTTACCCATGCCTATAGTGTAGGTAAATTTGAGGTTGGTATCACAGTTGTTTAGCCACTCATGGAACTCCAAAACGGAAGCTTTTGGTCCTTCCCATTTCATAAGTACGTCGTCGATATATCGTTTCCAGAATTTTATCTTAGACGTAAAGGGATTATTGACGTTCAGGATGTGGAAAATATACATTAAACAAAATCACCCAGAGAAATACCCACATGTGCTCCAGGCACAATCCCTGAAGCAAGGGGTGAATTCCGTACTTCGAGGGACAAATAGAACCCATCATGCTTTTGAGTATTAAGCTGAACTAAAGAAGCATAATGTTTTTAGAATATCATGCACAAATGAACAGAGGGTGGTGCACTCCAGGGACGCCCATGAGGATTGGGAACGGGAACAGCGGGCTCTTTTCTTTTATGTAATAATTTTAAGTAATTGATCATTAATAAATTCATTCATCCATAAGGCTTGTAAAGTTGGAAGGGGGCAGCCCCTCTGCCCATTATCAGAAACTGCCCCTGGGTAGGATTACTGTAAACAAGTGGAAACTTATGCCTATGCTTATGCATGAAACAGATGCAATAGTTCATCAAGAGTTGACTCTGGGCTGAAAAACTTCAGCCATATCAAGCCTGACTTCCATTAACTCCATGGGCACCCAGTAGTCCACAGGGCCACATCCAAAAACTTCATTCACATTAAATTTTGAGAAGACCATGTCAATCTTCTGATCTCATTGTCCCATCTCACCATGCCCAGAAGCCTCACATTCACAATAAAAAGCACTTAGGCTTAGAACAAACACCAGCTAGCCTTGTTGTGATTCATCAATATTGATAAACCACTCAATACAACTTGCCTTTACTGGCTTAAACTGTACCGTTGGGTTTTAAAGGACTCCCTAAGCCTTTCCTTGAGAGTCATTCTGTGGTGTCCTTTTCTTCCCATATACTACAGTGCTTCAATAGTTTACTTTACTTCAAAAGACCCACTTCTCTGGCTTGCATTATGTCCTCATTCATGTGAGTGATATTACAGAGAGTGTACAAGGTTCTTATAACTGAGATGTAGAAAGCAAACATGATTATTACAGCGTTACAGTGTTGCCCTGGATGTGCTGATCAATCTCAAATGCTGTAGTTAATTGACTTCCCTGCAAATGTTGATTAATGAAACATACTTGCAGCAAATTTACATTAGCTGTGATTGAAATCTTGTTATTTATCACTTATTCTGTCAAAACACTTAAAATCCTGGTTCACCATGCTGCTGTATAATATTTTAGCCTAATAAGTACTGAATGAACGGTAGCCGAGATAAAAAAATTAACTCAGATTCTGTGTAATATTATCATAGCTAGTTATGACTGCTGAGGTTTTAACATTGGGATAAATGACTGCTGCCTCTAGGTGTCTTAACACCTCAAAAGCTGAATGTTCTTCCATTCTACATTCAGGTAAGCCTTAATGTGCAAATTCTGACCTGTTCACTTTCCAAATCATTAAAACCATATCTCAACTGCCTCACCACATCTGTGTACCCCCTATTTAAATCAAGTGTTCCACACAACCTCCTAAAGAAATACACCCTACTTTTTCAGCTTCTCTGAACAACTTCTTGGCAATGACACTCAAATCTTCCGCATCCCATCCTTTATAGATTCACTAAATGCTTATGTTCACTACAGAATCACTACATTCTAATGATATGACTTCCATACTGATGGCTGATACTAAGCATCATAAACTGTCTAATATTTAGGATAATCTATTTGAGAATGAAGCTGTCCCCTGTTGTATGTTAGTACATCAACTGTCACTTCATCCACCCATGACTACATCGCCTCTACCATGTTGCCTCACATTACATTGTCTCAGAAAGTACCCTTTTCTAAATCTGTTACCCTTTACCCTTTTTAAGCAAATGAATCCGCCCTTAAACTAATTTATAGAACTCACATTGAAAAATGAAGGTAAAGCAGTGGAAGCAACAGTAGATCAATGTAGTTGAGGCAATATGGTTGGAGTGTAGACTCTCACTCAGATACTGCATAGTTTTTGACCCTACTAGGAGTGAAATAATCTCCTTTGACAATGCGGCTCACCAGATAGCACATCTTCAGCATTCTATTCTAATATCTACATTTGCAGGATCTTCCTCACCACAAATTACATGTTCGAAAACCATTGTAAATTGCCAAGTGCCTGGACAATTGAATTCCCTACTCTTTGGCTATTCACTATAATCCCTCCAAATGTCAGGAATTGTCTCAACAGAGACTTTTAATGCATCTTTAAAAATATTGGACCAGATTTATGACGAAAGTTTGAAATTTAGGACTGACTTACATGTGTAAATTGGTGTAACTTACTCTTGTGTAAATTATACAGTATCCACAAACTGGTGTCAGTCAGTGAATCAAGAGTCCTTAACTTACTTATGTTTGGGCAATGTAAACATCCTTAAGTTACCTTGTTGAAGCTGTGGGCGACCCCATGGATGTGCCCAGGAAGTGTTAGGGGAATCCCATATCAATGTGGGTCACACCCTCTCAGGTCTAAAAGTTTTCTTACTCACAAATTTTTTTTGTGAATTTCCTACACTTTTCTGTTAGCTTAAATTACAGCGGGAAGATTGAACTGCAGCAGACAATATATAAAGGAGCATTGATCATCCAAATTTTCACATGGGGCATGGCGGATGAAAGGACGTGTTAGGGAAAAATATTTAAAGCCAGAGAAGAAAGAATTTCTAAAATTAAATTTAAAATGTAGACATATACTAAATATACCAAATACACTATACAATACAATACAATATACATATACTAAATACACAAATTTATAGATATGAAAACAGATCTAGGTGTCTTTTTTAGTTCGCTTCATACAGTGAGTTTCATACACTTATGACTGACTGTTCCTTAAGAGAATTGTCCATACACCTGTTCGGGAAGGGAAGGTAGTGAATAGCTCGCCAGGTGTAACTCACAGGCAGATTTAAGAACTGACTAAATAATAATGAAAGAGAGTTTCATGATACACTTAAGTATGTAAATTTGGCCTATAGTTTCTGTAAGCTGATTTTCATACAGGAAAGACATGTGCTTAATGTTGTACTATGTCCAGAAAGATATTTAGGGATGACCAAACAATGTGTGATTACAGGCAATCACTTCTTGTTCCTTCACCTGAAAGTGTAAATATTTTAATACATAAATATGTGCAAATATCTCCATATGGATAACATAAACAACTGAACCGTTCAATGACATAATTAAATGTCCCCCCACTCCTTCCTCATGACACTGTTTATTTCTGTAATCCATTCTTAACTGAACCTGTCATATAATCCTGCAGTATGAACAGCAGGTATGCTTGGAATGCTCCCACTACAATAAACATTCTTGTCTGCAAATCACTTAGTAGCTCCTTGCAACTAGAACAATGCTGTTTGTAATACCCTTTATAGCACAAATAAATGGAAGTATAATAATAGTAAATATAATGAGATAATAAAGATCATCGTGGAATATCAGATATAACTACCTTTGTGTTTCACAGCATCCTTGCTGGGCAATTGGATTTGCTATTTGGAGTCAGGATGTCTTTTGTGCAAAAATAAGTTATTTCCCTAGGAGTTCGCTGCAGGATATTTGAGAATACAGATTATCAAATCAAGTCATGAAAGCAAACAATGAATTCTTTGAACCCTTAACTTTGGAAATTTTTGCATTCAAAGTTGGGGTTGATTCTCTATTAGAATACAAAGAATTAGTCGAGCCAAGACTATGTTACATATGAGTACATATAGTACTAGAAAACATACTACAAAGAGCTATTCACAAACTGCATTTTTGTAGTTAGGGCCTGATTACGAGTTTGGCAGACAGGATACTCCGTCACAAATGTGACAGATATCCCGTCCACCATATTACAATTCCATTATATCCTATGGAACTTGTAAAATGGAGGCCGGGAGTATCCAATCTGTCAAACTGGTAATCAGGCCCTTACACTTTTGTAGTGAGTTCCTACCTCCCTTATTTCCTATGGCAGGATGTTGCAGTACCATGTGTAGTGATGGACAAAAGTGTAAGCTGCTATAAAAGTTCAATTACTACAAAAGTCTAGTTTGTGAATATCAAACAGTAGTAAACTTACTCAATAGTGTAAACTTATTCAAATGTGTAAGTTACCTTTGTGAATCAGGCACTAAATGTTTATTTGGTTCTGAGTAAGGTACTTAGAGTTTTTAGCAAGTGATTTATCAACTGTGAATGATAGGAACCACAGAATAATGATGGCATATAAATATTAAACAGGAGCAGAGCTTATCTACAGCAGACAGCACATTGTTACTAAGCTTGAGGTAGTTTTTTTTCTAGTAGATGCGGAGTATTGTTGAACATATATAAAGATATACATCCCTTGCTATGCTTCAGTTTCAAGAATAGAAATTCTCATATCAAATCATAGAGAATTGGTTACACAGCGACGTCGTTTGGGTATGTCCTTTAATTGTTATAGTTAAATAAATGACTTTCATGGCAGGTTACTAAGATATCTCCTATTGCCCAGACACACCCACGTTGGCCTGCAGGTGTCAGTGCTGTAAAGATTGGACAAGCCAGAGTGGTGGTGTTCAGTGTTTCTGCTTTCTCTATAATCCCTTCCCTTTTCCACATTTCTACTGCTGGTTCTCACATGCTTGCTGTGTGTGATCATTGATGGACGCGGTGAGAGATTTATTTATTTATAAAGTTTTGTATAGCGCGAACATGACCTCGAAAGGTATCAGAGCGCTTCACATAATGGAAGGGAAGAACATAGTAAGAGGGGAGATTACAAGGGGTTAACAGAGAATAACATAATTAAATAATATCAATGTACCAGGATGAGAACAAACAATGCTTAAGAGGGTATAACAGACAACCCTGCGCTTTACAGTTGTTAGGTCAAAAGGAGTGTAGTAGGGGTCATTGAGAAAGCAGATGATCTATGACCATTTAAGGCAAGAACTTGTTCATTAGGATTATTTTTACTTCATGTTTGAAGGCAGCCGAGTGGGGGGATTCTGCGGACTTCCGGTGGGAGGGAGTTCCAGATCTTCGGTGCCGAGCCAGGGAAAGCTCTGAGCCTTGTTCTCTTTTTGCGAAAGGTCTGAGGTTTCAATAGGAGAGAATTCACACTTCTTGATGATCTACCCCCTCCTGATAGTTCAAGCTTTTGAGCCAGGTAACCGGGGGTTTTGAAGTGCAGGGTTTTATGTGTCAAACAAGCAATCTTTAGCTGTATTCTTGATTCGTAAGGTAACCAATTTCGAGATCTTAGTGCTGGGGATATGTATTCATTCCTTTTTGTACCCGTAATCAATCTATCAGCTGCATCCAAGGAGGCCCTGAGTGGGGCCAAGGTTCATTTGGGGAGGCCACATAGCGTAGCGCTATCGTAGTCTAGCCTCGGCAGGACAAGCGCTTGAACCACCTGCTTGAGGTCCTCTTGAGGGAGGAATGGTTTTAGATTTCTAAGAATCCTCATTTGGTGGTTAGCACCCTTACACATCTTGCTAATATGATTCTTCATGTTCAGGTGCGAGTCCAGGGTGATTCGGAGAGATTTGGCTGAGTCAATGATATGAGGGGAGCAGTGGAAGACAGTGAGGTGTTTCATCCAGAGGTCTATCTTGGGGGTATGATTAGGAGGAGATATAAGAAGGAATTCTGTTTTGGCGGTGTTGAGCAGCAGGTGGTTCTCAGTTAGCCAGTTTTGGGTATTCATCAGGATGGAGTTGAGTGCGGTGAAGTCTTCAGAGGGGGTGATTTTCAGATAAAGTTGCGTGCCATCCGCATACATATGAAAAAGAATGTTCATGGAGGTTAGAGAATTCGCTAGCGGTTCCAGGAAAATATTAAAGAGTATGGGAGAAAGGGCAGACCCTTGAGGGACCCCCATGGAGACTGTAGAAGGCTGGGATAGGGATTGATTCACCTTGACTCTTTGGGATCTATTGTGAAGGAAGGGGGAGAACCATTGCAATACCAGACCGGAAAAGCCCATCCTGTGTTCCAGAATGGCTAAGAGGTTGTCGTGATTAACCGTGTCGAATGCTGAGGAAAGGTCAAGGAGGATTAGGAGGCAAGATTCGTTATGGTCTAACATTTTTAAAATGTCATCCATAATGTGAGTGAGCGCCGATTCCGTGCTGTGACCGCTCCGAAAACCAGATTGATGTTGATCCAAGAGTTTAAAATTCTCAATGTGCATGCAGAGTTGCGATTGCACGCATTTTTCTAGGAGTTTAGCCAAAGTGGGGATGTTGGAGATGGGATGAAAGTTGTTGAGATCAGATCTGTCAGCATTAGGTTTTTTAAGAATGGGTGATACCTGAGCTGCTTTTAGACATTCTGGGATCTTGCCTTGTGATAGAGAAGCGTTGACAATCTTTGTCCAAAGGGGAATGAAGGTATCCTTGATTTCTTTGAAGACAGATGTGGCAACGGATCGCTGAAGTGATTAGAAGGGTTGATACTAAGGAGGGTTTTGTAGATGTCATTTTCACTGAGGGGAGTGAAAGAGCCCCAATTGGCCTTGTTCTTGGTGCTAGAATTAAGAGGCTTTAACCTCTCAGAGATGGCAGGATGAGCCACAAACTCATATGATGTAAGAAGGGCCTTCTTAGATTCTAGGTCAATACTGACGAATTTAGATTTCTCCATAAAGAAAGTAGCCAGATCGTCACACGAAGGAGAGTCGTCTCCTGAATCAAGGTGGCTGGGTGCTTTCGCTGATTGTTGTTTGACAATTTCAAAAAGTTTCTTAGGGCGGTTTGAGGCTTGAGTAAGTTGGGATCTGAAGTAGTCAGCCTTAGCAGTCTTGATTTTTTTTATTATATGAGCTCCTTACCGATCTAAGGACTTTTAGATGATCCACGGAAGGTTTTGATCTCCATAAACGTTCAGCTGCCCTTAAGTTGCGGCGTTCAGAGTTTAGGTTGTCATTGAACCAAGGTTTGGAGATTTTGGAGGAGGCATTTTTTTGTTGTAGAGGTGCTATGGCATCCATGATACCAGAGATAGTGGAGTTATAGTAGTCAGTGAGATCATGTACATCAGTCATGTCATCTAAGGAAGAAAAGGCATATTTGCATTCGATAGTTAAGCCTTCCATGTTAGTATTCCTGAGGTCCCTTTTCCACTGTTTAATTTTCTTCGGTTGATCACTTTTCCTGATCACCTCCCTGTTATTAAAGAAGAAGATGCTGTAGTGATCTGACCAAACACAAGGGGGAATGTCCTTCAATGTGATGGTATTACCTTTTGAAATGATGAGGTCCAGAATTTCTCCTTTGTTGTGAGTTGGCCGGTCGCAAAATTGGGTAAGATCCAGATCCGCTAAGAATGGTTTTAGACAGATCACCGCTTGATCGTTAGGATTAGACCAGTGGAGGTTGACATCACCGAGGTAGATTTGGGACAATGAGGGGTCGTCGTTGGAAGAGATGATTTCCATTAATTGTTCAATGAAGAGGAAGTTATCACCAGGGGGTGGTAGAAAGTATGAAGTTTGCAAACTGCGATGTGATTACTAGAGATGTTGAGGCAAAGGTATTCGACTGCGGATGGGGTGGAGGTCTCCATGTGGGAAACAGATAGTGTATTCCGGTGTATACAAGCTAATCCACCGCCCTGCTTCTTAGATCTGTCTAGACTGATTATATAATGACTAGGCAGTACTAAGAGGTCTAGGATAGGAGTGGAGAAAAGAGTTAGCCAAGTTTCCGTGAGGATGATGATATCTAATTCATTGTTTTGGATGAGGTCAAAGATATCAGAGGCATGTTTGCAGGCTGATCTACAATTGAGTAGTGTGCATTTCAGACATATATGCGTGTGTGATGTGGAAGTCTGAGTGAAGTTCACTTGCTTGAGGTTGTGGCTATTTACGGCTCTGCGGTTGTAGGAGGGTCCCCTGTGTGGGTTGGCGTGAATGGCTTGAATTTGGGCCATAGGGATCTTGTCAGTATCTAGAGTGATCGAGTACGAGAGGAGTAGATCCTCAATATCACTGGTCACCAGCTCGGCTATCATTCTTCTAGGGCGGGAAGGGGCATTAGGGAGTGGTAAGGTATTAGAGATAAGGTACGAGGAGTGCTGGTCAAGGCCAGTGGGTGCGCTGGCGGGGACAGTGGGTAGCTTTCCTAAGAAAATAAGAGAACTGAGTAAGGGTAGATGATGAAGTGAGAGGGCTTTCAATTCAAGGAGTTCATGGGAGTGAAGGTTCACTTGGAGAGATAACTTGTCCAGACGTGAAGCAAGGTCTGAGTGTTGATTCAGGGATAGAAACTGAGGCGAGAGATCCGGGGAAGAGGAGGGACCTCGAGGGATGTCAGTATGTGGTGAGGTGGTAATGCGAAGGACCGGGGGAGGGGATGCGTCCTTAGAATCTTGCAGAATCTCTGCTCGACTGGAGCGAGTGGCAGGGGGAGGAAGGGGGTGGAGGGACAGTTGTGTTATGTAATGGGGGTGCTCATGGGGAGGTTGAGTGTGTTAGGATAAGAGGATGCCGATGAGGGCGATCTTTTGTGCTCGGCCGGCAGAGAAGGCGTAAAAAGTGAGGCCCTAGATGGGAGAGCATCCACAGAGAGAAGAGGGGGTAAGTATTGAGAGGGCATCCCGAATAAGGAAGTGCCGAGAATCTGGCTTGCGATCGGCGAGCTGTGTGACACATTAGGTCCGCCATCCAGAAGTGTCAATGGTCGATTGGAGTGCGAGTCTACTATCGGGGATTGACTCTCACTGAAATCCACTATGGAGTTAATAGAATTATGAAAACCTGAAGTATTCCCTGCAGTGGATGCAGGTGGAAGTATGCATTGCTCCGTAGCACTTTCTGACAACTATGAGAACTGTCTTTAAAACCTATGGCTTTTTAGATTGTGTATCAAATATTGTTCTAAAATGCTTCATGGTACCACCTTTTCTGTCCTTTTCATGGAGGAAGTTCTCCCCCTCCAATCCTCACTGGGGAGTGACATGTTGCCTCACAATGCTTAGTCCCTCGATGTGATTTTCAGACCAGCTTTTGGTTTGTGTTATGGTTCTGCTTGCTATATAGGAAGTAGAAGAAAATAGCTATTTTTTTAAAGAGTGCAGTAATAAACTGCATAACTGTACCACACTTTCATATAAGCAATTCATTCATTACAAACGAAGACATGAGGGACACAATGTTCCATCCACTGAGCAACATAAGGATTTCAAGGATAAAACTGATTTTTACAACAAAGAACAGAATGACACTGGAATTTTAGAGAGCATCTGAACGGATTTAGAAACCACATGTCTGTTTATTTAACTACCTGTCACATAAGCAATGGCACAATAAAAGAAAGCTCTGACACATGATGCAGCTTCGGAAAGGGCACTATGGGTTACCTTCAAGGGCATCAATCACTTAAAGAATCATTTTGAGTGATTCATTCCAGAGTGATTAATTTCAGGTTCCTATCTTTGGAATTCAGATACTAATCTCAGAATTTCCTTTGTTAAAATGTATTGTTTATTGGGGGACAAGCCCCATGTCACCTCATGTCCTTAACATGCCTATTATCCCTTAAACTTTTTTATCCTCAGCCCTTAACATTTACATGCGTGGTTCTTTTTTCATAAAATATTTGTATTAATGAGGAAGTCCACACGTCACTGTTGCGTTATTTATTTATTTTTAAACTGGAAACAGTTTTTTTCCACGGAGGGGGGGGGATGTTGAATTTTCAATGAAATTAGGGTTTTTGGCTGTCTCCCCTTCCTTAATTAAGAAATGTGGACTACGGATTTCTAATCCAGGTTCTGTTTATTTAAAGTGGAAACATCATTTGGAATAAACATGCAATCCCGCAGTGGAGATTGACTCTTCAGGGTAAAGCTTATTTAATATATTACAAAGCTTGTAACTAATTAACCTTTATTGAAAGAAATGTAATGTCTATCATACAATAAATTAAAGGTTCTTTAATAATGCACTTTCAGCGTTTTTGTTATTGTTACTGTTTCCTTGTTCATAACAAAGGAGCAAATATTTTTGTTTCTTCCTCACCTTATTTACTCATAAAGTTCTAACCTCACACATTGTTTTCTTCTGTCTCACTTCAAATTTTGGACGTAAGCCAGTGTTAGAAATGGGGGTCTCTAGTTGGCAGAGGTAGGTACCTTTGTCCAAATAGGGACCCTTGCATCTAGTCAGGGTAAGGGGGATACACACTTTAAATAACCCCTGCTCGCCCCCTGGGTAGCTTGGCACGAGCAGACAGAGTTATCCCAAAGGCAATGTGTAAAGTATTTGTACTCAAAACACACAGTAATACAGTGATAACATCACAAATGGACACCACACCAGTTTAGAAAAATAAAGTATCTTTATCTAAACTCAACAAGACCAAACCGACAAAAATCCAACATACATGTAATAAGAATATGGTTTCAAAATAACTTGGCCCATTGAAAGCTATGGTTGTGTGATTTTTCTCAATGTACCTGAAGTTGCGACAAAATTCACAGGGCCAAACAGCTGCAGAGATGGGAAGCGTTGAAAAACAAAGAGATGCGTCAGTTCCTGAGACCATGGAGAGGCGATGCAACAGTTTTGCTGCACGCAGGAGAAGTGATGCGCCCAATCCGGTCTGTAGGGGGAAGTGATGCGTCGATTCTGAGACAGTTCTGGTCCGCGGGTGATGCATAGGGAAAACTTGCCACACAGGTACGATGCGTGGAAACCTGGGATGCGTCGGCAATCGATGCAGCGGCGTCCAGCGGCGCTGCGTTGGTTTCTTCAGGACCACGAGAACCTGGCAACGGTGACCTCCACATACGGCTCAGTTGGAGCCTGAGGCAACGACGGAATGAGCGGGGCCTCTTTTCCTGAGACGTTACCAGGTGAGGTGAGGTCCTCTCCTTGTCAGACACGGGTGCCATCAGCATCTCTTGTATGACAGAGGATTTGAACACCTGAAAGCCAGGTTATATGGTTGTATTTATTCCAACCTTATTAATACAAAAAATTATATTTCTGTTTTCATACACCGCAGTAGCAATATATGGTTCTCGTGGTCCTGAAGAAAGCCGAGGATTAATAATCCATGTGGCTGAAACATGTAGACCAAATTATTACATCACCACAGTTATTCTTTAAAACTGTTTTTGCACTGTTTTTAGTGTGGATAACAAGAGACACCTATTAAAACTTTTTTCTCTTGCGATCCATTTTTAATCTCACTCTCACTTTTCATGCACTGCGCCCATCACCCTTATATAATTGTTCTTTCACATCTGTGACATTGCAGAGAGCTTTCTCTCTTTAGTTTCTCTATTACATTCACTTTAAAACATCCATGAGCTCCCTTCTCAGTGTAAGAAGGTTGTAGCCCTTGGTTACACTAGTGTGTGACCAGGAGGAGACCAAGATGATGAAGCATGTCACCTCGGTGAGTGATGGGAATCCGTCCTTTTTAAAGGATTTTCCTTTGTAAGGGCTCCCTTATTTAGGTTGGTCCTTCCTCTGTTTATAGCACCACTGAGTTGTAGGTATTCAGCCATAGCATTAGTCTTGTTTGACTCAGTAGACCCGCAGACTTTTTCATGGTTTTGTAAGCTATTTTTGGGGAATATATCCGCGCTGGTCTTTAAACGTTCCCTGAGACCCTCCTTTCTCATTTAGTTGTTTATATTCTAGGTGTCTCCCTACCAGCCCCTTTTGTCGTAAACATGTTGATTAAGGGTTTATGATCAACTCTCACTACAATCTCCGGGCCCCACAAATACTGCCGGAAATGGTTTACACCCCACCAACAAGCCAAAGCCTCATGTTCCACCACAGAGTATGATGCCTCCGCACCCTAGTGACTACGAATAGCAAATGCTACCACTTTCTCTCTCCCATCCTTTTGTGTAGTAACACTGCTCCCAAACCATATTGACTAGTGTCAGTGATGAAAATACTAGAATCTCTAGTGTTAAAAGGTTTGAGGGGAATAGAATTGGCTAGTTCTTTTTTATATCCAGAGAATCTTGCTCACACAAATCATTCCATATGAATTTTTCATTTTTTTAAATAGATGACGCGTTGCATACGTTCTTTCTGCACACCAAGGAATGAAACAGGAATAAAATTCTATCAGTCCCATGAATTATCTCAATTGGTCCTTCCCTTGGGGAACTGGCGCTTCAACAATTGCCTTGACTAAACTACCCTTGCGTTCTATTCCAACAGCTGATAGTTTATGACTCAAATAGTTAACTTCAGATAAACCAAATTTACATTTGTCTGCTTTAAGATTGACACTTTACTGTTCCAGAACATTCAGAACTAGGGCCAACCTTCTCTCATGGTTAACTTTGTCATTGTGAAATACCAACACATCATCCTGAAAACATAGGACCCCCTCTACATCCTTGAACAAAACGTCCATAAGCCGTCAAAAAACAGTGGATGCAGACACAAGCCCAAATGGCATCCTCATAAAACATAAACCTCCATCCTGGGTAACCAATGATGATAGGTGATGGGATTCCTCATGCAACACTATTTGGTAGTACGCAGAAGCCATGTCGAGAGTAGAAAAACACTTTGCTCCTCTGATTAACAATAACATCTCTGTATTGTTAGGAAGAGGGTAACAGTCCACCCAGATTCTAGAATTGAAATTCCTGAGATCGACACACATCCTCAAACTCCCATTGTGTTTCCTTGCTAGAACAACAGTTGACAACCATTCACAGCTCTCTATGGGCTCTATAATGTCTTGGCTTTGTAGCTTGTCCAGTTCGTTTCGCAATTCTGCTTTAATACCAAGAAGTACTCTCCTTACTTTGTGGACTACAAGATCTACACCTGATTTAAGATGAATCCTGTGTTTAAATTCCTCCAACTTCCCAAGAGTCTCAGTAAAAACTTTAGGGAATTTCACCTCCCACTCAGAAAGTTGGAGTTGCTCAGGGCTGTTGGGATCTAAGTTGATTTCTAAAATCCATTGTTCTAAACACACCAATCATGAAGAGCCATGTTTTGCTACATAAACAACAGCGGGTGTAGAATTGCCTGTAAAGAGGAGGGTGGTGTCAAATTCTCCTACTACTTAAATTGGTTTTCCTCATTCGCTAGGGGTCTAATGACAGATTTCTTAAGGTCCACATTATTGAAATGTTTCCAATCATCCAACCCAATTAAAGTAAATAAAGATCCAGAATTTGCCATCATGTTGGCACCAACATCACCAACCAAAAATCTGGCAGTAAGGTATTTTGATAGCGCTAACCTCCACATGCATAATTTCGGTTTCGTCCCGTTGCTGACCTTGTGACGCTTCAACACATAACACTTTCATCACTTGATTCAGAAGATCTGTACTCCACATCATGTTCACTCACACTACTCACTACTTTGGATTTACCACTTTTCATCCTTGATTTCCACATTTGGCAGAACACAATGGTGAGTTTCACTCTCGATAGCCGTCATATAAGCCTCAAAACTTTCTCTTCACTGTTCCCAAGCAATACTATAATTAGTTGGGCTTGGCAAAAATGACGGTGGTGGTACTATACTCTGATACATGGTGATATGGGACTTAACTTCACACTATTATTCACAATTAAGGGGCCGATTCCGATTCGGGCCGGAAATCTCTCCGACCGAGCCGGACCCGGAGAGATTTCCGACCGAATCAGACCCTAGCAGTCCGACCGAACGAGTACGATGCGTTCGTAGGCTATCGGACTCGATTCGGTCCGACTCCCATTGAAGTCAATGGGAGCCGGTCGTACAACGTATACGCGGGCTCCCATTGACTCAATGGGTGCGAGGCGTACAAGGGCACCCCCTACAGTGGGTACGCCTCGCAGCGACTCGCGCCGTACACGCACAGGTAGGGGGGACCCATGGGTCCCCCCTGTGTGCGACTCGCGCGGCTACGCGTACAGGGGGGTCCGACACGGACCCCCAAAGTACTGCTCTGACTGCTCTTTCGAGCCGGAGTGCGCGGCTCGGTTGGACTGCTAGCGGCGCGCATCGTACTTACCCGGCCGGGGAACGTCTCCATTGCGCGGTGCGAGTCGAGTCCGAGTGAGTCGGTCGGTGCGGTTAGACCCGGGAACGAGTCGGTCGGAGTGGTCGGGACGCCCGGACGAGTCGGTCGGCGATTTCGCATCGTACTCGCTCACCCGGACGCGCATACGAATCGGTCGGGCAATAGGGCTCTGAATCGGATCCGGTTAAGCCGAATCCGATTCGGAGCCCTACCGGCCGAGATCGGAATCGGCCCCTAAATGTTATAATTATAAAATGTAGAACTATCTTCTCTTGGTATACAATACAGTCAGGTGTGTCTGTCGCCGATGAAAACTCACTAATAACATGGGGTAACAGTTACAGGTGAGATCCTTCACTTAATGGAATTGTGAAGAATTGTGTAAAATATGGTTGCAGTCAAATGGTGTGCGAATCATCGCCACTAGATTCTTTTGCAACAGTAATGGTGTATGGATCACCACAATCCACTGCAGAAAGTTACCTTTTTTTTTCTTTTGCAGTTGCAGACACATGTAAAGGTGTGCGAATCACTGCGATCCACAGAAATGGCACAGTAATGATGCGACGCATAAATGCATTTTCGGTGCAACACGTTACCATTAAACTGATCAATGGTGCACGTCTCAGTGATTATTGTGCACTGCTTTACTAGGGAACCAGGAGCACAACAAGGAGCATCAGACATTGACAAAGACGACTGTTATTCATACAACTGTGGTGCAGGAGAACCAGGAGAACACCAAGGAGCGCCAGTCGTTGGCAAAGACGTACAGCATCACATGTATGCAAATGCCCCCATGCAAGCCCTCCAATTTTTTGTCGGCTTCCTATGAAATAATGCAACAAAACAAAACCCAAAACAAAACATTTGGCCACTTCCAAATCAATGTTCCTGCCCAGTTTAGCTGATACAATTGCGCTTCGCCCGGATGCACATACACCAATATGTACGTATAACGTGCACTGAAACGCATGATTAATGCGCTAAGATTGCATGCTTGCAACACAGGGGGCTTCCCGACCTCCCTGCTGGAAATGCTTAAAGAACTGGAAGCACCTTCACCAAGCTTGAACGCTGTGTGGCAAAATGTCTGTGATTTCATTTAATGTCTGTGACAGCGTCTATAATTGGCCCAGAATCGGCACACAGGTCCAGAATCGCCACTAGTCAACTCGTCGCCAATGAAAAGATGCCAGAGGTATGAGTAAAGTGTAAAACAGTTACAGTTTATTAAGCATCTATTTACATGACCGGCGGCACAGGCAGGAACCTTCAACTGCATCACCATTCAAGTATGTACATTCCACACACCCATTTACCACATTCTAATTCTAATAGAGAAGTTATGCAAAACAAGAGAATCCAACACAATAGGCAAAAGGTTTTGCCTATTTCAGAATAGGCAACAAATAGCAGGTTTATTCCTATGGTATTTATTGTGGAAAAACGTGCAGTTTCAACTGGGATTTCACAGGACAAATGGTGTAAAAAAACTAAGGTGCTTAACGACTACCGATAATTCTGAAATAACTGATTGCAAAATAATTGGCATTCTTTATTAAAAACAATAATTATAACGTTGCAGTTAACACAACTTTAAGGTTATTAAAGTAATTTGTGTTTTACAAAAATGTGGAATAGTTGTTCCAAAAACCATAAACCTCTCTTCTGGGCTAAACATTATAATCAATAATCGCAAAATGATGTTGCCTTCCTAAAAGTTGGACTTTTGAAAATCATATTGAAATATTTTCTGGATTAAAGAACATTGTAATTCCTATCTTAAAAGTATAACAGATGCTTCTGAAAGGTTATTGATGAAAAAGTAATAGCAATAATAATAGCAGTATAATAAGTTATCATTTTCTATTTAAAATTATTCTATTTTTTTATTTTTAGTCATTAGTACGATACCTTACAAAACAATAAAGGAAAAGAAGAGCTTTTTCTTAACACTTAGTAAGATTGATACAATAATTAGTAAAAGAAAAAAAACTGGAGGTATAGGACACAGAAGGGTTACAACAACTAATAATGCTACATGATAAAATACAAACAATAAACCTAAAAAAATAATAATAAGTATATGACTAAACCCATTGCAGACTAGACCAAACCCTATAAAACCTGCGGCATGCGTGAGGGCCTCTAACCTTGGCTAAGGCTAACTCGGATTCGAACACCTGTCTGAGCAGTGGCCACAATTCCTTAACATTTGGACTAATAGGGTTTATCCATGATCTAGCAATGCAAATACGGACACAGACTATAACAATAGAGAATAATGCCCTCTCAGAATTAATGGCCCCATGTTTGAGCCCGAGGAGGATTTCCTTTTCAGTAGGCTGGAACTGGCGACCAAATTGCGCTGCTAATGTTATGCAAACATCTTTCCAAAATAACCTAAGCATAGGACAATCCAAAAACATGTGCTTTAGATCTGCTGCAAAGAAATTACATTTAGGGCAGTGCGACTTACTGAAAGATCGGGGTGTTGCCCACTTTGAGATGAGCTCGGGTGTGTAATACAACATAGAAACCGTCTTGTGTTGTTGCAACTTTAAATTAATGGACGCAACTGCTCTATCTAAGATATCTAATGACTCCTGCACTTCTACTGCCGTGATATTGGTGTTGAAGAGCCGACTTTATTTTACAGATATGCGCAGGTTGTCGTCATGAGCTGATGCAATGAGTTTCTGATATACTGCACCAATGACGCCTCTACCAGAGTTCCTGTATATGCCCACCAGTATTTCAGATGTATATGGTGCAGTTAATACTCTTTGCCCATTTAAAAAATAATCTCTTATCTGAAGATATTTAAAAAAGGAACTATGTGGGAGCCCGAACTCTTCTCTAAGTGCTATAAATGAATGAAAACCCTGATTATCGTATAGTTGGCCAAGCCTGCTAATGCCCAAGGACTGACAAATTCTTCCTACAGAATCCTGGAATATATCGGGCAAAATTGGATTTCCCCATAAAACATTATGACAGTGCAGCAAAGGCCAAGAAAATGTCTTGCAAATCTCGCGCCAGATCCTTGTTATATCCTTAATCACCTTGAATTTAACCCGCTTGTAGTAGTTGGGGTCAGAGGTCTTATAAAGGGTGAATCCTATAGACAGCCCACAAGCTAATTGGTAGGCCAGTGAAGATAGTCCTGCTTCCAGCCCGTTCAGCAAGCTCCGCGTCCGCCCAGCGAATGCAGCCCAGAAATAGAACACTTTGGCTCCTTCTCCGGTTATAAGCTGAACTTAACAAAAACCCAGATAATCCTTAACTACCAGTCTGACATATTGCCAACATTTTTGGGGGTTACCAACACGGCTATATATTAAGGTATTTGTCTTAGCATTCGGGTAGAGGAGCAAATCGCCCTGAACTATGAACCACTCCTTAAATCTGTCACGGCCAAACTGCGCAGTTGGCATCGGATCCCTCTTAGTATTATCAGCAGGTGTAATCTAATCAAAATGAATATTTTGCCTAAGTTCTTATACCTTTTGCGCTTAATTCCTCTCTGGGTCCCAAACTCTTTTCTTAAGCGTCTGGAAAGTGTTATAGGCAGCTTTATTTGGGGTTGTAGACGTGCCAGAAGGGCTCTCAGCCTCATTAAATTGCCTTATAAACAAGGTGGCTTCAGGCTTTTATTCAAAATTATAAAAATATTTTTGTGTTTTAAAGTGTAATTGGTGAAATGAAGTTATTAAAGTATTTACATACATTAACAATATTAATAAATATATTAAAGTATAGCTTGTAGAAAATAATTGTTTTATTCAAATAAAAATAGTCGTTTTTGGTTTAAATGAATCCAAAAAAATGCCTATAGCTTTTGATCATAAATAAAATTGTGTACAAAACTTCCTAGACACACATTTGTGATGAAAAAAGGCAAAAGTCTTCCACTTAAGGAAAATATGTGTGGGAATACAAAAATATTCTCTTCCCCACTTAATCGCATGTACAAAACACACCACGTAAGAAAGAACCAAGCGAGCCCACATTGCTTAAGAACAAATCATTATTCACATTTTAGTAACATATTTAGGGTCAGAACTGTAATTCAAATGCCATTAACAGTCCACATGTGAAACACATAATATACCAATATGTGATTTTAATGTTCTTCTGTTTTGCCAATGTTTATAATTTTTTGTTGTCATTGACTTGCTCCGTTTCTATAAAATATGTTTCTCAAACACATCATGGGACACAAAGGCAGTATTGAAAAGTGTGAGGGAGAGTGTAGTGCATGAAATCTCACCCACAGTACATACCCCTGTCTTCCCCACAGCCAAGCAACACAAATCTCCATGAGAAACCCTAAAACTTTAAGGCACTTGAGAAACAAGCTGCAACATGCTCAGTCCTCACCTTTCACATTGTGTCCCCTTCATAACCGGACAACCAGGTCTCATCTTAATTAAACAAAGCTCTAAATTAAGTTAACTATCACATTCAGGAGCTCAATTGAAATTAAATTCCATATTTGTAAATTTGGTAACTGGCTGCTCATGGGTTAAAAAGCACAAATATGATGAAAGGGCTTTACATGGTCAAACCTTGAACACTTATGTATGTAGCTGACTCGTAGGGGGCTCTATAGCTTCCATCAAATGATGGCATTACAAAAGTGACAGATGGCTGCATCTCCTGTCATATCTGTCCTGGCAAAGGGCCCTCTTCTTTTGCATGGCCGATCTTTCCGCTGTCCACACCCCTTCGGGCATATGTCCCGCCCCAGAGGATGGTGTGATCTTCGGAAGTGTGCACATTGCCCTCAGGTCACCATATTCGGAAAATAGGTACTCCATTCCGACCATGCCAATTTGGGTGAGTCACAACTCATCTCATATAAACCATATTCAGCGCATGCGCGTCCTTCCCTCATCTGAGCAAAATGATTTTGGTGAAATCCCAATGGGCTTTTGTTACACAACATCCTGAGATCCCGAGGTTAAATACAGAATTTTGGGTAAAGTGACCCAAGCTTCTTTGACTCTAATCCCCGAATTTCTAGACTGTGGGAAAGAATGAGAGCCCTTCAGGCTCTTGCCCCATAACATGATCGTCATCAGGCACATATACTACACATACATAGCTACGCCTCAAGGGATTATTATTTCACTTCTAGGTGCCACCCGTACATTTATGAAGCAAGCAATCGAATTAATAGAGAATGAATAGAGAAAAACAGTGGGCTCCCAAGAGCATAGAATTAGTTATTCATGTGTATTTATTGTGCCAAAAACAATAAACAAACCGATAGTGGTGTGTGAACATATGAATGCACACTTGATCACAACAACTCTATGAAATAACTAAATTACAAACAAAGGTGAAGGCCAAGTGGCAATTCTTTGACCAGAATCTTGTATGACTTTGGAGGGAGCAAGTTTGAATTTTGAAAGACCTGTCGAAGGTGTTTGTTCAATCCAGCCTGGGTATGAATCGAGCCCGCATCTCTGTATGCATTTCTCGCCCGGGCATGTATGCATTCTAAGCCTTGAGAGAGCCCCAAGCATATAACCGTGCAGGGGGCGAAATAAGTGTCTGAGGAATACAACATTCTTCACAGTGCGAGGCTTCATACGCCCTCAATAATGGAAGAGGGCTCATATGTGACCAGAATGTAAAATTAAGTGAAATAAACCAAATTTCTCAGCAATCTTCAGTCTGCAGGATTTATTCTGTGATGGATGTCTGAGAAACTACCGACGTGCCATCCGTATAAGAACTGCTGCATGCATAAAGATATAATATGCACCATGGACCCCATATTTTATATTGCTTGGCCTTTATGCTTGACTCGCTGTTATGAACTACATTAAGCCACACATTGGTAAGAAGTGTAGCTCAGATCTCCCTTATCAATTCATCATGTATTCTATTATGTTTTGTTCACCTTTTACCATGTTGTTGATAAGAAGTCGAATGTCCAATGTTTTTGCACTGGATAATTGTGGGTCCGAGACCACCGACCGGAGGGATATTCTCCACTTTTGATAGAGGGGAAGTTAGCCAAAGGTTTAGTCATGTTCAATTTTAAATGGAAATCGGATATCCAGGTTTGTATAGTCACCATGCGTTTCGAGCTCTGGGAAATAGAAAGGAAGGGTAAGGGGGGAAAAAACAAAAAGGGGAAGAGGTCAACAGAGAGAAACATAAATAGAGAGAAAGAAACAGAGTGAAGGCAATGTGAGAGAGAAAGAAAGGGAAAAAAACGAGTGAGAGAGGAAAACCGAAAAAGTGAGAGGGAAAGAAGAGAAAGAGAGACGGCAAACAAGAAAGTGTCACAGAGATAAAAAAAAAAAGAGAATTCAACAAGTAGATATATACGATTTTCATCAAACGTGCCTAACAATCTATTTGAGCAGAATTTACCCTGGGCTTCAGAGTCTGAGATCAGCATCTAATGCCTTTGGCTGCGTGCGCCGATGAGGTAACTGACGTTGATTTGCACACACATATAAATGTGGTGAGTGCATTGTCTAGACAGTAGTCATTCCGTTGCACGTGGTAAGGGATGCGGTCATTCCTGTTATAAAGAAAAATAATGTTAATTGGGTTGGAGGTTAAAAGAAGGTTGGAAAGAGAAGAGGGCAAGCAAATCTACCCCAAAGGGTGGGTTAATGGACAGCAGGACTGTCTGGGAAGGGAGAACATTGTCTGACATACATATCAAGTCCAAAATATTGTTTACAGACATATCACCCGATTGGACTTAAAAAGAGAACCTCTACATATAACGAATGATATTTTAGTGAATTTTATTTTGGATAAGAAAAAAATGTCAGACAACGATATTATGACATGAAACCGCACCATCAATACTTTACTTCTCTGACAGGTCAGTCTGTATCCACCAACTGTTGTAGATATTGCCTGGTCGTCCTGCATAGAAACAGGCTGGCCATCCTGCATCCTGGACATTCTGCATCTACCACCGGTTACAGATATCACCTGGCCAACCTGTTTTCTGTATAGATATAGCCTGGCCATTCTGTTTTCTGAATGAATATAACCAGATTATGTGGTTTCCTGTGTAGATATAGCCTGGTCACTCTGTAGCCTCTATATGTAAAGAATGGTCACTATGGGCATCCTGTATAGACAACCCTTGACACTGTGTATCTTGTATCCAGTATAGATATAGCCTGGTCATCTGGTATCTACCACGAGATATAAATATTGCTAGGTTATTCTGTACACTGAATCCTGCATAGATGTAGCCTGGTCTTACTATTACCTACATCGTAATAGCCTGGTCATGATATAGCCACCAGTAGGTACAGACATAGCCTTGTCTCTGAAACTGATCTGGCCTGCACTAGTGCACAGAATGGAGCTAATAAACGCAACCTGGTGTCCTTCTATGTTATTGGTGCTGAAACAACACTAACGATTGGCCTAATGTGGGAACCGATGAATTTTGATTGAGAAGTAGCTCTGCTCTTTCACAGAGTTTATGAATTAGTGAATGTGATCACTAGATGACTTAGATGGCCTGTCAGTTCGACCTCAAATAACCGACACCATGGGTTAGAAGTACTACATAGCTGTAGCCTTGGTGGTAGGGAGGGGATAGGAGCAGCATGACCCAGCCAGCCTGTTTTTCTTTTTTCCCCCCAAATGGGAGCTCTCTGTTTTGTCGTTCTGAGTTTTCAAATTTTAGTGTGCCATGTTGGTAAGTTTGGCTAATGGCCAGTTTGTGTGCGCCTGGTTGGTAGGACATGCAAGGTTTGTGGCTCCTTCCTGCCAGCCTGGAAGACAATGACTGGCAAAGTCGGAGGGAATACTAAGGGGAGAGGCTCAGAGTGGGTGGGGCTGTGTGTGCCAGTTTATAGTGAAATGTGTCATCATGACATGAGCCACTTGGGAATTACATCTTTATCTCCAAATCAGACCCATTTGGGGGCGTGGCCAAGATGACCGTGGCATAGGATGCTCTCCTCACTCCTCCGCCAACCAGTTGCAGCCAGCGGCGGCACCGGGACCTCAGTAACGCCATCACTGCGGAGCACCCTCGCCAGATGACTCCTAACCACGTGGTGCCCACAGCTTCGGCCAAGAAGAACATTTCCGTCGACCTTTGGTAGTTGACAAGATGACGGACTGGAAGTCGCGCCTTGAAGATGGCGGCTGCAGCCTTGCCAAGGAGATTGGAGGCCTGTGGCTGAGAGGGCCATCCCCGACTCTTCACCACAGTTTCGGGGGTCCCCACTACGCCTGGCATCGATGAAGCTGCTGCCCCGCTCTGCTTTTGCCTGCATTACGCTGAGTTTACCCAGTTAGGCTGAGGGGTGACCTGGCGTTTTGGGCTCCCCCATGCAGCTGAGGAGGCCTCGACTGAAGTGCGCTGGGCCTGCCCGCCACATTATCAACCGTATCTAAAGCCTTGGTCTTTGTGGTGCCCATGGGTGATTCACTGGTAGCTCCTGGAGGCCCTGCCACCAACCGAGAAGGTCCTCTTCACCAGTGGGCAGGATGGTGTATGCAGGGGAGCCCCTGGCTAGGTTGCAGTTGTGTACTTCCCTGTGGCACTTGGGGGGGCGCTGACTACTGTCATTGGCTGCTCCATTATTGTACTCCTTGCCTCAGCCTCACCAGAATTACGCATGTTGATGCCCAGCTTGTCTGGTCCTGGCCTTCATAGGGGGAGGCACATCTGCCCGATCGCTCCACGCCTGCATGTCCACACAGTTACTCCCCTCTACGCCCTGGGTCTCGGTCGACCGCCATTGGTGCAGAGTCCTTTCAACTTTGGGGTGCCCCGCGGCACCAGTGACAGTCTGGAAGTGACGTTGGCCACCTAGAAAATAACCTTAAGGACATGCTTACCCACCCCAATGGCACGTCTGCAGATGACAGTGAGCTGGCACCCCAGGACCCTTTCACAGGATCTTGCAATGATGAGGATGCGTCCCTGACATGGTCGCTTATGGAATCCTTTTTTTCTTCCCTCCGACAGCACCTCCAGGTAGTGAAACAAAACCTCTCACATGACTTTCAGGGGTTCAGGCAAGAACTGGAGGTTCTGGGGAACAGGGTCTCCATAATTGAGGACAATACCACTGCCCAAGGGGACGAGCTTGAACACCTGCAGCAGGAGTCCTCTGCCTTCAGGAGCAGCAGGCTGTGCACCAGGATCACGTGGAAGATTTGGACAATCGCTACCCCATAAACAATATCCGCATGAGAGGTGTTCCTACAGGGGCTGAAAATTCATACATCACAGACTTTGTGCAAGCAGTGTTTCGCCGGATCCTGGGCATGGACACCAAGGTCTTCATATAACTTTTTCGGACACACAGAGTTGGACCCATATCACAGTGGGTTGGCCGTGTGCCTCCCTCTGTCTCACCTCACAAGGGCACACCGACACAAGCATCTCTGTCCATGCACACCCATGACCATTAAAGTTATCAGCCTCAATGCCCGTGGGGTCAACAATCCCACTAAAAGGAGGGCGATGCTCTCCCTGCTGTTACCGATGGAAGGAGACATCTACTCCTTCAGGAAACCCACCTGATAACTCAAGAGTGTCATAGGCTGCGTGCCTGCCACTTTTGAAAACAATACTTTTCCCCTTGCCCCAATGACAAAGGGGGCTGGCCATCCTGTGCTCACGCTCCTTCAGGGGGACGATCTTGACCGAAGTAGCCAAAATACGGGATAGATTACAGGCCCTGTGTGTCCAGCTAAGGGGGCTCCTGTTCACAATAGCTACTATATATGCACCAAATGATAATGTATAGCACTGTTTTGTTGTGTGTGTGAAAAACAATTTGTGTCATTGCATTATATATGTATTTGAAAAGATAAAAAGAAAAAAAGATATGTGAGAAATCCAAAAAGGAAAATATATATTTGATATGAAAACATAATGAAACTATAAAAAGAGATAAAGAAAAAAGAAAAAGATTGACTGACATTAATAAAGAAATACAATTTCGTATCAAAGAAAACTACTGTCTGGAGTCTAATCTATATGTTTATCTTTTATGCATTGTTTTCACGTTATACCAGGCCTGATCTTTTGTGTTATATTATATCATATGTCTTGTGGTTAGCTTGTTGATTTACCCCTATAGGCTGCGTGCCTGCCACTTTTGAAAACAATACTTTTCCCCTTGCCCCAATGACAAAGGGGGCTGGCCATCCTGTGCTCACGCTCCTTCAGGGGGACAATCTTGACCGAAGTAGCCAAAATACGGGATAGATTACAGGCCCTGTGTGTCCAGCTAGGGGGGCTCCTGTTCACAATAGCTACTATATCTGCACCAAATGATAACCAGGAGCAGTTTCTTAGGCAGGCAATCCAAGACATCCTCGAGTCGCCAGACCAATCCATACTCATTGGAGGAGAATTTAACCTAATCATGAATAATGACCTAGATCGATCGGGACTGAGTTTTGGCCACACAGGGGCTCTCTCAAAGGCAAGGAGGAGCTGGCTGCAGGAAGTAGGGCTAGGGGACCTCTGGAGATAGGCACACACGAATGTCAGAGATTACACATACTACTCTCACGCCCATAAAAAATACGCTTGCATAGACAATTTTCGCAGTTCTCAGAGGATACAGTCCCTAGTCCAAGAACTATCTATTGAACCCATGGCACTATCTGACCATGCCCTGATGGCCATCACGCTTCGCACCCAGGCTGCTGCCGTGGTCCCCACCAGCCCATGGGACCACCCTACCCTGAGGAGACCTTGAAGGTGGTGATGACAGGTGAACCTATTGCCACCTCCGTGGCCGACAATAAAACTTGAAGGGCAAAGAGAGCAGACCTAGAAAGCTGGGTCAAAGAATTAGAAACTCTCCACCACAGGACTGGGAGCCCCAGGATCTGGAGACAGCTAGAGGCTGCATGGGCGTAACTTTGCCGCATAGACATGGACAGAGCGGAATATACCTTACTATGACCCCAACACAAATTTTACACGGGGGACAGATGCAGCAGACTTCTTGCCCACAGACTGTGAACTAAACAACAGGTGGAGAGGTTCAAGGCCTTTCGTATGCCGGAAGGTATGGAGGCGACAGGCAACTCCGACATAGCAACTTGATTTGGAGGCTTTTACCAAAATCTCTACAATGCCCAGAACCTCAGTGAGGCTAGTAGACTCACATACCTCCTGGAGGTGTGCATTACACAACTGAACCCGCAATAAGCGGAAACTCTAGATAAGCCAATCCACATAGAGGAAGCCATGTCAGCCATCGCTCACCTTAAACCTCTCAAATCCCCTGGCCCTAATGGCTTCTCTATCTTGTTCTATAAAACCTTCTGCTTGGCCTTAGCTTCACTGCTCACCGGACTGTTCAATTCCTTTGTGGACACCGGAACCCTCCCGCGCATTATGCTTGAGGTGTCCATAGCAGTAATACCGAACCCTGGGATGGGCTTCATTGTGGCTCATATCGGCCTATTTCACTGATTAACTTTGATGCCAAATTCTTCAATGGCAACTTAGTGGCTCACCTCAACCCCCTTATGTGATTCCTGGTGAACCCAGACCAAGCAGGATTCATCACCCACAGCTAATGCGAGGATAACACCAGGAGAATCCTGCATTTGGTTGATAAGGCTATACCCTCCTGTCGGGAAATAATGTTCCTGGCGGTTGATGCAGAGAAGGCATTTGATAGGGTGCATTGGCCCTACCATGCTGTTATCCTGAGGCACTTTGGCTTTGGGAGTCAGTTTTGCCACAGGATAGCACCGGCTACAGCGCACCACAGGCTGTGGTCCGGGTTAATGGTGTCCAGTCGGACTCATTCCCCATTGCTCTCTACATTGAGCTGATGGCACAGAGAGTGGACGATGACCCACACATCATGGGAGTCTGGTTCGGAGAGGACACGCACAGTTCACTGATAGAATCTCGATGATAAAAACATTGATGTTAAAAATATCGAGAAAAATATAGAATACAAAAATATCGACTCCCATATCTACACAGGTAAGTACAAAAAGATTGAATCAAAAATATCGATGTAAAAAATATAGATGTTAAAAATATCAATTTAAATATATATATAAAATAAAATAATATATATTAAATATATTAAATATTAATATTAATTTTAACAAAATAAATTAAATTTAATATACATTTTAACAAAATATAACAATAAACTTAATTTAAAAAAAAAATAAACACACAAATATAATTTATACATATATATATATACTTTAAAATAATTAATAAACTATCTATAATTTATTTAAAACTTTAAAATGATATAAAAATAAACTATATATATATCAAAATTTAAAATATAAAAAAAACATTATATAATAATTAAAAACATTAAACTATTAAAAAGTATTTAAACTTACATTTCCCAATACAATCAGTGCAACAGTAGGGAAAGTGTTGGGTAGCAAAATAATTAAATGTACTATTCCAACTCCAGTGAGTGCAACAGTAGGGAAAGTGTTGGATAGCGGAGGGGCAAAAATTACTATTCCCACTCCAGTGAGAGCAACAGTAGGGAAAGTGTTGGATAGCGGAGGGGAAAAATTACTATTCCCACTCCAAAGAATGCAACAGTAGGGAAAGTGTTGGATAGCGGAGGGGAAACAATTACTATTCCCACTCCAACCAGTGCAACAGTAGGGAAAGTGAGCGTAGTCCTGGGCACACGCGGTGAGCGTATTAGTAATATAATATGTATTATTGATGCGTTATTCAAATACAATGGTCAACATCAGTATTTGTCCAAATAGGTATTTTTTTATTTCAACAACAACTGTGTTGAATATAGTGAACCAGCCGACACGTGTTTCGTCACTGGGAAAGGTCTCGTGACTCATCAGGGCCGAGGACCGGATAAGAATACAGCAACCCGTTGGGGGTTAAGCCGAGATCGGGAGTAACAAGAAGATGGCGCAGAAGAGGCGCTGCGCTGGCATCAAGGATGCAGCGAGGAGGGAAACCGCGGGTGGTGATCTCCCTATGCTGACAAGCGTGATTGCGCTGGGGCGGGTACGCCACGGCAATCGTGGAAGGCAGGAATCAAGGGTAGCGGAGTGAGGCTGTCCAGTGTCCGGCTAGGTAGATGAGGTACCAAGTCAAGCAGGCGAGGTACGAAGGTTAGGCCCGGGTACGGGAAGTTGAGTAGTATCAAGAGTTGTATAAGGCTGGGTAAAGCAGACGCCTGTCTGGGGTCCGGATCGGAGAGCTGCGAGGACACACTGGAGCCGAGGAAACCGAGTAGTAGGGAAAGTGTTGGATAGCGGAGGGGTAAAAATTACTCTTCCCACTCCAGTGAGAGCAACAGTAGGGAAAGAGTTGGATAGCGGAGGAGAACAAATTACTATTCCCACTCCAAAGAGTGCAACAGTAGGGAAAGTGTTGGATAGCGGAGGGGTAAAAATTACTATTCCCACTCCACTGAATGCAACAATGGAATAACTGATGGATAGCAGAGGGGTAAAAATGTGTATTCCCACTCCAGTGAATGCAACAGTATGGAAAGTGTTGGATAGCAAAGAGGTAAAAATTACTATTCGCACTCCAGTGAGTGCAACAGTATGGAAAGTGTTGGATAGCGGAGGGGTAAAAATTACTACTCCCACTCCAGTGAGTGCAACAGAAGAGAAAGTGTTGGATAGCAGAGGTGTAAAAATTACTATTCCAACTCCAGAGAGTGCAACAGTAAGGAAAGTGTTGGATAGCGGAGGGGTAAAAATTACTATTCCCACTCCAATCAATGCAACAGTAAGGAAAGTGTTGGATAGCGAAGAGACAAAACTTACTATTCACACTCAAACAGTTAAAACAAAAATAAAAAACATTTAAAATTATAGAAAACCATAAAATTAAATAAACAATATTTAGAAATGAAAAATCAAATATATTAAATATATAAAAAATAAAAATATTATAATATTAATTACATATAAAAAACCTACAAATAATATATAATAAAAATAATAAATACAATTATAAAATAAAATTCTTTTAAACTAAAAAATATTTACAAACAAATAAATTAATTAATACATAAATATATTTATTGAATTTCCTACCCTATAACACACACCAATAACAAAACACTACAACATTTTTAATTAAAATGTTTCCAAAATTAACATAATTAATAATTAATAATCAATGTAAAAAATATTATTAATTTAAAAAAACGAATAAACATTAATTGACTACACACACTTTAACACTAGGATATCCACAACACACACCTAAATTAAAATCTAAAATAATAAAACGCAATTAAAACTTATTTATAAATTAAAAACTATTACTATTAACAACTAATAATAAAGTAATTAAAATGTATTTAATACCTACCCTTTACCCCTTTAAAATTAAAAACAACAGACAAAAATTAAACAATTACCCAAAATACTAATCATATAATTAACATTAATTAAAAACGATATATTAATTAATTAAACAAAAATTACTTCCCACCCTTTACTCCTATAAACACCAAAACAAACACCTTAAATTAATTACACAATTACCATAATTAATGATCAATTAATTAAAATGAATTAACATCCAATTATTAATTCATCAATTAACAATAAATTACTTCCCACCCTTAACACCTATAAACACCACAACACACACCTAAAATTAATTACACAATTATCATAATTAATTACCAATTAATTAATTTAAATTAAATAACAATCAATTATTAATTAATTAATAATAAATTACTTTACACATTTAACACTATAACATCTCAATTAAAAAAATATTAATAAATAAAAAATAATCAATAAATGTAATATAATTAAATTACTTCCCACCCTATTCCCCTATAAACCCACAACCCGCTACGGAACTAAAAATCTAATTTAAAAAAAATTAATAACTACTAAAAAGTTAACACGTATATCAAAAATACAAACAATTCTTATACAAAAAAACCCAACACATACATATAAAATATATATTAAAATACATAACATTAATAAACAAACGATATTTTTAAGAACTATAGGGGTGATTATGATGGCGGACGGACTTAAGTCCGTCCGCCATCATCCCGGGAATCCGGACCGCCCGCCCATATGGCGGCGGTCCCGTACATGCAATTATAATGCGACCGCCACTGTGGTGGTCGCATCGTGCATGTTTACCATTGCAGCCGGTGCTGCTGGCTGCAACATCCGCCGCAATAGCAAAAATGCATGTTGTGCATTTCCCTGCACTATGTGGCAGGCACCACGCGGTGCCTGCCACCTGGTGCAGGGAACTGTTTGGTGCCCCCCCAAGTGCATAATGCCCATGGCCCTGCACAAGGGGGGCCCGCAACGGGCCCCCAAAGTACATTCCCACCAGCCTTTGAATTGCGGATGAACCGCCATTCAAAGGCTGGCTTGCAGTGGCGGCTGGTATTAAGGGGCGTAGGGGGCGTTGCCCTACCTACCAGCATCGGGGAAAACTAAAGGGAGAGAATGAACACCATGGAGCAGTTTGGAAGTGCTCACTGCTTGGTGCTCCCCGTGAAAAAACTATGTAAAATGAAAATCTTTTTTTTGTGTTGGTCTCGAAGACTTCGAGACAAGCACAAAAAAAAGAAGTCGAAGAGTCTTCCTGCGCATGTGCAAAGCTGGGCGAGGACTATTCCTCGCCCTCGAGGCACAAGCGAGGAGTGAGGAGGAGGGTGACATCAGCCTTGTGGGAGTGGCTGCATAAAGCGTCAGTGCATGGGTTTCAAATGGGGCGCTAAGGAATTGGCCCAGGGCGCGGTCAGTGGAGCGCCATTCAGGATAATGGGAAGGGGCAGGGCTGGCGCACAGTGCAGGGGGTGGTAACAATTGCAGCACTCCCTTTCGCCTCCGTGAATTAGGCTTCCTAATTGGGTAAGGCGCGGCGACCTTAGGGGAGTGGCTATGCATTTCCGGGACACAGTTGCTGGAAAAAGAAAGGCGCCTGCAGCCGTGGTTTCAAACGAGCGCGCAGCAGGTTGGTTTTTTACTTTTATAAAGTTACCGAGAGCTGAATTCTGGCCCACTGAGCCGACAATATTAATTAACAGGTCTGAGGTCTGCACAGTGAAATAATCACAATTGTGGGTAGGGGCGCGTGCCAAGGCTTGGACAGCAAGCATAGGATAACATAGCTAGAGTGAAAGCAGATATGCCGAAGGAAAAAAAAGAGGGTCGAATATTTTTCACCACTGCAAACACAATTGTTTTTACGTTGAGATGTCCGGGGGTGATGCGGGCTGTGGAAAAAATGCAAGTCATGAACACCAGAGAGAGCGCACGCGCACAAGGAGTTCCCCGTGGGTGAAGATGGGACTGATTGTGTCTGCAGAGAAATCCGGGAGCTACAGCAACATTTTGAATGCTGAAAGACATAACTTTACTAAAACTGTGAGCAGTGGCAAAGGAAATGAAAAGCTTGCTTTACTTTCTCAGCCATGAACGAGTTTGGTGCCTTTCCGCCTTACCTTTGTTTCCTTCTGTTCTGCCCATAACTCTCTGAAAAATGCCTTTTCCTGCTCAAAGTTTCACTGGCACAGGAAAAGCTCGTTTAAGGTGCTCCGTTGACAGAGGCGGCTGGTCCATAGGGGCGCAGGGGCAGCGCCCCACTAGGGTATCACGTAAAGAAACTGCTCACTGAATCGGGCAGCAAAGCAAGAATGTAAGCAGACGAATTGACAGCTTTGACAATTCGTCTGTTTACATTTCCGGCCTGTGCTGGCAGCTGCTTCACAGGTGAAAGTGCGCATGAGTCGACAAACGCACAGCGCACGCACGCGAGAGCAGCAGGAGTCCAGAACTGGACTCCGACTGCGCATCTGCCAGAAGAGCGCTTTTGGTTTTCAGCTCCCCACTCCATTCACGATACATTAGGTATGCTGCGCATGCCCAGTGTAGTGCAGGAGTCTGAAGATGGGATCCTGCTCGGGCGGTGACGTACAGTCGCCCTATGCCCTGTCACATGCCAGGATACAGCCGAATCAGTCTTCTGATATGCCAGTCAACTTCAAGCAAAAGAGCGGGGAGAAGTTAGTTCAACTAACGTCTTGTGAGGAGACGTGATGCGACGTGGGACCGGAGCGGGAGATGCCTGGTAAGTTTATTTGTTTTTATGTAATCATTAAATGCCTCCCCGCGCGTCCCCCCCGAACAGGCGCCTGCCAATGTCAAGTTCCTGGGAAGTCGACGAGGGTTTTGATTTGTGAGGCGCTAACTTGAACAGCAAGTGTGGTAATAAACCAGTCTGATTAACAAATGAAATTGCAAAATAGGCGCGGACGCCTGCACAAACTAAAGGATTGGAATGTCACATTTCGGGCATATTAGTTTATCAACCCCGACCCTTCTCTGGTGGCCATGCAGCATTCTGGGTACAGAACGGGGAATGGGCGCTCACAGCTCTAAAAACACTGCAAACAGAGACTCTGCATATTGTTGCAAATATCAGCTGCATGCATGGCATGTTTTGTTTGAAAAACGGAGTGTTTTCATTTCAATCCACCAGCAGACACCATGTCTTGTAATATAATATATGTTGTGTGTGATTCACTCGTATAAAGCGCTCTGATACCAAGGTGTCCTGCAGGCGTTTATGCAGGTATTTACAGGGCTTTCACGTTTTGTATTGCAGCAATACATTTTCCTCGTCATATTTTGATTTGAAATGCATCCATTGTTTTGTGCAATTGCGTCCTTAACATAACAGGGAAGGCAGCCATTAAAATGTGCTGAAGTGGTTTCCCATCAAATAGTGACAGAAAATATCCACATTACATAGTACTTTAGATAGTCCCAATAATATATCAACCGAGAATTTCCCCATTATATTGTGCTATAGATACGTCCCATGATATGTGTGCCATGGGACTTAACAATCAAAACCTAGATATGTGGCACAGGAGCGCTGCACATAGTCATTTGGAAAGGAAATAGCTGTAGGCCAAGTCAGGGAGCAGGCAGACAAACATTTAGAATTGTACAGAGGGAGAAAGCAAGGGTGTCTAGAGCAGCAGCTCCATTGCATGAAAACAGGAAATTAATGTAAGGAAATAGTGTCATCATATTGATGTACAGCACTGCACAGTCAATGAATGTATTTATTGTATAGTTAAAACCATTACAAGTGTAGCAGTGTGTTCAAAAGTTAATGTGGGCAAATGATAACATCAGCATACGCAAAGATTGTCCTCTATAGCTCATCAAAATTGGCAATTTCTCAAATGATAAATAATTCAATCGTATTGCTTTATTAACCTTCCTGCTTCCTCAAATTTGATGGAAAATGCACCATTTGTCCACTCTTTTTCAAAAATTTCTCCGGGGGAGACCCCCCCCCCACCAAACTCCCTGTAGGTTGGTCAGGCTCGCTCACTACGTTAGCTTGCCGGAGTGCAGTACGACAATAATTTTACGGCACACCACTTTCAAATGTCACCAGCCACCACTGTCCGTTGATCATTTCCTGCACATGTGCTCAGCTCGGAGGGAACATGGCTAACACTATATGCACATTCTGCACACCGAGCTTGCCAATTTCACCACCATCACTAATTTCCTGACTTGAATTGGGGCACGGGGGCTGCCATTAATTATAACAAATGTACGGAGTCTTCTTGTGATGACCTTTACCACAGCCGATATCACAAGCCGGGGCTAGTTTGCAAGACACAAGAAGGAATAAAAAAAAAGCTTGTTACGCAAACGATCAGAATAATGCCTTTGTTTTCCACAGTAATGAGGCTACAGCCTTCGCGCTCCCGCCTTTAGCGTCCCACATTTACCCAAATAGTGAATCTTTACAGCTCCCACCGGATGCTATGCATTATGTTTTAATCTTCCATCTCCCCAATCCGAGCTAGGTGTTCTGGAACCCAGCACGACTTGCCTCCCTCCCCGAGCTGGATATTTTATTTTCTATGCCCCTGGTGAAACATTGGCCATAAGAAGACGAGGGCCAGGGCGAGGTGGCGGCCTGACTGAGAGAGAGTAACTTAATCTACTCTCCTGTCCCGCATTTGTTTGTAGTTGTCTATGCTTCCCTGCAAGGAAAACAAGCATTTGATTTCAGCAGAGCTGCTGAGCTGTGAAGCGCCTACTGGGGGTTTCTCTTCTAGTCCAAGGTAAGCCACTTTAAAATGTTGGCAATTCGTTTGTTTGCAGCGAGCGCCAATGGCATTTGTGAGCTACTTATCTTTAACTTACATTTTCAAGAAAAGCCTATTTGTGGCTAAATGAAGGGTGACGTCCATCAAACTATTATTTTCAACCCTACTGTTTTAAAATATTGCAGTCAGGCTAAATAGATGGCATGGGTGGAAGCAGGAATACAGTAAAATATGGGACAGTTTTAAATGTGTTTAAATATTTCAAGACTACACATTCCTAATTACTTTATAAATGTTCTCGCTTTCTGAAATTTGCTTTAACTTGCACCATTTGGTCCTTTAAAAAAAAAAAATCTCGGGGCGAGAGTCCCTCCATTTCCCCGTTTGTCAATTGGGCTCACTCGTGACACACATTCACAACTTTACGGCTCACCACTTTCAAATGTCACCAGCCGCCACTGCTGGCTTGATGCAGCATCCTCATTTGGCGGACAGTGCCTGCTAGGCACCGCCACCATTCTAGGTATGCTGGCTGGGTCCGACAGGCAATCGTAACGATTGCCTGTGTCGGACCTGTGGCGGACGGGCGTTCCTTCCGCCAACACACCACCCGCCATCCTTATCTGGCGGGCGGTATTTGGTCGCAGGATGGCAGTGAACCCGCCACAGGCAGGCTGCTGGTGGCGCATTCACTGCTATCATAATGACCCTCTATATTTTTGCAAACGATATTAAACACTTCGATATTTTTAACATCGATATTACTTACCTAAAATCGATATTCTTGACCATGAGAATCTGTATGTTGATATTTCTGACCCACGATATTTGCAACTCGATATTTGTGCATGTCGATATCTTTGATTCGATATTCTGTCCCTGCACCGACACGCACACCCTTAGTTTATACGCTGATGATGTTCTGGTCTCCCTCGGCGATCTGGCACACTCCCTTCCCACTTTCCTCGATGAGCTCCAGCTTTTCGGGTGGGCGTCTGGCTTTAAAATCAACCTGCAAAAATCTTAGGTGCTCAACCTCTCTGCCTCTCCAGGCACAAATGGCTACCCGATACCCACTAACCTGGTCGCAGTCTGACATCGCATACTTGGGGGTGCAGATAGCTCCCACAATTGAGGCTACCAACTCGATCAACTACCGTACCTGCTGTGCTGGGTGAAAGTGGATGTAGGTCAATGGAAGCACTATCACCTCTCCAAGTTTGGTGGCATTGCGGCCCTAAAAATTACAGTACTCCCCAGGGCCCTGTACCTGTTTCATGCACTCCTGATTATGTCCCCTGGTACACTCCAGACTTGTGGAGTTACTCTGCTTTATCTGGAATGGCAAGTGGTCCTGGATGCACAGGGTGTTAGCGTACTGCTGCACAGTGGAAGGGGAAATGGGGGTGCCCCCAATGGGGGAAGCGCTAATACCAAGCTGCACAATTGCGTTTCCTGGTTGAATGGCATGGGCGCGAATCAGAGAAACGTTGGTGTTTTATGGACTGTGCGATAGCGGGAACGCACATTTGGAAACCCTCTGGCATTCATGCAACATAGGAGCTGGGGTTGTTTCTCCTCACCCATCACAAGGGCTACCTTTGGGACCTGGGACTCAGTGGTGCTGCGAGGGGGCCTGACCACTTCTCACTCGGCAATGACTCCCATCCTGGGTAACCCTGACTTCACCCTGTGTCTCCATTCCACAGTCTTTGCCATCTGGCAACAGGCAGGCTGCAGATCGATAGGCCAGCTCTTTGACGAGGACGGGATAATTCAGTTTGATCGCTTGAAGGAGGACTATGGTGTCCCGGAATCTGAACGCCTCCCCTACCTTCAGGTCTGTCACTGGGTCATGCAGTCCTCCGATTGCCAGGGTGGGCAGAGGACTCTTACCCCCTCCAAGAAATGGCTCATTCTGAAGGACGTAGACATGCACCTTATAACTGACCTTTACGCCCTTCTCGCACAGGGCCATTCTGGGGAGAAGACTGCTGACCAATGGTGTTGGGACCTGTAGCTGGGACGTCCCCTGGCGCCGAAAGAATGGAGTGAGATCTATTACCGGGCACATCACATGGCATGTAACTTGGCCAGCATAGAAACGGCCACCAAGACTATCACTTATTGACACCTTACGCATGACAGATTTCATAAAATAAACCCCACATGCAATGGGACTTCCTGGCGAGGTTGTAGTGCCCCAGGTACATTGATACATCTTCTATGGCCCTGCCCAAAGCTAGCTCGTTATTGGGAGGATGTTCTGATGGACAATGATGCCCACATGGACGCGCAGCTGCCTCTCTACCCGGCCTATACAATTCTGGGCCTTCCTGACCCCTTCACCTACCCATTAAAATCCAAATGGGGGCATCAGATAGGCCTAGCTCTTAGGGCTGCGCATCTGGTGATTCTTTCACACTGGGGTGCCATCAAGGTCCCAAACACCACCTGGCTCCATAGATTGTGGTGGATCCTTGCATGGAGAAACTAACCCTGGCCGTGGAGTACTCCTTGGAGGACTATGAAGGACTCTGGGCCTCCTTTATCTTCCCCCTCTCCACAGAGTTCATCAAACTCACTTGCCCCAAATACCTGAGGGTCCTGTGCCTGCTTCCGGAGGCACATTCACACATCGCAGGTGCAACACATGCTGTCACGTAACACAACTACCACAGGGTGCTATATGTGATCTCGCCTTTTTTCTCCCATCAGGGTCACATCCACTTTTGCCTCTTGCTTAATCACGAGTATGGGGCAAGGGGGTGAGAGGGGGTTGGTTGTGTTTTTTACTGTTCATTCCCTATTTGTTCACCTGCCTGTAGTTCCTTTTAAGCACGGGTCTGTCGGCCGGACCACGCTTGCTGCTGGCATGTTGTTTATTTACTATTTGATACCCAAGATGCCCTCCTTTTAACTGGGGGCAGATAAGAGGTGTTTACCTCCAACCTGTCCCCAGGAGGGAGGCAGAAAGCCAGCTAGACCACTGGGGAGTGTATTTTGAGGGGGGAGGGTGGCCCTCTCTCAATGGGCTAGTGCTCCCTTCCCCTGACCCAAAAGTATTTCATCCCAGGGTCAGATTGGAGGTTGTTCCCTCCAATCTGCCCCGGGGTGGGGGGGGGGAGAAAGCCCACTACACACCAGAGGTTTGTTTTGGTGCAGAAATGGGTGTGGGTGGCCCACCCAGGCATCCAGCCTAGCCCCTATCTCTAAAATGACCGCAACAGTCTTTCTGCCGCCCAGGGGGGGGGGGGCAAATAAGAGGTCTTTAACATCAATCTGCCACCCTGGGGGGGGAGCAGAAAACCCTCTTAACACCAGGGAGTTTTTATTGCTTCAAGGTGTGGGGTCCTAGTCTCCACCTCCAATATGATCCCAACAGTCATTCTGCTCTCCGGGGGGCAGATAAAAGGTCTTTGACTCCAATCTGCCCTGCTTGGGGTGGGGTGGGTGGGGGGGGGGGCAGAAAGCCCACTAGACACCAGAGAGTTTTTCTGTTAAAAAAGGGGTTGGAGGGTGTTCACCAACAATCTGGGGTCAGAAAAACTGTTGTGACCATTCTGGAATGAGGGTGAAGCGCAATGCATGGATGAGCTGCATCATCCCTTTTTCATTTGTGGGAATAGTTTCTCTGGTGTCTAGTGGCCTTTCTGTCCCCAGAGGAAGATTTTGGGTGAACAGCCTCAATCCACCCAGGGTGCAGAAAGACTGATGCACTTGTTCTGGGATGGAAGCACGGCACAATGCCTGGCAGAGTCGCCCCAACCCCTTTTTTTATTTTAAAGAATATTTTCCCACTTGTGTCAAGTTGCCATCATTCCATCTCAGGGTGGGGGGCAGAAAGACTGCTGCACCTATAATGGGGTGGGAGCAAGGCGTGATGCCTGGGTGAGTCGCCCCCACGCCTTTTTTTGCCCACTCCAGAATAGGTGCATCAGTCTTTCTGCCCTACCCCCCAACTCCCCTGGGGTGGATTGAGGGTGTTTATCCAAAATCTTCCTCTGGGTTACAGAAAGGCCACTAGACACCAGGGGACGAATATTACCCAAAAATAAAAACATTAAAAAGGGAGTGGGGGCCGCTCACCCACACACCCACTTGTGTGGTTGGGCCAATTGCCTCAGACAGGCACAAATCAAAACAGGGTCAATGAGAGTTGCTCCATGAGACTCCCATTGACCTTGGTTTGATGTGTGCCTGTTGCGGGCACTATGCCCAGCCACACATGGGGTAGAACTTTTATCTGGACAAGTTGGGTTATGCTAAGTGGTAGTAATCTTGTGGATTCCTGCTGATTCTGGAAGTTTACTTCACAGAAATGCAAGGAAAATGTGCAATTTAAGGCCAAGTTTGAGGTTTGCAGGGCATTGTGGGTAAGAAAACTTTGTGGGATCTGCGCAAAGCACACCACCCTGGACTCCTATGGGTGTCTAGTTTTCAGAAATGTCTGGGTTTAGTACATTTCCCTTGGTGGCCGTCGATGCCCAACAAAAAAGCAATGCTACCCCCATTGCCAATCCCATCATTCATGTGACAGGAAATGTTGATGTCTCCACATTGTTTTTTGGGGACTTTCCTGTTGCGAGCACTAGGGCTAACCATACAAGTGAGGTACCATTTTTATCTGGAGACTTGCAGGAATGGTAAGTGGTAGGAAATGTGTGGCTCTCTGCAGATTCCAATACTTTCCATCACAGAAATGTGGGGGAAAGGTGTGTTTTTAGTCAAATTTTGAGGTTTGCAAAGGTTTCTGGGTAAGAAATCTGGTGTGAGCCATACGAGCTGTCCCACACTCGATTTCCCTAGATGTCTAGTATTTACAGGTTTGCTAAGTTTCCCTAGGTGCTGGCTGTGCTAGGGCCCAAAATCTACAGCTAGCCACATTGCAAAAAAGTTTAAGCTTTTAGTTGAAAAATGTGATGTGTCCATATTGCGTTGTGGGGCCTTTCCTGTCATGGGCACTAGCCCTGCCCACACAAAGGAGGACCATTTGCATTAGGAGACATGTAGGAATACAGAATAGTAGAACATTTGTTATTACCAATTGTGTTTCTCTGAATTTGTGCATTCCAAATGTAAGCCAGTGTGTAAGATAGAAAACATTTTGAAAAAAGCACTCTTAATCACATTCTAGTATGGGTACCCGCAAATTCAGAGATATACAAATAACCACTGCTCCTAAACTCTACATTTGGTGTCTATTTTAGAAATACAAAGGTTTCCTTGATGCCAATTTTTAACTCTATGTTTTACCATATGAATTACTCTATACCTGGTACACAATGAAAATTTATTGTAAGGTGCAGTTCAGTTGTTGGCTTGCGGTACCTTGGCTTCTTGGAAAACCTACAAACCATATATATCCCTGCAACTAGAAGGGTCTAGCAAATGCAACGGTATATTGCTTTTGTAAATCAGCCATTGTGACAAGAAGTTACAAATAAAAACATTTTCACAAATGGCCATTTTTTCCTAACCATTTTCAATATATTTTTTAATTCAACAGTTAGTTTCCTTGCGAATGCCTTTAGGGATCTACAAAAATTACCCCTTGCTGAATTAAGACTTTTGTTTACTTTTCAGAAATCTATAGCTTTCCAGTATTGCGCATGGGTTTTAAGCACAACAATTAGGAAAAATGGTTGCCTCTTTGAAAAATGCCAGAACTGTGGTAAAAAAATAGTTTTTTAAATTCAGCTCTGCATGTTCCTATAAGCCGGGAAAAAAGTGCCTTTAGCACAGCAAACCTGTTGTTGATGTCATTTTTAGGAGAAAAAAACAAACACTTTTTTGCAGAGCACTTTTTTCATATTTTTACCCCAAAAACTCAACATTCAACCATTTTTTGGTTATTTTCTCAGTCTCCTTCAGAGGAATCCACAAACCCTGAGTACCTTTGGAATCCCCAGGATGTGGGAAAAAAGGAATGCAAATTTGGTGTGGGTAACTTGTGTGGACAAAAAGTTATGGAGGCCTATGCGCCAACTACCCCAAATAGCCAAAAAAGGCTTAGCATTCCAGGGGGAAAAGGCCTGGCAGCGCAAGGATTAATAATGTATACATTTTTATAGTGGTCATCTCTTCCACTCCCTGTAGTTGAGCAAACTGGGCCAACATTTATGGGCTGTGGCATCCACAGAAGTTTGCCAAGTCAAATTTCTCATTGTTTCTTCTTGATCCCGGTGTACCATTCCTTATTCCTTGTTTTTTCTCCTGCATTGGCTTTTTTCGATTTTAGGGCTGCCAGGGCCTTTAATCTGATTTATTGATTTTCTTCTAGATCTTTTCGCTGTTTCATGTTTTTCCTCTAGCTGTAAACTCTATTCCAGCCCTCACATACTTTGTCTGTTGCAGCGGTCCCTTCTTCTTTTTAGGGCTTCTACTTTTTATATATGGTTCAGGCTGCGGGCCAATATACAAAAGAAAGCTCTTGGTTTTGGTGGAGGGGAAAGAAGAGCCTTCTCTGGTGCTTCAAGTTATTATTCTGCTATATCAAAGTATAAATCAAGGTATTTATTAAGACATGTCTCGTCTACTGGGACTAATTCCTCTTTCAAGAGTAATAAGTTGAGTACCATAAAACTGGGTAATGGTAAAAGTGGTTAATTGTGGCAATGAAGCATCAAAGGAGAGTATTATATGTCACATAAAACTAAGGGGCTTATTTACAAGCCCCTTGCGCCACTTTTGCGTCTTTTTTAACATGGGAAAAGTGACGAATGGGTGGCGCAAGGGGCTTGTAAATAAGCCCCTAAGTTAGTAAAAACACGTTTCTGTCTTAGGGTGTACAGCTGGAATCACCCTTTATGTTGAAGATTCCAACCTTTCTCTAATCCCCTATGTGGTCAGGCCCATCTGTGGCTTATTGTACTAGTGCGCCGCTGCAGGACTTGAACTTAACAATGCTTGTGTGTACAGGCCTGCTTTTCCAAGACTCTATCCCGGTGTTTCAGCTTTCAGTGACAATCTTCCTGTACTCCAGGATTGCCATCCCTCTCCACTCGCTCTTATGTGTCCCTCACTTTCAGAGAACTCTAGAGTTTCTAAGAATTTCCATGCATCGAATATTTCTCGGATTGTCCGTGCACTCTGGGATTTCTCGAAATTTTCGTGCACTCGCGTATTTCCTCGAGTTTCGGATTTTAAGTCTGTCACACGCTGGTTTCTCTCTCTAATACACAAACACACCAACACACCCATACATCTCAGCAGCAAGTGCTTCGCCAGGATTTAAGGCTGTGTTTATTCCATGTCTTTATTATTTATTCATGTGTAGGGGACATTATCAACCTTGCAGATTTCATATTCCAGGTATTTGCAGAACTGACGTCACAGCACTGAAAAACCTGCTGTGACAGAACATTTACAGAGGAAGCCGCTCTAACAGGTTCTGTTTCCAAAGAGCAATGCCCAGACTTGCAACAAACGTTTACAGCTTAGCAAACGAAAATATATTTGACCCTCATACATCTTGAAAAAAAGGAGAACATATTTAGCTCTGATAAATAAACCCCACGGCACTTAAAAAAGAAATAAAATATGATTTTACAACGCAAACAAAAGAAAAACAATCGAATGAAAGACTGCAAACCATAGAATGAAAGTGAACATATCTTTCTTGATTTCAAACGCCGTGCTATCATTTGTTTACCTTAATGTATAACAACATGAAAGTCTTATAATATCACCGCATGGGTCACATGCAGGAGGGAGTGTATCTGTCAATGAGCGGAATGCATTTTATCTTGGAGTTTGTGTCACATCAAAAAGACAACTCAAGCTTCCTTCTCTCTGTGAAAAAACATCCCCATCGCTGACAGATTCGCATTTACAATTCTATACATGTATATGCACAGTGCGTGTTTTGGGTGTATTGCGAAGGCTACATTGTTCAGCACCTTAGTGTTGGCATGTTATACCCGACCTGTCAGGTCCGGCTGCTGCTGCCGTGGCTCAGTTTGGTGGAAGATCGTGAGGCTGCTAATCTGTAGAAAGAAGCCAGCTGTGAACACTTTTTTTTTAAATGTTCCTAATTACAAAAGGTCTTCTTAGCTTACAATGATGGGTACCATGTTGGAGGGGTAGGAGAGTTGGATTCATTTTAAAGAGTCTGCCTACAAGAAAGCTACTTGTGTTTAATGATTGCCAACAGCATGGCTCTAGCTCTTTTTGTCAAAAATCATCACCTCGTTGCCCAAACACACAGATAATTTTTAATAAAAGTTTGATTTTGTTCACATTTGAATTCTTCCGGACCAGCATGACTAAGACGCAGGTAACAAATATTTATGGAATATTCTGAAGACTTTGTGAGGTGAAGAAGTAGAGGAAGTGAGTTCCAAGGGGAGAGGCCTTTAGAGTGCAAAGACCTTTCCCCAAATCATTTTAATCTCAACTCGAAGAGTGTCAGACAGTACTGGGGGGGCAATATAGGTATCTGATTTGACAGTATTTAGTAGACGATTCGGAAGTGTGCACTGGAACCTTGACACAGAGCCTAGCAGCTAAGCTCGAAACCTTTGTATGTATGTCTGTATGTGGTATTTCTACAGTGCAAACCTAGCATCAATGCTGATGTGAAATGACGAGTTGTTTTCAGGCCAAGAATGGGTTCAGCAGAAAAGCCGTCTCATGATTTTGAAGGTAGAGCTCTGTGGTGAACAATAATTCTGAATCGATGATAAGTCTGAGGTTTCTGACCTGACGCTAGAGTGCAGGTTGAACATTCTGGGTGTGGACTGGAAGGAGAAAGCGTGATAGGATCTTAAGTGCTGAGAAGCAGTATCCTCATTTAAGATCACAGAGTTGTTCCTCATTCATTGTTGCACACAGAAAAGGCAATCCTAGAGTCAACAGTTATTTTTCAGATCTTTCTGAATTCTGAAATGGATATGGGTGTTGTTGGGCTACATCTGATTGCTACATTATTTCCATTAAAGTTTATTCTGAGGCTTGGCTTTGAACAGAGCTGGTAAAAGGGAAGAGGCTTGCTGCAATGATGCACACCGTCGGTCACTTGGAAGATTTTAACTGCTTGGTCAGATTTGAGAGGAAAACCCTGAACCATTGAAGTGCATTTCCTTCTATGCCATACATGCTCTCCTAACCAGTGTGAAAAATTGGGATACTGATTGACAGGGGTGTGACCCCTGGTCGAGCAGCAACCACAATCCTTGTTAGGGTAAGGCACAAGGAAACCCCAAATCAACCTGTGCTCAACCCCCTGGTCTCTTGGCCCAGAGCAGTCAGGCTTAACTCAGAGGCAATATGTAAAGTATTAGTGCAACACTTCAAACAGTAAAACAGTGAAAAAACCTCACAAAAGGATCCCACACTACATTAGAAAAATAGAGATGAATCTAATAAATAAAACAAGAGCAAAATTACAAAAATCCAATCAGTAGACCTGGAGTTATGATTTTTTAAGGAATTAAGTGCAAAATAGCACCTAAAAGCATAAAGTGCCAACTGTGGCTATCTGGTCATGCTGGACTGGGTCAAACTCAAAAGTTCAATCCGACCACGATGGAGTGCAGGTCGGATACAGTCCCAGATTAGTCCTGCTGAAGGTTTACTTTTGCAAGTTTTGTTCCAAGAGTCCATTTCGCGTTGGAGAGAATCGCAAGGACCACTGAGAGCGTCGCAGGAAGTTGTCAGCGTGGCTCGAAGAGCAAGCCGAGTGCCACAGATAGGTGGGCTGGTGCTTCACATTGGCGGTCCCCCACGAGTGCTCGATGCTGCAATACGAAGAGTCGGGCTGGCGGTGTCTCGCGCTGATTTTTAGTGCGTGCTGCGTGATCTTGGTACGAATGGCCCAGTTCGCGGTTGCAAAGAGCCCAAAAGCTTGATTTCAGAGCCAGTGAGGCACACCAAGGGTCCAGGACCTGAGAGGCCCCACTTGGGAGTCAGGAACTCGCTGCAGCTATGTCCAGGAGCTGTTTGAGGAGTCTTTTATGTCCCTGAGGCTCAGGTCAGGAGGCCTGCAGACTAGCCCTTGGAGTAACTCTGGGGTTCTGGGTTCAAGATGAAGTTGCAGGTCCAGTTCTTCTTCTGCAGGCAAGAGGGCAGCAGGCAGCAGGCCAGAACAGCAAGGCAGCAGTTCCTTTGGAACAGCAGTCTATCAGAGTGGCAGTCCTTGTAGCAGCACTGCAGTCTTTCTTCCTGGCGGATTATCCACAGATCCAGAAGTGTACTGAAGAAGTGGTGTCTGAGGTCCAGTATTTATCCACAGTTGTGCCTTTGAAGTGGTGAGAAGCTTCTAGAGGAAGTCCTTTGAAGTGCACAGATGCCCTGCCTTCCTGGCCCTGGCTCCATACTAACTACAGGGGGTTTACAGCCCTTTGTGTGGAGACACAACACAGCCTATTCAGGGGTAGGTGGGGCTGGGCCCAGCTCCTTCTAAACATCCTGCCAGTGATGGCCCATCCAGACACATCTAAGGCCCCCCTTGTGTGTGGCTGTCTAGGAGGAATACACAAAGCCCAACTGTTATTTACACTCAGTCACGAGACCAGAGACAGGCAATAGGCACTAAATGGCTTAGGCCAGAAAGTGCCAACTTTCTAAAAGTGGCATTTTCAGAATTACAATTTAAAATCCAACTTCACCATAGGTTAGGATTTTCAAATGTGATTCCAGAGACACCAAACATGAAGGGGTCACCTGTTCCCAATTGAAAATTACACTTATAAAATGTAATAAGGTCATTCCAATGTTAACCTATGGGAGAGGTAGGCCTTGCAGTAGTGAAACATGAATGTAAGAGTTTTTAACTACCAGAACATGTAAAACTTAAAGGTACATGTCCAACATTTTACATCCACTGCACCCTGCCCTTGGACTGTGCAGGGCCTACCTTAGAGGTGACTTATATGTATTAAAAATTAAGGTTTGGGCCTGGCAAAAGGTTTATTTTGCCAGTTCAAAATGGCATTTTAAAATTGCACACACACAGGCTGCAATGAGCCTGAGACATGTTTAAAGTGCTACTTAAGTGGATGGCACAATCAGTGTTGCAGGCCCACTAGTAGCATTTAATTTACAGGCCCTGGGCACAGGTAGTGCCACTTTACTAGGGACTTACAGGTAAATTAAATATGCCAGTTGGATATCAGCCAGTGTTACTATGTTTTAAGGGGAGACCACAAGCACTTTAGCACTGGTAAGCAGTGATAAAGTGCACAGAGTCCTAAGGCCAGCAAAATGAATCCAGCAAAAAGGTGGAGGGTAAAGGCAAAATGTTTAGGTGTGACCCTGCAGACGGCCAGGTCCACCAACCAGTAAGAAGAAGGTTGTGGTCCACTGTATCATCAGCACAGGGCAGGTCAAGAAGAATCAAATGGTGATCATGGCCCTGGTCCCTGAGGCAATTAATTACCTCAGTGGTTTGAAGAATGCAAGTCACTGAGGAGGTTGTTTGAATTCAAATGGAGCATTGTGTAACTATATCAGTACATTAACACAAACCAGGTGCACGGGTTCCTTCATAGGCATAGACTAGCCTGTGCCATAGTCACACTCAACAATGCTACTCCTTGTTAACCACGGGCAGAGACCTCCACTCCGCCCGCGGAGTGTGCGGAGATTTGCCTCCTCCGCATTCCGCGGAGAACGTGGAGAAGGCAAATCTCCGCACACTCTGCAGTGGAGCGGAGTTGGCCAGCCCCCGCCTCCACCTCCCCTATATTATCAAGTAAATCTACATTACGTAATAGTAAATTAAAACCACTTACCTGGCATGCGGCGTCCCCGGACTGCCCTCCTCCTCTTCCTCGCAGTATCTATACTGCGAGGAAGAGGAGGAGGGCAGCCTGGGGTCGCCGCATGCCAGGTAAGTGGTTTTAATTTACTATTACGTAATGTAGATTTACTTGATAATATAGGGGGGGGGTGGAGGCGGGTGGCGTAGCGGAGTTCCACGGAGTTTGTTTGCAACTCCGTGGACCTCCGCACAGCCCCGCTACGCCCACTACGCCCGGGGTTACTCCTTGTGTCACTGTCACCATTGAAGATATTACTGTCTGAATCTCCTTGGGTCATTTCAGAATTATGCTTACAGTAAGGAGATTTCCTGCTTCATCCACTGCTTCCACAGCACTGCCCTTAGAACACTGTCTTCATGACACTGTCCTTAAATGTAAGACTATACACTGGGACACATTACTTCGGTGTATGAATCTGCTCAGCTGACTTCTTGTCCTTGACAGACTTTGCCTACCCTCCTCACTGGACTCGTCCTGCAGAGCCTGGAGCCACTCAAGAGGCACGTTCTTTATTTCATGTTAGTCCCTTAAGCTACGGCAACGACAGGTAGGCCTGTCAGTGCTCCATCCTCCCTTCAACTGTCCCTCTCTCTTAGCTTCCACTCCAAACCACACACCAGTCTTATATTACATCATTCACTCTCAGCATTCCAGACACCAACTTAGACATAAAGACATACAGTGAACGGGAAGACACAGAATACTGCACCATCTTGCTTGCCTGATGCGGGAGTGAATCCTGCTTCGCATATACAGGCCCCAAGAGGAGAACAAGTCATCTCATCTCTAAAACCCTGTGTTTATGTCTGTGATGGGGTTGTACACATAGATCTTCTGCAGGACGTACATGGAATGCAAACAACAGCGTAATGCCTCTGTATCAACATCTGTGAGGACGCGAGACTAAGAAAGTGTCAGAGGGTCCTAGAGGATCCTTGCAAGGTCAAAACACATTGAGGCTTCACAACATCACTCCTGATGCCAGATGCATATGAAGTAACATGCTAGTGTTGAGAAGAGGCACTTTGAAACCTGTTGGGAGCATATGTGCCTTTTCCGAAATGCATTGAACATTTCAGACCAACCAGTGTTGACAGACATTATGATCATGAACACCTGACAAGCTGGTCTGATGCTACATCAACTCCAATGTCTGCAAAAGAAGCACATCAAAGGCACATCATACACACATCCTAATTGAGACATTTATCACTTCACATCCTAAAACATTAAATGTATGTACTCCACACTTTGACCCTCTGCTCTACAATGTCAGATGTTCTCATTAATATTCTGTTGTGATCTGCTCCATCCAACTCAGCAGCTGCTTGTTCAGTGTGGGAGCAAAAAATGAATGGTCCTAGATTTTAAGAAAAAGAAAGAATTAGACACAAACTGCCCATCTTCTTTATACATCCATATCAAGGACCTTTCCTTATACATTCTAGGTTCATTGGTGCTAAGTGCAAATGTATGCCACACCACAAGAGATGCCATTCTTGCCATAAGTTGCCAAGTTCTCCTTGACCATGGCCTTGAGAAATACAATATAAAGTACCATTTTCACACTACATTGTGAGACGCGCCTGATTGCAACCTGGTGAATGCCGATCATTTGAGTATTAAGTAAAACAACTCTAAAAGTCATAGAGGATAATGATTTCAGAATGATAGAGTGATCACAATTCCCTGATGGTGGGGTAATTAAAGCTGATGACAGATGGTGGATCGTCTTGATCAGTTGGTGGTGCTTGAGGATAACAGATGTGTAGATGAGTGAGTATCAGGCTTTTGAGACACAGTATCTGCTCTGCTATCCTTGCCTGACATTATGAATGTTATATTAGGTAGAAAACTGGAAACAGATGTCTTTAAAACTTCAAGGCAAAGAACAATCAACGGTGTAGTGAATTACTAAAAACTAGTGTCAACAGAAATCAAACATTTGCACAAATGTGCAAATCTACATAAACATTGACCCTTCTATGACTCAGGATTAAAAGAAGGAATTTTGTTTGGTGTATGGAAATCTGAAGTTCAAATAGTTTGCTGGGTCAGTGTTAAAACTAATGATGGAGCAGGATTTCGCAAAAAAGAAACCTGCTTGAATGAATACCCCCATAATACGTACTAACAGTAAGTAGTAATAGAAAATTAACGTGCACCTTACATGAACACAGGGAAACTGCTTTGCGCATGCATGCACTAACGTGATAATGCATGAAAGAACTAAAACCGTATTTACATTATGTTTTGAAAGAAACAGGAAATAATGCATGACTAGGCCACATGTGCATTTCGTAGTTTGCATGTTGCAGCTTGCTTTGAAATTATAAATAATATCGTTTTTGCGTAAAGCTATGCTAGGAAAAACGTTAACAGGGAATAGTGCAAAGGTGGGTGGTGAACAGTGAAAACTACATTATCACATAATTAATGAATGTTCATTTTCCATTTGCTATAGTGAGCTGGATGAGACGCCATTTTCCTTTAACTTAGCCGTATAAAGGAGGGGTTGGATAAATGAGTGAAATTGATCTGTCAAAGGCACACTGAAGCGCTGAGCACAGCAGAAGAAGTGAAAGGGTTGAAGGCCAATGTGATGATCGCTTGCCAAGGGATGTGACGGACCGTGGGACAGAAAGACTCCTTCCGCGGACATTGCTTAAATTTATGTACAATTGTAACATGAATTAAATCGTGTGAACAGAACAATTGTGAAAGTATGGGAATGGGAATAAAACAATGAATAAGCCCAACTATGAGTGAAGTCACTATGGTGTGACAGACCACCTCCTAAACCCTCAAATCATCTGGTTAGTTTTGTGAAACGTTTCAATTGATGTGGGATGGACATGAGGTTTTAGGGTATAAGTGGGGTGCCTTTAGGGGTGTGGTTAAGTTAGGCTGACTTGAGAGAGAGAGAGAGGAGATGCGTCGCTGTTCGTCGGTTTGCATAGAGGCCTAGCTGTTCCTGTCCTGTCCCGCTCCTGTACCTGTAATCTTTGTCCCCTGACTCTATTTCAGGGGACCCCCCACCATCACTTTGGCCAGAGGTGTGGTTTTCTACAGATCCGTCGGGTTTCTATTATTCTGACTCGTTCTTGCACAATTTATCTGCAAATGTATTTTGTCTCTGAAACTTTTGTCTCTTCATCTATCCACTCCTTCATGCACAATGTCAGTATTGATAAATGAGTTTGTCTCTATTTGAAATTGTTGATGTTTTTCTCTCCCTTTGTGAATTCATTGTTTGCATTTGTGACCGTATGCATTGAGCATTTTATCATTTAATTTGAGATAAAACTTTATTAACTTCAATGAGATTCTGTGTTCATTTAGTTGATTGAATGACTAGCTAGGTAGTAGTATCAATACCATCAACTATTCAACTAATTGGTTCATCGACCAAGTAGAAGGAAAGTTGATGAAAAAGTTAGATAAGTATTTTGAAGATGCCATTCATGAATTTTAGAAAGAAAGGAATTGAACATATATAAAGTGACCCCAGCGCATCAGGGATTTGGGTGTATGTGTATAGGCCATTGTTCAGTTATATTATTATGTATTGATCCCTGATCAGGTATTGGCCTCGCGCTGGATCACTAATCAAACCTAAAACAATATCTAAACAACGTAGACCCAGTTTTGATAATACAATATTATGAAACAAACACAAATTTCATTGGTATAAGTAGGATTTGAAACGCCACAAAAATGTGGAATGCTATTTATTTAGCGCTGCGTTGTATTAATTTATTTAAGTTTAATATTCTGAAGTAGGCTACTTACTGTGGATACTGATCTGGGCAACTACGAATGGTGCAGTGTTTCTGGACCTGAAATTACTAGATCCATGAAATACTAGACCGGGTAGTACCTCACGGGGTTCTGCAATGTGCACCCTGTAAAACCATGGCTTGAGAGGACCAGGGGTTGAGGGTAGGTGTACAGTTCACCCCCATTCACACCCTCCAGCATCACGAGGAGAGCCGACAATACTCCTACTATCCCTGGCATAGTCAAAGACTGCCAGGGATAGTCCTCCACCCCGACCTGCTACTGCCCCCTGTTGCCACGTATCATCTCCTCATTGCAGATGGTAAAGCGCAAGGGCAAACTCCCCGGAATCAGGCAAAACCTGTGCAAAATTAAGTGTGGGTCCAGTTGGTTATTCCCCTTTGTGGGAAGGTTAACTCGTGATTCCCATTAACTTACATTGGAGTTGATAATTGCTTCCATGGTATCTGCCCACGTAATAAAGAGGAATAATTATCAGGCAACTCATCATGGGGCCCCACGTGTTTTAAGTAGACACAACTTTTTCATGCAATTAAATAACTACTCAGTTTATACTTCTCTAAAGCATGAGACACTGGATAGATATTAAATACTATAAATTAATGATCTTTCATGCAGATATCCACAGGAAAAAGTCAAGACGCGTAGCTTACAAACTGTCCCAATCAACAATTACATCCTCCCTGGAAACAGCCACAGAAAAACTCCTGCTAATCTTCAAATGCAAAATCACCCACTCCAGAGGCCACTTGCTCAGGATAGGCCTCCCCATCTCCAGAATGTATTATCCCCGATTAGAAGTGCATTAAACTTACCTTCACGCATGGAGCAACTCAACAACTGCTAGATCACACACGCCCTCAAAGCAACAGCCCTGAGCTATCCCTATGCAGCCCCAAACACAGAAACTCTAATGACCTCAATCATTGATCAGGCAGCTGTAGTCAATAGACTGTATTCTTCTCTGATGTTCCCAAATCATGTAAAACATATTTGTGTTTCTATAGTGAACACGTATATACTGTAGAAGGGTTTATTTGTTTTCTAAAGCTGCCTAATCAAAGATTTTGTTACGTTTAGCCGTTTTGGTTAAAAATCGTATTCAACACTGCAACGTATTAGTATAAAAGTAGATATCTTTCATGTTATCTAATTTAAAGCACAGAAAATTCATTCCACAATGTTTCACTTTTAGAAAAAAGAATTAAAGAATTGAAAAGTGGGTCTACTGAAAAAAACAAATCACCAGAGGGGACCATTATAGCTGTGGCACAAGGTATGGGGAGCAGAGAGAGTTTATGGGAGGGCAGAAAGGCTTAATGTAAAATATGTGTTCCTGCTGGGGCTTGTTTTTAGTTCGGCTGGGCTAGGGGATGGAGGGCTCTGAAGTGAGCGAGCAAAGAGGTTGGATATGGGGTTCTACGTTTTTACCTCTCTGACGCGTATGATAATTTTTAAACCAGCTTGAAGTTTTTTTGATGGAGGAAGTGCCAAACCCAGTGCTTAATTTGAGCTGGTGGTTGCAGCTGGGGCCTGCTGGCACAAATTTTTGGGGATCAGCACTTATTTTTCCTTAACAAACTTTGATCCAGAGAAAAATACATAAGTGGGGAAGAAGGAGAAAGAAAAAGAAAGAAAAATAGTGATGAAGGGAGAAAGCAGAGATGAAAAAGAATAGGGGTGGGTGAAGAATTCTGCCTCCCGGCGGAGTTTGCGGAGTTTTGCCAACTCCAAGCGCAGTTCTGAAAAACTCAGCGAAGCATAGTTTTTTTTCTTGCATGGCTCGCCAACATTAAGTTGGCGAGCAAGAGAAATCGCGCGTTAGGCCACCTCCGGTTGAGATTTCTGAACACGGGTGGGTGCAGCAGGTCGCTACCACTGACGTTGAGAAAGCTGCCGCTCACGTTGAGGAAACTGCCGCTCGAGTAGAAAATCTACTCGATCGGCAGAAAGAAGCAGTGCCCTCAGGCGCTCCACGTTATGCCGTTCGTGCTGATTTTACAGCACGAGAGAAACTCCTGCTGCTAAAAATCAGGGTGAACAGCGCGACGTATCGTACTCTGACACTCGCAGAACTCCGTCTAGTGTGGCAGAGTTTTTTCAGCCCTTCGCGGAGCTCCGTGAACTGCCCAGGACTAAAAAAGAACCTGCAAGAGTGATATTAAGAAGCAGGAGTCAAAGAGGTATGAGGTAGAATCAAGACTATGCAACCTTGGTACTGGGCACCCTGACCTTCAATACTTGGTCCTGGCACCTATTTGTTTGCACATTTAGCACTGGAAACCGTAGGGGACTACTCCCTGAACATAACGTGATGACTTTGCTTTTTTCAATTTTAGGATGCCAAACTGGCACACTATTTTTCTTGAAAAAATAAAGCCAAATTATTAAGATCTCTTAATGTTTAATGGAAGGTGTATTTCAGAACAACATAATTTACCCGTTGTTTTAGTTGGAATAATTTTCGGTGCTTTAAAATTAATTGAATTATTTCTTTGGATAAAATTAGGTGAAATGGTACAGAAACTAATTTATTTGAACACATGGAATGCTAAGTGAACATGTGAAATGAGTGAGATAGCTCTGTTAGTAAGACCTAGTCTGCTCTGTGCAGTGGGCACCCTAATTGGCCGAGCAGTGCTCGAGGGTGCCTGGGCCAATGCATTCTATGGAGTTCAGTGTTCAATAAAACAATTCATACAATCAGTCTGCGCTCTCATGTGTTTTCTCTCGGAAGGCACGAGGTCATTAACTTTAATGGCTACATTTTCTCTCCATAAAGCGTAACTAAATAAATGTCTGAGTTAATATTTGCGAACACCCTTCTCGCACATAAAAGTAGCTCATGGATTTATTGGCTCGAAAGTCGATGCAGTATGTGGACAAAACAAAGTCCTCCGCGCTTTAGAAAAGAAGGGACAGCACAGCTACAGCGCCACGGCATTCATAGGCCCCAGGTACCATCTCTGCAAAGCAATCTAAGGTAATGTAATTTTAATGTTAAGCTTCATTAAAAACAATTACAAAGCAGAAATCCAAATCATAAATACAACTTATAATAATGCTAACTATACACTTTCCATAAAATAATATTAAAAGAAATACAGTGAAATTGTTCCAGGCCTACATTGCTGAAGCCTAATGTAATTTACCCATACACATCAATGCACTTAATCACTGCCCAAATGGATTTCACAGGGGCACCCGTCAAAAATGTATATTAGGACACTATATGTAGATTTTTAATTACGCTTCTTTTTAAAATCTGAAAAATAAAAAGTGTTTAAGTGAACAAGACAGTAAACACTACATTAATTTTTTTCTGATAACCTCCTCTATCGTTTCTGGGGAGAAATTGAATTGCTGAATTCTTAATCACAGAAGAGAACACGCTGCTAAGCGACTATTCGTTTGCTCCTTCTTGTCCCTCGGAGGTAAGACTTCCCTGGTTTCCAGCTATTTTTGTGCCCTCTTTCCTTCCATTGTTGTTTCTGTATGATTGCTATTTGTACCCAGTTGATGCACTACGGATTAATTTAATGTGGAGCTGATTAATTCTGCACCATTTACATACAAAAACTTCAGGCATGACTTAGGGTCTCACCACGAGGTCACGATGAATCCCAATTCACCAATAACTCTGCAAATCTGTACTATTTCACCCATGGACTACATCTACTAAAAGAAGATTTGGTCTTCGAAGAAATATTAATGACATAATAGGCATTATCCGGGGGATTAGGCAAAGAATTGCCAATTATGCAAAGATTTCTCATTTTTAAGGGAACCCTCAGGGTCATGTTTAAATCCCCTTGGAGTTACTGATGGCCCCAGTATTGGTAATCCCAGGCGGCACAGATGTTCGGGGATATAATAAGGACCATATAATGATGCCCTATGACTTCATCTTTGAACAACTCATTGACATTCATGTTCATCGGTTGAATAATAGAAGACATCCGTACATGAGTGAATAAGTGACAAATATGGGTAGATTGAAACCCAAAACCAAACTGCTAGAAGGAACAACATCTGTGCATACCAGAGAAGGGCATTGCGGCTTGAAGAGCCTGAATTTGATAATATTTGACCACACATGATAGGCCCCTTGAACCTTAGAGGTCCCTCAACCTACTTATGGTTTTTGCTAATACCTAATATCACTTTTATGTGTGATTAGGAGAGGCGCTGGTGTAGATTGTCATGGAGGAAAGTGTCACATTCTACTGACAGATATACACAAATCAGAAAACAAAAACTGTTTTTATCTGTAATGCTCCTCAGAACTTCCATGACTACATGTCCAAGCCAGGCATGAATCTAGCTTGTTGTGGATGCAGCAGGCTTTCTACTCCATGTAATAGCGGAGCAGTGATACTTGATTAGGAGGGAGGCTTAAATGAGATTTTGATTTTTAATGCTCAGCAATTGTGAATTCTATTTGGAACATGGCTCTTTGCATGTCGAGGATTGCTGCCCCCTCAAGGAAATTACAATCTGGATTGCATGAAAAGTACAGTGGGTAACAAGGCTTTACTGTTTGAAAAAGAGAATACCCCACCTGTCTGCAGTTATAATTTCCTATGTCCACAGATTTGAGCTGATGCTACAGTGAAGAATTTTCTTACCATTTTGCATGACGAGTCCCCAATTGACGATTGCTATAGGAATGTGACTATCTTTAACTCTTGCTGCCTGTAATAAATGGATTCACCATTTATTCTCTAATGCATGCAGAACCATCAGTTTTCCATTTGACATTCGTTAATGTTTCTAAAATCTTCAGTTTGCTCACCTTTTTCAATGGTTAATTCTTTCACCTTAAATCACTTGCAAAGTTTTAAAAACTTTTACATCTCTGACCCATTTTAACGCTTCACATAATCTTTTAATATTTCATGGTTTCCTACACTTATTCTTTAATTTCTTTCTCCCAACCCCTTATACACTGGTCCAAAGAATTTGTTTGTCACATCTTCCAACTCCTATTCCGCCCTTTTCTTTCCTCATCTCTTTGAATGATTATTTCATCATTTAATACTGCCCCTCCAATTCACATACCAACATTTCTTCTTTCCTTCTTGTCCGACCTTAAGCTTGACACCACTATCTTCTTCTCCCATAACTCTTTTAATACTTTTCTCTTAATTCATGATACGTAAGTCTACTCTTTCATTTTTGCCATTATTTTAACTATTTATTTCCACCCTTTTCATTTCTCTCTTCAGTTTCCTTCTCTCACCAGTTAGTATGTTTGTCAAACCATTCACCACATTTCCTTGTCCTTAGTAGATGTACCTCATTGATGAGGCCCAACATGGCAGAAATTGGCATTTGCTTATCTGATATTCATTGTTTGATAATTATCTTATTCATGGTGAAAGTTGTATTTATTAAAATAAATGTGTAATATTTGCATATATTTATATCTGCCCTGTCGTGATGTCTAATTTAGCTATTTTTAGCATCATTTTAATCTTTGAGCCATTTCTCTCATAATGTCCCTGCTCATTAATTTACTTCTTCATTTCATTTATATCCCGTTCTCCTATTCTTTTCATTTCAACAAGTGTTTTTTGTCTTTATATATAAATGATTTGCTTAATAGCCAATAAGCTAATATGTCTGTTTAATATCATAATTGTTGAAAGGGATGCAATTTCATTTCATTTTTACTCTTCTCCTGTATTCTTTTTCCTGCCAGAAGTATTTACTTCTCCACCATCTTGTCTCTTCTCCCTCAGATTTGTTCTTTCTCAAATCTTTTCCATTGTTATACCTTGCACTTTTCTTAATAATATTATTTGAGTATAGACTGCACTGCACACTGAATTGTGTTGTAGCAGTCTATCTATGATACACTATTCTCCCTCTCACTGCTACTAATTCAATTAGTCTCAGAAGTCTCAGCCAGCCCTGACAGAATTAGAATCCGTGACCTGAAGTCTGCCTGCTTTGTGCAATAGCAACCAGGGGGTTGAGCTTAGGTTTATTTAGTTACTTTATTGGTTCACCCTGACAAGGACTGTGAATATTACTTGAGGTGGCCACTTGGTGGTCAAGACTCACTCTAGCTAAGGCCAACAGTGTCGGGGTGCTGAGCAGTTGCAGGAAAGACCTCTTGTAGCTTGTTGTGTCCCTGTAGTTTGAACAGGAGGTCAACAATATGACCCCTGGAGGTCACTTCTTTGTTCTGAGTAGAAGAGGGAGAGCACGGTTGTGTTTTTAATACTTACACACTCTCTTTTCAGTGCCACAGCCGATATAGACTGCCTCTTATAATCTGCCTGGAATTATAAAACAGAACTTGACTCCACTGCTCCTCCTTGCTATTCGTCTATCACACTCCGAGTTGTATGTTTGTAGGACTTAAAACTGTTTATATTTCAACAGTTGACTAGAGTTCTTGGAAATTGACAAACGTTTTACCAGCCCATATTCCACTTCTTAATATTAAACTTGTAATGCAAAGCAAAAAAAAAATTGAAGTATTAATGTGATTAGATGCAATAATCGAATGCCATGCACTGAATCAACTGTACTGTTCCAAATTACATATGGATAAATAATCAAATGAGAGTGTTTGTTTTGTTTGTGGCGCTTCCACACTACATTTCAACACCCAACCCCAAGAAAAGCATATTGCATAAATTACCACTGCTCGGACGTGCCATATAATTGGCTATCTTTAGGTTCCAAAATGACCTCCATTATATGCTGCACATATACACTTAAAACAAACCTTTCGGCGTATGTTATAACAAACATGCTACAAAGTACAGTATGCTATTTAGAGGACTTTCAAGGAGCTCCCAAGTGCAGCTGACACAAAGATACACCACACACAAACATCCAAACAATACATTAGACAGGTCCCATTATATAAATTAAACATAGTCTGGATATGGCATATGGCCAACTATTATGAGGGTCCGAACCGGACTTACCAGCAAGATACATCACATACACCACCCAACACAAGACATAAGTCAGATCATTTCACATACATACAACATAGCCAAGATGTTCCATAGAGCTGGCCTCCACTGGGCTCCCAACAACAAATACTAGTTACCAGGCAAAACAACCCAAAGCACATCTGCCCAGAAACATAAATGCATTTCTCGACTCCAATAGCACATGTTTGACAGACCTCCGAGCTCCCCCATGAATACAATATGGCCCCAAAGTCATTTAGCGGGCACACTACAGTCACTACAACAGGATAATTCTCTCTTCACGCACCTGGCTCCCTTTCAGAGACAAATGAACATGTTAGTCAGACCACCCCACAATCTGATGCATACAGAAGGGATTAAAACCATATAGATCACTATTTGTTAACACTTTAGCAGCACAGCTCATCCTCATACAGTCATACCTCCTAGAACCTATTGAAACAGTTTCTTAAACTGTAACCTAGCAGCAATCATGCACTGTGGCACATATATATAGAGGGTGCAACATGGCATACACACACACACACACACACACTGTTGGACTTGGCCCTTTTTGCAGAGTCTTCCCTAAAGTTTTTGCCTTTCTCCTAGCCTTTTTTTTCTGACATGGTGTTGGTGGTTTTAGGACTCTGAGCACTTTAGCACTGCTGTTCAGTGTAAAGTGTGTGTGCTCTCTGTGATAAATATGGTAAGGATTGGTCTACACCTGTTTGGCTTATTTAATTTACCTGTCAGTCCCTTGTAAAGTGGTATCTCAGATACCCAGGGCCAGTAAATTAAATGCTACTGGTGGGCTTGCAGCGCTGATTGCGCCACCCACCAAAGTAGCCTTTCAAACCTGTCTCAGGCCTCTGCCTTTGCAGGGCCTGTGCTAGCAGTGTGACTGCCGCTGTGACATGGCACCTAAAGTGTGTGCCATGTCTGTGACCCTCCTTTTACTGCCTGTCAGTCACCCCTAAGGTCGACCCTAGCTAGCCCTATGGGCAGGGTGCATTGCAGGCAAAAGGTAGGACATGTACCTTAAGTGTGTGACATGTCCTGGTAGTGACAAACCGCCATGTTTGGTTTCTCACTGCTGTGAGGCTGCCCTCCCATAGGAATGCATTGGGGATTCCCTGATAAGTGTTTCAGTGTTAATTCCTGTTATGAGAGGAGCAGCGTGGTCAAGTTTGGTATATTTGGAATAGTGATAATAAATGCTGCGCAATGGTGTGCGCAGATTTATTATAACTATTTTAGAAATGCCACTTTTAGAAGTTGGCATTTCTGTGAGCTATGTGTCTGCCTGCCTGATGTGGATTGCATGTCTGGCTTTGGAGTGACAGGGGCTGGTGAGGTGTGTGTGGCTCCAGGAGGGGCAGGGTGAGTCAGCGCTAGGCTGAATAGGGCATCTGCATTTGGAGTAGTGGGAGGAGTAGTCCCCTGACCCTGAATAGGATTGTGCCTGCCTATGTGAATGCTGGCTCCGCCCCCCTGTGGTGTGTCTGATGATGAGCCCCTACCTGACAAAGGGGAAGAGGAGCCTTGTCAACAAAGTGCTCCAGAACCAGTTTAGGCTGGTTCCCCCAAGCCCTGTGCCAGGGCAGACAAACAAAGGAACTTGTAATATAAATATAGGGGCTCTGACCCCATGAAAAGGTTGTGCTTCTTTGTGACTGGGGACTGCTGCTGCTGGGCCCCAGGAGGAACCGCCACGAGGGACTGCCTCCCTGCTGGAGGGGCCTGTGAGCTGGCCTGCCTGGGCCCAGCCTTGTTTCCCTGATGACTTTGAATCAAGCGCCATGTGAGTGCTATAATTGTCTCCCAGGACAGGGGGAGTGCGGGGGTTTGCAGCGCTAAACTGCACCCGATTTGGAGGGAATCCCGACAAGTGGGAGCTCACCCCGCATTTGCGCTGTTTTGGTGAGCGGGTGCCCACCACGCTTTTATGCATTTTTAAGGAGCGGGTGCCCACCCCGCATTTATGCTCATTTTTAAAGCGGGTGCCCACCCCGCATTTCACCGCCAAGGAGAGAGTCACCGCCGCGGCCCGGAAGCCAGGCAAGCTGCCTGACTGTGGGCGGGGCCAGAGAGCGAAAGCGGTGGCCTGTGAGAGAGCGGGGCTCTCGTGAGCGAGCGAGAGCCCCGCGTGTGGCCGATGTCGCGGAGGAGGCCAGATGGGAGCCTACACCGCACTGGCGAGCAGTTTGGAGGGGCTCCGGTGAGTGGAGCTCGTGCCGAGCATTGTGGTGCCCGTGCTTGCCCTGCGAGACCGGAGGAGTCGGGTCGAGCCCCCGGAAGCCAGGAGAGGCCGGGCTGTGTGGAGAGCCGGCTGAGGCACATTGTCAGTGCCTTTCTCCCGGCGCGGGCGAGAGACCAGGAGAGTTTAGAGGAGCCCGGTGAGTGGGGCTGGCTGGGGAGCAAGAACCTATCGGGGCACATTGTCGGTGCCTTCCCTGAGCGGTCTCTCAGGAGAGTGGGCCACTCCAATGCTGGGGGCAATTCTGTTGGTAAAGTCCCGGAGTGGGGCTTTAGTGGCACTGTGGTGCCCAAGCCAGTTCCTACAGCTGCCCTGCGAGAGCGCAGGCAGCTGCAACGTTTTGGGCCAGATCCTTTTAGAAGTCCTGGAGTGGGACTTGGGGGCATTTCTTTTTTAGGTCAGAGGCACAGTGGTGCCATTGCCATTCCCAGCTGCCCTGCAAGAGCGCAGCCAGCTGCAACGTTTGGGGGCCATTTCTTGTATTAAGGAAGGGGTGAGTTGCATCCCACACCCCAGCGCATTTGCGCACTTTGGTTTCGCTGCCGAGGCAGCCAGGGGACCATTTGGGAGGCCCCACTAGAAGCCCTGACATTCTGGACAAAAGGGCATTGGAGCCCCTGTGAAAGGCCAGTTGGCCTGGGGCCACTTTTGATGGTGATACCTAATATGATTGTGCATACTGTGTTTTATGCTAATATTATGGTTGGGATGTTTATGCATAGTGTGTTTAGGCCTGCAGAGATTGCATAATGTGGTTATGCTAATGAAGTTTATGCCCCATGTATTTTAGGCCTAATTGTGATGCAGACATAATGTGTTTATGTTGCCTATGCTAATGCTGAGTACAGTATTCTGCCAGTAAGTTACTGGTTGTGTTTTACATTTGCTACTTGTGCTTTCTACAGGTTCTGACAGTGGCCCGATTGGCCCTGTCATGTGTATATAATCCCCTGTAAATATTGCCAGTGCCAGTTGGCACAGTGTATATGTGTGATTATAATTCTAATGTGTTTTGGATAATACAAAGGCTATTTTTATATACCCTTGTGTGGAGTTTCTTTTGTGGTGTGCCTAGTGTGTTGCTGCTGTGTGTGTGTGTTGCGCAAACGCTTTACACATTGCCTCTGGGATAAGCCTGACTGCTCGTGCCAAGCTACCAAGGGGGTGAGCAGGGGTTATCTTCAGCGTGTGACTCCCTTGCCCTGACTAGAGTGGTGGTTTCTGGCTGGCTTTGACGCATGCCTTAGCCAACCAGAAATCCCATTTCTAACACACAATTATACACTTATATCTGGCGGGACACTATTTCACATTACTTCAAAAAGTTTCCTGCAGGATCGAACACACAACATGCATGTTACTAAAGCAACACATATTGGTACCAAGCATTACTTGTGCAGACAAATCCCAGAGGTATGTGGAAGAGGCGGCCTGATTCCGAAAATACTACTAGGCCATACGAATAGCAGAAGTCCATTCTGCACATGCTGGGAGCACAACATAAAGTATAGTGCATGCCCCTGAACTGCACAACTATTGTCTTTTGTCATGTTAGTCTTGTCAGGATCATGGAACTCCCTTGAAAGTCTCAGGCATGTTTCATACCCCTATATGCGAATTCTCCAGTCAGGCCTGCTTCCCTCTGCCACAATGACATGCTCCTGACATTCTGAAAGATATGCTTCAATCAATCAATTAATCTTTATTCGATTATATATATATTGTTGGACTTGGCCCTTTTTGCAGGGTCATCCCTGAACTTTTTGCCCTCCTCCTGTATTTTCCCTGACCTGTTTTTGTTGGTTTTATGACTTTGGGCACTTTACCACTGCTGATCAGTGCTAAAGTGCATATGCTCTCCCTATTGTAAATTGATGTATGGATTAGTGACTCCATGATTGGATTATTTGATTTACTTGTCAGACCCTAGTACAGTGCCCCATGTGGGCCCAGGGCTTGTAAATCAAATGCTGCTGGTGGGCTTGCAGCACTGGTTGTGCCACCCACAGAAGCGGCTTGTAAAGTGTGTCTCAGGCCTGCCATTGCAGAGCCTGTGTGCAGTCTGTGACTGCCATGTCGACTTGGCAAGTGCACCCACGTGCTAGTCCCTAAACCTTCCCTTATATTCATATCAGACACCCCTAAGGTAGGCCCAAGGGCAGGGTGCATTGTAAGCATAAGGTAGGACATGCCCTGGTGTGTGTGGCATGTTCTAATAGTGAATTACAGCCATTTTCGTCTTTCACTATTGCAAGGCTACCTGTCCCCATAGGCCAGAATGGGCAGTTTGATTATAACATCTTATAATCCTACCTGACCCAGGGAACATGGTAGAAATTCGAGTTTAGTATGCCTGAACTCAGAATGATAAAATACATCTTTTAGTAAAGTTGGTTTTAACATTCTGTGTTTGAAAATACCACTTTTAGAAAGTAGGTATTTTCTTGCCTAACTGTCCAAGCCTGCCTCTGCTAGGTTGTGTATTCCATGTCTGGTTTGTGAGTGACAGGGGCTGGGGGGGATTCCAGGAGACAGGGTGAGTCAGCACAGGGCTGAATAGACCTAACTGCATGTAGAGTGGTGGGAGGAGTTGCACCTGGGTCTGAATAGGGCTGTGCCTGCCTTCCACAATGCTGGCTCCACCTCCTGTGGTGCGTCTGATGTCCCTGGCCCACACTGTCAAAGGAAAGAAGGAGTCCTGTAAACAAAGTGCTCCAGGACTGCACAGAACTGGTTTGGACCAGGTAAAGGCCCCTCTGCCTTCAGAGGACAAAGGATTTTGCAGTATAAATATGGGGACCCAGCCCCCAAGACTTTAGATCACTTCTGGAACAACAAGACGAACCTCTGCCAAGGAGAAGAACCAAAGGAAGCTGTAGCAGTTGGACTGCCCCCCTGCCAGTGTGCTGTGTTGCTGGGTTGGCCTACAGTGGTGTCCTCAGTGCCAAGGAGAGGAGAAGGAACTTTTAAAGAACTTTCATCATCTTGCAGAATATTACTCCAAGGGCTTGAACTTGTGCTTGCCTCCTGCTGAAGTCTCAGGGACAAAAGACTTCACCACCAGCTCCCCTCTGAATTCCCTTGCTGGGAATTCTGTCTGCAGAAGCCTGCGTGTCGCTGGGAGCTGGAAGCGCGACTCAACGTGGAGAAGCAGTCGCAGCTGTTGCCATCGCATCGCCGGAGAAGCGTGTCGCCGCCGCAGAGGTCGCCGCCGCATCACCAGAGAAGCGAGCCTTCGTCAAAGCTGTTGCCCGACGCATCACCGGAGAAGCGTGTCGCCGCCGCAGAGGTCGCCGGCGCATCACCGGAGAAGCGTGTCGCAGGGCCTGTCGTGGCTCCAAAGTTACAGAGTCGCCGCACGGCCGCTGGGCGTGCACGCATCGTCTTCACGTCGTCGCATCAAGGGCGCCATCTTATCGCATCGCACCGGATCGTCACATCGAGGCGCCATTTTGTCGCATCGCGACCGGAACGCAGTACGAGAATCTACGCATCACCTCCTCTCCGGTAAGGACCAAGACGCATCCCCTACTCTGCGCAAGCATTGAGGCGCGACGCATCGTCTCCCCCGAAGCAAGGAACCGATGCATCTCCATCCCTGCGAACCTTTTTGTTTGTTTTGCGTTACGCATCCAGGTGCTTTTGTGAGAACTTTGTCGCATTTACCATCAACTTGAACTAAGTTACTTCTACCATCTTTAAGTCTATTTTGAGTACAGTATTGTGGATTTTTGTTGTTTGTGGTCTTGTGTTAAGTCTATATAAAGAATACTTATTTTTATAAAACCTGTGTGGTGTCCATCTGTAGTGTTTTCACTGTATTACTGTATGTGTTCACAAATGCTTAACACACTGCCTCTGAGATAAGCCTGTCTGCTCGTGCCAAGCTACTAAGGGGGTGAGCAGGGGTTATCCAGTAGTGTAACTCCCTTGCCCTGACGTAGAAGCAAGGGTCCCTATTTGGTCAAAGGTACCTACTTCTGCCAACTAGAGACCCCCAGTTCTAACATATATCATAATCATAAAAGATAAAAACATATACTGAAAAGCCACGTTAAAACCTTAAAAAGCCTTATTAAACATGATACAGTACAGTTCATTCTAAGAAACAATGTGTGAGCATTTAAGGACCTTATAAACTTTTTATAAGAATTTGCAACTCAGCTTAACCTAGTCAACTAGGCACACATTATTTTATTCCAGTGTAAGGCACCTTTTAAATACTTACTCCTGATCAGATAATAGCTGTAAATATAAAAAGGCAGGGTGAAACTGAGTAAAACCCCTCTCTTTTAAAAGTGGTAATAAATACCTTCTATGTAAGAATTCATAATATTTACAGAATAAAACCAGGTTAATCAAGGTATTGGGTGAACTGTCATCACAAGGGCAGGTTAAAAGAGCATGGGGATCGAACTGGCCCGGAGGGAAATTGATCATTGAGCGTATAGATCCCAGACGAAATCTAGTAAACAAATATCTGTCCCTTGGATGTTTGACTGCTGTGAGATAAGTTTCAACACCAACAACAGATTTCAGCAGTAAATAGGATCTATTGGAGTTTTTCTCCAGCGCCCAGACTTCCCTGTCATCTTTAAACTTATTAAAACTTTGTTCCTTAGAGAGACCACAGTCGCCATTTTTAAGTAGATATGGCCAGTTAAAAAGATCCATGCAGTCTAAAGAACGGGCAACAGATTGTATATAGCTAATCCACGGTATCCCTTCCTTTTCTCAAAACTTAGAGTGCTGCTGTTTTTACCTCACTTCTTGGGCCAGAGCTATAAAACACTGTCTCTCTGGCAGTTTCTTTGTTAGTCCTTCTCTTTTTGTGGGTTATACTAGTTGGCTGGCCATCTGATCAGAAGCCTCAGGGACATAACAAGTTTCCAACGACCTTGAACCCAGCACCTGGAGTATGCCATCTGTGAGTCCTATTCTGCCAAGTGGTGCTATCCCAGTCCTGGACCCTTTGAAGTGCCCCTAAAGGTTCTCAACCAACCCATCCATAGATCCAGCAGAACCGATGCATCTCCTCTGGTGCAAAGCACAATACTGAACAGAACCGACGCATTGCCCCTGCTGCCCAAACTCTCCCAGCACCAAGACTTCGCATCGCCCTCTCATCCCACAACTGCATCAGAACCTCTGCTGTGCGACTCATCCCCCACGCAGAACCTCACATTGCAAAACTCTGTTCGAAGGCAGCCTCGACGATGATGAAGGACTCCGCAATGCAAGTCCCACACCTACTTTGGAACCAGCCTGTGCGCGACACATCCTCAATGCAGGACTTTGCATCGCAAGCCCCCTTCTCGACGGCCTCCTTGAAGATGATACAAGACCTCGCATGGCACCCTCACAGCTCTTCGGAACCAACGCTGCACGATCTATCTCCAACCAGGACCTCACATTGCCTCAGGTGCGCGACACATCCTCGACGTGGTACACCGCAACTCTTTGCAACCAGAATACAAGGTGCTCTTGTTCAGTGGACCTAACTGTGTCCCTATAGCTGGCCCACACTCCATCGCAGTCGGCTTGAACTTGTGACTTTGTCCCAGTCCAGAGCGTCCAAATATCCACAGTTGCCACTTTGTGCTCTTTGGTGCTATTTTCACTTAAATCTTTAAAATTACATACCTTCATTTCTACTGATTGGATTTTTGTCGTTTTGGTCTTAAATTATTTATTAAAATGTATTCTATTTTTCTAAATTAGTGTGGGACTTTTTTAGTGTTGTGTTTCACTTTATTAGTTTGAAGTGCTGCATAAATACTTTACACATTGCCTCTGAGTTAATCCTGACTGATCTGTGCCAAGCTACGCAGAGGATTGAACACAGATTAATTTGGGGTTGGCTTGTGACATCACCCTGAGAAGGACTGTGGTTGCTGCTTGAATAGGGTTTCACCCCCCTCAACCAGTAACCCAATTTTGTACACCCTTCCAGGTGATCGAGACATACAAAGCTCATATTAGTATGTTTTATCTGCTACTCGAACTTCAAGTAGTACAATTTTAGTCATGAGTGTCTGATTGACATAAAATATTTAGTAGGTCAGTGGGCAAATCAAATATTCCCCCCCATTTTTGTATTGTCTATTTTTGCTGATCAGAGCAGGTAAAGTGAACATTAGGTCCACGCTTCAGAGCTTGGGGATTAAAGTATCACCCTTATGTAAAATCTGACTGTGAACTAGAATCTTTAATATTATTTTGTTCATAAGGATGCAAACAACGTTTGCTTGTGTTTCTCTTTACAGAGATTTCCCTGAAGTTGTTTGGCTCAAGGATAGTTTGTCTTTATAAGGTACATTGATGAGCCCTTCAGGCACACCTCAAGCTTGCACATTCAGTGCTTGTAATCTTGTTATTGATGGCAAAGTGTTTCTGCTATATTACCCCCAAGTTCCAGATCAAGGTGTTGTCAAGAATTTTAACTATCGCCTACAAATGAATTGTTTAATTTCCTTCATGTCAGTGTCTCTACAAGAAGTTTCCTTAGTTCATGCCTTCCTAGTCTCTTTCGGTGTATTTTCCATCTTTTAGTTGGACTTATAAATGTTCAGGTAGGTTTTCTCCAGTTTGCCATGAGTTGCATTTGTGTGGGAAACATATTTTTTGATGTAGGTGAAGAAGGCTCCATAGTGTAGCATTCCTATTCTGTGACTGTGCTGAGGTAAGTATTTGTGGCATGAGCTTCCTTTTCTGTGGCTGTGCTGAGGTAAGTTTTTGTGGCATGCTATTCCTATTCTGTGGCTATGCTGATGTAAGTGTTTGTGGCATGAGCTTCCTATTCTGTGGCTGTGCTGAGGTAAGTGTTTGTGGCATGCTCTTCCTATTCTGTGGCTGTGCTGAGGTAAGTGTTTGCGGCATGATATTCCTATTCTGTGGCTGTGCTGAGGTAAGTGTTTGTGGCATGATCTTCCTATTCTGTGGCTGTGGTGAGGTAAGTGTTTGTGGCATGAGCTTCCTGTGATGTGGCTGTGCTGAGGTAGGTGTTTGTGGCATGAGCTTCCTATTCTGTGGCTGTGCTGAGGTAAGTGTTTGTGCCATGCTCTTCCTTTTCTGTGGCTGTGCTGAGGTGTTTGTGGCATGAGCTTCTTATCCTGTGGCTGTGGTGAGGTAAGTGTTTGTGGCATTCTCTTCCTAATCTGTGGCTGTGCTGAGGTAAGTGTTTGTAGCCTGAGAATCCTATTCTGTGGCTGTGCTGAGGTAAGTGTTAGTGGCATGCTCTTCCTATTCTGTGGCTGTGCTGAGGTAAGTGTTTGTGCCATGCTCTTCCTATTCTGTGGCTGTGCTGAGGTAAGTGTTTTCCGACATGAGCTTCCTATTCTGTGGCTGTGCTGAAGTAAGTGTGTGTGGCATGAGCTTCCTATTCTGTGGCTGTGCTGAGGTAAGTGTTTGTGGCATGAGCTTCCTATTCTGTGGCTGTGCTGAGGTAAGTGTTTGTGGCATAAGCTTCCTATTCTGTGGCTGTGCTGAGGTAAGTGTTTGTTATATTATGTTATGTTAAATTATTTATAAAGCGCAACGAATACCCGAGGGTGTCTTGGCGCTGAAGCAGAAGCAGCGAGAGGGGTAGAAGTGAAATCATTGATCAAAGAGCCAGGTTTTCAGCAGCCTCCTGAATTGAGATAGGGAGGGAGCTGATCTGAGATTGAGTGGAAGGAGATTCCAGGTTGTCGCAGCTCTAACCACGAAGCTGCTGCCACCCCATTTAGATTTTTTAAATCTGATAGTATTTGCTCTGAAAGAGCCTGCTGATCTTAAATTTCTTGAGGGAGTATTCCATGATAGGGCTTTCTTGAGAAACCAGGGTCTTGAATCATGGAGAGCCTTATAGGTTAGACAAAGGGCTTTAAATTAGATCCTGTTTTTGACTCTCAACCAATGGAGATCCTTGAGAGCAGAGGAAACCGAATGGTGCCTAGGCATGTCCAGAAGGAGTCTGGCCACCGAATTCTGAAGGACATGTAGCTTATTTAGATATTGAGCTTGTAGGCTGATGTAGAGGCTGTTACAATAATCAATTTTAGATAATACAAGTGTGGAAATAACTGACTTCCTGACTGACATAGGCAAAAAAATTAAGATTTTTTAAGCATTCTCAGGATGTTATCTGAGGAGGAGACCACTGCGTTAATTTGGTTTCCCAAGAGTAAGTGGCCATCAATCATGACGCCCAGACTCTTGGCTTTCCTGGTGGGTGCAGGAAGGGGGCCCATCTCCCTAGGCCAACACGGGGCAGACCAAAGGTTAGGGTTATTGCCGAGTAAGATCACCTCAGTCTTTCCCGCATTAAGCTTAAGATGGTGTCTATTCATCCAACCATTGATGCCTTTCATGCAGTCATGTATGCGAGCACCAGTGTCGTTGGCATCCTGGGAGGCTGATAATACGAATTGCGTATCGTCCGCATATGAGGTAAGGGAAAACCCGAAGGATTCTACCAGGGGGGCTAGGTCTGTGACGTATAAGTTGAAAAGAGTCGGGCTGAGCGAGGATCCCTGTGGAACCCCGCAGGGCAAGCAAAATGCACTTAAAGAGAAGGCATCTAAATTAATTGTGTTTTCCCTGTTTGACAGGAAGGATGAAAGTAATTTCAGGGCAAGATTTTTTATGCCTTTTGCTTCCAGACGGTGTATCAGGGTGGAATGATCCACCGTGTCAAACGCCGCGGATAAGTCCAGCAGGATAAATGCTGCTGATCCCCCATTGTCTAAGATGAATTTGAGCTCATTGGTGGCTTAATCAGAGCACTCTCTGTACTATGTTTGGATCGGAATCCGAACTGAGTGGGGTCCAAGCAGTTGGAATCCTTAATGAACTGATTTAGTTGCATGTTCATTACCTTCTCTACAATCTTCGTGGGAAAGGGAGTCTGGAAATGGGTCAGTAATTGGCCGGGTCCAAGTGTTTGGGGCATGCTCTTCCTATTCTGTGGCTGCGCTGAGGTAAGTGTGTGTGTGGCATAAGCCTCCTATTCTAAGGCTGTGCTGAGGTAAGTGTTTGTGGCATGCTATTCCTATTCTGCGGCTGTGCTGAGGTAAGTGTTTGTGGCATGAGCTTCCTATTCTGTGGCTGTGCTGAGGTAAGTGTTTGTGGCATGCTATTCCTATTCTGTGGCTGTGCTGAGGTAAGTGTTTGTGGCATGAGCTTCCTATTCTGTGGCTGTGCTGAGGTAAGTGTTTGTGGCATGCTCTTCCTATTCTGTGGCTGTGGTGAGGTAAGTGTTTGTGGCATGAGCTTCCTATTATGTGGCTGTGCTGAGGTAAGTGTTTGTGGCATGAGCTTCCTATTCTGTGGCTGTGCTGAGGTAAGTGTTTGTGGCATGCTATTTCTATTCTGTGGCTGTGGTGAGGTAAGTGTTTGTGGCATGCTCTTCCTATTCTGTGGCTATTCTGTGGCTGTGCTGAGGTACGTGTGTGTGGCATGAGCTTCCTATTCTGTGGCTGTGCTAAGGTAAGTGTTTGTGGCATGGTATTACTATGCATTGGCTGTGCTGAGGTAAGTGTTGGCATGCTATTCCTATTCTGTGGCTGTACTGAGGTAAGTGGTTGTGGCATGAGCTTCCTAATCTGTGGCTGTGCTGAGGTATGTGTTTGTGGCATGAGCTTCCACACTGTGGCTGTGCTGAGGTAAGTGTCTGTGGCATGCTATTCCTATTCTGTGGCTGTGCTGAGGTAAGTGTCTGTGGCATGCTATTCCTATTCTGTGGCTGTGCTGAGGTAAGTGTTTGTGGCACTTCCTATTCTGTGGCTGTGCTGAGGTAAGTGTTTGTGGCTTGAGCTTCCTATTATGTGGTTGTGCTGAGGTGAGTGTTTGTGGCATGAGCTTCCTATTCTGTGGCTGTGCTGAGGTAAGTGTTTGTGGCATGCTATTTCTATTCTGTGGCTGTGCTGAGGTAAGTGTTTGTGGCATGAGCTACCTTTTCTGTGGCTGTGCTGAGGTAAGTGTTTGTGGCATGCTATTTCTATTCTGTGGCTGTGGTGAGGTAAGTGTTTGTGGCATGCTCTTCCTATTCTGTGGCTATTCTGTGGCTGTGCTGAGGTACGTGTGTGTGGCATGAGCTTCCTATTCTGTGGCTGTGCTAAGGTAAGTGTTTGTGGCATGGTATTACTATGCATTGGCTGTGCTGAGGTAAGTGTTGGCATGCTATTCCTATTCTGTGGCTGTACTGAGGTAAGTGGTTGTGGCATGAGCTTCCTAATCTGTGGCTGTGCTGAGGTACGTGGTTGTGGCATGAGCTTCCACACTGTGGCTGTGCTGAGGTAAGTGTCTGTGGCATGCTATTCCTATTCTGTGGCTGTGCTGAGATAAGTGTCTGTGGCATGCTATTCCTATTCTGTGGCTGTGCTGAGGTAAGTGTTTGTGGCACTTCCTATTCTGTGGCTGTGCTGAGGTAAGTGTTTGTGGCTTGAGCTTCCTATTATGTGGTTGTGCTGAGGTGAGTGTTTATGGCATGAGCTTCCTATTCTGTGGCTGTGCTGAGGTAAGTGTTTGTGGCATGCTATTTCTATTCTGTGGCTGTGCTGAGGTAAGTGTTTGTGGCATGAGCTTCCTTTTCTGTGGCTGTGCTGGGGTAAGTGTTTGTGGAATGCTATTTCTATTCTGTGGCGGTGCTGAGGTAAGTGTTTGTGGCATGCTCTTCCTATTCTGTGGCTATTCTGTGGCTGTGCTGAGGTAAGTGTTTGTGGCATGAGCTTCCTATTCTGTGGATGTGCTGAGTTAAGTGTTTGGGGCATGCTCTTCCTATTCTGTGGCTGTGCTGGTGTAAGTGTGAGTGTGGCATGAGCTTCCTATTCTGTGGCTGTGCTGAGGTAAGTCTTTGTGGCATGCTATTCCTATTCTGTGGCTGTGCTGAGGTAAGTGTTTGTGGCATGAGCTTCCTAATCTGTGGCTGTGCTGAGGTAAGTGTTTGTGGCATGCTCTTCCTATTCTGTGGCTGTGGTGAGGTAAGTGTTTGTGGCATGAGCTTCCTATTCTGTGGCTGTGCTGAGGTAAGTGTTTGTGGCATGCTATTTCTATTCTGTGGCTGTGCTGAGGTAAGTGTTTGTGGCATGCTCTTCCTATTCTGTGGCTATTCTGTGGCTGTGCTGAGGTACGTGTGTGTGGCATGAGCTTCGTATTCTGTGGCTGTGCTAAGGTAAGTGTTTGTGGCATGGTATTACTATGCATTGGCTGTGCTGAGGTAAGTGTTGGCATGCTATTCCTATTCTGTGGCTGTGCTGAGGTAAGTGTCTGTGGAATGCTATTCCTATTCTGTGACTGTGGTGAGGTAAGTGTTTGTGGCATGTTATTTCTATTCTGTGGCTGTGCTGAGGTAAGTGTTGGCATGCTATTCCTATTCTGTGGCTGTGCTGAGGTAAGTGTCTGTGGAATGCTATTCCTATTCTGTGACTGTGGTGAGGTAAGTGTTTGTGGCATGTTATTTCTATTCTGTGGCTGTGCTGAGGTAAGTGTTTGTGGCATGAGCTTCCTATTCTGTGGCTGTGCTGAGGTAAGTGTTTGTGGCATGCTCTTCCTAATCTGTTCTGAGGTAAGTCTTTGTGGCATGCTCTTCCTAATCTGTGGCTGTGCTGAGGTAAGTGTTTGTGGCACTTCCTATTCTGTGGCTGTGCTGAGGTAAGTGTTTGTGGCATGCTATTCCTAGTCTGTGGCTGTGCTGAGGTAAATGTCTATGGCATGAGCTTCCTATTCTGTGGCTGTGCTGAGGTAAATGTCTGTGGCATGAGCGTTCTATTATGTGGCTGTGCTAAGGTAAGTGTTTGTGGCTGTGCTGAGGTAAGTGTTTGTGGCTTGTTCTTCCTATTCTGTGGCTGTGCTGAGGTGAGTTTTTGTGGCTGTGCTGAGGTAAGTGTTTGTGGCTTGTTCTTCCTATTCTGTGGCTGTGTTGAGGTAAGTGTTTGTGGCTGTGCTGAGGTAAGTGTTTGTGGCTTGTTCTTCCTATTCTGTGGCTGTGCTGAAGTAAGTGTTTGTGGCATACTTTTTCTATTCTGTGGCAATTATGTGGCTGTGCTGATGTAAGCATTAGTGCAGTGCTTAATTTGAGCCGGCACCTAAATGTCAAAACCATACTTAGAACAGTCCACCACATGGTGGCACTGCTCATCTAATTTAGAGATGAGCAGAACAACGGTAGTTTAGGACTACAATATACATTAAAATTGCCAATACCTGCCTCCCCAGCCATTCCTTTAGCTTTGGGGATCTGGAATAATCTGAACTGTTGCATTTACATGCGAGAGAGATGTTTAGTAGTTGTTTTGGCAGTGATGACAAGGGCGATGGGTGGTGCAAGCTGCAGTGGCCTCCTGGTCAGAGCCCTGACACTTAATATTTTACAAATTAAGCACTCCATTAGTGGCATGAGCTTCCTAATCAGTGGCTGTGCTGAGGTAAGTGTTTGTGGCATGAGCTTCCTAATCTGTGGCTGTGCTGAGGTAAGTGTTTGTGGCATGAGCTTCCTTTTCTGTGGCTGTGCTGAGGTAAGTGTTTGTGGCATGAGCTTCCTTTTCTGGGGCTGTGCTGAGGTAAGTGTGTGTGTGGCATGAGCTTCCTATTCTGTGCTGAGATAAGTGTTTGTGGCATGCTATTCCTATTCTGTGGCTGTGCTGAGGTAAATGTCTGTGGCATGAGCTTTCTATTCTATGGCTGTGCTGAGGTAAGTGTTTGTGGCTGTGCTGAGGTAAGTGTTTGTGGCTTGTTCTACCTATTCTGTGGCTGTGCTGAGGTGAGTTTTTGTGGCTGTGCTGAGGTAAGTGTTTGTGGCTTGTTTTTCCTATTCTGTGGCTGTGCTGAAGTGAGTGTTTGTGGGTGTGCTGAGGTGAGTGTTTGTGGCTTGTTCTTCCTTTTCTGTGGCTGTGCTGAAGTAAGTGTTTGTGGCATACTTTTTCTATTCTGTGGCAATTATGTGGCTGTGCTGAGGTAAGCAATAGTGCAGTGCTTAATTTGAGCCGGTGCTTTCCGGTGCTAAGCACCGGCACTTAATTGGTTTCCGGTGCTCGGCACCGGCACTTAAATGTCAAAACCATACTTGGAACAGTCCACCACATGGTAGCGCTGCTCATCTAATTTAGAGATGAGCAGAACAACGGTAGTTTAGGACTACAATATACATTAAAATTGCCAATACCTGCCTCCCCAGCCATTCCTTTAGCTTTGGGGATCTGGAATAATCTGAACTGTTGCATTTACATGCGAGAGAGATGGTTAGTAGTTGTTTTGGCAGTGATGACAAGGGCGATGGGTGGTGCAAGCTGCAGTGGCCTCCTGGTCAGAGCCCCGGCACTTAATATTTTACAAATTAAGCACTGCATTAGTGGCATGAGCTTCCTAATCAGTGGCTGTGCTGAGGTAAGTGTTTGTGGTATGAGCTTCCTAATCAGTGGCTGTGCTGAGGTAAGTGTTTGTGGCTTTGCCAAGGTATGTGTTCGTGGCTGTGGTGAAGTAAGTGTTTGTGGCTGTGCTGAGGTAAGTGTTTGTGGCTGTGCTGAGGTAAGTGTTTGTGGCTGATCTGAGGTAATTGTTTGTGGCTTGTTCTTCCTCTTCTGTGGCTGTGCTGAAGTTTGAATGTTTTCTTCTGAGAGTGTGATGAGGTATGTCTCAGGTGCATGCCGTTTCCTTGTTGTTGCTGTTCTGCCTTTCTCACAGAATGCACAAGACATTGGTGGTGCTACAGTCCCGCATAGATAGCTGTGTGTGTGCTCCTCCTTTAAAATAAACAAGAAGTACTGGTTGTCAGAGCCCGGCCGTGCCTGCTATTTATAGAACTGCAGAGAGCAGTCACCTCCGCTCATTAGCAGGTGCAGGCGTGGGTTAGCAGCGAAGGTACCACTGACGCACGGGCAGGAAGTAGGTCACCTTTCCTGCCTCATCCTATCGAAGGGGCGGGGTCTTCCTCGGTGCCTTTCAGGCCCACAGTGACTTGACAGTAAGGTGCAGGCGAAGACCTCCCAAGAGAGGGTACCGACTGCGTAGATGGAGCTCACAGGAGAGGCGGCGAAACGAAAACTTTCCATTTCTTAATAAAAGGCTACAGCATATTCTCCGAGGGAGGGGGCACGGGGATGGGGGTTGGAGGGGGAGTGGTTGAGTGGGGGGCACGGGGACGGGGGTCGGAGAGGTGCACCTCAAGCGGAACAGCTAGAGTTCATGGGAATTCCATGCAGTGCCTGCGTGTCCCTGACAATACAGTAGCTCGGGGTGGTTGAAAGGCCTTACACTATTTCTCTGCTTTAGGATCCTTGGATGTTCCTAGTTGTTTGAAGGAAGATGGACCTAGAGATGCTGCATATGTTCCAATAAGTCATAAGAAGGAAAGTCCTGTCCCTTCAATGTTTTTCCCATTCCCAAAGCTTTACCTAGCTTTACCTGGTCTATTGCATAAAATATAGTTTACTTTAATATATTACTAGCATTCTTAAATGTTTCTTTTTTCCAGGACATATTCCAGGGTAAACAAATCAATAAAATATAAGAAATTGTTTTTTGGAAACAACGACGTGAAGAGTTTTTATTTACCTAACTCCTCATACATGTACCTACGCAGTACATTGATCTTCAAGGTACCTAGATGTGGGGTTAGGAATAGTAAATCTATGCATCTCTGAATGCACTCACCTTTCTATATTCTGTCCCTCGAAATTCTGTCCTCGATATCCTTCTACCACAACCTTGTTGGTGTCGATATGTAGCAGTTCAATCTTTCACATTCAGTTCGGCAAACTCTCTTACAATTGGGCTTTTCAGCTACATAAGTGCCACATAAAAATGCAATTTCCATCCAGGCCTAAGTGAGTGCATCTCTAGATGAGCACAAGGGACGTCTAAGTAATCTCTAATTAATGGTAAAGAAGTAATAAATAAGTAAAACTGAGTTTCAACCTCTTGATATACTTTTTTAGCGGAACCACCACTAGTGCTGATGCAAATATAACTAGATTTGCTCGAAGGCATTATATTATTTCCTGTTATCACTGGAAACGGTTTTCACTGGGCGGTGACAAGCAGTGCTGCAGGCAATCATGGAAAAGCACATGTATTCACCCCACCTCACAATGAGCATTTCCCTGAAGACGTTGTAACACTTCTTGCAGGCATCTGGTTCTATTGTGTGCCAGTGCACACTCATGAACAATGCTTCCAGATGATGTTGTTACTGAATTATCACGTGTTGACTCTGCGCTTTCTTCAGCAGTATGGTAATGATAGGCATTATGCGCAATAATTGTACATTCGTTCTCATCTTTATCACTCATTGTAACATTTAGCACAATTTAAAGCAACAGAGGAAAAAGACTGTTGTGGAAGCTAGTTGGATTAATTTCTGAAACTAACTTCTAATGTCTTAGGGGCGTGAGATATGAATGATGCTTTGTGGCAATGCATTCTCTTTTAACACACCGTGTGGGTTTGTAAAGCACATCTTCACACGAGGGTATCTTGGCGCTGAATAACAGATGTTTATTGTTACTCATCTCAATGGTACTCATTTTATCAACCTCAGAAGGATGAAAGGCTGAGTGGACCCGCCGGGATTTGAACCTGTGACTACGAGGTTGACCACAGGCCCCTATACTGGAGGAATTAGTCCACTTGGCACTAGACCCAGCTCGGGTATGTATGGTAATGAAAGCAGATTTAAAACGCGCATTTGCTGAAGTATGGTTTCCTTCCAGGACTTTTTAAGGCTTCTGTTAATAAACCCCAGTGACTCGTTGAAGACAGTAATTATTTTCAAGAAGTCCTTACTCTAAAGTTTACATTTTAGTATGCGTCTTGGAGATAAACATTAACCCTTGATTGAATACGCTATGCACTACCCATAGCTCTTGCTCCATCAGCTGCTCTTACCTTTTATGCTATAGTCTAGTTTCCTCCAATCTTGGGTAGGGGATAGGGTGAAAGTTACGTTTATGTCTGGTGTTAACTTTACGGGACAGGTTAGTGTGAGGTTTAGGGCTAGTGTAAGGGGAATGTTAACAATTAGGATTAGACTAATGTATAGGCTTAGTGTTAAGGTACCAGTTGGTACGGGCCAGAGTTGTTGCAATGTAGTTACTACATGAAGATGAACTCGTCCGACACTAATATCATATCACCTAACGTGATCTATAATGCTAAGTGTAACAGTACTGTTGCTGTGATTGTTAATATTGTAGGCCTTGCAAGGTACTCTCACCCTGATCATTTGTAAAGCGCTTTGATACCCTCCAGGGTCATGTTCCCGCTATATAAAACTTTAAATAAATAAACATAGTTTTATTTTAAATTCCCCTTCACAAGACTAAGAACAAAAAACATGCATTTCCTATAATCCGTCATACTAGGATCGTGTCAACATGTTTCTGTGCTTTTCCAATGCACTTGGTGGGTCACGATCATTCATCAGGACAGGAGGGGAAGATATCAGGTGATCGCAATTCTGTTCTCTAACTATGGCAACAATAAGTAAATATTCTCAAAAAGGCCAGCAACCATTCTATCCCTATGTTGTGTGGAGTGTGTTGTTTTAAGTGGCGCCTTCAGATAGAAAAGTTTTGGCCTCCTGCTATCTTGGATCAGGTGGTGCCCTTGCCATATTCAGCATCATCAGCGGCTACTTTATCTGCTATTAGTGCCATCTGGGGCATCTGTATCAAAACAGGCTGCTGAGAGGACCATCGACAACTCTCAACAGCGGATCTGAAACGACCAGTGCCGGTCAGCATCCTGTGCTGCAAAGTGCATTAAGACCAGACTGAGCTTTCTTTGCAGCACTTTGCAGCACTCCTACATAGTAAAAAAAAGTGTGTACAATGAGTCCGTATTTGGAGTAAGGCTACAGTACACATGTTGATAGAAAGCTGGTCCATTCTAAATCCAACTGTAGTCTGTTTACTCCAACAGCGCTACTTCCATTATTTTGAGATTCAGACCTGGGCAGAAAGGTTCACATCACATTCACACACATTTGAAGACATTTAAGGATATACTCCCCTCTCTTGTGAAAGTTAGCAAACTCAATGTTTAATCTTGGGCATACTGGGCTGCATTTAATAACCTTACTGAGCGCAGGTTACTTAGCGAAAAAGACAGCAAGGAAAGAACAGCCTCATGACTGATAGACTCAACTCCCAAAGACAGACCAGGATCAACGAGCAGATCACCACAGGAAGATGGCCGCCAGAGTTCAGAAGAAGCCCCGAAAACCCTGAGAAAAGCTACTCTCCGGGTGGCCATGGGCTTCATGCACTGACTGTCAGGCATGAATCCTGCAAGCTGCAGCTTACTCACAGATCAAATACACAATCCAGCGCTGTATGAGTCTGTGGATCAGAAAAGGTTAAGAGCAGCATGTTGTGATCAGGTTGAGTGAAGCAGATAGGTATAATGTTTGAGACATTGGGTTACTCTTTGTCTCTTTAAGGTCAAGGACTTGAATGTAGTTCTGACATTCACAGAGACCATTATCACAAAGGCTTGATTACCGGCGACTTGTAATGCTATCAGGAGTAATACTTTGCCTTTGTGTTATAAATTTCAGATAATTCCAGGATCCGACAGACTCAGTGGGCAAACTGGTAATGTGAGAAGGGCAATCTGACAGGTTACTCTGCGGGACGTTATTTTTGGCTGTTTGTTGGCCTGTTTTGTGGTCTAGTGGGGCTGTTTTTACTGTTTATTTTCCTGATATTACCACAAATATTTACTGCAGCAAGCACAAATGCCTACAGTCTCCCATGCCTTGCAAAAAACCTACACAGCAAGTCTTTGCAAGTTCAAAACTGCCCAATTTGCAAATGTGGACCACTCTTTTAGCTGTCAGATTCGCTAAGGAGGGCCACTTGTATTGTGAGCCAAGGCCCATTTTCTCTTCCAGTTCGACCAAGGTAGCACATGTATTTACTAATGCCATCATTTTATGTTCTAGATCACACACCTATTGGCACCGCCTGATTTAATGTAACATCAGTGGATGCATCTGATAGGATGGAAGGGATTATTATTGTTGCTTGCAAGATTGAGATGGTTTAGAACATTCATGATTGATGTTTCCCTCTTGTTGTCATCCCGTTTATCCTTGTACTGTTCTGTCTTAATCCAGAATTCCTTCTATGGGTTTCCAAGACAGTATCTGCAACCATCACAGATCTTACAGCAGGACAACTTCCTCAGCATAACCTTTAATTCAGCCTAGGTCAATACAGAATGAGACAAGCATAGACCAAAGGAGGCTTTGAATTGCATATGGAGGATCTCATTGGCATCGTTATGCTGGGTGCTAAGCCAAGGCCTCTATACTTTCCCACCTTCTATGCAAGGCCTCTGTATGCAACATCCATCGATGGTGAGCTTGTCTATGGATGGTCAACTCAAGGCAATGTAATTTCTCTCCATGCTCACAAGTTATTTACTCCCATACCTCCTATGCGGGGCCTCTGTGCTGTCACATCTTTTACGCAAGGCCCATGTGCTTTCACCCCTTCTGCACAAGGCCTATGTGCTTTTACACCTACTACGTAAGGCCTCTGTGCTCTTATTCCACCTACGCAAGGCCTCTGTGCTCTCATTTAGGAGTAGAGCACTTACTTTTGACACATTACAGCCAGGTAGTCGCCTCTCCTATTCCTTATTTTAACCAGGCTGGGATCCTTCCAGAATAAAGTTTATTTAGAGGATTCCCTCCCCTGTTTTATCTTGCACATTCACCATTACATCTACACGTACTAGGCCCCTTACACCCACGGCACCTAAACGGCAAGGAACAAAAGATCTCCGGTAAAGAGCCCCTTTATGGGTGCCCATCTGGTATTGCAGCGCCGACCCGACGAGGAGCAGGCCCATATGCTGAAGCATGACACCTAGATTGCTGGGTGTGTGAGGGCCCTAGTTCCGAAAGGAGGATTTCCCCCTCTTTGGAGGACAACCTATTCACGTGACATCACATAAACTCTCTTACTGTGTTCTGTGACCCACTGAGGAACTTCGTACTCACTTCTTATGGCAACTCAGAGTGATGCAATTTCTCTCAATTATTACAACGGGCGCTTTACTCATACCACCTATGCAAGGCCCTTGTGCTTTCACATCTACTACTGGGAAAGGCCTCTGTATTCTGAAACCTCCTATGCAAAGCCTCTGTTTTCTTACACCTCCTGTGCAAGGCATCAGTACATTGGCACCTCTTTGGAAGGCCACTGCATGTAACTTCCATCGAAGGTGAGGTTTGTGGACTTTGCTAATGGGTGAACGATGATTTTGAGTGATGTATTCTCTCTCCATTCTCAGTTCTCACAGAAACAGTAACAAGCTACACATTACTGTGGAGCATAAAGGCCAGCAATTAGCCTCCATTTCAGCCACATTGCAGTAGATATAGCAATATGTTTCAACTTTGTGATGGCCGCAATAGTTTTTAAAACATTATTTGCCATTATTAGGTGTATTTAGTGGAGAACTTCTCCCCCATGCCCCCTCCCCCACCCCCCACCATACGCTGTTATCTCAGGGTCATTGAATTTTAAAATTCTCCATATAATAGCTTCTTTCTGGGAAAGCTATGCCTTTATTCTCTTTTAAGGGTCTAAGCCACTTTTTGTTTGTCGCTTTAATTTGAAAAATGCTTCCAGTGTGCTTGCTTTCTCGTGCGCACCATGGGCACTTTCAGTCTTTTGAAATCAATCCTGAATCAAGATGGAGCGAGGGCTGCCGATGAGCCCGGCGGGGGCTCCATCTAGCGGAGCAACCACGCATTAGCGGGGCCCAGTCCCGTCTATATAATTAGCTCTGGAAGAGAGGGCAATCTATAGGAGCCAGAAGACGCTGTCATCAGGAAATGTAAATTAGGAATAGCGGAGTACAAATTGTATGCACGGCAGGCGGTCTACGGACTTCAGAGTCGATGATTTGGAAGCGAGAAGGCAAAAAGATTCTAACTGCGCACGAAAGGCCACAAATCAAAGCAAAGCAGCAGACAGAATGGACGCCGTAATATGCAGAGTGGTAATGTAACGCAAAATGGCGACTGGTGGCATTGCAGCCGCCATTAACTGTTGATGCACAGGTCTGTAAAAATAGGCTGATCAGGAACACCAAAGTTGGCAGTTGTCCTGAGATATTGCGCGCTCAGGCCGTTTTGTTCTGTAACGTTTTTTTTTAAATTTGCATTTCTAATGTTTTATTCTACTAATCTTTTGTGGAGACGCACGCCAAATGCAAAAATTAATTAAGGGAAATATAACTAGCTAGTTACAGAAGAAATTAATGCGCGCTGTCTCTATGGCGATGCACATTAGGAAGTAAAAAGAAAAACGCTCCCGTGCATACCACTAGCTATTCCCAAATGCATTGTCTTTAACTTACTTAGCCTTTTAGGAGCTGCACTTACAGATTATATTAGGAATACTACATATTTTACACGCATAAAATGACAGTAATTTCTTAATTGCACGCTATTGCATCGACTTACTGCTGTAGGGTTTTTCCATTACGGTAATTGTGAACTATATATAAGACGCGCATAGTTATTGTAGCTTTTACTTGCATGCTAATGCACTGAGGCCTGTGTGGGTCTCTGCAACACGGTAATGTTAGAAATGGGATTTCTGGTTGGCTAAGGCTTGCACCAAAGCCAGGCAGAAACCACTACTCTAGTCAGGGCAAGGGAGTTACACACCCCCTTGGTAGCTTGGCACGAGCAGTCAGGCCTATCCCGGAGGCAATGTGTAAAGCGTTTGCGCACGCGCACAGCAACAACATCCCAGGCACACCACAAAGGGAACTCCACACAAGGTTATATCAAAAATTGCCTTTGTATTATCATAAAACACATTAGAATAGTACTCACATAATATACATGGTGCCACCTGGCACTGGGCAATATTTACAGGGGATTATGTACACATGACAGGGCCACGTGGGCCACTGTCAGAACCATCACTTAGTAAAGATAATAAATGTAGAACATATCATAAACGTACAACCAGTAATCACTGGTGACCACTGTACTCCGCATCAGCCTGTAACATAAACCACATTATGCACAGTATCACATTAGGCGCAAAATACCTTATACGCCAACCTCACCAGCATAAACTCATTATGCACACATCTCATGAGTCTAAACGCATTAGACCCTACCCTCCTAAGTATAAATCACATTAGGGGCATAACTCACAGTAGAGAATAACTCACAACCTAAACGCATTAGGGAATAATAACCTCACAAGCATAACACATTATGCAAAACCTCATAATCATGAAAGTACATTAGAGGTATAAACAGGGTGCGTAAATCATAGTAAAGGCATCACATTTCCTAGCACCACATATTAGGACACAAATCACATTAGCACATAACCTCACAGTAGAAACCATAGCAGAGGCATAAATCACATTAGGGCCTGGCGCCCTATTAAACCTAACAGTCCCCCTGGCCACTGGCCATCTCAAAAAGGGGCTCAAATGCCCTATGTCCAAAGAGTGAGGGCGCGCTGCCAAAGCAGCGAAAGTCAAGGGTGCGCACTTTGCGCAGGCCTAAACGTAGCAGCTGGCACTAATTGCTGCGCAGCTGTGAATAGATGGGGGGCGAAGGAGGGCGTCTCACTCCTAACTTCAACATGTCCCCTAAAGCAAAGAAAAGACCTAAACGGTGCAGCTGCCCACTACTTGCTGGGCAGCTGGAAATGTTAAAATGAGGCATGGGCTCTCAATGGCCCTTCAAACAAATGTGCCCCCTTCGTTGGAGCCACCCAGGGCTCTGTAGATAGATAATGCCACAACTGGAGCAACCACGGGCCCCTCTGGCCCTTGAAACAAATATGCCAAACGTGGGAGCCACCCAGGGCTCTGAGAATAATGGGGCCAAACGTTGGAGCCACACAGGCTCTAGGACTAATCAGGCCCCCTAGCAGGAGGGGAGGGGGGCCCGCTGTCCACATAGCCCAAAACAGAAGGGGAAAAGCACGGGCCCCTCTGGGCCCTTTTAACAAATATGCCCACAACGTTGGAGCACACGGGGCTCGGAAAATAATTATGGCAAGCGTTGGAGCGGCCCACTGCCAGACGGGGCCGCTCTAGAAAACTAAACACGGTGCCTTCACTGGCACCACCAAACTGCGCCCAGAAATGCCCCACAAATCCCCCGACTTCGGGACTCTATTAATCAAAGTGCCCCCTTCACTGGGGCACCTTTGGTGCATCCCTGGCACCAACAAAGCTGTGAGGCAGCCCCACTCACCGGACTCTTGGTGGGGGGACTCTGCTCCTCTCCCGGTTGCGCTCTGCTCTTCACGGCCTTCTGGGAGCCGGCGAGGCTCCATTTTCCCTCCGGCCTCACTGGGAACCTCTCCGGACTCTCCTCACGGCGGGGTAGGCTCCCGCGGGACACGTCCGGTCACCACAGGCTTCTTCCCGCTTCACCCGGGCCCCCTCCTGGGACCCGGGACTTGGATGTGGAGCCCGCGAGGCTCCAGATGGCTTTTCCGGCGGCGGGCGGGACTTCCTAGATGTGTCCCGCCGCATGCCAGGCAACTCTGCCTGACTTCCGGGTCGCGCTGAGAGCGGCCCGGAGAGAAATTATTTAGCGGCTCGGGCCGCAGCAGTGAAACGCGGGGTGGGCTCCAGCCTCCATTTAAGACAATGGCGGGGTGGGCACCCGCCTAAAATACACGCATAAGCGGGGTGGACACCCGCAAAAGGCACTACAATGCGGGGTGGGCACCCGCGAAATAAATAAAGAAATAAGCGGGGTGGGCACCCGCAAAGCTCCTCTCCATCCGGGGGAATCCCCACGTCGGGATTCCCTCGGGAAAAGAATGCAGCTCAGCGCTGCGGAGCCCTCGTGCTCCTTCTCTGGGTCAAATAAAAAATATAGCGCTCCCAGGGCGCTAGAAACAAGGGTCCTGCTTGTGGAAGAGTAAGTCCTTAGGTATCAAGAAAAGCAAAGAGGGTCCCAAATAAAAGATCTTCCAGGGTCAAGGCAGGGCCCAGGGAGGCAAGCCCTCATGGCAGCCCCCCCTGGGTCCCAGCAGCAGCACGCCCCGGCAGGAACAGCACACCCAGACTGAACAACCTTATGGGGTTACAGCCCCTTCTTTTATACACCGAATCCCTTTGTGTCACAGCACAGGGCTTGGGGATACCAGTCAGAACTGGTTTAGGGGGGATTTGGAGCACTTTGTTTTGGCAAGCTCCTCTTCCCTTTCAGAGGACAGGCTAGGGACATCAGACGCACCACAGGAGGTGGAGCCAGCATTGTAGAGGGAAGGCACAGCCCTATTCAGGTCCCAGGTGCAACTCCTCCCACCCATCTACATGGCGATCTCTCCATTCAACCCTGCGCTGACTCACCCTGCCCCTCCTGGAGCCACACACACCTCCCAGCACCTGTCACTCACAAGCCAGACATGCAATTCACATCAGGCAGGCAGACACAGAGCACACAGAAATGCCAACTTCTAGAAGTGGCATTTCTCTACCAGTCACCATAAATCTGCGCACACCATTGCGCAGCATTTATTCTCACGAATTCAGACATACTAGACGTGACCATGCTGCACCTCTCATAACAGGAATTACCACTGGCACACTCACCCTCAATGCATTCCTATGGGAGGGCAGGCCAGTCTCACCACACACGCACACAGCGCGCACGCACTTTACACTGGGCCACAGTGCTAAAGCGCCCAGAGGCCTAAAATCACCAACACTACACAGGGAAAAGGCTAAGAGACAGACAAAAAGTTCAGGGGTGAACCTGCCAAAAGGGCCAGGTCCAACAGGTAATAATGTGTGTCTTTATCCAGTGCCTGAAATTGAGAAAATATAAGTGCAGTGAATCTGTTCCGGAGTACCCATCTGCTTCGTAGGAGTACTGATACTCTCCGAATAAAAGCATTGCACCTCTGCTGAGAAGTGCTGGTACCCCCCCTCAAAATTAATAAGTGCAGGTACTCAGTACCTGACAGCAGCAGCACATTTAAGGCACTGGCTGTATCTGGTGCTGTCGGTATTGTATTTTATTGTAATTATACTTATATAGCGCTTCATACTTCTAAAAAGATGCTGAAGCTGGGATGGCAGCACGCTATACATTGGATGTGCCCAGTTGGAAGAGGTTTGAATTTCTGTGGGGCCGATATGAGAAGCGTAGCATATATCATTTTGCAAAGTACTACAGATGCACACCATTCTGAGCAATAGTTACAGCAATTTCCCATTCTTCAACGGAGCTTTAAAAAGCTAAGAATTATCTTGCCTCAAAAACAATGAACAAGGAACAAGAGTTGCTCCAAAGCTGACAGCAAACTCAGTGTGCTGATAATTGTTGCCTCTAGTAGTTAGTTGGATGTGTGTTCAGGACATTTACCTTAAATAAGTGGCTCTCAAGCATTTGGGTGCCTGTCCCAAAATACAAACTAAAAAGGTTTTTCTGTCCCACAAGCTATGCAGATTTATAAACAATAGATGCATAACATTTGTATGCAAGTTTAGTAACTACTGTTTTGGAATCTTATCTTTCTTTATAATATACATTTTAAAGCAAGTTTGAGCTTGTTTTCCTCAATTTATTTCCCTGATCTTTTGATGGTATTAGTAGACTGTATAGTGAGACCCTACTATTCAGTGCCACAGTGCATGTGATCTAGTCCTAAAATGGTATTGGTAAAGTTGGTTTCACCCAATTAGTCCATTTCACTTTCCTGTAGGGCTATAATATAAGGTGCAGATATGCACAAATGGGGGGCATTATATCTAATTTGTGGACTGCCATTTGCATTTATGCCACCTACAGATATGACAATAATATATGGCTACCAGGAGCAACACTGTTCTCTGCCTGGACTGCAGTTTAAAAGCATGGCGTGTAGGAAAACCTATTTTTATATATCACAAAATCATTCCTCAATTGTACCTTGAAAGCCAACAAGACAGGGTGCCTAATATATTAAAAAAGTGACACGCATATTAAAAATGTGTTTCCTCACAATGACAGAATGTCTAAAAGTTATCTCACATTGCATATACAGACACAGTTCCATCAGTAGCGGCTCCTCGAGGGAGTGCTGCGGGATGGTGGGGCGGGGGAGGGGCAGGGTGGGGGGTAGTAAACTACGGCATACGGCCGAACAGAGTTGAGTAAATAAATAAATAAATAAAACGAATTACACTGCGCGCGCAATGTAATTCGTTTTATTTATTTATTTATTTATTTACTCAACTCTGTTCGGCCGTATGCTGTAGTTTACTACCCCCCACCCTGCCCCTCCCCTGCCCCACCGCCCCGCAGCACTCCCTCGAGGAGCCCCTACTGAGTTCCATAGGTCAGGCCTAGATGTGATTACAATATTAAATTTGATTTAATGGTAAAATCAGATTTTTGGTAGCTTAAGTGGAAAAGTAACTTTGTAAAACTGCCTAAGCCAAAACTGGCTTAAAAACAAGTTCTGCCAATCAACACACCTCCAGAACCAGAATATACATCCTTGGCTGGGAGGGTTAAAACCCGTGGCTCTTAAGACAATGGTCTGGCTCTGAGCCCAGGATGGACAAGGGGGTTATTAATTGCTAACCACTTAGCATGGATAAGCTCTCTAGGCGTGGGCAGGAACAGATGACAGAAAAAAGGACAGCCTTGGTACTACTTATTTTGCCCTGGAGATGCCAGGGAGGTCTTCTACTATTTTTCCCAGGGCCCTTCTAAGCACCTAGGTTCAAGTGACAGTGGGTTAAAGAACAGGGTTGGAGCCGTCAGCAGTGTGGAGAGCTCCTCTAACTAGGAGAGTGGCAAAGAAGCTGCATGCAGGCCTGTCTAGTGACTACAGGGATTTGCCATACTGAAACAGAGCTCCTGGTTAATTTTACGGTAGGGCAAAGAGGAAGTGCTGAAAAAGGGAGGCGGGGGACTATGAGAAAATAGTTAGGAATGGATGGCAGACTTTATCAAATCACTCACTTGTGCACACAATAAATCAGAATCCTCAAACACCACATTCTCAGAACATTCCTGGACTTTGGAAGACTCCATCTGAAGAAGAAGGTCCTGCTGATGGAAGATTTCTGACACCTGCTACAAGAAGAGGACTCACACAAGAACGCAAGGATCCAAGGAGTCCTGATGTTGCATAAAATAAGACTCTGGCTTAGCTCTACAAGATTTGTTTTCACACCCAAAGTTGACATGAGTGAACTTAGTTCAATGTACCATTGTTTGAATGTGAAAGACAGGTTCTGGTAGTCCAGCAGAATCCTACCCAATACATATCTGAAGTGGTGTCAGTACTTTTGGGTTACTAACAGTCCCTAAACAGGGATTTAGGGATGCAGTGGGTATTTGAAAAGCCCAACTTTGCTCTTTACACTATCTCACACACAAACTGCACTAAGAAAAAGACACTTTAGCTAAAAAGCGTTTGTTTCAAATTGCTTAGTGCATCTAGAATGACCACACAGAATAATATTAAATCAGCACAAATGCATGTTGTGAACAACAAGAATAAAATGAACATTACTGCCATAGTTAAAATGTCATCTAGGGACCCAACACCCTAAAACCTACTTCTATGTGCTAGACTAGGAGAGAATGGAGCAGTGTAACTTGCATCTAGAGTTTGTTAAGGAGAATCAATACACTGCATACCTATTTACAGCACAATGCTGTAGTTATCAGCAGTCAGGAGTAAGTGCTATATTAAGGAGGAAAGCACACATCAGCTGTAGCTTCTTTCCTCCTGGACTTGGCTCGGTATCAGCTTTTCAGTGCAGAGCAAGATACGTCAGCATCCCTGCAGTCTGAAGATCTTCTGGCCGTATCTTGCGCCAGAATCTGGGCAAAGGACCTCTCCTGACAAGTGGTCAAGTATCGGCCGTTTTATACTGTATATTATCTGAGAAGGGAATTTCTAACATAACCATAGGAATGTCTGACATAACCTATGTGCATCAAGATGCTAGTCTTAGACGCATTTTTATAAAACAAATAAGGGAAAAACACATCAATTCAGACTACTCTGTTTATGTTATTGTTCTTGTCTGACCTTGAAATAGAGATAACAAGTTACTTGTTCCATACTGGTGACGCATCAGGTGTCTTATTGAGAACATTGTCAGCACAGGAGGAGACTTATCGATGTCATTGTCTGAATGACTTGACACTTTCACAGGTTCTTGGAATGATAAGGACAGATTACATCTGTGTCAAAGGCAGACAGGTCATTGATTCAGCAAAAATAGAGAAAATGCAGTCTTGGCCTGCTCAAGATTGAGTATGGCCTAATGGACTTTACATCACTGAATCCTCCTGCTGGCAATCATGGTTGGCCTAATATTCTCCTGCTTCAGGGACATGAAAAGTAGAAGGGTTCCTGACTCCAAGAGGGCCCAGCTGACCACGGAGGACTGGACCATGTTGGAGACTTAGATTGAGATACATCTGGTGCCTGGAAGCCTGCCCCGAGGTTCTAGGGACTGTAGGAATGACTAGAACAAACTTTCTCATCATACAGAGAAAAGTGGGACTTAGTCACTGTCAGAACCACTTTCAGAGGGCCACAGGGCCTAACCATGGTGGTTGAGGCCTTTTACTCATGATGTCCCGGACCCCAACCTACTATGGATCCTGCTCTACTGGGCCGAGTACCCCTTCTGCACTTGACTCTCAGTGGTAGCTGTGGTCGAGCAGTCAAGGCTCTTTTGGGGGGAATGTAGATACAGGTCAGTGAACACGACTCATAACTCAAAGTGCAACCAGTGCAAACAATAAATCAACATCCAGCCAAATACTTGCTTTCATAAGAAAAAGTTGTATTTTATTTCTATATGTACACAGGCAATGAAATGCGGCATTCAGATACAGCAGCACAATCCCCTGATGGTTGGGACTCTAGTAATTGTCAGGCAAATCCCTGTCCCATTCTCCTTCGTGTAACATGTTCAGGATTATTCCCCATTCACTGGTGGCTGCATCAGGGAATGCAATCTATTGGCCTGTACTCAAGAGTTCTCCCTTCTGACCTTTTAGGAACTTAGTCAAAAGTGTCTATAGTACCGCAACACAGTTTGCAGAGAGTTCCCCTGGGGACCAACTAGTTCAGTTCTCATCTTAGCTGCTCTTGCAGCACAGAGAGTTCAGCAAGGCAGCGGGCACCTTCAAATGCTCACCCATGAGTTCTGCTCAGTTTGGAGAGGTCAGGCTGCTAGCGGCTCTCGTGGCAGTACTCGGCTGCGCAAGCTCTCTCTACAGAGCGGTACGCCGCAGGTCTCTCAGATGTCAGAGCAGTTCCTTGCTCCCAAAGAATCAGTAAGTTGATTTGGTTCAACGGGGGTAGGAAATCCTTTCGTCAGCTCCCGACTGGAGCCAGCGGGGATGCAACATCATCCACTGCATCTCCGGCAGTCGTCCGCGGTGAGTCAGGAGCAGTTCCCTTCCAAGGCAGTTCGAAGCTGCAAGTCATTGCCTCAGTCTCTCCTTCAGGCGGCGGCCTGAATCCTTTGGCAAAGATGGTATTGGCAGCCGCTCCTGGCATAAAGGCTTGTCGCGGCAAGTGGTGATTCGGGCGACGGCTCTTCTAGCTGCAGCTCCCCGAATCACCTGGACAGTCACAGGTCTTGGCACTCCTGAAAATACTTTACTGGTGGCCCCCTCTGGCATACGGGGTCATCTCAGCACAGCAATATGGGTATAGCAAGACCCACACAGCGCTCAACACAGAGCTCAGTCTGTGGCAGCACTCTCTTGACATATGGGGGGTTGCCAAAAACAATCCTGTGCACCGGTCAAGTGCCAATCGTTGCTCAGCAGAATCATCACACCTTGCACAGGGAGTCCTCAACGTAGGACCTCCCACTGGACTTTGGTCCCTCCAACACTCTCCTCTTCCTCACAGGGCACACTAGTTTTAGCAAGCAGGCAGGCTGGCACTGGTGCTCCAGGCTCCAGGGCAGGTGGTCTTGGTGTCCCTGGGTGATGTTCCCTCACCCAGCAGGGAGACTAGCAGGCCTTGGCCCCCAGTCCTGGTCACATCCACGCCCTGATGAAGGTGTTTAGCCACATTTGGCTTGTACACCGAAACGCGCGTCGGCGTTTGTGATACTTCTATGATCAGTTGAATGTTGTTTTATTAGATTCATGATATTTATCGAATATATTATCATTCATTGTCTTTTTGCGTTGTTTTAGTTAGTGTATGCAGGTCAGTTGTTTGTATGAAAGAAGTATGATAGTATGTGTGTAGCTGTGAGTTGTTGCATGAGTGGTGGGTCTATGTATATGTATTTATTTAATAATTATATAAAAAAATCTTTTTGTACTACATCTGAGTTTTTGTATTTTCACTTAAAAAATAAATCTATTTTGTTATATTTTTGCCCTTTCTTCTTTCAGCACTGTTCACATGTTTATATCATATGACGTTTAGCATATTATTAAAGAAATAGGTAGGGGATTTTCGCATGTTTGATTGCTCCATGTTTCCCCTATGATCCCACTACCTTTATTTGCCTAGATAGGGGCCCCCTTTGTTTGATTGCCTAGTTCTCCCAGCCCTGTGCTGTGGGGGTGTGCTATTTATTCTTTCGATTCTATTGTGGCTGGAATTTGTGCACGTCCTGTATACCTTTTGTATATTTGTCCTTATTTAGTTTGTTCCCGTTGTGTTTTCTTTGTTTATGTATCTCTATCTATTTGCTGAGTCTTCTGTATATTCTCTTCACATTAGTGCAGCTCTGTGCTGAGTAAGTATTCATTTTTTCTTTTATTTATCAGTTCAACCGCTTGACCTGATCCATGTCAACTGAAAGTATTAAAACTTTTGGTTTCACCGATGATGATCTTATTCGACTTATTGGCCCTACTTCGGCCAAGGATCAACTTTTTCCCTTGCCTAAGGGGTCCAATGAAGAATGGACTAAACTTTTTAATTTGAAAAAGAAGTCCAAACGCACTGAATCACATGCCCATTTCATTCTTGAATATCTTAAAGCGGGTACTATACCCATCGGACTCAAAGTTCGCAACATCCCGGGCTTGTTTGTTGAGATCAGACAGTTCCTGGAGAGGTGGGCCCTTATTTCCAACCGCTGCTCCAGGGACTGGATGATACTCATCATCGATACGGCCCGTGAGGTTGTTGAGCTACTTAACAAAGAGATTCAGGACTTGGAGGAAAAATTGAAACAGTCCCAGGGGGTGGAAGAAGCCAAAAAGAAACTAGAGGAGATTTCCTATGAATTAGATTCGTTTAGTGAATATCTCCTCAAGAGAAAAACTGAAAAGTTAAGAAAGGACATACGCCTATTTACGCAAGAACGTACTTATCCCTTTCTCTCTGAAGGCTTTTATAACACGCAGAGTGATTCCGCGGCAGGCAATAGTTCCACCAACCGTGGATATCCTCGAGTGACTACTTTCTCGGATACCACTGACTCAGACGGAGAAGGGCCTTCATTTCAGAACTACCAACCTAGATATAATACAGAGAGAGTAGGTTCTGAGAACCATTTTTTAGGCAACCGACGGGGCAATTTTCGCCCAAGATTCCGAGGCCAACAACAGCAACGGGGATATCAATCAGGTTACCAACAGAGAAGGACTTTCCCGAATCGGGGACAAGTACAAAGGACGCATTTCGAGGACCAGGAACCAGCTCAAAAATATATCCAGACTCGCCAACATCAATATTGGCGAACCTAGACATGATTCCTATATTCAATTTGTCCGCCAGTCCCATGGATCCCCATTCGGGAAGTTTATTAACTAAGGGGTTGTCTTTTGTCCCTACCACCTATTTTAACGAATTCGAACTAATGAGTGATCTTCACTCTTTTTTTCGCAAAATTCGCCTAAAAAAATTCTTCCTTGTTAAAGAATATGTGCCCAGTGAAGAGAATCTATCAGGTTTAAAACCCCCGTCCACCTTTTGCCCGGAAATAGATCAGGTGGGAGTTGAGGTTGATATGTTTGAAAAAGCTGTTTCCAAAAAAATCAAGCAGGCTATCAAATTTATCCCCAAACCTATCTTCAACATTTCTAAGGAAGAACATCTTGCCCTCAAGAAACTCAAAGATGACACCTCGCTTATTATCAAACCTTGTGACAAAGGCGGAGGAATAGTCATCTTTGACTCTGATAAATATAAAACCAAAATGGAGCTTTTGTTGAGCTCCCCCATACATTATGCCAAGATTATGACCAACCCTGAATTGCATCTCAAACGCAGGATTCTGACTTTGGTTGAAGCAGCTGTGGAAAAGGGGTTTATTTGTCAGCAAGAGGCTGAATTCCTCACACCCACCTTTACTCGTATCCCTATTATATATGGGGTGCCAAAGACTCACAAAAACCAAACTGATCCCCCCCTTAGACCTATTGTCTCTACCATCGGGGCGGCCACTGAACCCCTCTCCAAGTACGTGGACCAATTTTTAAAACCATTGGTCGCCACGCTTCCTTCGTACATTAAGGATACGGGCCATTTTATTTCCCAGATTGAAGGCCTCCCTTACAACTATGTTCAGGAAATCCTGGTGACTATGGACCTGGAATCCCTTTACTCGAATATCCCTCAAAAGGAAGCCCTAGGGGTTATTAAGAACACGCTTGAGGTAGATTGTTCATTGCCCAACTCTTCCTTTATTCTTCAACTTCTCGATATTGTTTTGTCAGAAAATTTCTTTGAATTTGAGAATTCTTTTTTTCACCAGATTAAGGGGGTTAGTATGGGAGCAGCGTGTGCTCCAAGTGTGGCCTGCCTGTATATGGGGCACTTTGAAAAGTGCAACATATACAATGAAGTGGCCCCCTTTTATGAGAATGTCCATCACTGGTCCCGCTTTATTGATGACATCTTTTTCATCTGGCGAGGAGACCAGGATACACTCAACGAATTTATAACCTGGATCAATTTAGCGGATCCCAATCTGATTTTTACTGCCTACACCAGCACCCAAAAATTGGAGTTTCTGGATGTGTGGATTGAGGCATGTGATTACAAACTTACGGTTTCACTCTACACTAAACCCACCGCCAGAAATACTTTACTTCATTATCAGAGTTTTCACCCCAAGTGCCAAAAAGAAGGAATTCCATTCAGTCAGTTCCTCAGATATCGGAGAAATTGTACTACCATCAGTGAATACATGTACCATGCTGGTAACCTTAAGAGTAAACTCATCAACCGAGGTTATCCGCCCAAACTTGTTAAGAACGCTCTTAAAAGAGCGAAATATTACGACCGGGACTCTATGTTCCAACCCAAAGCTAATAATAAACTTGACCAGTTGGTTTGTGTTACCAAACACTCCTGGTTCAATAACAAAATGCGCCAAATTGTTAACTCTCAATGGCACCTTCTTAATCTTGACCACTCTATGCCGTCTATCAGTAAACCCATTTTCTCGTTCAAAAGGAACAAAAATCTGAGTAACATGTTAGTACATGCTAAAAGACCTCAGAGGTCACACCACATGCAGCTCTCACTCATGGGAGGTACCCCCGTTCAGGGTAACCATAAGTGTGGAGGCTGCCAAGCATGCCAAAATGCGATTGTGGGCGACCACATTTCCATTAATTCACGCACTGTCTATCTCAAAGAAATGACCAACTGCCGCTCTACCAATATTGTATATGCCATCTTATGCCCGTGTAATCTGGCATATATTGGAGAGACAGCTAGGGAATGTTGAGTTCGTATTGGCGAGCATAAATCAAATATCAGGCTTTTGAAACACTCTGTGCCATTAGTTAAACATTGGGCGCAGCTAAAACACAGCGTTAAAGATCTACGCTGGACTATTTTGGAAAAGGTACGTAGTTTCACTGGCATGGATGTGACCGCTATTCGCCGTAAACGCGAATTATTCTGGATGTTTTCCCTTAACACCAAGGACCAAGGACTTAACGAACTTCTACAGTGGGAACATGCTTTTCTCTAATTGATATCTGTTTGTCTTTATTGGCACTGAATTCTTTTTCGGACCCCCCTCTTTCAGCTTATCTCTAATTTTTACTTTATCATAATCTGAAAATTATTGACAGCTATGTATATTTTTTCCGTGTTTCATAATTATTCGTATATTTTTTTTCCTCCCATTGTTCGTTGTGTGTATTTTTTAAGTTTTGTATTCTGGCTTCTTCAGTTGCATTTTGTCTTATTAATTGGGCTTGGTTTAATTCTATTAGGTCCATAGTCCGCGTGTCATTTGGTTTGTTATGTTTGCTTCCTCAGTGGTTTTGTTAGTATTTTAATTTGTTTTGCATTTTCTGTTCCTTTTGAGAGATTTTGGTTTGGATCAGACGATCTGATCCTTTTTTCAGCATGCTCTGCGCATTATACGCTAGCCTTTTCATCTTCGTGACGTTTGTCTTTTCAGTATTTGAAGCCTTTTGCATCTTGTCTTCTTCTGGGTTCCCCCGGTTCGGATTATTTGACTTGACCTAGTCCAGCTCTGGCACATTATTCAATCCGTCTCTGCGTCCGAGACGTTTGTTTGTTTGTTTTTTCCGTTTCAGTATTTGAATCCATTCCGCATCTTGTTTGTCTCCGTGATTCCCTTGCCTGGGTCAGATGACCTTTTTGAACTTATCGTATTGGCTCCTTTTCTTCGTATTTTTCATTTAAACTTTGGCGCCATTGTGTTCCCCTGTTTATGCCTCTTTCATCACCTACGAAGCAACGACCATCATGTCGCCGCCATGACCAGCCCTATTCGAGTAAGTTGCGGTTGACCCTCGAATTAGGGTATTTGTTCGCCTTATTGGATACATAGCGGACGGTTTGTGTGTTTGTTTTCTTAGTGTGCCTCTATATCTATCTTTACAGGTCTCCTCCGTTCTATCCTGAGCGAGGGACGCCCAGCGGGTGTCTGTATGAGTTCCGTGACACCTTTTTCTGCTGGACTGGTGAATATTTGATTCTCGAGGTATTCATTTATCGATGCACTGTTTTTTGCTTTCTGTATATTATGGCTTCAGCACTATTATATTCATTCTCCTAGTTGTTTAGGCTTACTATGGGCATAGTTTAAAGATTGGCCAACGTTTTCACATTTGAGCATCTGATAGCTTTCTCAAATCTCTGCGTCATTTAGCTGTCTGCGGTGTCTCTCATTTATTGTGTTGTTTGTTTTGCTTGTTTTGCTTTTGGCACTGATTAAAGATTGTATCAGTGCCAGTTTATTGCAACACATAACGCTTATTTATCATGCGTTATTTTAGCTGCTTCTGTTCTTATCTTTACAGCAACTATTGGGTGCTTTATTAAAACTAACTTCTTGGGCCAGACGAGTCTTTTCCTGCCCCCAGCGTCTCTATATCTCCCACTGAATATCGGACTTCAGGTAATGAGTGGGTGTATTAAACGGGTTTCTCATACTGTTGAGCGCTTGGTTACAGTCGCCCTTTCTCTATGCCGCCATCTTTAGCGCTATTAATATGTTGCTTTTCATTTCTAACTAGAAACTCTGTCTGTCATTTGAATTTTATCAACACCCCAAGTCAGGCTTTTTCCCGTGGAACACCGTACTTAAATTACGCCATCGAGGTTCTATGCACTGCATTTTCTGACACAGCCTATTGGTCAGCTGTTCAATTCACCGGTATGCATTTAGCCCGCTGTGGTTTGTCTCCTTTATCTTTTTATCTTTCCCCGTGTCAATGGGTTATTTGTATTGTCTCCTTTTTTCCTAGACTTGCAAATAGTATTTCTTTTTACTTTTTGTATTTTAAACATTCTTATGTCTGTTTGTATCTGTTTATGGTTATGTATTAGCGATGTCTTTTTATTGTGTTTCTGTCTATTTCATTCTGTTTTATGTTTGTTTCAATTTTCTTTTTATTCTTCTTTTTTATCAGTCTGAATGTGCACTTCCTAAGTATCTTCCCCTTTTTCCGCCTAAATAGAATCAAATGTTTTCTTCTATCAATGATCTATCTAAATAGTGCTGCAGGAACTGTTTATCATGTTAACAATTTTGTTCACTTTAACTGGTTTATTTATCTAAACATGATATATGCCTACAGGTCTTTGTAACTAGTTGTAGGAATGATTTTTATATGTTTGTTTATTTAATTTCAGAAATTTCCCCACCACCCCCCTGTCGTGGTATCCACGCCCTGATGAAGGTGTTTAGCCACATTTGGCTTGTACACCGAAACGCGCGTCGGCGTTTGTGATACTTCTATGATCAGTTGAATGTTGTTTTATTAGATTCATGATATTTATCGAATATATTATCATTCATTGTCTTTTTGCGTTGTTTTAGTTAGTGTATGCAGGTCAGTTGTTTGTATGAAAGAAGTATGATAGTATGTGTGTAGCTGTGAGTTGTTGCATGAGTGGTGGGTCTATGTATATGTATTTATTTAATAATTATATAAAAAAATCTTTTTGTACTACATCTGAGTTTTTTGTATTTTCACTGAAAAAATAAATCTATTTTGTTATATTTTTGCCCTTTCTTCTTTCAGCACTGTTCACATGTTTATATCATATGACGTTTAGCATATTATTAAAGAAATAGGTAGGGGATTTTCGCTTGTTTGATTGCTCCACAGGCAGAAGTCTGGCAGAGCTTCCCCTTCTCACACAGCCCGTCTGGCTGCTTGGCAGATGACCAATTGTTTGGGGACTCAACCTCCCCTTCTTATAGTCCTTTTTCAGACACCAAATGCAATTTAAGGTCTGGGTCTTTGAAGTTTTATGTTGGGGTTCTGCACCTTTTGAAGTGGTCACTTCTCCTTTTCATTTTCTTTCATGAAGAGGTCTGCCGCAGAAGGCATAATTTCGAAGCTGACTGTCCACAACATAATTCATGGGAGTAACCAGAGTTTACACCTGGATGTCAGCCACAGTGATATGTGCTTCAAAGCGTTAATCCTTAGCCCTACTCTTCATGATTCCCTTACCATCTGTCTTCCTGTGATGTGTCCAGGTCCCTTCCTTGTGATCTACCACTGAATCAAAGAGCAGTCTTTTGAGATGTAGAGTGAGTCTCTTCCTTCCCTCCGGTGTGTCCCCACAGAGCTCACAGGAATGCAGCAATACACAAATCTGCCTGGCGGGATTCCTCTCATCCTCATGTCTTTACCAGGCAGGCCTGGGCTTCCCGAAATGGAACCCAGGGTCCTCAATACAATGCACCATTGCAGGCACACTCACTCAATGTACATTCATAGCACACTTTCTGTTCAGCACGAATACCTCTATGCATTGTACCCTCACATCTACACATGCCTTCTGCGCACTCAGTCTGTGAGCACTGTTCAGCACTAGAGCTTTTCTATTTTTAACCAGTGTGTTCTCCTTACAAACGCACACACTGCCAGCACGCACACTCACTATGTGCACACTACACAACTCTTCACCCTTTATGTATTGCAGTCCACGCAAGCACACATATACCCAGCACATGCTTTATCCACTCATGCACTGCACAGCACTACATCTCTCATGTAATGTATTCCTCTCAGGCATACATACACCCAGCACATGTACTAACCACACTTGTATAACACAGTACTGCTCCATTCTTGTTCTGTACTCTGCCCAGGCATACATACAACTAATGCAGAGTCACTACTCCTGCACTATACAGCACTCTACATCTACCTGATGTAGGCCAAGGGTGAGTTATGCATGCAGCAGTGGAACTTTAAAAAAAAAAGGTGAGTGAGCCTGTAGGCCTCATTCCAATGACACGGGGTAAAAAAGTCCTGTTTACTACTACTGATCACTACACGGTATGCTGCCACCACAGCGCTTGTGCTGTTTAACTCCTGGTGAAGGTGGTAGCCTTCCACCACTATGAGGGTAGTGCTTTGGGTGCCCCTTCCGGTCCAACAAAACTGCAACCCGAGAGACAGACCTATGTCATCACAGACACGCATGATCCTTGTTCACCTATGACAAAAAAATCAGCATTAGCGATCCAGACAACAGCACAGTTGGTCACTCAGGGCAGGGGTACATGTCTTTACCATGCAGAGGACTTTTCCTTCCCAACAATCACAATTTCTGCCATCTCTGGAGGACCGGGACCTGGTACTGAGGCTTGCCTAGGATGGGCATTACTAAATCAGGCCAGAAAACCAGGTTCATCCTATTCTGAGCTTTTTGTCAAGAAGAACCTTGTGGAAAAGGTGTCTGGCCTTGTGGAGCCCTGCCCGGCTACGGCTTTTAGCCTTGTCCAACTAGAAAATGTTGAGAACAAAAAATTTGACCAAGCGCCTGATTGAAAGTTTGTCAGATGGGTTACTCCGCCACTGGTTTGGCAGTCATTCTATCTGCAGTATTACAAGTGCATTATGTCCTATAGGACTTGTAATCCAGAGGATGAGATATCTGGCCCATTTGTGATGGAGTAACCCATCCTCAAAACTGCACATCAGACCAAAGTCCAAAGTTAAAACCTTGGACTGAGGTGCTGCGCCATGTTCATTTCCAGCAGTGGAGGTGGCTATTAAATCCAGCTTTGTTCCACTTTGAGCTTTTGCGCAAAAACCAGCAGCTTCATCGGGAACTCAAGGATAACATATCTGACTTCAAGGGGCCCTTGCTGGTTTGAGTCTTGGACCTTGCTCCACTGCAGGATTCAGAATTCCAGAAAAAGACTATGCGCCTGATTATTGAATTTGGCGGACTGGTTACTCTGTCACATACATGACGGATATCCTGTTAACTTATACCAAGTGCATTGTATCCTCTGGCACTAGTAAGTAGGCAGACTGTATATCCGTCTTGTTTGTGATGGAGTAGCTGTCTGCCAACCTTAAAATGAGGCCCTGGGTCAGAAGATAAAAACAGGGATTACTGGTTTAGTGTGTCTAACTTCTGCTTCATTGCAGTAGGCTTGAAATCATGCCTAGGACTTGGTCAACTGCAAACTGAGTTTTTTCAATGACATTTTACATTTTTTTAGATGTTTTTGGCTTAAAACTTTAATACATCATATTGCTAGCTCCACTTATCTGATTTTAACTATTGTGGTATATTTCTGGTCATGAAAGTTTTCTTTTTTTTCTAAATTGGTTAAGGAACTTTAAAAAATTTTTTTTTTTAAACTTTAATATTGAAGGTATTGTTTGAATTTAACATTCATTTCTCTGGGGAATTCACTTGTGATTTTGCCTGGGATTGAGCACTAAGACTTGAACTGAAAACCAACCAGGGTGTCGTTATTAAGTTATTAAGGGTTCCCACTTCCAAAATTAATAATGGATTTTCTAATATAGCTCCTAAGCTTTTTTCACGTCTACTATCCAAGGCCACACAAAACCCAGTGAGATTATCGTTTGGGCTTGGTACCATTGTTTGTGGGCTACTTGCATAGAAGTATGACAAAAGGCAAGATTTACAAGTACCTTAACATTTTAGGGGGTGAATGCAGAATCTAGTGGTAGAAAAATCTAGGATATCAAAGCAAGTTTGTTATAGCCATACTGTAGATGTCTTGTGCTAGGTGCAGGAAGGCATACTGACTGAGCAGCATCTGATCAGAATGGTAAATAGATAAGGACAGACTGGGCATGAATGATATCCCCGGAGAAGGTTTCAGTTCCAGCCCATACTATGTTAAGTAGACAAGAGTATTGAGAGCCAGAAATCTACTCCAGGTTTAGCTTGGGCGATGGTACCCACAGAAAATATTTGCATACAAAGGGATAGATAGTTATCTTATTTCACAGTACAGTTTCCAAATGCTTCAGCGTATTTACAGGCATCTCTGTAGAGGAAGTCATGATACATTCTAATATAGCCTCATAGCCTGCTGTAGCGGGCTATACCGGCCATTAAAGGCCCTCTTTTGGCTCTTTAACAAGGGAGCTGGACTATAATGCCAGTACAGCCCAGCCACGGAGGGCAATAACGCTATTAGAACATTCTGCAACTAAACGGCAGAATGTTCTAACAAATAAAACAAAGGAGCTCTGTGAAGCCTTTGTTCACAGCAACAGCTGTGAAGGACAACATTGGAATGTTGGAGCTCTAGGCTTCTAGTGGCCATAAGAAGCCCCGAGCACTCCATTGTTTTCAATGGATCTCCCAACCTTCTAATGTTCTAATACTTTAGGGTCTAGCAGAATACTCAATAACTGTATCTGTAACAGCAAACGCAGCACACGACTAACAGAATATTCTAGATCCGAAAGGATCTCGCAAGGTTCAGTTAATAAACATTTGTGTTACAGGAAAAGCTATTTGATTTAGCGTGCTTCCACAAAAATTCATATATCCTACGTTAGGAGAAATAACACTAGCATCTGTCTGGGTAAATAGCATTTCTTGTGCTAGAACAAGGAAGGCTCCTAAAATACAGGACACTAATTAATACATTTGATTCCTTAAATTATTTGGTTCTGAAAGCAGTCTACCAGTGGCCAATCCAACAAGGATGTTCACTGTGTCCGAGCTGACCATCTTCACTACGAATGTATTACCAACTTAGAGGTCTGTTGGGACACTGACTATAGACTCTATGGAGATCGATCACTCACATGACTTCATAGAGGACAAAGCAGTGAATGTTTCCCGAATACTGTAGGTTTACACGCTAAAAACAGTCTTCAACACATCTGTTAGGGCAATTCAATGAATGTAAAGTCAGCATACAGTTAACTCTGCACTGTAGCCCCACCGGTGGAAATGTACTGACAGCTGTAAAGCACTGGTGTGGCAAGAGTAGCAAATATTACAGATCTATATCCCCCACTCATTCCCACTGAGATGCAACGTGGGCTACCAAGGAATATGAACTCTGCCACCGAATGATTCCCACAACTTTATTAAAACAAATAAAGTCAAGATTATCCTTAGGCAGTTGCTTAGCCTTCAACATATCACCCCTTAACACAACTTTGTGATTGAGACCAAACTGTTGCCATTCGCCTGCTGGAACAAACATATATGGTCATTTATAGTTTGACAGACGCTCCACCAAGGAGTCAGGTTGTCAGAGACCTTTGCCACCACTTCCACCCCTGGTGGAACACCTGATTTAGAGAGCCTCCTCCTGCCTGTCGAGTATCTCATTTTTGAAATGCATCTAACATTATGATGAATGAACATTCTGCAAAATTGAATGGAAAGCAAGCCGCCCTGTTGTTTCAGCCCCTTAGGCATTCTTTTAGTTTTTTGCAAACAAGTTCCCAATGCAGGTGGGCCATTCTTTATTTTCCTTGGAAGGATCCACCACGGTGGACCTGGGTTGATAAGTTCTAAACAGAGTGGACCTCTCGGACCTTCGGAGATACCACTCCACTGCTTCTCCTACCACAGGGAATGTACGCCATTAAGGGAGGCACGCTGTCCATGAAAGCATATTTTGAAAGAAGGAAAGACAAGATTATTTACATGTAAATCCACATAACCATGCCAAAGATATGAATTTCATGGTAGAAGACTTTGATAAGTCTACAGAACCTCTGAACATGTTAAAGGCTGAAACTAACTAAGAGAGCCGCACTCTGCAACAATGTACAGCTTGTAGGGGGTTAATAGAAATTAAAGGAAATCTGTACCTTTCAAGTCAATCCCCCAAATCAAACATCAAAATGTGATTGTACATAATGCCAGGACGATCCATTGAGTCCAGCAATGAATGTGGCCAAAACCTCATCAGATTGTTTCAAACTAAGATGGCGATAACTAAAACTCAAGTAAAACACAATTAAAAAGCCGGACGGTATTTCAGGAGGGAAACAGCGTTTAAACGGAGACAGAACTACGCAGTGCCATTACAACGCAGGCACTACAACGAATGTGTCGTTACCATGCGTTCCATTACAAAGCAAGTCGTTACAACGACTTGCTTTAGGGAACGCATTATTGGATTTTAATTCCAACACCTTCCCTACTGTTGCACAGACTGGAGTTGGAATAGTAAAATATACTATTCCAAAGTCCAGCGCTTCCCTAAGGCAAGTTGTTGTAACAACTTGCGTTGTAATGGAACGCCTGGTAACAATGCGTTCGTTGTAGTACCCACGTTGTAAAGGCGTGCGTTGTAAAAGCATGCATGAATACGTCATACATCCATTTCAGGAAGACCACCAGCTGTACATCAGTCATGATTTTACTCTCAGTAAATCTAGTGCACCACAAGGAGTTCCTGGCCATGCATCTGAGGAAAACCTGCAGGAGGCACATTTCGCTTGCTCCAATGAGAGCCGAACCTCATGAAAACATGAAACACTTTCAAAATACAAAATATCCAAGGGCATGTATCAGGCGAAACAAACACGAACCTGGCATAAGGGATCATTGTATCAAGACCCACAACTCTGAGATGGTATTTCTTCATACCGCTGACAGGTGCAAATAGGATTTCACACTTTATACCTCGCCCCAAGCTCATCATTGTCACAGTCATTCTCTTCAGTGCAAATATAAACCTTAAAAACATAGCATCGAGGAGCCTCGTGTGCATTGGCTCCATAATGCCTCAAAGACAGTTGAATCACGGGGCACAATTTAAAGGATCTCATTATGTAGATTAATAGTGTTGTCGCGCCTCTGGAATGGAGATGTTGATCAGATAGACATCATTAAGACAAAGAGGTAAAGCTTCTTTCGGACCTGCATGTGATGCCTACTGCCATGTTATGTTGGCTCTGCCTCATGCGAGCCTTACTCGTAATGTGACAATTCAACAATTGAAACTTGTGCTTGATTCCATAAAGAGGTCAGGCAAAAATAATAACAATGAACTAATCATCATGTAAAACTCACTTTAAATATCAGTGCCAGGCTCCCAGCTAGGCACTTTAGTTCACAGGATGTAACCTCAAGTGATACCAGGAAGGCGGGTCCATGACGGCAAATAACAGTGGCAACAAGTTGAGACTTTGCAAAGTGACTGTAGTTGCTCATCTCAGCTGGAACTCATTGCCCCTTTCCAGTTGTTATGTCTCACCTGTCAATTCCAGGTGGGCTGTGATATATTGTGGGTAATGTAAGATTGGAATTGTGGATAAAGAAGCAGGACAACTAAATGGAGACTATTTAATAGGTACATTTTCTTAGAAGACCCAACTGATAGCCCGTCTTAGATATTAGACTGTAAATGACTGAAAGTGACATAGAAATTATACAACTAAAAGGTTTTCATCACACCCAGCCATTTACTAAGTGTACTGTGCTTCCAAAGACGTTCTTCTGTGAATTTAATGAAAATAATACTCAGGAACAGCTCTCTGAAATTGTTTCCTTTTGTCCTTTAGAGTAAAACAAAACGTGGTTCTTTCAGCACCAGTCTGTCTGATTGGCCACGGATGGCATTCGCAATACATCTGACCAGGGATGCCAACCCAAAGATGGCCGACAATTGAGGGCATATCCGCAGAGTTCCTATTACATTCATCTTCAACAATAGCGGGTAGGGAGGAAGATGAATTTGTAGTGTGATATAGTAAGAATAGAGAACGTAGTGCTTGAGGGTGTGTCACTGGGTTACTGCCTACTTAATGTAGGGATAGGCCAGTCAGCGCATGCTCTTACGGCATAGAGAAACACATAATAGTTTTCCTGTGCATGCGCACGTGACAGTGGCGCGCAGGGCTTAAGGATCAAGATGGGGGTCTCTGATTTACAGCCCTGTTGGTACCTCTTCTTAGGTGGAGCTGCATACTAATAAAAGGGGAAGATGAACACGATCCTTTGCTGTCTTTGTTGTTTTTGTTCAAATTTATTTAATGAATTTTACATAATACAAATGGAAGTCTTGGCAGCAACAAAATAAAAATACGTGTAATTCCATTTACCGTGCTTATCCTTCGTGCTGTGGACATATGACCTTGGCTTTCTTAGTAAAGGTGAAGATAGAGGTCAAAAGAACACGAGAGAAGGGGACGGGAGCTTCAGAAGTGAGCAAAAGATGCGCAGTCTGCCCCTCAGGGATGGGAGGAAATAACCTTACCTTTCCCTGAGTGGTACCTGCACATAACCAGGAAGGGAGGAGGGGCATGAGCTACCTGCCACCTGTCTGTGAGGAGCTTAAGCCGAGGGATAGGGCTTCCTTTTTTGTCTCCATTGGCTGGGGGAGTAATACTCGCCCCCACTCTGCTCCCCTAGAGTGCCGAGACCGGATGCCAGCAATACTTTCATGCGCCCACTTTGGTACTTGTCAGAACGCTGCACATTAGCATTTGTTGCATGTCTACTACTGCTGTGGAAGTCACCATTAGGCAAACATCAGTCTGTTGAGGAATTTACTAGGCCCCACAAATAAAAACAAATGACGAATAGTAGCCCAAATGACACTCTCGGAGTCCTCTTTCTTCTTCCAGAAACAATTCACCTGTGCAAGTCCAAGTCCTTGTCATACATCGGACATCTACATGAGTCGTGAGCTCTGCAGACATCCAGGAAGTAAAAGTGCCTAATTACCGCTGTCCTCGGAGTAGAGGCGCACCCTCCAACTGCATCAGGGCGATATATGATCGATAAACCACAAAGCGAAGCAGGAAACTGGGGTCACACTTCATGAATGCCCAAACCGGGTCTAGGAAGACGAGAGAGCGCCCCCCCCATCCCCCCCAACACCCCCCAGATTAGTCAACAGGGCCTGATGACTGAACACGGTCTCTTCCCCTCTCGGTCTCTCTTACTGAACAGATGGAGATGTTTGCTTCCATAATACAAGGATGTCTTGAATTGCTCATAATAAGAAAGCTTCCACATTAATAATCCGTTGGCAGGATGTAGTTATAAAGTGACGCCCTTGGCACAGCGCTCTCTGCCAAGGCAGCTGTTTAAAGTCCGGGCTCAGCATGGCAGGGCTTCCGGCTGCACGTTTGCCAAGTCCCTGAAACTTAATAATCTGTGCTTGCTTCCCCAGTCTCCGGGGTCTGTTGAATTCCGTCCTTTCCTCGTTAAAACGATTATAAAATGCTCGAAAACAACATTATGGCATTAAGGGCAATTAGGCTGCAAAACTGTCTAGGTCAGCCCATTGCCATCTCCGCAGTGAATGTATTCTCCAGGTCAGCCAGTTAATATGATGCTCGGCGAGCTAAGCCCTTGCTGCTGGGATCAGCAATCCGCCTACAGGTCCCAGGTTCTGATACCGACAGGGCACACTCAGTCTTTCTTCTTTCCAAGGCTGATCTTTGGCGTAACATTTGACTGCACAATAGTAGGAACTGATATTTGTAGTGCTATCAACAGGCAATCTTGTGCTAGCAAGACCCCTAAAAAAGGATGGTTAGACATCAGATTTAAAGGTTGGACGCACTTTAATGTGATATACAACACTACTCCTCTAGTTTCATATTCCCAATTACAGATATACATTTTTTTAAATTGCTATGAGAACAATGTAAGCATTTAACTACAGTTTGTTTCAACGATGCTATGTATATGAGCTGCTTAATATTTACCGGATGACAAATTCAGTTGTAATCGGAAAAATCTTGCAAAATAAAACGTCACATGGTGTGGATTAGTTCTAATCACTTGCAAGAGTGCAAGAAACCTTCAGTCTTAAATATTCAAATACTTTTCCCACATTCCATTAAAAAACGTTTCCTGTTTCTTCTGGTGAAAATCACCCTTTCCGAAGAAGACAGTTTCTAAAGTAAGTTGATTCAGTCCTCGATTGTGAGGTGTATTTTAAGGGCACAAATGCTACATTCAGTGAATCTTCGCTACGGCCGGATGGCTACTCATCTAGAGTCACTGTGACTTCACAAGCAAGGAGAATGCTGACTCGTTGGCCAACAGGAGTGCAGAAGATGGTGTGGATGGATGTGTTAATTCACGGATATTTGAGGTTACATGCACGTGGAGCTGCTTCCGGTCAGGCAGCAGTGACCTACACAATGACTTCTGTCCATCCAATGGGAGTAAAACATGTATTTAGTAAGCCTTCTGTATAAGAAACACCTATGATTGCCCCAGGTTATCCATCACCAATAACCTCCTCAATTCCAGCATCACAAATTTATTTGCAAACTATTCACAGGGTCGAAATGATCTAAAATTCGAGCCAGTTGACTCTTCTGTAGGAGAAAGACTCTATTCCACTTATTATGTTCCCATTCATAAGCAGTCTTGATTTCCAGCACATCATTTTATTTAGAATCTGCTTAAGGGCACTTTATTTGCATGGAAGATTCATTGGTGAGCCTCTGTCCCCACGAACATCAATTCATCATAATCCATAGGGTGGTGGAAATGACATCACATACCCTTTGACCGTGATGACATCATATGTTAATTTGCTAAACAAAGGCTGGGGAATGAACAAAGAGTGAGCTATTATTCTAATTCTGGATACCTACTGTTTTCTCTTTCAGTTGTTGCTCTTCTTTTTTCGGTCTCATTTATCCAGAGTGTGCTGATGATGATCCCCCTACCTTTCTAACGGATCGAAACGTCGACTATTACTACGGACCCCCTTTTTGGATTGTATTTAGAAATGGGCCGTGTTGTTCTTGTTTTATGATACACATTTTTGATCACTGATTTTTACTTGTGTATCATGTCATGAGAGCACCGAGCATGTTTCTCACACTCCCACTGCGCTGTCATTGATGCCTTTCCCTATGATTTAATATATGACTTAATTAAAGTTACCATTTCACATGTTTGAACTTGTGGTGATATAACTGACCGTGGGATTAGTGTTTCTGTACACAGACATCAATTTATCAAAATTCAAGGGGTGGTGGAAGTGACATCACATACATTTGACCGTGATTACATCATGGTTGAGGTCCCTTCATATCCAAGTACAACTGGATCTGCATTAAAGAATGCATCATAGTGGTTATCTTGCAGAGTAACTCTGCTTATGTCTATATGCTCCTGAAAGTTTTTTTTTTTTTTTAAACTCACCGTTCCGTGAGCACAATCATGCCTGTTTTCATGGTCGAACCTATGTTTATTTATGTAAGTCAGCAGTTGTTTAGTTAGGTGCTTCTACCCTGAAAAAAATCTTCTTTGTTGTGTGTACAGACCCTCTTTTGGTAATTGAAAAACAAGTTACTTACCTTTTGGATATGCATTATCTGGGAGTAAAGTTTTATACTAACACTATTGTCAGAGGACAAGTTAGTTAGGCCCTTACCTGCACAAGTCCAAAGTGTGGATTGAGCCTATCTGTCTCCTAAGAGATTTCTGAACAAGAGAAGCAGCTCCCCAGTCCCAGCCCCACCCCCAGGCCAGCAGACCTAGGACTGGTGATTGGCTATTCAGCTCCCAGGCAACCCTGAGCCCTCCTCTCACACCTGCCCAGGCCCCTTAAGGCTTAGCTGGGTGCACCCCAAATCATTCTCCTCCATCTTGTGAGTTGCAGCCTACCTGTGCCCCAGATTGCAGTGAACAGAGTCCAGGAAGTGGTAAGGAGGCAGACTAGTGCTGTCTCTTTCCTGTAAAAGTTAAACGATTTTCCCTATCTGTGATTACTGTCTTTGCCTGTGGTTGTTAGTTTAAAATTGTAGTTTTAACCTGCCTGTGATTGCATATTTTATCACCTGTTTTGTGTTTAAACTTGTGGTTTTTCCTGCCCATGATTGCTTCCATTTAACGTGTTGAATTGTGGGATTTGCAGTCCAAACTCTGTAGTTTTTCCCTCTCATTCCCGGTGACTATCAGTTTTTCTCTAAATTTCCCCTTGGCTCTGTGCTAAGACCTGTATGTTAAGCAGTGCACCCCCAGCCACCATTTTGTGTTAACAAGTCAGTGAAACCAGCCCCCCTTCCCCCCCTCCATCAGAGGGTGCTCTGAGGCAGCAGTACTCTTCTGTGAGCTGTTGAAACTGTGTTTAATAGGGACTGTGCACTTTGTTTTTTGGCCAGGAGAGGGAGTAAAGTTTTATACAAACACTATTGTCAGAGGACAAGTTAGTTAGGCCCTTACCTGCAGAAGTCCAAAGTGTGGATTGAGCCTGTCTGTCTCCTAGGAGATTTCTGAACAAGAGAAGCAGCTCCCAACTCCCTGGCCAGCAAACCTTGTCTGAGGTCGCTGGGACCTTATATAGTCTGCTAGTGGTTGGTACATGTGTACACTGATTGGTGTTTGTATCTGGTGTTACTATTGGATTAGGGTTGGTGTCCTCATTGGTTGGGTATTTGAGGGTTCTGATTGGTTTCTTGGTCTGTGATTCAATCAATGTAGGGTTGGGACTAGGGCTAGGGTTAGGATTTCTATTGGAAGTAGGGACTAGGGCTTCCTGTGTGATTGGTTGTTGGTACTAGAGTGGGACTAGGGCTAGGGTTAGGCCTTTAATTGGAAGTGGCGATTAGGGCTTCTGGTGTTATTGGCTGCTGGACTAGGTGTGGGACTAAGAGTAGGGTTGGGCTTTCTATTGGAAGTAGGGACTAGGGCGTCCTGTGCCATTGGTTGCTTGGACTTGGGTTGGGACTACTGGTAGGGTTGGGACTACTGGTAGGGCTAGGGCCTCTATTGGACGTAGAGATCAGGGTTTTTGAAAGTTATTTGGTGCTTGGACTAGGGCTAAGATTGGCTGTAAGGTCCAGGTCTCCTATTGGTTCTACATTTTAGGGCTAGTGTTGATTGGATAGGGTTTGGGCTAGGGTTCCCATTGGCTGAAGGGGTCACCTGACTACTAGGGCTATAAATGGCCAAGGCTTAGGGCGTCTCAGCCCGGGCGTCGGGGCTAAGGGCAGAGAGGACAAGGGCAATTGCCTGTTTGAGCCTGTTAAGGGCGGAGAGGACAAGGGCAATTGCCTGTTTGAGCCTGTTAAGGGTGGAGAGGACAAGGGCAGTTGCCTGTTTGAGCCTGTTTGAGACTGGTCAGGACCAGGGCCAGAAATGCTGCCCATGTTCGCATTCAGTAATAGCCACCCCACACCATCCACAAACATAGTAATACATTCACACCAAATGTACACCACACACAACCCTATGCACAGATCAATGTACCAGCATGCACTACAAACCCAACCAAACCACATCTATACACCCTTCTATCCCAACTACCACACATACCCACCATTACCTACAAACAGCACACAACTCTATCCTATACCACTAACCAATCCACTCATCACTAACACAACCCCATTCAACACCATACATAACTACATCCTATCCAGACACACACTCCCTGCTCTAATTACACCTAACAGACCACCTTTTATCACTAACAAACATATATTCATCATTCCATCATTTGTCCAACCAACGCCCTCTTCTCCCTTCTACCATAATAACACTAACGCACAATGCACAACACACACACTGCACACCACCACACTTTTTAACAAAGGAACCTATGCTCTAAAGGGGCATCTCAGCCTCAAAATCCCAAGATACAAGAAAAAAACCATGGGTGGCACATCCTTCTCTGTTCAAGCAGCCAAACTATGGAACTCTTTACCCCCCAACATAAGATCCACTGACAACCACCTTATCTTCAGAAAACTACTCAAGAATTGGCTCTTCCCCACATAAGCACCATACGCAAACAGAAATTTACAGCATATCCCTCTGTATATAAGCATTTATTTTCACTATAGATATGTACCTATCTTTGTGTATTGCTTTGTATAAACATGTAGAATAATTATGTTGTTGAAAATAAATAAATAAAAATCATCTTTGGTCTATGTACTTACTTCCATTGTGCATCTATGTACCTTCCATGTACTTGGATCTGTGTGTTTGTTACTTTTCTCCTGAAAAAGCATATCCAATGCACTACCCTATTTCTCATCCTGTACCTCTATCAATATCTTTAATCTACATATACTTACCTCCTTTATGCATCTATATACTTTCAATGTATTTATGGATCTATATATTTATCACTTTCTTCTAATTTAGCATTTCAAATGCACTACCCTATTTCTCAGCCTATACTTCTCTCAATATATCTTCTAGCCCAACCTTCTGACTCATCTCAAACTTATTTCTACTACTCTTTCCAATGCACTACCCTATCTCTCACCCTATACATCTATCAATATATCCTCTACATCCACTCTCTCATTTATCCCAAACCCCATACCACTACTATGATCCCCAAAATAACCCTTTCTAGACTCTCTCCTACTCTACCTCCCCTTGCATCATCTGCCACCTCTTTTACTATACCGATCCCCCCCAAACAAACCTTTCTAAACTCCTCCCTCTGACTCTTCCCCTCAAAAACCCCTTTTTACTCCTCCACAAGCCTCCTCCTACTGCTATGACCTCAAAAAAAAAAATATCCTTCACTCTTCTATCCCTCCACTATCCTTTTCAATCAAAATAACAGACTAACGTTCACTTCTCAAATTCCATATTCCACTATACTAATTCACCACTAATCCTTTATGGGTTCCATAGTAGCATGCTACTCGCCAATAAAGCGTTTCAACACCCCATCGGGGTTACCAGCGCTATATAAATGCAAACTTTTTTCCCTTTTCTACCCCTCCCCAACCCTTCTCAATCCAAATAACTGACTAACATATCCACCACTCAAATTACTTTCATGTTTCACCATACTAATTAAACACTAATCCTTATGGGTTCCAGAGTAGTGTGCTACTCGCCAATAAAGCGCTTCAAAACCCCATCAAGGGGTAGCAAGCGCTATATAAATACAAACCTCTTTCCCTCTTCTATCCCGCAACCTACCCTTCTCTATCCAAATAACTGAATAACATATCCACCACTCAAATTACTTCATATTTCACTATACTAATTTTCAACACTAATCCTTTATGGGTTCCGGAGTAGCGTCCTACTCGCCAGAAAAGCGCTTCAACACCCATCAGGGGTAACAGGTGCTACATGAATGCAAACCTTTCTTCCCCTTTTATCCCTCCGCTATCCTTCTCACTCCAAATAACTGAGTAATATCCACCACTCAAATTACGTTCATATTTCACCATACTAATTCAGCACTAATCCTTTATGGGTTTCCGGAGTAGCGTGCTTCAACACCCCATCAGGGGTAACAAGCGCTATATAAATACAAACTTTTTTTTTTTTTTCCTCTTCTATCTTTCTGCTATCCTTCCGAATCCAAATAACTGACTAACCTATCCACCACTTAAAATTTACTTGCATGTTTCACTATACTAATTCAACACTAATCCTGTATGGGTCCCGGAGTAGCGTGCTACTCGCCGAAAAAGCGCTTCGATGCCTCGTCAGGGGTAATAAGCGCTACATAAATGCAATTACAATACAATACAATATGTTCATTTGCTAAAGAGAAGCTGGGAAATGGACAAAGAGCAGAAACTACATAATGTAAACAGAGCTCTAATGACCTATTTATTTTTCCACTTTCCTTATCCATGAGCCAAAGGGAACCAAGGGCAGTGGTACCAAAGGACAAGCCAGGGGCAGCAGCTAGAAACATTCTGGTGAACATGAAACATATAAAATCCACTCACTGAGGAATTTCGTAGGGAAGATAACCGATTCGATGTGGCTTTCATGAATCTGTTCTGCCTCATGAAAATTGTCAGAATTGCATGCTTTTGCTGTTTCAGGAAAGTTTTATGATTTAAATCCCCGTGGGCTCCGTGACGCCTTTGTTTTACGAATTAGAACATTCTGCCCTCTAGGGGTGGAATGTTCTAATAGCCTTAGAACCCTCCGTGGAGGGAACTACTGGCCATCAAAGGCCCGCTCACTTGTTAAAAGCCCAAGCCGAAGGAGCGGGCCTTTAATGGCCGGTAGAGCTGCACCAGCGGGCTCTAAGGCTATATTAGTTTGCTCTCTCATTGGTTAACAACCGCTACCAGGCGCTGCAAGTGCTGAAATATCCAAAGGTTTATGTGCTATATAAGGAACATATGCCTGCATACACACACCATTCCCATGTCCTCATATTCAATGAAATGGTAATGGTATAGGAAAACAATGAAGATCTTTTTGAAATGTTGTTAGTGGCTGTCAACCTCTAGACCTTAGGCTGGAAGAAGTATGATGTTGGAAAAGATTTCTTACTTAAATGTGTTGTAAATAATGTTATCGAATGTGCTGCTTTGGTTTATATGTCTTTATATTTATGATAAAGGGCTTAATGCATTCTATGGCAACAATCTAGTGTGTGTGTATGGAAAAGTGGAATTGAGAGGTTTCTCGTATGCACTGACTTTACCAACTGCTTCAGGATGAGTGATCTCTGCCCTCGAAAGGAGGGGGGGGGGTGTTAGAAAACCAACCAATACAGTCTTTTCTGAAGCCACAATCACCTCACATCTACAACATCATGTGCAGCATGTGCCCATCCTCCAGCTGTGCTAGTTTAGAAGTTGCTGAAGGGTGCAGTTGGAAGGGGAAAATACCCCAGCAAGAGGTGAGACAAAAGCAGCCAATATACCCTCATAAATATAACCATAGTTTTGATGGCATGCTGCAAAACATATGCACAGTTCATTAGGCTGTTTCTGTGTGCTTCCCCTACCTTAATTATAGAAGGAGATAACAATGTTCACCCCAGTGGGCTGGGCGGGTGGAGCAGGCAGGGACTGGAAGTCTCTAACCTTTCCACTTTCATTAGAAGTGCTTCAGAATCCATTGGGTATTTCTGGCTCCCTCCCAAAGCCCCTTACCAGGTGGCTCAAAGTACCTAATGACCATCTTTGGCTCCCATTTGGTGTCCCTGTGACAACAATTCAGTAAAATGACACCAACTCAGTATTACTGAGACAAGTAGCCAGATGGTGCCCTGGGTGGTGGACATGGTGTGCTCTCTCTACTGTAAACAAGCATTTGCAATGCAATAGGTCTCGCATTTGCGAGAATTAGAGTTATTGGCATTGTAAATGTGTGAAAAACAGGACCACTCGTTAAATCTCACAAAATGTCATCCTAATTATAAAGCAGGGAGTGGAAGTAGAGATGTTATTTACTTATTATAAGTAAATCTTATGCTTAGGCCGTATATTTATAAAATGGAAATAAATGGCTGCATTTCAGCTGTGTGCTCCAGATGTTTGGTAGGCGGGGACGAGTTTAACAAGCGGCACAGGCCATTCATTATGTGTACATGCAAAGGGTATAGGAAGTTTGCTCATGCTGTGAAAGACTGGATCACCCCCCCCCCCAGCAATTTTATACATAGTAAGCTTGAACCGAAGGTATTGGAGCGTTTTACCCGAGTACTAGTTATATTAAGCAAGGTAAGATTCAGCAGACCACAGTAGGTGCTGTACATTTACTCAACACCATGGTGTGTGTGCATTTTTATTCCAGTCACCCTATTTTTTACTCAAAGGTACAGGGTTTGAGGTGTAAGCGCAAAGTACGTGTGTTAATGATATTAATTTCCCCAAATGCAACGTCCTGCTAGTTTGTTAAAGAACTGGGTAGCCCTGCACTCTTCCAGAACAGAGTTAGCACACAGATTCTCACTCGCGCGTAGAAGTGGTGCCCATGCGTTACGCTCTTGTGAGCAGGTGCTTGCCTTTCTTCCTCGTGTGTTGCAGCACAGATAAAAAAAGTTGTCGTTTGTATGTTACGCCGTCCTGTTTAATAAATGGAGCATTTTTACAACCATCCACGCAGCCCTTTATAAATAAATTCCTAGAGACGCTGTCAATCCTACACGGTAGGATTTAACTGCGTTACACCCATGCACTTCAAGTGGTGCACTGTAGAACTAGGTAACACCAGTTCAAGCACACCTCGGCTTCCCATCTTTAGGCTGTGCAGTTTTAGGCAACTCACCAAACACGCACTGTGGTTTAGCACATACTTTATAAATGCCCGCACCCCCGCTGTGCATGCCTGTTCTCCTTAATTCAAGCCGTGTGTCTGTCTGTAATGCAATTGGTGGTGACGTAAAGCGCTCTGATACCTTCGGGTCAAGTTTGTGCTATAAATCAAAGGGCAGAAAAATAAATAAATTTAAAAAAAAGCCTACCTCTAGCACGTCCATTCCTATTCTGCGATGCCACATGCCTTTGGGTCCCTGTACTGCTTAATTGCACCCAGCTCTGGGTGAGCACCATGGCAGGCATGGTTTGTTGCAGAGTCATGGCATGTAACCGTTGTCCTGTGGCTGCATCGCGGGGTAATAGTGCGGGGGTAGGAAGGGAGACAGTTGGTACGGCGGTGCCATGGCAGTGTAGTTCTCTGTGCAGGCCGGGCAAGGACTTTGCTCTTCAATATGGAGTAGAAGAAAGTGAAAGCGCGCCATGCGCGCGTTGTGCTGAAACGCCATGATCAAAAGGACGCCCGCTGTATGGAATCCACTCAAGAGGACTTTGCTCTTCAATATGGAGTAAAAGAAAGTGAAAGCGCGGCATGCGCCCGCTGTGCTGAAACGCCGTGATCAAAAGAGACGCCCGCGAGAAGAAAGTGGAAGCGCGCCATGCGCGCGCACCGTATGCGTGCACATCTCCTGTCCGGGCAGGCACGGCTAACAGGAGACAGGGATGGTACAAACATGCCTCCCTTCCAATTAAAAGCGTGCATTTTTGACACGCGCCAATCAGAAGCATGGGTGGAGCTTCCACCCCGCTTCGGAAGCAAAACCAACGACAATAGTCTCACAAGCGAGCAGCGCATGCGCTGCGTCGCTAGGCAAGACCTAAAAAGGACACGTGTCCGGGAGGGGCATCTCTCTCCTTGTAGCCATGTCTCAATATATTGCACATATTGCATAGAATTGGCACCCTCAGTTTATTCTGGCAGACCTACTGTGGAATTATTGTATCACCTGTGTCCTTCTGCATCCTCAAGTTGCTTCTCATCTACGTTCACTCTATCTTGAAGTTCTCATGCTTGTTTAGGTAAGTCTGTAGTGCGGGGCAGCAGGTCCTCCAAGATGGTTTCATTTTGCTGGACATAGTTGCTGAGATAAAGGTTAAAGGGGGTGGTTCTGGCGTCTAGTTGGGCCTCCAAGACTGTTCTCATGTTGCCTATTACGGTTAGGGTTTGATCTAATTTGGTGGTCATGTCCACTGGGATGCCAGTAGGAGTTTCCTTGTTTAAATGATTTGTGGCTGCTCTCCACCGAGAACTGTTCTCTGACATTGCCTCGCCTCCCCTGGTTGTAGATTTATTGCTCCTTAATCTTCCCATTAGTCATAGGAAGGAGTATTGTACTTGCCTACAGTAGTAGGCCACTTTCTGATATGGGTTGCTCGAGGCCACAGTTCAGCCTCTCAGTCACACGCGAGGGTTGGGAAGGGGAATAAAAGATGATGTTCTCAACCTGTTCCAGGATGGCATGAGCAGCTGTCTGCATAAAATATGCACCGCTAAATAGCATCACTGTTAGCTTGAGCCTCTTTTTTTTGGAGGGTGTTGGAATTAGCCCTTTCCGCAGGGTCATCCCCAAACCTTTTGTCTCCTATTTTTCTGACCCTGTTTTCGTTGGCTCTCGGATTCTGGCCACTTTACCACTGCTGGTCAGTGCTAAAGTGGATATACTCTCTGTATAAATTATGATATAATTGGTTATACATTATTGGTATATTTGACTTACTGGTAAGTCCCTAGTAAAGTGCACGTTGTGTGCCAGGGCCAGTACTTCAAATGCTACTAGTGGGCTTGCAGCACTGGTTGTGCCACCCACATGAGTAGCCCTGTCAATGTGTCTCAGACCTACCACTGTAGTGTCTGCGCACGCAGTTTGTAACTGCCATGTTGCCCTGGCAAGTGGGTCTTGCCAGGCCCAAACCTTCCCTTTCCTTACATGTAAGGCACTCCTTATGTACACCCAAGGTACCCCCACGGGCAGGGTCAGTGTATGTGAAAAATAGGACATGTACTGGTGTGTGTCACATGTCCTGATAGTGAAATACTGTGTATTTCGTTTTTCACTATTGAAAGGCTATCTGTCCCATAGGCTTATCATTGGGGTTGCACTGTAATCTTTTTACATATGTAACTCGTAGTAGGGACAAGTTAGAAAAATTGAGTTTAGGCTCTCTGAACTCAGAATTTATTAACGCACCTTTTGGTAGAGGTGGTTTTCAAATTCTGTGTTTGAAAATGCCACTTTTAGAAAGTGGGCATTTTCTTACTTTACCTTCCTGTGTGCCTCTGACTGTTTGCATATTCAGAATTTGGTGTTGGAGTGAAAGGAGCTGGGGATGTGCTGGGGGGTTGAGGTGTGCCCTGCCTTTCCTGGGTGACTCATCGCAGGGTTGAATATAACTGGTGTGCACTTAGAGTGGTGGGAGGAGATTCGCTTGCACCTGAATATGCTGTGTCTCCTTTTCACAATGCTTTCTCTGCTCCCTGTGGTCATGCTGCACCAGAGACGACAGTACTGGTTTGGACAGGGTTCAGAGACCCTTACAGCAAAGAGAACAATGACAATTTGGGGTATAAGTATTACACCTAAAACCCCAGGACTTTAGATTACTTCAAGGAACAAGAGGACCCTTCCAAGATGAAGAGCGGAAGGACTTTGTGAGGAGTACTGCCTTTTCTGAGTGAGGGGTGGGTTGGCCTGCCACTTCTGCTTCTGTCTGTGGTGGAGGAAAAGGACTGACTCTTTTTGCCCTGCTGTGGTATCCTGCTTGTGAAGGAAATCTCCAAGGGTTTGTGTGTGCTTGTCTCCTGGTGGAAGTCTCAGGGAGATAAAAGACTTCATGAAAATTAACCCGCTGCATCTAAAAGGAGGGCTGAAGAGCTGTGTGAGGAGTGCTGCCCCTGCTGTGTGAGGGGTAGGTTGGCCTGCAGTTGCTGCTCCTGCAGAGGAAGGACTGGATGGTTCTTCCCCTGGATGCTGAAGTGAAAGCACAGGAAGAGCGCCTTTGTAGCAGTCCAGCGCGTGTGACCGCTTTTACTACTGCTGCAAACCTGAGCGCTGTATTCTTCACTTCATTTATTTTAAACAGCCAAGCGTGTGTTGAGCGCTTTTATGGGCCACCCAGTGCGGTGAGAGTGCTATTATTTTCCAGTCCTGGCTCCCTAGCGCGTGTGAGCGCTGCACTGTCCCTTGCCTGTGAGCAGAGGGAGAGGGGAGCTTGTGGTGGAGGAAGCGCTCTCCCCCTCCCTGCAGCTGGAGGGTGTGTCTGTGCTCCGGGCGATGACCAGACAACAAAGGAAACCCCAACCCGGAGTTCTGCGCTGCCCAACAGCCCGGGAGCCAAGGGAGAAAGGCAGGGCCAACCCAATGGAGGCTGTGAGGCCGCAGCGCGGCTGCCGTTCAAGGCAGCAGCCGACCGGGGCGAGGAAATCCCAGGGGGCAGCGAGAGAAGGGCCAAGGGACCTCCGCTCACATCGGCAGCCCAAGGAGGAAGCGGAAGAGCTCCGTTCCGGTGTGGGAGGGCTGGAGGCCCGCCGGCAGTGTGGTAACCCAGGACCTGAGGACAAGAACCCAGCCTTTTGGAGGCATCATTGGAGCAGGTTGGGCCCGGAGTTAAGGTCCGCCCACGCTCTTGCGGTTAACTCGGGTGGCAGTGCTAGGAGCTGAGTCTGAGCAGCTCCATTTCCTGGTAGCAGCTGCCCCGTGTGGTAGTGGGCAGCTGCCCTAAACAGACCGTCAGAGTCTGGCCATACACAGGGGACCCAGAGAGGCCGCCCTGCTGAGGGAAGTGGTCAGCCCCTTCCCCTGTCTCTACACACATACCCAGAGGGGGCCGCATTCCGTGTCGCCTGGCCGGTCCTGAGGGGCCATGATAAGAACACAAATGAGTGCTTTCTATGCACCAACAACCATGTGTGTATAAAGTGTTGTAGAAGTGCAGGGAAACTGCACCCTACACGTCCATGGTGATATTTGGTGACTCATGGATAGTGATATGGGGTATTATATGTGTGATTTAAAGGCTACAGGTGCATGCCGTGCAGTTACAAAATAACAAGGCTCCTTTTCAGGAACTGCATATTATGAACAGTAATGTTATGTTTACAATGTTTTATGACATGGGCATCTTTCAAGTATTTACTTTAGTGCACTACTTGTGATGGTATGACAATAGCCTAATTGGCAAACGGATTTATGATCTATGTGACAAAATGACAAGTGGCTAGTGGCACAGTGAATTATGTGATTGAGGTCTAATGTGTTTTTAGGTATAATACAAAGGATATTTTTATATAACCTTGTGTGGAGTCTCTTTTGTTGTGTGTCTAATGTGTCACTGGTGTGTGTGTGTTGCGCAAACACTTTACACATTGCCTCTGGGATAAGCCTGACTGCTCTGCCAAGCTACCTAGGGGGTGAGCAGGGGTTTTCTTGGGTGTGTAACTCCCTTACCATGACTAGAGTGGTGGGTTCTACCTGGCTTGGGTGCTTACCCTATCCAGCCAGAAACCCCATTTCTAACAGAGGGGATCATGCCTTTGCATGCACACAGATAACAATGTATTTAAGGATCTAGGAACCAATGCTTGGTGTGCCTTCCATGCTGCTAAACTGATTGTGTTTCACCCTGGGTACCAGTCTAGTCAGGGCCTCTGTGAATTTCACGCTTTGCCTGTCAGGGCCCCTCAGCGGCTGTGTGCATATGCTCTATGGCATCCTGTTCTGCTACCTCTGTTATCCCTCACCAGTCCTCGGGAGTTCTCGGCATCTCCTCTTGTGTTATATACCCGGATCCCAGGATAATTTCAATGACCACCAAATAGGCTCTTACTAATGCCATGTTACGCCACCGCCCAGCAGACAGCTGTCACCCATATTGGTGGGCCCTTCTCAGGGGTCTGGCTAACCCTTAGGTATAATCTTCATTTGGGAGGGTGGGTCTAGCAATCCCATTTCCCCTACTCTCTGCAAGGCAGTCACTCAAAGTTTGACTTGGCATCCTTGGCGTGGTTCTCTCCTGAATTTTTGCCTTCAGACCTCCTCTTTTTGCTGACTTTGTTTTTGCTGGCCTAAGGACTGCTAACCAGTGCTAAAGTGCTTGTGCTCCCTCCTTAAAACATATTGAATTGTGTTAGAAATGGGATTTCTGGTTGGCTAGGGCTTGCGCCTAAGCCAGGCAGAAACCACCACTCTAGTCAGGGCAAGGGAGTTACACGCTGAAGATAACCCCTGCTCACCCCCTTGGTAGCTTGGCACGAGCAGTCCGGCTTATCCCAGAGGCAATGTGTAAAGCGTTTGCGCAACACACACACACAGCAGCAACACACTAGGCACACTACAAAAGAAACTCCACACAAGGTTATATAAAAATAGCCTTTGTATTATCCAAAACACATTAGAATCATAATCACACAATATACACTGTGCCAACTGGCAATGGGCAATATTCACAGGGGATTATATACACATGACAGGGCCAATCGGGCCACTGTCAGAACCATCACAAAGCACAAGTAGCAAATGTAAAACACAACCAGTAACTACTGGTACAATAATGACCTCAGCATTATCACATTAGTATTTGGGCATAATCATCAGCATAAACACATTATGCATAAATACCATAGGCAATCACAGTAGGGATAAACACATTATGCATAAACATCCCAACCATAACATTAGCATAAAACACAGTATGCAACAATCATATTAGGTATCACCATAAAAAATGACCCCAGGCCAACTGGCCTTTCACTGGGGCTCAAATGCCCTTTTGTCCAGAATGTCAGGGCGTAAACTGTGGGCCTTTCAAGTAGCCCTAGGGCTGCAAAAGCAGCAAAAGCAAAGTGCGCAATGCGCTGGGGCAGAGGAGTGTATCTCACTCCATCATCAGAAAAGGAAAAAAAATGCCCCACGTTGCAGCTGCCGCTAACTGGCGGTGCAGCTGAGGAGAAATGTCCACTGGCACCAACTGTGCATGGTGAGCCCCACTCGTGGACTCTATGAACAACAAATTGCCCCCAATGTTGCAGCTGCCCTCCCACAGGCGGGTCAGCTATGAAAATATAGCCTCGGCACCAACCGTGCCTGAGGCGCGCCAACACTGCTCCACACTCGGCACCACTGTGCCGTGTAATTACTCAAGGCAGCTGCCCACTACCATCCGGGGCAGCTGCTACTGCGGGGGAATGGAGCCGCACTACCCCCACCTCTCCCACGGCCTCTCACCTGGGGGGGCAGCGCTTTCTTCATGGCCGGGACATGACCCGCCTCTCCGTTCTCTGCTTCCTTCGCCGGGGAGCACGGAGTCTCCTGGTGCGGGGCAACGGCCCGACACGGGTGAGCCGGGACTTCAAGAACGGCTCCTCGTACTGGCCAGAAAAATGCCTCCAAGGGCACGGAGCGAAGTCTCCGTCGGCCCCGCCCACCACGAGGCTTCCTGTTGCCTGCGGGTACGTCGGCTTCCCCGGCAACGGACCCCGCCCACAGTCAGGCTACTCTGCCTGACTTCCGTGTTGCACTCGAGGTGCAACGCGTCTTCTTCTCTGGGCAGATGCAGGGTGGGCTCCCGCTCCTTGCGGCTGCAATTGCGGGGTGGGCTCCCACTGTTAAAATAACCACAATTGCGGGGTGGGCTCCCGCTCTTCAATATCCTCCTGGAGACACCACAACGCGGGGTAGGCTCCCGCTATTAAAAGTACAAACGCGGGGTGGGCTCCCGCTAAAGGAGCACAAACGCAGGGTGGGCTCCCGCTAAAGGCATCCATGCGGGGTGGGCTCCTGCTTCTATTAGCAGCGGCAGTGCGGGGTGGGCTCCCGCTCTTCTGCAGAAGCACCCACAATGCGGGGGAATCCCCACGTCGCAGTCCAGTGCTGTAAATTAAAACAGAAGCGCTCCTCTCGTCCTGGAGCAAAGGAACAAAGATGCAATGCTCACGAGGCGCTGGGACCCCACAGGTCAAGGGGAAAAGGCTGGGCCCAGGCAGGACAGGTCACAGGGCCCTCCAGCAGGGAGGCAGTCCCTCGTGGCGGTTCCTCCTGGGGCCCAGCAGCAACAAGTCACCAGAAGCACAAAAAGCACACTTACATGGGGTCACAGCCCCAATATTTATACACCACTTCCTTTGTCTTCCCTTGGCACAGGGCTTGGGGGAACCAGCCTGAACTGGTTCTGGGGGGTTTTGGAGCACTCTGTTTACAGGGCTCCTCTTCCCCATTGTCAGGTGGGGGCTCGGTCATCAGACCACCACAGGGGGGCGGAGCCAGGATTCACCCAGGCAGGCACAGACCTATTCAGGGTCAGGGGACTACTCCTCCCACTACTCCAAATGCAGATCTCCCATTCAGCCTAGCGCTGACTCACCCTGCCCTCCCTGGAGCCACACACACCTCACCAGCCCCTGTCACTCCAAAGCCAGACATGCAATCCACATCAGGCAGGCAGACACATAGCACACAGAAATGCCAACTTCTAAAAGTGGCATTTCTAAAATAGTGATAATAAATCTGCGCACACCATTGCGTAGCATTTATTATCACTATTCCAAACATACCAAACTTGACCACGCTGCTCCTCTCATATCAGGAATTACCACTGAAACACTTATCAGGGAATCCCCAATGCATTCCTATGGGAGGGCAGCCTCACAGCAGTGAGAAACCAAAATGGCTGTTTGTCACTACCAGGACATGTCACACACTTAAGGTACATGTCCTACCTTCTACCTACAATGCACCCTGCCCATAGGGCTAGCTAGGGCCTACCTTAGGGGTGACTGACATGCAGTAAAAGGGGGGTCACAGACATGGCACACACTTTAGGTGCCACGCCACAGCGGCAGTAACACTGCGCACACAGGCCCTGCAATGGCAGAGGCCTGAGACAGGTTTGAAAGGCTACTTTGGTGGGTGGCGCAATCAGCGCTGCAAGCCCACCAGTAGCATTTAATTTGCCAGCCCCGGGTATATAAGATACCACTTTACAAGGGACTGACAGGTAAATTAAATAAGCCAAACAGGTGTAGACCAATCTTACCATGTTTACCACAGAGAGCACATGCACTTTACACTGGACAGCAGTGCTAAAGTGCCCAGAGTCCTAAAACCACCAACACCATGTCAGAACAAGCATTGGCATAGCCAATAGGTCTCGCTTTTGGGATCTTATAAGTATTTAGTTATGCAGCACAATATCCTTGGTGCAACAACATCAAGTGTTGCATGGCTAAACACTTATAAGGTCCCAAAACGCGAGACCTATTGGCTATGCCAATGCTTGTTGTACAGAGTGGGCATAGTCGATCCAACGAGTGTCATGTGTTTTCGATTCTTAGTGAACTGGTTGTTGATTGTAATAACTGAAAATCCGCTAGCACACTCGGTAGGTTAAAATCCATAATGCCCTTGAAGAAGGTTTATTAAAGTACGATAGAATAAATGTGAACACACGGTGGGATTGTATTTACATTCACTTCCTTCTGGAATAATCTCCGTAAACATATGAGATGTTTCCCTTTATTCCTCAACATTTAATCAAGTCTATAAAACTGTAAGTAAAGAAAGTAATTAAGAAAAACGTGAGTCTATCACAAGAATCCCACTTAACAGCTATGAACGATACCCTGCCCTAGTTCTATATTTATATGCCTCTTCTTGTTTTTATGGAAATTGGTTTCTAATGCAATATTTCTATAGTATTTGTGTGCAATGATCTTGTTAACCTAATAACAAGGCAAGATACAATAATGTGCCCCAGATCACACTGTGTAGTCAGGTGGTGACACTGTTATTCTTCTTTACACAGCCCGCCGCGCAGTTTCTCACATTACTCACATTTCTGAAGGTACTAATACAACAACTGTGAATGTACAGTCAGTCGTGTGAGTGCGACGCAAGTGGTGGCTGCACGTTTTCAAAAATACGTAACCAGACAGCGGCTCATTTTCATAAACTGCAGTCAGTGCTGTGCGATGAACATGCAATAACCCACGTGCGCACATGCAACGGCGGACACATCAGAACGTGTCTCAGTGCCACTGAATAACCACAGTTATGTAATTTCCTCTTTGTCGGACATTTATGTAACGATGTCTTTACAGTCACTGCTTGCTGACGCTCAGTGTCCCTAATTTACCTTTCCTTAATGACAATTCAAATGAAAGGTAAAAAATAAACAGGAAATTAATTGACTTTAAAAGTATTTCTTTTTCACAAACCTGTTTGTTTCTGTTTCTTATGACGTCGTCTGCCATACTTTGTCCCATAATGCCAATTTTAACTATTATGAGAGTGTAGCTTACCTGTAAAAATTTCCAAATTATGCTCCGCTCACCTATTGTGTAACTCTACTGAAAACTTCCATATAGTAAGCTATCGACTTATAGTCAGTCCTCCACTTGAGCTGGAACTGTTTCTCCCTGAATGAGCTAAGTAATATGGAGGGCAATAAGGAACAGAACTATTTGTTAATGCCTGGGCCTGCCTCCATGTGACACGTAAATGCAGGAAAGTGATCTCTTGGAGAGGGTGGGATGTCCCCCCCGCCTTTGGAGGAATATTGCTTCTGAGGGCTGTGGTCTCCCGCTGCCCTTCATAAGACTGGGTGACCAATAAGTGCAGCCCGCCCGGAGTTCACAGACTCGCCTACCTGAGGGAGCCGGGGCACTGTAGTCACTGTGGCTGTGCGGCGGAGCGAAATCCCGGTCCAGAAGCTGACGGCCCCTAGATGCGAGCTGAGAAGCCCCGGGTGAGAGAGCGGTGAGAGAGAGACAACGCAACTGCAACTAGGCCCAAAATGACTGTGTGGCCGAACTGCAGAGGAGAGGGGCGGCATCGGTGAAATGACGGCACTAAAAGATAAAGCCTGTGAACTGAAATAAGAAAGGAGCGGGGAAGAGAGGAGCGGGGGCGAGCGAGCGAGCGCGGCAGCCTGCTGAGCTGACCACACGCTCGTGCACAATGGCCATGTGTTTTCAATTATCGCGCCCGCGTCTGGGCACGATAATTGGAAACAGATGTCTGCCGTGTGGGTAACCGCAGGGAAAAGGCCATGACGCACGAGCGTCTGGTCAGCTTTCAAAAGCCCCTTACTTAAAGTCTCGCAGAGCAGCGCTTGCGCGGTACTTGAGGCTCGACCTAAAAAAGGTTAGGAGGAAAGCAAAAAGTTCAGGGATAACTCTGCAAAAAGGGCCAAGTCCAACAAATTGGCTTATACCCAACTGGCATATTTAATTTACTTGTATGTCCCTAGTAAAGTGGCATTACCTGTGCCCAGGGCTTATAATTTAAATGCTGCTAGTGGGCCTGCAGCACTGATTGTGCCACCCACTTAAGTAGCACTTTAAACATGCCTCAGGCCTGCCGTTGCAGCTGGGGTGTGCAGTTTTAAACTGCCATTTAGACCTTGCAAAATAAACCTTTTGCCAGGCCCAAACCTTCCTTTTTAATACATATAAGTCACCCTTAAGGTAGGCCCTGGACAGCCCAAAGGCAGGGTGCAGTGTATTTAAAAAGTAGGACGTACTTTTAAGCTTAACATGCCCAGGTACTGAAAAACCCTTAAGTTTAATTTTTACTGCTGAAATGCCTACCTCTCCCATACGATAACATAAGAATTACCTTATTACATTTTATATGTGTAATTTCCAAATGCAAACAGGTAACCCCTTCAGGTTTGACGTCTCCCGAATCGCAACTTAAAATCCTAACTTATGGCGAAGTCGGGTTTAAAATTACAATTTTGAAAATGCCACTGTTAGAAAGTTATTACATAATAATGGGGTAACCCAATGATCGTCACCAGACCTGGGTACAATGCGGGAATAAAGAACAGTGGTCCGTGACAGTTATTTAGAGGAGAAATGGATCACAGTCTATGTAAATTGTGTTGAAAAGAAAAACAACACTGATCATCAATATCATATGACGAAATAATTGTTATTTGTAGCCTACCATTAATGTAAAGACTTTGTTTTAGAAAGGCAACAAAGTATCAAGCAATAAAACATACAACTAATGTCAAAAAAACCGAAATGAGCGCCAAAAGTAATCCAATATAATGTATTTATTCCATATATAAAAAACAATTTATGCATTCACAGTAGTAAAAAGGTTGCAAGAAAAGGAAAATAAGATTTAGAAATGGTTGTGCTCGTGATAGGAAAGGGGTGGATAGAAGTCACTAGTTAAAAGAAATACAATATTTCAATCATTATAACATCAGACTGGTAAAAAAGACCAGTTCTACAGGACCTGTCCTGATCAATTCTTTAGATCACAGTTTATACAGTGTAATCAAGCATTAATGCAACATCAAGCAATGGGGAAAGAAGGGAAAAAGGTACAGGTCCCATGTGGGTAAATAGCGTCGACGTTTCGACTCGACTAACGCATAGAGGGTGACTCATGCCTCTGCTGCGAGTCTTCTTCAGGACGAAGGGGTACGGGGGCAACCTAATCCTGGTGCCACATAGGCATCTCAGATATAGCAACGATGATGGTATACAAATTGATCCAGTCAAGGTATGCCGAAGGGAAAGCTGAATTCCACTCGTGAGGCCCCAACTTATGTAGTCCTCACCGGTATTTAAGAACCGTAATTAGGGTCAACAGACATCTGAATAAATCTCGAGCGTCCAGACCTTGAAAGAAAAGCACGGGCACGCCTCGATACTTCCTCCTAAGAAACTTGATAGGAGGAGAATTTGCATAAATTGTTTTTTATATATGGAATAAATACATTATATTAGATTACTTTTGGCGCTCATTTCGTTTTTTTTTACATTAGTTGTATGTTTTATTGCTTGATACTTTGTTGCCTTTCTAAAACAAAGTCTTTACATTAATGGTAGGCTACAAATAACAATTATTTCGGCATATGATATTGATGATCAGTGTTGTTTTTCTTTTCAACACAATTTACATAGACTGTGATCCATTTCTCCTCTAAATAACTGTCACGGACCACTGTTAGAAAGTTGGCATTTTCTTGCCTTAGCCATTTGGTGCCTGTGCTCTGTCTATGAGTAAAATGACTGGGTGTAGTTGACAGTTGGGCTTTGTGTATTCCTCCTATACAGCCACACACAATGGGGAGCATAGGTGTGACTGGAAAGGCCATTACTGGCAGGATGGGACAGAGAAGCTGGACCCAGCCCCACTTATACTTGAATAGGCTGTGTACGGTCTCCACAAAAAAGGGCTGCATACCCCCTGTAGTTAGTCTGGAGCCAGGGCAGGGAAGGCAGGGCATGGCGTATGTGCACTTCAAAGGTCTGCCTCTAGAAGTTTCTCCCAACTTCAAAGGCACAACTGGGTATATATATTGGACCACAGACACCACCACTTCAGAACACTTGTGGACTTGTGGATACTCTGCTGGGAAGAAGGGCTGCTATGCTGCTACAAGGACTGCCACTCTGCTGGTCTGTTGCTCTGAAGGACCTGCTGCCCTGCTGTGCTGACCTGCTGACCTCTTGCCTGGTTGAGAAGGACTGGACTTGCATTTCTGGAAACCAGAATCCAAAGTGACTCCAAGGGCTAGTTGGCTGGCCTACTGATCTGAAGCCTCAGGGACACATCAGCTTCCAACAACCTTGCTTCTGCACCCAGACTCTGCCATCTGTGAGTCTACCCTGCGAAAGTATGCCACCCCAGCACTGGAGCCCTGGAAATTGGCATAAGGTGCTCTGCCAGCGTCTGTGGATCCAGTGGAACTGATGCATCTCCTCTGCTGTGCGGCGCAGACCCGAGCCGAACTGGCGCTTTGCCGCTGCAGTGTAGATTGGACCCATCACAAAGGCCTGCATCACCGTCGCAGCCCCATCGGAAACGCCATTGCGCAATGCATCCTAGGAGCAGGCCCTCTTATCCCTTGTAGACATCAGCCTCGCCAACAACACCGTACTCTGCATCGGAGCCTCTCAGCTCTTCGGAACTGACAAATCGCCCCGACTGTGTGCGGCATCCTTGATGTCAGACTTCGCATTGCAAGCCCCGTTAACGGGATGCTTGATGTTGATGCAGGCCCTGGCTTCGCAGCCTAGCTGCATCTTGGAACTGACGCATCGGTTCAGCTGCGTGACACATCTTTGATGTGAGTCCTCACAACGCTCCGCAAACCAGAATTTAAGGTACTTTGTTCAGCGAGCCTAAGTGGGTCCCTGTAGCCAACCCGCGCTCCATCACGGTCGGCCTGAATTTGTGACTTTGTTCCGGTCTGTCAGCACCAGATATCCATAGTTGCCAATTTGTGGTTTTTGTGCAGTTGTCCAGCTATTGCAAGACACTTCCCCTAACAAAAAGCCAGATGTATTGATTTGAAGTATATTTTTTAAAGTCACTTGCGGGAAGTTGCGGCAGACTGACCAGATGTTTGATGAATTCTTGAACTGTAGTTCCTTATTCACGCGCTAGCAAACCTCCTTTGGCTTGCAATTTTTTTTATAATGCTTCCCTGCAAATAAAAATAGGCCACGTGGATCCGGGTACACGGGCAGATAAATGGGACCTGCGGCTTCAAGTTCCTTATCAGCCTTGAAAGCTATCTTCAGCGGCCTGGCCTTTCTGCTGACTAACTAGCAGTCAGTACCGAGCCATTATTCACAGTAATGGAAGCCTCCCGTGCTCGCATGAATAATGTAGTACGGCCTCAGGCTCATGATTTACCGTTAACCATTCGTACTGCAGTTAGGCCCAATTTCCTAAACACGTGTAATGAAAACAAATGTCTCTTCTGTCTGAGCCGCATTCCTGGCATTGTAATGTAGATGCAGTGTAGACCTTTCCTAGGCTTTCATTCCGTTTTGTGTATACCCGAGACTTTGTTTTGTATTTTTAGTCAATGTATGTTATTCTTTTGTTACTGGAACCCAGTGCGATAAACGTGCAAAAACGAAAAATCTTTTAACAAAATGTACAAATAAAGCAGCCAGCACAATCAAATTCGTAAAGAAATGCCTACGAACTAAAATGTTTTAAATGTCTTTTAACTACTAGGAGTAAATCAATTACACGTTTATTTTACAGTTGCACAAAGTTTACGATGCAAGATGTTATGCCGAATTACTCATTATTCTGTTTCTTTATTGTGTATTTTTTTATTTTTAATGTACTTAATCACAAATCTGAAATTGCAGGCCATCTCCTTACACTTAAGATGGCTAAGCGCAGGACTGCAGAACCATCTGTGGATGTGCTTCTGCTCCGGTTTGCCCTTAGTTTATCTACTGCATCCATACAATGGGGTACAGCAAAAAAGGGATGACAAAGGCCTATTCACATGAAGCCCCATGTGAAATGACAGGTTACTGGCGTTGCGTCTGTTTCCAGACACACTCCAGCAATGCGCCATTTTTGCGCCGACAGATACGTCAGGATTTCTGATGTATCTGTCAATACTTGCGACATGGAGCGCCGTACAGTAAATACGGCGCATCCATGGTGTCGTAAGGAGAGCGCACTGAAAAGTGTTGGATCGCTGTTTTACCGCAGCAATGCGACACTTTTCATAAATGAGGGCTACAATTCCTCTCAACTTTCAACCGCTAAGCGGCGCAGTTGTGTAACTGGTATAATAGAGTTTTGTTTTGTAAACTATACAAAACAGGGAAAACAGGAGACCTATGTGAAAACTGGACTGTTCAACCTTCATTTAACACGTCCTGCATCTAAAGGATACACCCAAATAGATAATACACTGCTCCACGCACAGGTGTGAAAGAAACTAAGCACTCCTGAACTGGTAGACACTTGTCAGCTGGTGTGATGGCAAACTACCTAATAAATAGAGAGTGAAAGTTATCCAACTGCTCTACTGACTCTCGTCTATAGTAATCTTATGACCCAGCATGAACTAGTAGCTTCTCTACTTATGGCTAAATGCCAGTGACCTGTCTGCAATTATCTGCAGCTCGCTCGATTCGACAATTCGAATAATTGGACAATGGTCCCATTGTAACCTCTGGTGCAATATAGTGCAAACATAAAATCGAGAAAACTATTCCCTTCATGGTCAGGGAAGAGAACAAGTTCTGTGTGTGAAAAATTCATATATGGAATGAATTGTTATCATGCCACGCCTCTTTTCTGGGATTTCTTCCCCATGCACTGTGAATTTCAAGAAGTTATGCACATTGTTTTAATTTGGGCTATGTGCTGTCCTTCAGTATGTAAAGTGCTATGATGTATGCATAAGTAGGGGCGCCGAAGCATGTCAAAATAAAAGATGATGATATTAGCTTGTTCTTTACTTTTTACCCCAAACATAATGTCAAAAGTGCATTCCAAAAATGAAAATATTTATAATAGATGATAATCCTCTTTCAGTTTACAATGCTTTATCATCAAATTTGGAAAACATACATGGCAAAGGTTGAAAATATTTGACCTATGTACATAACAATATGTATTATGTATGTGACTTATATGTGATATCGTATATTGCAATGCATGTCTAAACAATACACATTTTCAATGTATATTTTATTTAAAAATCATTTACATGTTTATTCATGGAGCAAAATATGTTCTCGTTTTTGGAAAACAACCTGTAGGCTAAATGTAGTGTTTTGCTCATGTCAGAATGGGTGGATTCTAGCATGAATTCTTTATACTCATATATCCTCCTTGGCCATCTCAGTGGAAAACAGAGCACATTTAATTAAATGAACCTAAAGTTGATTCCAGTTGGTATGCTATTTCAGCATTCCTTGTTTTTTCCTACTATTTAATGTGTTTACCAATATACTGCCCAACTAGTCAATTGCATACCATAAAACAGAATAGAAAAATATTAACTCATTTCATATTCCAGATAAAACCATTTTTTCATCATGCCATAATCGTATTAGCAATATGTGATAAGTTATTTCATTAAAACGTCATTCTAAGCATATATATCTAATATAGAAACTTCTTTATGTCATTGGCATTTATGTTTATTTATTTAAGCTCATTGGAGCTAGAGCAGAGAGCCATCATGGTGCAGTGGTGTAAGGATGCTGGCCATGGGTACATTGGTGTAAGGATGCTGGCCATGAGCACATTTACGCAAGGTTGCTGGCCATGCGTACATTGGTGTAAGGATGCTGGCCATACGTACATTGGTGTAAGGATGCTGGCCATGGGTACATTGGTGTAAGGATGCTGGCCATGGGTACATTGGTGTAAGGATGCTGGCCATGGGTACATTGGTGTAAGGATGCTGGCCATGCGTACATTGGTGTAAGGATGCTGGCCATGCGTACATTGGTGTAAGGATGCTGGCCATGCGTACATTGGTGTAAGGATGCTGGCCATGGGTACATTGGTGTAAGGATGCTGGCCATGGGTACATTGGTGTAAGGATGCTGGCCATGGGTACATTGGTGTAAGGATGCTGGCCATGGGTACATTGGTGTAAGGATGCTGGCCATGAGCACATTTACGCAAGGATGCTGGCCATGAGCACATTTACGCAAGGATGCTGGCCATGAGCACATTTACGCAAGGATGCTGGCCATGCATACATTGGTGTAAGGATGCTGGCCATGCGTACATTGGTGTAAGGATGCTGGCCATGGGTACATTGGTGTAAGGATGCTGGCCATGGGTACATTTATGTAAGGATGCTGGCCATGGGTACATTTACGCAAGGATGCTGGCCATGCGTACATTGGTGTAAGGATGCTGGCCATGGGTACATTTACGCAAGGATGCTGGCCATGGGTACATTGGTGTAAGGATGCTGGCCATGCGTACATTGGTGTAAGGATGCTGGCCATGGGTACATTTATGTAAGGATGCTGGCCATGGGTACATTTACGCAAGGATGCTGGCCATGCGTACATTGGTGTAAGGATGCTGGCCATGGGTACATTGGTGTAAGGATGCTGGCCATGGGTACATTTATGTAAGGATGCTGGCCATGGGTACATTTACGCAAGGATGCTGGCCATGCGTACATTGGTGTAAGGATGCTGGCCATGGTAACAGCGATCGTGCCTTGCAGACGTTTACATTAGTAACACGAAGATGCATGGTGAAATTCTTGCGTCAGAGATGCAATGTTGCTTACACGCTACAGAGAGCAAAGTGCAGATCTGATGGAGTTAGGTTGGTTGCACAGGTCAAGCGAGGAAGACAGGATTAACTGAGACAGGCTTTGCAGAGTCTGGCAAGGCTCAGGAGAATAGTTTTTAGTTTAGATCTGAATTCCAAGTAGCTGTGGGTGTTGCAGATCTCTGGAGGGTGCGGAGGAGATGCTGGTCCAGATAAGGAGGCTGTGACAGAAGTGTCTCTCTTTGGTCTTCCGTCTCATCTTGAGTACAAGTAGTATGTGCGTCTAGGGAGAGTGAAGGGTCAGGAGCGAGCGGCACTGTACTGGTGGCACAAAGGGTCAGAATATTCAAGGTGTCTGAAGGGGAGGTGTTGGATTGGAAAGATAACTGTGTCCTCAGCAGTGAGCCAGTGAAAGCCCCTGGGTACAAAGGAGATGGGATAGAGTTCCCGTAACCTAAATATGAGGCGTTCAGCAGCATCCTGACGTTTTCATAACCGCTATGTCTGGTATGGTGGCGGCTGACGTAGAATGGGCTGCCGCCATCGAAGCAAGGCGTTACTAGAAGTAAAGTCACCAGGGGATGGTGGCAGTGAATTTGAAGGACAGCTTTAATTAGGAAGATGGCTCTGCTTCAGTTATTATCTGGTAATTGAGGCTGGTTTATGTCAGCATCCCAAATAAATCCCAAGTTTCTTACCTCAGTTTAGATGGCTACTCTTTTCACCAAAAAAGTTCTTTATGAGTTCAACTTCTTAATCAGGTGAGAAATGTCTATGGAAAGGGGGACGATCCACAACAACATGTAGGAGTGTGTGAGCGTACTACAGTAGTACTCTTTTTTGTATGTTTACATACATGCTCAAGTGGCCCCAGAAAATCAAAATGGGAATAAATAGAGTGTATTCAGGGATTATTGGCTACAAATGGAAAGGACTGTGCCCTCTTTGCACATTTATTAATTAAACTGGGAGTTGTACGATTCAGGACGGATTTACAAAAGCATGGAAGAGAACATAAGCAGTACTCCTGCAGTACTATTTGTAAAGATGCAAGTTCACACGCAAGTGTGGACATCAACACTTTATTCTCCAATAAATCCTGACACAGCTTTCCCCAGGACGCTCTTTCTTCCAACTCCCACTTTTCCTCATCACATTCCATCGTAGTACTAACATTTTACTCACTGCTATCATAATATGGCACCTCACAGTGTCCCACACCATTAATAAACAACGTATAAATGTTCGTCAGAGTCTTATTTCATGTACTCGTAAAGTCTTTGGTAAATTCGCCCTGTGGATTTCATTTTTCGCCTTTTCTATTTCAGAATGTTCTGCAACAGTCAGGGCTGGATTACCGTAATTTCCTGGGTAACAACCGTGAAACAATAGTTTAGGCAAATGACACACTGGTGTATTTGAGTCTGGTTGGCCTACCAGTGAAAGTGCAGGCTGTGGGAGTCGAGGTATTCCATCAGAGGTTCAGTATAGATATTGAAGAGGGGAAGGGGGCCAGGGGCTTCCTTTACGACCCCGCCCTTCATGACTCATTGCACTCACTTGCAGAGAAAGCTCTTCTCGTCTTTAAAATGCCGGCGTGGTGTCGCCAACAGCTTCAAACAGCTGGTCTGTGTTTCAGCATTCAGTGGGATAGTGCTCAGTGTCCCAGTCGGCATAGTGGTGCAAACATAGTCAGTGCGTCAGTCAGATGTGTTGCCCTAAACTTTGTATGTGCCTCGTCACACAGTATGACTTCTATCTCCCAGGAGAAAGTCCTTTTCAGGATCTGTGCACACAAAGCCCTGGAGACCTCAGCAAGAAAGTCTTGCCCTTTGGTTTCTGCCTTTAAAACGCCTTACTGGTCAGCCTATCTGTGTTTTGATAACCAAAAAGTCAATAAATAAGATTAGCTGCTGATAGGATGGGCCAGTTGACTAATAATATTATAAAACAGAAGTAAATACGTCCATTGTTTAACAAGGGGGAGGTTCATTCTCTACGGTTCAGTGTCCTAGTTCTTCCATCAAGGAAGGTAGGAGCCACAGAAAATTGGCGTAGTCTGTTATAGTTTTTGGCACACTATAGGGAGGTACGAAAGGCCAAGTCAAGGGTAGCAAGCACCACACAATTAGCTAATAACATAGTTAATGTATCATTATAGGCATGTAAATGATGAATAATTGGGTTCCTTCATAATTCTTGTTGGAAACTAAGCTATTGTGACTTTTCTTGATATTATTTTAATGTAATTTCCCAGTAGAAAATGAAGTGGTAATTAACTAAATTTTGTTTTGATGAAAAGACAATTTATCCATTTAGTTTTAATGAAAGGTACCACATGCACAATATTGGAAGTTAAAGGTTTGCCTGCAGCCATTCAGCCTGTTAGTGTCACATTACATTAGGCATTTAAGTTACTGGGAGTGATAGAGTGGGTTCAACGTATAGTAATCTCGCACTACTTCTACTGATCAGTATTGTGTTCATTTCCCAAATCCATTAGTTTCACACCATTTGTAAGACATATGTATGCTGTAAATCAGTTCAGGTTGAAATGAGGTTGTTTGTTCTGTGGATGGCCCCTAGGAAAATGCCATCTGATCAAGAAGTATTACACACAATCTTCTAGGAATGACATCTGCGCCCATATTGTAGATAAAGTGAACTGCCCTGGTCTGTGCTGCTGCGCACTTTTAACTGGGAGTGCACCGTATCACAATAAATGCACTGCTCCCAGCACATTCATTTCAGGGCGGCACGTTAGTGAAAGGCAGAACTGGCTATTTGAAGGTGCTGGTCTGACTTTCACAGAGCAGGGAGATGTCTGGGGCTTCAGCAGCACTCTTTTCTGCCGTTCCAAAAGACACTCTTGGGGAGGAGGGGGTGCAGTGATTGTGAGCCATTACGATGTGGTGCATCGCCAGTGCACTTCAAGACGCCTTTTTTGCCTCTGTGCCTGAGTCTGTAATACGATGTGGGAGCGGAGGCAAAGTATTTCCTAAGCCTGGGCGTAGTTCGCGAAGTAGCGCTACGCGAAGCTACGCAAAGTGCAGTTCGCACTACGCGAGCTACGCGTAGCACTACGCGAACTGCGTAGTGCACTGTTCGCAATGATTGCACAGTGCCGGATGCTTGTCCGCACTGTGCAATCATTGAAAATGGCATCTTGCACAGTGCGAGCTGTCCTTACTGCCGCTCGAGTAGATTTTTACTCGAGCGGCAGCTTTCTCAACGCGGACTGGTAGTTTCTCATCGCGAGCGGTCGCGAGCATACGTGACCACTCGCAATGAGAAACCTGACCTCCCCGCGTTGAGAATCTCGCCGGGAGGTTTATTTTCCACGCTCGCGATCGGCAACTTGATGTTGCTGATCGCGAACGAGGAAAAAGTCTCGCCGGGATGTCATTTTGCTTGCTCGCGGTCGCCAACTTGACGTTGAGGACCGCGAGCAAGCAAAAAATGACCGCTGCACTACGCTACGCTACGCGTGTTTGCACTGTGCTACGTGCAATTCGCGTTGTGCGAAGTAGCGCAAACTTCGCAAACTACGCGAGCGTAGCGTAGTGCTTTGCCCAGGGTTAGTATTTCCTCATTAGCATGGGGCCACAACACCATGTAAATGATGGAACGCCCCAGTCGAAGCTTCACTGGCTCATATAGCACCATTGCAATCTGTATTAAAGAAGAGGCTGTGCGAGTGTCTGCGCCCAGTTCTGTAATAGCAGTGTACCCCAGGTACCCCAGGTGCCCCTTACCGCACTTACGATAATAATGCCCCAGAAGCCACCAAATGCTATATGCAATTAACAGGACTGGCAATGTATAATGTGCCCCAATCCCAGAGTGGTCTGTGTGTGTAAGTTTGATTAGGTGCAAAATAACTTTTGCTATTCACAGATGGAATTACTCCCACAGAAGTTTCCGTGTATCTCAATCTCCTCCTGTGAGATGGGAGCAGTCGTTCCAGAGTGCGAATGCCCTGGAAGTTAGTGCACATCTATAAGCAAGCATGTTTGTGGGTATTCGCAAACACCTCTTCCAGATGTTCCCAACATGGCAACAATTGGACATTACTTAGTTTTAATAGACCTATGGTTTTTCTTGTGTTATTAATCATTTACTCATAAACCTGTCATTTATTCTTTCAAGGGCATGAAGGAAACGGGAACTTCCCCAAAATTGGGAAGGGCGAGAGTTAGGGCATAGCCTACAAGGGAAATTATTTTTCTAATGGAGAAGAGAAGACACAAAAAATGCATTTGCTCTTTTTTCACTTGCTAAAATATACACATTTATATTTTCGCTTGAGAAAATTGAATTTGTAAAACTTCTCCAGGATTACGCCTGAAAAACTACAACTGGAGTTGATATCAAAACATACTCGTGAATGCATCTGACAATTCCAAAAGGTTGTAAATCAGCACCTGTGTGAGGTAGTAAACCTGAGTGCTGATTTATGACTTTGGCTGCCATTAAGGGCCAAGGCATTTAACTTTATTCTGGATCACTAAGTAATCTAAGTCCTTGTTGCAGCATTTTATATTTCTCACTAGACATCTTTGTTTCTTGCTACCTTACCTAATTAATTGAAACTACCTTCCTTGAGGTATGCTTCACTCAGATATGACCAGTTTCGACTTTCCACTGTTCGATTAATAAAAACAGGCTTAGCTCAGTTAATGCTGCAATTCAGCTGTTTTTAATGATGACCCCGTGCACCGTCACACGACCAACTACTAGTTATGCCTATCATCCCATTGCCGCAGGGCTCGGCCTTGAGTCCATTGCTGTTCAACATATATTTGGATCCTTTATTCTCACTAATAGCCAACTGGGGTGTGAAGGCAATCTCCTTCGCCGACGACACCCAATTGGTTTTTCCTTTCCATGATCAGTCGGAAGATTCTTTTAGGAGCCTCAAGGGATGTCTAAAAGACATCGCCAACTGGATGAACAACAATAAACTTAGGCTCAATGCCGATAAAACAGAGGTGCTGTTTTTTGGCACTAACCAACTTCCAGATGCTAATCTCTGGTGGCCATTGGAGATGGGCCCTCCGCCTATTCCTGTTAGTTCTGCCAAAAATTTGGGAGTTAAATGGGACATTGACCTTTCCTTCTCGGCCCAAATTCAGCAGGTAACAGGGGCATGTTTTGGTAGGTTGAAAAACCTCCGGAAGTTTATACATCTGCTGCCTGTGAATTGTCGTCAGGTCGTAGTCCATACCACAGTGACATCCCGGCTGGACTACACAAACGGACTGTATCTTGGCCTTCCGGCTTACCTTGTCAGAAAGTTGCAAATGGTTCAAAATGCGGCTGCGAGATTGATCAGAAATGTCCCTCTCCGGCATTATATCTCCCCGCATATTAAAGAACTACACTGGTTACTAGTTGCCAAAAGAATCAAATTCAAGGCCTTAACTCTAGCACATCGGTCAGTTCATGGCGCCTGCCCCAGCTACTTGAGACAACGGTTAGGTGCGTATAAACAGACTCGCCTATTGAGGTCAAATTTTCAGAACCGACTTTGTACCCCACGTGTTAGGAAAGCCCGGATGGGTGGCAGATCTTTTATGTTCGGGGCGTCCAGGTTATGGAATTCTCTCCCCAATACGCTATGCTTGATAACCTCTGAACAACAATTTAGAAAAGCAGTTAAAACGTGGCTTTTCAGTTGTGACTAATTTTGCTCTAGCCCTGCTCCATGTGTGTCACTTGTTGCTATAGCACCGGGACACCCCCTTCAGGAGGTAGCTGTTCGCGCTCTACAAATGACTGTATTATTATTATTATTATTATCATCCCATTTCTCCCTCGACTTCTAGTGCTTCAATCTGCTGTCCCAGTCCCAGATGGTCAGTAAAAAACTATTCTCGTCTCTCCAGCATGATATGTTTTGCAGACATTTGTGTATAACTTGCATATCACAGTTTCCAATCAGGGCCAGACTAACCATAGCAGGCATCAGGCGTTTCCCCGGGAGGCTGGAAGGGGGGTGGTTTTGAAGTGGTGGGAGCTGGTTTTGTTACTGGGGACCGGTTTTGCAGTGGTACTGCAATATCGGCCCCTAGTACCAAAAGCAGCAGTGCTTCACACTGCCTCTTCCCCTTCCCCCAAGTGGCTGGTCCAACAAGATTGCCAGGGCTGCTTTGGTTTCCCAGTCCGGCCCTGGTTCTAATCCCTGTAGATCTCTCAATGGGTAAATTTGTATTGGATTAGCCAAATATTTAGCATTATCCAAACTTAGATGAAAGGAGATAAAGCCAAATTGCTTCTTATTTCATCCAGAGTCAAAGTTAATAAAATTAAGGACAACAATTATACTATATGAATAGGGGCTACTATCATTAACTCAGCTGAAAAGTTAAATACCTTAGGGGTATCTCTGGGTTTTACCAGGGTTGAACAGAAAGGTCAGTTTCCTTATTTCTCCACTGTCCCATTCACACTTTCTCTAGATCTCCACAGATACTTGTTGTATTCTCATGTGGGATCAATACATTTGTGTCAGTGCATCTGGTGCTTTAAATGCCACGTTCTATTAAAGGTTCTAGTGTTGCTAGGTACCATGTCACAGATGTGTTCCCTGCCTGTCAGTTGTCTGTTGGCTGGACAGGGAACACCAATGCTTCTCTGACGCTCCCAATAAAGATATCTATGTTTACAATCCATGAGTCTATGGACTGACTACCTTTACAACAGATGGCGACGATATTGAGCAGCTAACAGAAGCAGGAGCGCAGAGAGAAGATTACCTTCCATTGGTGTAGAATCTACGCGTGTGAAAAAAACACGGAGGACCGAAGGAAATGACCCGGTAAACTACAAGTGGGTAGTGGATTAACCGGGATAATCTGAAGACCGCTGCACAGACAAGTAAGGAATTGACTCAAGGCATGGAAAGCTGGGAATCGACTCCAGTGCGCGGATTGTGCGTTAATTATATCACTATCTAAAAGATAGTACTACGCTAATTGTTGATTTTTTTTTGTGTGAAGTGGCACAGTAAGAGAAGAAGGGAGAACGACTGTATAATATGCGCGCATCGGCGAAAACGTAAATTTTGGCAGAGTAAGGCGCGCAGATTGCAATACACAAACGGTCAAATTTGAATTACTTGAAAAGATACGACCGCGAGGGCTCTCGCGCTTCCTTTTTTCTCAGCCCCATTGTTGCATAAAGATCCATCTGACGTCTGCAAGGTCGACGTATCTTGTGATTCCAGACGCACATTCACGCAGCTACTTCCGGCGTGGTGACGTATTTTACAGCGTGTCGGCCATTTTTGAACAGTCAAAGCAATTTAGTTTGGTGTCCGGTTTGAAGATCGATGACCGGAAGGAAGTAAACAAGGACACACGAAGAAAACGGGTTGCGAAGTGTACAACCTCACATGTGGAAGTAAGGAAAAGTATTTTTAAGCCATTATTTCTTACATAGAAAAAAAAAAAAAACGCAGTTTGGAAGTATTGTAAAAAAAAAAAGGGAAACATCTTAAAGGGATCACATTAATAATAAGTACTGTGATTTGTGGTTAAGGAAAATATGGATGTTGCTGTAATTCCACCACCTTTATTTCTACAACAAGCAGGAGAACCACCTATAGAATGGGATGAGTGGATAGAAATATTTGAAAATTATATTGAAGCATTGGACGGTGAGGACTTTAGTGCATCACGGAAAAGGCATTACTTCTTAGTACGTTAGGCAAGGAGGGTCAACATGCATTTAAATATTTACCAGTGTGTACAGATTGCGAGGGAAGAGCTATGTCTAATGTATACCATGAAGCAAAAGAGAGACTAAAGAAACAATTTGCTAAAGAAGTAAATATTGTCATGTGCAGACACAAGTTCTATACGCAGCCCCAAAGAAATGATGAAAGCATTGACCAGTTTGTAACACGATTACGTGAACTGTCCATCAAGTGTCAATTTGGTGCGATGAGAGATGAAATGATCAGGGATCAGCTGATAGTTCAATGTCGTAACAAAAAAATGCAGGAAAGGTTATGGGCTGCGAAAAACCCAACATTAGGTAATGCCATAGAGATAGCCAAAGTGGTGGAGCAATCAGATGCATGCATGAAGGAAATGGAGAAAAAGATAATTCAACGACAGTCAGCAGTATCGAACAAGAGGATGTTAATGCCGTCAATACAAACAGAAGTGGAGATTCCACAGGAAAGAAAAATGTGTATAGTAAGAAGAATAATAATATTGCGACGAACAATATGGATCATACTAAATCTGATGAGAAAATGTGTACGAGATGTGGTAGCACTTATCACACGGCAGAATATAAGAGGTGTTATGCTCTTGATAAAGTGTGCAAAAAATGTGGAAAGAGAGGCCATTTTTTTAAAATGTGTAGAACGTATAATAAACCAAAGGTGGCTGTGATACAAAATTTAGGAAATGTGGTATGTACAAACGATGTAGAAGGCACTGACAAGATATTATGTGTTAATGAAGAAGACATAACGTCTACACCGGGAAGAAGATTTAGGCCCAAAGCAAGTTTTAGAGTTAGTGGGAAAGAAATTGAATTGATGGTTGATTCAGGGTCATTTTATACCATTATTCCGCAAGAATTATTTAATTATAATTGGCCAAATGTTGAGCTACTCCCGAAAGATATCAATCCTGGTGGATATCAGGGAGAGAAAATTGACATAGTGGGGTATATGCTAACTGAAATTTCATTCAAAAACAGGTGTGTGAAGGGAAAGGTGTATGTAGCGGAAAAAGGGCCACCAATTTTAGGTTGGGCACACCAATATGATTTACATATCATCATTAATCCAAGAGCGGAACACCAGGTGATGGTGGTTGAAGAGATTACCACTGACACCATTGTTGATAGTGTAGAGAATTTATTTGCAGAAGGGGTTGGTGAACTCAAGGGTTATGTACATAAAATTGTACTAAAACCAGATGCTGTACCTATGCAGCATAAGGTAAGAAAAGTTCCTATTATTGCCAGGCAAGAGGTAAAATCTATGCTTGAAGAGATGGAAAGACAAGGAATTATAGAACAAATCGAGACGTCCAGATGGATTTCTCCAGTCGTGATTACAGGCAAACCGGATGGCAGTTACAGGTTCTGTGTGGACTTACGCACATTGAACCAGAATATTGTGGTAGATAATTTTCCTTTACCGAATATAAATGAACTGATTCTGTCTTTGAAAGGGGGAAAATATTTTTCAAAATTAGATCTGCGTAGTGCCTACCACCAGATAAAATTACACAAAGAATCTAAACATTTAACAGCATTTATTACTACGGAAGGAGTATTCCAGTTTAATAGGATGCCATTCGGTTTAGCGTCTGCTGCTGGAGTTTTCCAGAGAATGATGGGTTCTGTTTTAAAAGGTACAAAAAATGTAGTGCATTTTCAGGATGATGTATTAGTGTTTGGGGATACAAAAGAACATCACAACTTAGCACTAAAGGAAGTGTTGAACAAAATGAATGACGCAGGTCTAACTCTCAAAAAAGAAAAATGCAAATTTGGTGTGGAAGAAGTAGAATACCTTGGGTACACACTGTCGGCTGGAGGGATTAAACCCAAACGGGATCTTCTTGAAGCAATAAGGAAAGCTCCCGAACCCATAGATAAAGATCAACTTAGGTCCTTCCTTGGTCTTACAGAATATTATGCTAAGTTTGTAAATAATTTTGCAGAAAAAACAGAACAAATTAGGAAATTATTGAGGAAAGGTCACAAATTTGAGTGGGGTGATGATCAACATAGTGCATTTGAATTGATAAAAAGGAAATATGTGAAGCAAAGGTATTAACCCCGTTTGATACCCAATTAAGGTCTATCTTGACAGTTGATGCGAGCGCAGTAGGGTTGGGAGCTGTTTTGGCACAGGTACATGTCACAGGCATAATGACAGTAGCTTTTGCTTCTAGATCTCTTACCAGTTCGGAAAGGAACTATTCTGTGATAGAGAGGGAAGCTTTAGCAGCAGCGTGGGCAGCAGAGTATTTTCGCATGTACTTGTGGGGTTTCCAGTTTACTCTGCGCACTGATCATAAGCCATTAATCAAAATTCTATCTCCTGGTGGTGCAGTAAAAGGATCAGCGAGACTGGCCAGGTTGGCAGCGCGTTTGCAGGAATATTTGTATAAGATAGAATATATTGCTGGCTGGAAAAACTGTCAGGCTGATGGATTATCTAGGTTACCCTTACCCTGGTATGAGGTTGATAAGAAACAAGTGGAGTCGTATGAAAGTGAGGGTGCGGTTGCTATGATTGAGGAGTTAATAGAAGTGTGCAATGGAGCTATAAAAAAAGAAAGGTGGGTTGAATGTATGTCCAAGGATGCAACTTTACAAGTGGTTAAAGACTTAATTATTAAAGGTGGAAGGCGTGAAAGTACACTTCCCTTAGCAGTGAGACCGTTTGGGAAAATTTTGGAGGATTTATCCATTACTGATGAAGGGAAAAATGTTATTATGAAGGAGGACAAGTTTATTCCTCCACAGGGGTTGAGATTTGATTTGTTTAATTTGGCTCACGAAGGTCACATGGGCCAATCTCTTACAAAGAAAAGATTAAGAGAACACTTTTGGTGGCCAGGCATGGACCAACAAATATCAGAGTGGGTAGAAAGGTGTGGTGAGTGTGTGGAAAGTGAAAAGAGATTGAAGGTCGGTAGTCAAGTGGAGATGGGTAAAATTGATGACCCAGGTTTGCCGTGGCACACGGTTTGTCTGGACTTTATAGGTCCTTTTGCTTCTTTAAGCCCAGATTTGAAATTTGGGGTAGTGATGATCGATGTGACATCTAAATGGTTAATTGTGAAATTTGTAAGAGAAATTACCACAAAAAGTACCATTCATGTACTTAGTGAAGTTTTTGGTGATGAGGGGTATCCAGTTAAATTGGTAACGGATAATGGAACACAACTTATTTCAGGAGAGATGACGTCTTATTTGAAGTCCTGTGGTGTTATTCATGGTAGAACATCCTCTATAACCCACAGGGAAATGGAATGGTGGAAAGGGCTAATCGCATGGTTAAGGGTGTTATCCAGATGGCTCTTGCAAACAGAGGTGATGTTAGAAGATTTGTCAAGGATTTGGTTTGGGCTTATCGCACAACTGAGAATTCGGTTACTGGGAAAGTTCCCTTTGTAGTTATGAGGGGACGTTGTGCGAGTACAAAATTGATTCCGGCATGGATGAAAGAATTTTTAGGGTTGGATAAAATAAATCATGTGAGAGAAGTTAATGAAAGTGCTTCAACACATGATGTATCTATAGAACCGGATGATTTTGTAAAAGTTAAACCTGGTAGAGTGGGTAGTGGTTTTAGCAAATTTCGTGGCCCATACAAAGTGAGGAGTGTGCATAAAGGATATGTTACTTTATACAACGGCGAGAATTGGAATTTGAGAAGAGTAGCGCTATATAAAAAAAGCATGGACAACGCGATGAGAGGCAAATCAAAAAAAATTAATGAGCATGAGAAGAGTGGTGAATCTAAGGAAATTAGTAACTTTAATCCACATTTATTCATAGATGATGAAGAGTTTATAAGAGATGGAGGGGTGGTTAGGGTTTCTCATCACTCTAGAGACAATGGTGATGGTATAGGAGAAGGTACTAATAGATGTGTTCCACAAAGGGCAAGATGTCCTCCAAGGTATCTTCAAGACTACGTATGTGGAGATTTCTAATTCTCAATGTATTTTGCTTTACAAAGATTAATGTTATTATTAGTATACTCTAACTTATTTATTTATATTTTCATTTGTTTATTCTGTTGTTATTTAAAGGAGAGAGGATATGTTGTATTCTCATGTGGGATCAATACATTTGTGTCAGTGCATCTGGTGCTTTAAATGCCACGTTCTATTAAAGGTTCTAGTGTTGCTAGGTACCATGTCACAGATGTGTTCCTTGCCTGTCAGTTGTCTGTTGGCTGGACAGGGAACACCAATGCTTCTCTGACGCTCCCAATAAAGATATCTATGTTTACAATCCATGAGTCTATGGACTGACTACCTTTACAACAATACTCTCGCCAGAGCAGTTATGAGATGAGAAATAGATTGTAGCAATTCTATCATATTAGGAAATACAAAATAGGAATGTTGCAAATTAAAAGTGAGTCAAATGTCAGTCACTCTGCAAATATTAATTTCTCCCAAAAAAGCATATTGGCCGAACTAGAGGAGATTTTACTAAGTGCTGGTTCAGGCCCAAGTAAACTTAAAGGTCTTGGCTCTGACTTATAGAGCCATGAATGGTAATGCCCATTGGTATTTGAATCACAGAATCATACAGTGTTAAGCCCAATGCTGTTTAATATTTACATTCGCCCCTTGGCAGATGAAGTAGAGAGTTGTGGTCTGACCTTATTTTCTTATGCAGATGACACTCAAGTACAAGCCCTAATCTTGTCTTGATTGGACTGTGGTATCCTGTGCTTAGGTATAGATCAAGGATCCATCCAATGCCTACAGATAGGTCAGAATTCAGCGGCTAGATACCTGTACTGGCTCCCGAAGCACGTCGCTCACCTTCTCCAAGAGCTCCCCTGTCTCATGGTTTCAAATCACATTCAATTCAAAGCCCTGTGCTACATCTTCAAAACCAGAGCTGGAGCAGACCCACGCTACATAAAGATATGGTGATGCTTTATCAGCCCACACACACACTGAGATCTTGGAACCTGGCCATGTGCACTGTGCCAAGGTTTCGTTTGGCTCACATGGGAGGATGCTCCTTCTCTGTTCTGGGTCCCAAACTGTGGAACTCCCTTCCTGAGTCCCTGAGAAACTGCATTTCCTTACTTGCATTCAGTAAAGGCCTAAACACCTGGCTGTTTTAAGCTGTTAATCTGCCATCTTCTCTTTTGCTCATCGTTGGGAAACACTTTTTTTGGGTAGCCGCACGCTTTACATATTTATAAATAAATAAATACATTAAAACAAATGGACTATGGCCTGGGAGTAGACTACTTATTGATGTACCAAGAATGTTTAGGCCTGATGGCTATTCCTTTTCGCTTCCAAGAGTGAAGCTGTGGAACTCTTTATCGGGTTCCACAAGATGAGTCAAATAACTTTACTCTTTCAGGAAAGAGAATAAAACTTTTTTGTTTTGTATGCTGTAATTGAGAGCCGTTAGCTTGAACATTGGCTTAAAAAACTGGCTATTCTATTCTGATGTCAAAAGAGCAGTTAAACACCAACTCGGGGGTATTCTGGCCTCTGCTCCATCTCTCCAGAGACCCAAGGGAGGAGCAAGAATTTGCGCCACTGACCCTTGTCTTCTCAGGTCTGGACAAACCCACTGCTATTAGTATGGCAATGGCCCTCCCTCTTAGATTGAGAGGCTTTAGATAAGGAGCCAAAGTATAGATGATGATGAGAATAGCAGGATGCTGAATACCCTTTTTTTGTCCTGGGGAGTGTGAGGGTAGAGCATTGCCAAGGGTGGATATGGAGAACATAAGAACTCTAGGTATTATTTTCTAAGTGGGTGCATGGGGAGGCCAGGATATTGCTGAGGGTAGATGGGAAGGGTAGAAGGATGGCAAATATTTCCTATTTTTAGATTTGGTGGGGAGAGGTAGTAGGAAGCAATGTATTTTATTTAGATTGGGCGGTAGAGGGGCAGTGAATTAATGGCAGGATGACTGGTATTTTAAAATGGGGATGAGAGTGGTGAAGCCATGTAGTGCATGAACTCCCCCATGACTGCTCTACTAATGCATTGCTGATCAGAGCAGAGAAAGAGGATTTGGAAATGTATACACAACATTAAATAGTGAATGGGTAGTTTTCAAAATGTGAAGTTTTCTTCTTTGAGGTTCCAAATGACAACATATGCAACTCAAACTTGTTTCTCCTTACCTATTTGATGCCAATTATGGTGGCAAACAATCCAGTTATGGCCAGCTACCTGAATGTAATTCTAAATGTTTTACTTCATTCTATAGAAGGTTCTGTTTCAGTCTTCAGAATGTTCTACTTCATTCTCCAGAGTGTTTAGATTCAATCTTTAATATATTGTGCCTCTACTTGAGAGCATTTCTTTTTCATTCTTCATACTTTTATGTTTCTAATTTTAATTGACCAAATGATAGATCTAACATGTGAATATTTCCTCTCAAGACCTGAATGGTCTGCTTTTAACTCTTGAGTGCGTTTATCTAATGTCTTGTTGTTATGTCCCTGACTTTTGAGTCTTATGATATTAACTCTAGAGTGCTCCGATTCCAAAGTCACGTTTTTTTCTCCTATACCCTCAGTGTCTGTTTCTGAACTTTGAATCATGAACTTCTTACTCCTGAGTGTTTGCAGTGTTGCTGGAACTTTTCTTTCTTAAGATATCCATGTTATGATGTATTGTGTTTGTAATCTATAGAATGTTGTGGAATGAAAGGGAGGACAGTTGAAGGGTGGTGACCGTGGTGGAAAGAGCTGTGTATCTTGGGGATCCACCAGGCCTGTATAATAAAGTGTTGAACTACCTAATGACTACCACTTTATTCCACAATGTTAACAATGAGTGCTTGCAACCCTACCGTGATCGACAAATCTTCAAGCATGTAACTTTCCACATACATGACCACCTGTCACAGAATCCTGCCTCTACAAGTCTCATGAGGATCACTAATGGTGGACAGTTTGCATCACGTGAACCATAAGGCACCTTCTTTCGAAAGGTTAATTTTTGGACTCAACAAAAGAGTTGTAATAAGTGAATTATATTATGACATTAATACAGCACAGTACCTCTCCTCAACTGACCTGGTTCACACTTCTGTGCTCGGATTCTACTACATAAAGGAAGCAACCACCTCCTGCCAGAGTTTGAATGTACCCTCCACATGAATCTTCATGCACGGGAATCTTAAGAGGTAGAATGTTGTTTTTTAAAGACAGTTTAGGGTGGATGATGACATGAAAAGTGTTGGAGTCGTCACCAAAAGTAGTGAGGGTGAACATCAAGAAGGAGCAGTGTACAATTAGCATTACAATGACAGTCATGGTGTAAAGGAGGTACAACTAAGAGTTAAAATTGTAACTTTATTTGTCTCATGCTTTAGTTAATTAAAACCTTTAAATGGAAAACTAAAAACATATTTTAGTTTGACAGCAATAAAATTCTATTTATTAGATTTGATTATCCAATCAAAAAGTCTAGCAAGCGGGCGATAATAAAGTGCAGATATGATTCCTAAAAATTACACTCTACAGCGTGTTCTTAAAAACATTTGTGATTGACTTGTATGCAGTTAAAAGTAGGAAGAGAAAGGGCCAGCTGTTGCACCTGGTCCTTTTTGCAGGGTTATCCCCAAAATCTTTGCCTTCTTCCTCCTATTTTTTCTGAGCTGTTTTTGTTGGTTTCAGGACTCTGGGCATTTTACCAATGCTAATCAGTGCTAAAGTGCATCTGATCTCTGTCTAAATTGAATTGATTATTGGTTTGTCCATGATTGACTGACCTAGGGGCAGCACATTCAATGTAATCAGGCGCACTTTTCTTGTTAGCGCCCGGCTCAACTTTTTTAAGGTGCACCGTGGCGCAAACAGGGAAAGTGCGCCTTATCTATAATATGGTACAAGAAAATGTGGGAGACCCAATACACCCTTGGAGGCTTGGGTACTCAATGTATTAGCAGGTAAGTGTGCCTACAAGGAATTTTCTAACTTACACACAATTTTGGCATTCAATATGCAGATAATGATCGCAAGCTCTATCTAGTAGCGTACATTCAGTTATTTAGACATTTAATTGACTCATTTCTCTTAGAACAAATCTGCTACAAATGGTCTTACACGGGTGTAAATGCTTCAAAAAAAACATTTATAATGCAAAAACTTTCAAAGGGTACAGAAGACTGATTTAAATGTCTGTATAAAACAACACATAGCAATTGAGGATTCCAGATGATTTGATGTTACAAACACCTCATTGTCACTAGTGTGAACACCTCTTTCTAACAATACATACAACAGGAAGATGTGACTGATCAAACAGAAAACAGATCCTTAAGAAAAAGAATTCAACGCAAAAATAGGTGTGATTGTCGACGTTTCGGTCTATATGGTAGACATCAGCTAGACCATCTTCAGGACGTTAAATTCAAGTGTTGAATGACACTTAGGGAGTTACACGAACCATTTCAAGTTGTGGTTGTATCCATTAAAATTTGTCTATTTGGCGATCTGCAGAGACAGCGGCACGTCGTTGAAGCTGGGCCCAGGCATTATCTAGACGCCAGCTAGATCTTGACATATTGGTGCTCGAGGATGATACCGGGAGGTTCGTAATTAACTGAATTAACCTGCATGAACCTTTTTGAAGCGGCGTTTGCTAATTAGCAGCCCCTTCTCCGATTTCAAATACAAAATTTGTAATGGATACAACCACAACTTGAGACGGTTCGTGTAACTCCCTAAGGTCATTCAACACTTGAATTTAACGTCCTGTAGATGGTCTAGCTGATGTCTACCATATAGACCGAAACGTCGACAATCACACCTATTTTCGCGTTGAATTATTTTTCTTAAGGATCTGTTTTCTGTTTGATCAGTCACATCTTCCTGTTGTATATATTGTTAGAAAGAGGTGTTCACACTGGTGACAATGTGGCGTTTGTAACATCAAATCATCTGGAATCCTCAATTGCTATGTGTTGTTTTATACAGACATTTATATTAGTCTTCTGTACCCGTTGAAAGTTTTTGCATTATAAATTTATTTTTGAAACATTTACGCCCGTGTAAGACGATTTGTAGCAGATTTGTTCTAAGAGAAATGAGTCCATTAAATTTCTAAATAACTGAATGTAAGCTACTAGATAGAGCTTATCTATAATATGGCCCCTGGTGTTCTAATGAATTTTCCTTTGCTGCTCTTAGCTTAAAACAGGTTTTTGCAAAGACCCCTTGTCTTTCTATGGTTTGTTTCATTAGACCAAACTCTAGTTGCATTTGTGCAGGGGAACAGTGTCTTGGTAAGTAAAATACCCATCTGTAATATTTAATAATACGTTGATCAAAAGCCTAGCCTCGCTTCCACACATGATTCTGGAACCATAAGCAATTGTTGGGAGCAGTCTGTGCAAATAACTTTACAATTGGGTCCAGAGTGGAGGCCTGGAGTTTTTTTTAGAGACTTAGGAAAGCATGTAGCAAGTAAGTGGCTTGTGCTTTTTTAAGTTGTTTGTGCGAGAGGAATGACTCACAAATGTCAATTACTACTCCCAGGTATTTGAATTTAGATACTTTTTTAACTTGTGTACCATTCTGGTGCCTTGTTCCTGGCTTCTTGATCCTTTTGCCCATGACCTTGATTTTAGTTTTGTTCAACTTAAAAGTTAGTCTATTTGTTTCAACGTATTGAAATAGCTTATTTAATAGTCATTGCAGGCCGATCCATATTAGAAGGCCATCATCGGTATAAAGAAGGGATGTAATCGAGTGGCCGCTGAGCTTAGGAGGGTGTGCATTTATCTTCTCTAATTCCGATTTTAAGTCTTATATAAAGATGTTCCATAACAATGGGGCTATACACATCCTTGTTTAAAGCCTGACCCAATATAGTTTTTGCGTGTGAATGTGCTCCAGTACCCAATTTTAACATGAAGCCATGTGTTGGTGTATAATAACATGATGCTCCTGAGCAGCATGGGTGGAATGCCCCTTTGATCAAGTTTTTGTCAAAGATATTTCTTAGAATGAAATCCACCCCACTCAATACTACCCCACTCGACCCACACTCCACTCTACACAATCTACCCCACTCCTCTCTACCCCCACCTACCTAATTCCACTCTACCCTAATCTACACCACTCCAATCTACCCCACCCACCCCACTCCACACCACATCATTAACTTTTAGCCATGCTGAACAGCAGCCACAATGGTGTACAACATGGCTAAAACACCTTGCCAAAGCCAATAGCTCTTGCATAGATGAGACATATTGTCTTTCCCAGTGCTTGTTTGAAGTGGGAGGACCCAAAAATTCCAGCAGAGAGGGGCCATTGTTTCAATTTCAATTCTGTGGCCATGCCCGCCTGTTCAAGAATGAAATCACTGTGTGTGGAGTTCTCCTTCCCAGTAAATAATCACGGTGCTGTGCACATCTTCCAATCAAGAGCTGATGCTGAATGTCGCTAAATTGCTGGTGTAGGGGGAGCAACTCTGACTGGTGTTGCACATTTAAATTCAGACTGCATGAGTTACAGTGTGGTGGGACCTACTACTCGTCTCCCTGGGCTAGAGCAGTAGTGGTTCTTGCAGAACACCACCATGACTGGACTTGGCCACTGCCACATTTTCAAGTCAGATCACAACCCAGCTCGGTAAGATCTTTGCAGCTAAATTTGCTTACTGGGACAGCAGAAAGTGGCCTTTACTGTGAGTTTGTTATTCCTAGTCCCTAGTATTTTTTTTTATCACACTGAAGGTACTGCACCACTTTGTGGAATTTCCAGGATCTGCTACTGTCGCTCTTTAACGCATGCTAGCACACCAGGTACTACTGCATGTGTGGGTGCATATATTATGTGTGCATACTTATAACACGAATACTCCAAGGGTACCTCTGCCAATTGTTTCCTTGGTTATTAAAAACAAAGGGGCATATTTACAAGGGCTTATCGCCACAGGAACGTCACTTTTTGCGACGTCCCTGTGGCGATAATCCCTTCCCCTTATTAACAAGGTGGCGTTAAGCCACATTGAGTGGCTTAACGCCGCCTTGTAAATAAGGCCCCCTTTCACGCTACACTTAGCGTGAAAGGGGCGGGCAATGGGTGCTGCGGTGGGCGTTCCGCCGCAACACCCATTGATTCTGACGCTGCCCCTATTTACACAGGTGGCGTAAATATGGGGCAGCACCAAAATTAAGATCAGGAAAAACCTGGTCTTAACTTGGCGAAACAAGGAAAAATGTTTAATTTCTCCTTGTTTTTGCTGTTTTTATGTGTGCTGCATTGAGCAGCACATATAGACACAGCAAATCGCCATGAATGATTGTTTATGTGCAGGACGGTGTCCCTTCCCGCACATAAAAAATCATTTTAAAAAATGACGATTTGCTACTTCTATGTGTGCTGCACAATTCAGCACACATAGGACTTACAAATCGCCATTCTGGATTATTTATGTGCAGGAAAGGACACCTTCCTGCACATAAACAATCATTCCCCCAACGCAGGCACCCTTGCACTATTGCGTAAGGGTGCCTGCGTTGGCGCTAGTCAACTAAGTTTAGCGCCAGCGCTAGAGAAAACGCAGAGATATGCCATGCCACTGTAAATACGGTGCATCCCTGCGTTTTCAGAATATTGGAGCGTGGCGTTAGCAATTTTTGCTTAACACCACGCTTCGCCATTCACTTGTAAGCCCCAAAGTGCTTATTTTCATTTGGTCAATGGCTGAAGTGTTAGGGAGAGAGGTTGATAATTGGAAATGGTTTGCACAGACAAAAGGTATGTTCTGGTCTTCCACGAGTTAGGCCCACCCACTGTCTGAGCGAAGCTTGACACACTATCTTGGCCAACCCTTGACAGCAATCATAGCCTTTTTGAGAAGTGCACGGTGTGCACCTGGTTGGTGCATGGAGTGGTTATTAGTTGTGAATGCTCCCAGGAGAGCGGACCTGCACTGCCATTTTGCGAGGAGCCGTTGTGTGTGCTTGATCATCTTTTTGTCCTTTGTTGTGTGCTAAGGGATTCTGGTTTAAACCGTGAGCCTCTATAGAATGCTTTGGGGAGTGGGGCTCGGTAAGCTGCACTTGAATGTGAAATGTCTCTTGCAGACTTCCGTCTGTTGCACAGGGAGCAAATTCCTGAGTGTGTGCTTGGGCTTTCACAACAGTGGCATAGAAAGCCCATTGTGCCATAGTACAAGATAAGTAGATGAGCCACACATCCCCTAGACTGGTATAAAAAACCAGCTATAATTCAGGTTTGGTGTGCCCCAATTCCACTCCACTCGCTGCACTATTCGCACCTGCCCCCCACTGCCCCCCTCAGCTTCAAACAGCAAAACGCAAGCAGCGCTGCCCCCCTCTGGCGGGGCTTTCAGCCTTCGTGATTCATCAGGTTTTGAAATTTTTACAGGGATCCTGGTTCAACTTCCCCCACTCCTCTTAATTTCATTTTCACAAACGTGTTTTCATTTGACAAAGGGGCGAGAGGGAAAGGCAGTGTTGAGTATACTCTTTTAATCTTCTCTGCAAACCTTGAACAATTCCAAGTACATCATTATTTTTCAGCTTACCCTTCATACCAGTGTGACTGCTGGATGTACCGTTGGTTTAGGGTGGTGTCTGTTCTTGTTTGACAACTGTTCTGGAAGTTGGAACTAAAAGGGCCAGGAGATGTACTTAAAAAAGTCATGGGAGTCGCAATGGAGTAAACAGCTCTAACTAACACAGGTGCTGGAATAAGGGGAGCCGGGTGGGTGAGGGTGTGCTGCAGCACCCCAAAACTAACCATGCTGGAGTTCAGAAGGTGAATGAGCAATAAATATTCCTTTACATTTTGTTTTTATCTTGTCACATTTGCTGTGCAATCAAAGATAGAGGTCAAATGTCAGGCTATGTCTTCTCACAAACTGCTGCTTATTGTCTCATCCTGGAGATGAATGTTTACTTTTCATTCGGCAGAGTGGGAAGATTGTGTAAAGGGAGCTATGTGACCTTCTTGCTGGGGTACAGGGAGTGTGAAAGGAAAAGCTGTAGGATGTCACTGTGTTTCTAACACAAATATTTTTACATTTATCAGCAGGTAGGAAAGCAGAGAGGAAGCACATTTTTAATTTTTAAGGGCAATGGAAACAAAGATTTTAATGGAATCAAAACAAATCAAGACACTTGGTGATGCACAAATGCTAAATATCTGCTGAAACCCATTTTGCAAACATTGGCATTTTTGGGCTGTATAGGTTTGTCAGTAAAACTGTATGTTTGTGCAAATTAAGCAGCCATCTCAATAAAATATGCTGCTTGTAAATGACAATGCACTACTGCACCGTGCTTTAGTAATATATTTACAACAGTGTGCTCCAAAATGCACCACCAGCTTCATACTATACCATTACCACTTTCCTGCTGAATGGGCGTGGCTCATTTGCTCCCCTTTTTCTTTGTGTGACACTTGGATTTTTCACAATCCTTATGACATTAGTAATGTAACATTAATTGCAGAACCCCCACTCTGAAAATTGTTCTAGCACCACTGCTAACCAAGCCCTTAGGGGATCATTTGGAGTATTACCAGGAGAACAGTGTTTGGTTCATATTTTTCTTTAAAGAAAAACTAGATTACTTCTTAGCAGGAGTGAGCTTTTCTCATTTGAGGGGATGGGCAGTATCATAAGGAAATATTATTTCCTTCTGTAACCCTGTCACTGGTTGGGCAGTTGTCTTTGCATACGGCCAGTGCTGGGTATTATTCTTGTCTGAGGTATATGTATGGCGCTGTGCCCTGGGGTTTCCAAGCGCTTGGAGATTAAGGGTATGAAAGTGGGGATGGGTATGCAATAAATCTTGGTGAACAAATTGTATATCTTATGTACACGTACCCTGAGACAGTTTCAATTCTCCAGCAGTCACTTTTAAGAGACGAGTATAGCAGATTGAAGCTGCTCATTTTGTCTAGTGCATTAATTTAGCTGCAAGGGGCCCACGGTGCACAGACAGCATCAGAAACATTGGAGGAGACATACCTCTTGACATGGGATTGAATTACTATCAAGACAAATGTAGGTATGGGTTGTTTTGACTGAATTATATGGAATGTGGAGCGAGGCAGGCAGTATGCTAGTGTCCCCCAGGCACATCAGCTAGCCCCAGACAAATGGGACATGCATAGCCAAGTGGCGCTGCAAAGAGGAAGGTGTATGCTGGCCATGCACGTGTGAGACATTCTTGCACTGCGCGGTACAGGACAATCTGAAGTGGACTTGCCTTTTCTTCTGGGAGTGCATGTTGTCTGTTTGGTCTCAAGCCATCCCTGCTTGTGGATCAGTAGCCTCTAGGTTCATCTACTTGGTACTGGTTTTCAGAGAGTGCTACAACTCCAGAGAAATAAGGTGCTGTCTTGTAATGTCTGATGATTTCCAAGTAAAAATGCTACTTTAATTGGGGCTGGGGGCTAAGGTAGTATGCAATCTGGATCAGTAGTTTTGCTTTTAATTTACAGAGCTATGGTGCTCTAGCTTCAAGTGATGTGTGACCACCTAAACCCCACCCCTTCCTCCTTCCCCCAAGTTCCTGGTGCCACTAATAGGGGTAAGGCAAGACAGTCTGGCTGAGCAGTTCCATTCCAGGGGGTCATGGTGTACCAATATGACACTGGGACCCTATATTTCCATATAGGGTCACTTGTGTGCAGACGTGGCCTAGGGTGTTTGGAAAGGAAGCGTAACTAGCATCTCATGCCTATGGCATTGACAAGGTATTCTGCGTGCTGTATGTTTAAATGTTTATTTCTGGTCTGCAGCCATGCACTAAACATAATGGGAAAATCTGAATGCCTTTATTGAGGGTTGGTGGTTTTTCAGTTGTATTGTTCTTGGAGAGATCAGCAATTGAGTTCTTTAATAGAAGACAGCGAGATCTTCAGGGGACAGTGCATTCTTTAAACAGATCTCACACAATTGTGTGCATTTCTCGAACTTGGGCAGTGGCTGAATATTGCCAGATGATATTGGGCTTGTACTTCCAACACTTCATGGGCAGTTTAATAAACCAAACCAGACCCAGGAAGTGATACTTTTGTAAGCGATATTTAGGACTATAAATGCTTTGGCAAATTAAAGTAAGCCCTATTGGCTTTGCCAAATCTTGTTATGATGTATTAGGTTTGCATTCTATGGAATGTTGTTGGTTGAATTGGGAGACAGTTGGAGGGAAGCAGCTGTGGTGGATGGGGCCACCAGGGCTGCATAATAAAGTGCTGAACTACCTACTGGCTACCACTTTACTCCAGTGTTTTGTTTCGAATTTTGTGTTTGTTTTGCACCATTGCCTTCTCTGCATCTAGTGATGTATTACTGTGTTTGTAATTCTTAACTTTTTTGTTTCTAACACTTGCGTTTTCTGATATTGACTCCTGGATATTGATTCTGGAGATTGTGTTTTTGACAACTTCAGTGTTTTGCCCTCTTCTAAGGGTATTAATATCTGATAGTGCCTGCCAATTGTCTGCATCACAATTTAGGCCCAAGTCAAACATGAACGTCCAAATTGTGGTACAATTTATATGTAAATAATAATAACGCACAGCTACTGCATGGCTGTAGCTGAGGCTTTCTGAAACTAGGGGGCCGATTCCGATTCCGGCCGGAAATCTCTCTGACCGAGCCGGACCCGGAGAGAATTCCGACCGAATCGGACCCTAGCAGTCCGACCGGACGAGTACGATGCATTCGCATGCTATCGGACTCGATTCGGTCGGACTCCCATTGAAGTCAATGGGAGCCGGTCGTACAACGCGTACGCGGGCTCCCATTGACTCAATGGGTGCGAGGCGAACAAGGGCGCCCCTACAGCGGGTGCGCGTCCATGCGCATCGCGGCGTACATGCACAGGTAGGGGGACCCATGGGTCCCCCTGTGTGCGACTCGCGTGCCTATGCGTACAGGGGGGTCCGACGCGGACCCCCAAAGTCCGGCTCCGACAGCTCTTTCGAGCCGGACGGCGCGAGTCGGTCGGACTGCTCGCGGCGCGCATCGTACTTACCCGGCCGGGAAACGTCTCCATAGCGCGGTGCGAGTCGTGTCCGTGCGAGTCGGTCGGAGCGTGTTGAAGCCGCGTACGAGTCGGTCGGCGATTTCGCGGGAGCTTGCATCGTACTCGCTCGGCCGGACCCGCGTACGATTCGGTCGGGAAACAGGGCTCCGAATCGGATGCGGTAAATCCGAATCCGATTCGGAGCACTACCGGCCGAGATCGGAATCGGCCCCATAGTATTTGATAGGATTTACTGATAGCTTTCTTAAATCTTTATCTGAATAATCGGCCAATCCTTATACTTATTAACTGAAAATCACCTTCTAAGTTATGCATTAAGAGTTGTGTTAACATCATAATTGGCTCTGCGGATAAAGGCACTTTCCCTAGATGTGACCAAGAAAAATGTTTTATTACATTTATCTTGGAACCGGCATTTAAGCCTAACTGATTTGTTTATAGATATTTTAATGAATAGTTTGTAACTTTTAACAACAGCAGTTGCCAACATATACATGGGTACAATAGATAATCAACAAATTACACAACAATTTTAATAGCATTAGGGAATAGAGCACATCACAATCCAGACAGGATAAGTAAGCGCGGAGTAAAACACTGGGGGGAAGAATGTGGGATGGGTAAGGGTAGGAAAGGAATGGGCAATTCAGTGAATAAAGGCGAATAGGACCATGGAGCATCTATGAGATGAGATAGATCATGCAATACAGACAAGACTAGGTGAGGAGGAGCGTTGCACATCAGGGGACATCACAGTGCTACAGTGGGCATGAAGCCATATCACTCAAGGCTTAGGGCTTTGAGGAAAAGCGCAATAGGGTGATATATCTCTGTTGAATGATGCTTTCACGTTCTCTAGAATGGCATCCCAGATGCTAGCTAAGGGACGTTTGCAAAGGCCCCTAGCTTCCTCTGTGTGAGACCTTTCCTTCTGCTTCAACCCATATGAAGAGGGTGGTTGTTCAAGCTACTGCTGAAGGAAGAGTTGCTTCTTTCCAATTGCAGGTGAATATACGCTTCGCCAGGAGAAGGTCAAGATTGGTGTCGGTTTTGGAACACTTATAGATGTAAGTGCCATCATTACCCAATCAGGAAGGACGGACCAAGGGTAAGAGAAGAAACTAAGGCAGTAACTTTGGTCCAATACTATGCCAGGGAGGGACAGGTCCAAATCATATGTTGCATATATGCCAAAATTGCTAAGCAACGGGGGTAGGCAGCATTAACCAAGGGGGAATATTTGTTGACCGCTGCTGGAGAAAGGTATGACGTATGTAGGATATAGTATTGTATGAGCTTAAATTTGGCCCCATTTTGACTTGTAGTAAACTCTGCCTGACTCCACCTTCCATTTCTTTCTGGGGGGTGAAGCTAGTGATTGGGCCATGTGAGAAAGAAGCGCCTTATAAAACCAAGTAACTTGTCTACACCTGATCCCATTTTAAGTCTAACTGATTGAGACAATCTATTCACATTATTTATTGTCTATGCATTATTGTGCTCCTCATCCATTGGTTCTTTTGTTTTGCCGTAGCCATCCCTGTCTGTCTAAAGTCTACTCGTGTAGTTTCTTGTACTCAGACTGTTTCAGTCCACTAGGCTCATATTTAGCCTCGTTGAAGTAAGTATACTGTTTTTACATTGTCTCCTCTAGCTTTACTACTGCTAAACACTTTGATTATGAATATAATGTCTTCTTATTTAATTAAAGTAAAACAGCAGAGAGAAAAAGAAGAAAAAACAACTCTGAGTACATGCGTTTATTTATTTGCTTTTATTCTTTTGCCTTTTTTGTTTTGTGGTATCCATTTTTTGTGTGTTATGTGTTTTCTGTAATTGTTTATGTTTTCATTATTTTTTGGGAAGTATGCTTCTCTTTACTCTGTCACCTATTTCACATGTGCGTTTATGTGCCCTTGTTCGTTGTTTAGGCTTTGGTTATATACAACGTGCAATGATTGTTATTATAGCTCGTCCTTATGTATCTTTCCTGTGCTTGTGGACCACTGACTTGCAGAGACTACTTAATTATTTTCCTATTGTTTGTTTACACTTTTTTTTATTTATTAAACTATTCTGTTTATTGGATTTCTAACATTTATTGTCTGCACTATCTATTCCAGATCCTTAGTTCTATTGTCTGTGGAAAATATGAGACTGGGTTACTGTGGCATTCAAGGGCTTGAATTAAGATTTGTATCTATTTATTTATTTGTTTTTGTACAGTGGAAACTTTACACTCACGTGGGTTGACAGACGATCTATAGAATATGAAGTCGGAAATAACAATACTAAAGAAGATAGTAAACATAGCAAAAGTAACATACATGTTACACATAAAGCAGAATCGCACATAGTATACAGTTTTCAGTAGGAGAGGGTGTGGTACGAGAGGACTGTTGCCTAAATATGGCGTGATAAAAAATATAGCGTCCTAAATATTTGTTTACAAAAATATTGTCTCAATGGAGTTAATAATAGAAAATCTACACCCAATTAAGTTATATTTTTGTAAGTGATATTTAGGACTATATTAATGCCTGATATTTAGGACTATATTAATGCCTGATATTTAGGACTATATTAATGCCTGATATTTAGGACTATATTAATGCCTGATATTTAGGACTACATTAATGCCAGACAATATTTTTGTTATTGATATTCTGACAGATGACCTAGCAGATAGCATGCATGTAAATATGATCCAGAGGGTAAAGTCATATAGTTCGCACCGTAAACAGTCATGGATTGTAACAAGGATGCTGAATAGGATTCAACAATAATCCATTACTTTATTGTTTCTGTATATTAGGAGATTGTTAAGGTTCTCGCCTTCTTCCTGCTATAGGTTTCCTTTTTGAAAGTTTTCACAGCACATTTTGACACACAATGGTAACAGGCCAATGTTCCTCAGTCTCCTCATTTCCACTTTGTTAGTATTAGGACCCTGGTTTTATGCGTTTTGTTTTATTGCTTAGTTTATGTTTTACACTGATGGCGCGCAACTATACCTTAAAGCATAGTAGACACACAACACTCTTCAACTCTGGTCCTGCATGGGTGTTATACAAACCTGGATGCCCACAGTTTAAGTTAAACTTTATTTAAAACTTAACCCAAATAAGATTGGGTTTATTCTCATCAACGGCGGAACCCTTGATCCCGTAACACAACGATAGCTCAACAATCAAACCTTTTCTGCTGAATAGCTGGACTTTCTCATTAACTCCTCGCTGTGCTTGTAGAAACATATCAAGAAGAAAAGCAAAACCAGCATGGTTTCTGCTTCGGTACCTTATAAAACCAAGGGCTGATGGTCCAGGCCCTCAAGTCTCTAGTCATCAACGGAAGCAATGCCCTGCTCACTGGTCTCCCAGAATCTCCTCAGTGATGCCAAGTACGGCCATCATTCACCAGCAGCTTCAACTCATCAAGAGCAAAGTTCAAGCACAGTTCTCCTTCCTTTAAAGAACTGCGATGACCCACACCCCCTGCCATGGTGGATCAGAAAGAACACCCTGCTGTTTGGGTTAGTGGATTTGAAAAATAAATATAATGTGCTGTTAATCCTAATCATGTCTTCATTATTCAGCTTTGTAAAATTCAGTAATCAGTGCCAAAACGATTTAGCTAAAATCTTGTTTAGAATATCACTCTGCTCTTCAGCGTCCCAACTAAAACTAACATATAAATGAGCTATGTAAGGCACCCGTTAACTGGAACACAATATATATATATATATATATTCACTGAAAAAACCATAGGTTTCAGGGACGTTATAGTTACAAATTAGCATTTAAAAAACCTTTGAAATTCACTGAAAAAACCATAGGTTTTAGGGACAGTTATAGTTAGTTGGACATTGCACTCGTACAAAACCCGTGAAATTCCCCGTTATAGTTAGTCCAGCTAACTATAACTCGCGCCCCGCAATGCACTGCTGATGACGTCACATATTACATCACTCATGACATGGTCAGTGACATCACTGATGACATCACTGATGACATCTCAAATGACATCACTGATGACATCACTGATGACATCATCCAGTGACTGTGTGTTTCTGTAAAGTTTAAATATTTTTAATATATATAGGAAAAGACGTATTGAAGAATGAGTGGGTGTGTAAGTGTCTGTATGGATGATTTAGTAGGTGCGAGACTGACTCTATAAGTGAGTGATTTAACGTATCTTACTGAATGCATGGGTTAGTGACTAAACTGGGTGAATGTCTGTAACCGTCTGTCTGTTGCTGTGTAAGTGGCTGCATGTGTTTGTGAATAGCTACATGAGTGTCTATATGAGTTATTGAATGCTTGTCTGAGTATCTGTATGGGTGCCTGAGTGTTTGTGTGGGAGGGGTGTGTGCAACTCTGTGCATAGATGTGTGAGTGGGTGATTCACTGGGTGGATGGTTTCAAGAGTGCAACTGTGATAGACTGTATGGGTGGGTAAGTGTGTGTAAGAGTGTGTTAGTGAGTGAATGTATGTCCCAGTGGTACATGTGTGAGTAACTACATATGTGAAAGGCAGTATATATGTGTGTTGGAGTATATAAATAGCTATAAGCGAGAGTGAGTGATTGTGATAGTGGCTGTATGGATGAGTGTGTGCTTGTATCAGTGATTGTATAAGAGCGTAAGATTGTGCTACTATTTGTATGAGTAAGTGAGCTGGTGTGTGTATAACTGTATAGGTGAGTAAATGGTAGTGTGTTTAATTATTTGCATGACTGACTAGGTGTGTGAGTACCTCTATGGATGAGTGGCGGTGTTTGAGTGTCTATATAGGAGTATGAGTGCATATGATAGTCCTGTACTGAGTGACCGTAAGTATGAGTGACTGTACGGGTGAGTGAGTGGATGTGTGCGTAGACCTAAGAATCAGTGAGTGGGTATGTAGTTATTGGTGTTGGAGTGTCTATGGTTTTGCGAATGGCAGTCTGTAATTTAGAGTGGGTGTATCAAAGGTTATATTAGGGTGTGAGGAGGTGCATCAGATTATCACGTGGATGATGTCATCAGTGATGTCATTTGAGATGTCATCAGTGATGTCATCAGTGATGTCACTGACCATGTCATGAGTGATGTAATATGTGACGTCATCAGCAGTGCATTGTGGGGCGCGAGTTATAGTTAGCTGGACTAACTATAACGGGGAATTTCACGGGTTTTGTACGAGTACAATGTCCAACTAACTATAACTGTCCCTAAAACCTATGGTTTTTTCAGTGAATTTCAAAGGTTTTTAAATGCTAATTTGTAACTATAACGTCCCTGAAACCTATGGTTTTTTCAGTGAATTTCAAAGGTTTTTTAAATGCTAATTTGTAACTATAACATGTCTGAAACCTACAGTTTTTTCAGTGAATTTCAAAGGTTTTGTAAATGACAATTTTTAAATGTATTAATTGTTATATAAATTTTTTTCATACTGATTTCCAAATTTTTAGAAACAATTTTTTTAACATATTTTATTTTTTAAATTACATTGTAATTACATTATACATTACATTACAAAAATACTTTCTCAGAATGAATTACTTTAGTTTAATTACTTTGCACATAGGCAATAGACTTTTAAGTACAGTAGTTACAGTTGTTGCAATGGGCAACACATTTTCAAACACAATGCAACATTCAGCTCAATGTGAATTTCTAGTTAAATGCAATTAGTTACTTTATGGATTACTTTTCTAACCACATTACTGGATCCTAGATTCAGTCCTGGGACATCTCCTGTAAACAGTTGAGTAAAAGCGTTTTGGTTACAGTCGTGATTTTTAAGGAATATTATTGTACTTTAAAAGTTCACACTTAGAAACTTTTCTCATAGAATCACCAATGTTATCCTATGGAAGGAAATTCACTTAGAAGTTAAAAACTGTTATCGTTACTTTTTCTTACTCAGTGTTGGATCCTGGATCCAGCACTGGTGCATCTCCTGTAAACAGTTGAAAGAATGCGTTTAAGTCATACAGGCGATTTTTAGGAATATTTGTAGTTTGTGAAAATCAACACTTTGGAACTTTTCTGCTGAAAACCAGACAATGATATCCTATGGAAGGAAATTCAAGTTACTGGTAAGTACGGTTAAAATTACTTTTCAGGACCAGTACTGGGCTGAAAGATGCAGCACTGAGGTCTCTCCTGATAACAGGTGAGTAAATCGGAATTCGGATTTCGGCTGATTTTAGAGGAATATTTTAAAGTTCCAAAACTCCACACTTAGAAGAATTTCCAAGTGAAACCAGTCAATGTTAGCCTATGGAAGGAAATTCAAGTTACTGGTAAGTACGGTTAAAATTACTTTTCAGGACCAGTACTGGGCTGAAAGATGCATCACTGAGGTCTCTCCTGATAACAGGTGAGTAAATCAGAATTAGGATTTCGGCTGATTTTAGAGGAATATTTGTATGTTTCAAAAATCAACACTTAGAAACTTTTTCAGCAAAAAGCAGGCAATGATATCCTATGGAAGGAAATTCAAGTTACTGGTAAGTACGGTTAAAATTACTTTTGAGGATCAGTACTGGGCTGAAAGATGCAGCACTGAGGTCTCTCCTGATAACAGGTGAGTAAATCGGAATTCGTATTTCGGCTGATTTTAGAGGAATATTTTAAAGTTCCAAAACTCCACACTTAGAAGAATTTCCAAGTGAAACCAGTCAATGTTAGCCTATGAAGGAAATTCAAGTTACTGGTAAGTACGGTTAAAATTACTTTTCAGGACCAGTACTGGGCTGAAAGATGCAGCACTGAGGTCTCTCCTGATAACAGGTGAGTAAATCGGAATTCGGATTTCGGCTGATTTTAGAGGAATATTTTAAAGTTCCAAAACTCCACACTTAGAAGAATTTCCAAGTGAAACCAGTCAATGTTAGCCTATGGAAGGAAATTCAAGTTACTGGTAAGTACGGTTAAAATTACTTTTCAGGACCAGTACTGGGCTGAAAGATGCAGCACTGAGGTCTCTCCTGATAACAGGTGAGTAAATCGGAATTCGGATTTCGGCTGATTTTAGAGGAATATTTTAAAGTTCCAAAACTCCACACTTAGAAGAATTTCCAAGTGAAACCAGTCAATGTTAGCCTATGAAAGGAAATTCAAGTTACCGGTAAGTACGGTTAAAATTACTTTTCAGGACCAGTACTGGGCTGAAAGATGCATCACTGAGGTCTCTCCTGATAACAGGTGAGTAAATCAGAATTCGGATTTCGGCTGATTTTAGAGGAATATTTGTATGTTTCAAAAATCAACACTTAGAAACTTTTTCAGCAAAAAGCAGGCAATGATATCCTATGGAAGGAAATTCAAGTTACTGGTAAGTACGGTTAAAATTACTTTTGAGGATCAGTACTGGGCTGAAAGATGCAGCACTGAGGTCTCTCCTGATAACAGGTGAGTAAATCGGAATTCGTATTTCGGCTGATTTTAGAGGAATATTTTAAAGTTCCAAAACTCCACACTTAGAAGAATTTCCAAGTGAAACCAGTCAATGTTAGCCTATGAAGGAAATTCAAGTTACCGGTAAGTACGGTTAAAATTACTTTTGAGGATCAGTACTGGGCTGAAAGATGCAGCACTGAGGTCTCTCCTGATAACAGGTGAGTAAATCGGAATTCGTATTTCGGCTGATTTTAGAGGAATATTTTAAAGTTCCAAAACTCCACACTTAGAAGAATTTCCAAGTGAAACCAGTCAATGTTAGCCTATGAAGGAAATTCAAGTTACTGGTAAGTACGGTTAAAATTACTTTTGAGGATCAGTACTGGGCTGAAAGATGCAGCACTGAGGTCTCTCTTGATAACAGGTGAGTAAATCGGAATTCGGATTTCGGCTGATTTTAGAGGAATATTTTAAAGTTCCAAAACTCCACACTTAGAAGAATTTCCAAGTGAAACCAGTCAATGTTAGCCTATGGAAGGAAATTCAAGTTACTGGTAAGTACGGTTAAAATTACTTTTCAGGACCAGTACTGGGCTGAAAGATGCAGCACTGAGGTCTCTCCTGATAACAGGTGAGTAAATCGGAATCGGATTTCGGCTGATTTTAGAGGAATATTTTAAAGTTCCAAAACTCCACACTTAGAAGAATTTCCAAGTGAAACCAGTCAATGTTAGCCTATGGAAGGAAATTCAAGTTACTGGTAAGTACGGTTAAAATTACTTTTCAGGACCAGTACTGGGCTGAAAGATGCATCACTGAGGTCTCTCCTGATAACAGGTGAGTAAATCAGAATTCGGATTTCGGCTGATTTTAGAGGAATATTTGTATGTTTCAAAAATCAACACTTAGAAACTTTTCAGCAAAAAGCAGGCAATGATATCCTATGGAAGGAAATTCAAGTTACTGGTAAGTACGGTTAAAATTACTTTTGAGGATCAGTACTGGGCTGAAAGATGCAGCACTGAGGTCTCTCCTGATAACAGGTGAGTAAATCGGAATTCGTATTTCGGCTGATTTTAGAGGAATATTTTAAAGTTCCAAAACTCCACACTTAGAAGAATTTCCAAGTGAAACCAGTCAATGTTAGCCTATGAAGGAAATTCAAGTTACTGGTAAGTACGGTTAAAATTACTTTTCAGGACCAGTACTGGGCTGAAAGATGCAGCACTGAGGTCTCTCCTGATAACAGGTGAGTAAATCGGAATTCGGATTTCGGCTGATTTTAGAGGAATATTTTAAAGTTCCAAAACTCCACACTTAGAAGAATTTCCAAGTGAAACCAGTCAATGTTAGCCTATGAAAGGAAATTCAAGTTACCGGTAAGTACGGTTAAAATTACTTTTCAGGACCAGTACTGGGCTGAAAGATGCATCACTGAGGTCTCTCCTGATAACAGGTGAGTAAATCAGAATTCGGATTTCGGCTGATTTTAGAGGAATATTTGTATGTTTCAAAAATCAACACTTAGAAACTTTTTCAGCAAAAAGCAGGCAATGATATCCTATGGAAGGAAATTCAAGTTACTGGTAAGTACGGTTAAAATTACTTTTGAGGATCAGTACTGGGCTGAAAGATGCAGCACTGAGGTCTCTCCTGATAACAGGTGAGTAAATCGGAATTCGTATTTCGGCTGATTTTAGAGGAATATTTTAAAGTTCCAAAACTCCACACTTAGAAGAATTTCCAAGTGAAACCAGTCAATGTTAGCCTATGAAGGAAATTCAAGTTACCGGTAAGTACGGTTAAAATTACTTTTGAGGATCAGTACTGGGCTGAAAGATGCAGCACTGAGGTCTCTCCTGATAACAGGTGAGTAAATCGGAATTCGTATTTCGGCTGATTTTAGAGGAATATTTTAAAGTTCCAAAACTCCACACTTAGAAGAATTTCCAAGTGAAACCAGTCAATGTTAGCCTATGAAGGAAATTCAAGTTACTGGTAAGTACGGTTAAAATTACTTTTCAGGACCAGTACTGGGCTGAAAGATGCAGCACTGAGGTCTCTCTTGATAACAGGTGAGTAAATCGGAATTCGGATTTCGGCTGATTTTAGAGGAATATTTTAAAGTTCCAAAACTCCACACTTAGAAGAATTTCCAAGTGAAACCAGTCAATGTTAGCCTATGGAAGGAAATTCAAGTTACTGGTAAGTACGGTTAAAATTACTTTTCAGGACCAGTACTGGGCTGAAAGATGCAGCACTGAGGTCTCTCCTGATAACAGGTGAGTAAATCGGAATTCGGATTTCGGCTGATTTTAGAGGAATATTTTAAAGTTCCAAAACTCCACACTTAGAAGAATTTCCAAGTGAAACCAGTCAATGTTAGCCTATGGAAGGAAATTCAAGTTACTGGTAAGTACGGTTAAAATTACTTTTCAGGACCAGTACTGGGCTGAAAGATGCATCACTGAGGTCTCTCCTGATAACAGGTGAGTAAATCAGAATTCGGATTTCGGCTGATTTTAGAGGAATATTTGTATGTTTCAAAAATCAACACTTAGAAACTTTTTCAGCAAAAAGCAGGCAATGATATCCTATGGAAGGAAATTCAAGTTACTGGTAAGTACGGTTAAAATTACTTTTGAGGATCAGTACTGGGCTGAAAGATGCAGCACTGAGGTCTCTCCTGATAACAGGTGAGTAAATCGGAATTCGTATTTCGGCTGATTTTAGAGGAATATTTTAAAGTTCCAAAACTCCACACTTAGAAGAATTTCCAAGTGAAACCAGTCAATGTTAGCCTATGAAGGAAATTCAAGTTACTGGTAAGTACGGTTAAAATTACTTTTCAGGACCAGTACTGGGCTGAAAGATGCAGCACTGAGGTCTCTCCTGATAACAGGTGAGTAAATCGGAATTCGGATTTCGGCTGATTTTAGAGGAATATTTTAAAGTTCCAAAACTCCACACTTAGAAGAATTTCCAAGTGAAACCAGTCAATGTTAGCCTATGGAAGGAAATTCAAGTTACTGGTAAGTACGGTTAAAATTACTTTTCAGGACCAGTACTGGGCTGAAAGATGCAGCACTGAGGTCTCTCCTGATAACAGGTGAGTAAATCGGAATTCGGATTTCGGCTGATTTTAGAGGAATATTTTAAAGTTCCAAAACTCCACACTTAGAAGAATTTCCAAGTGAAACCAGTCAATGTTAGCCTATGAAAGGAAATTCAAGTTACTGGTAAGTACGGTTAAAATTACTTTTCAGGACCAGTACTGGGCTGAAAGATGCATCACTGAGGTCTCTCCTGATAACAGGTGAGTAAATCAGAATTCGGATTTCGGCTGATTTTAGAGGAATATTTGTATGTTTCAAAAATCAACACTTAGAAACTTTTTCAAGCAAAAAGCAGGCAATGATATCCTATGGAAGGAAATTCAAGTTACTGGTAAGTACGGTTAAAATTACTTTTGAGGATCAGTACTGGGCTGAAAGATGCAGCACTGAGGTCTCTCCTGATAACAGGTGAGTAAATCAGAATTCGGATTTCGGCTGATTTTAGAGGAATATTTTAAAATTCCAAAACTCCACACTTAGAAGAATTTCCAAGTGAAACCAGTCAATGTTAGCCTATGGAAGGAAATTCAAGTTACTGGTAGGTACGGTTAAAATTACTTTTCAGGACCAGTACTGGGCTGAAAGATGCATCACTGAGGTCTCTCCTGATAACAGGTGAGTAAATCAGAATTCGGATTTCGGCTGATTTTAGAGGAATATTTGTAATGTTTCAAAAATCAACACTTAGAAACTTTTTCAGCAAAAAGCAGGCAATGATATCCTATGGAAGGAAATTCAAGTTACTGGTAAGTACGGTTAAAATTACTTTTGAGGATCAGTACTGGGCTGAAAGATGCAGCACTGAGGTCTCTCCTGATAACAGGTGAGTAAATCGGAATTCGTATTTCGGCTGATTTTAGAGGAATATTTTAAAGTTCCAAAACTCCACACTTAGAAGAATTTCCAAGTGAAACCAGTCAATGTTAGCCTATGAAGGAAATTCAAGTTACTGGTAAGTACGGTTAAAATTACTTTTCAGGACCAGTACTGGGCTGAAAGATGCAGCACTGAGGTCTCTCCTGATAACAGGTGAGTAAATCGGAATTCGGATTTCGGCTGATTTTAGAGGAATATTTTAAAGTTCCAAAACTCCACACTTAGAAGAATTTCCAAGTGAAACCAGTCAATGTTAGCCTATGGAAGGAAATTCAAGTTACTGGTAAGTACGGTTAAAATTACTTTTCAGGACCAGTACTGGGCTGAAAGATGCAGCACTGAGGTCTCTCCTGATAACAGGTGAGTAAATCGGAATTCGGATTTCGGCTGATTTTAGAGGAATATTTTAAAGTTCCAAAACTCCACACTTAGAAGAATTTCCAAGTGAAACCAGTCAATGTTAGCCTATGAAAGGAAATTCAAGTTACCGGTAAGTACGGTTAAAATTACTTTTCAGGACCAGTACTGGGCTGAAAGATGCAGCACTGAGGTCTCTCCTGATAACAGGTGAGTAAATCAGAATTCGGATTTCGGCTGATTTTAGAGGAATATTTGTATGTTTCAAAACTCAACACTTAGAAACTTTTCCAGCAAAAAGCAGGCAATGATATCCTATGGAAGGAAATTCAAGTTACTGGTAAGTACGGTTAAAATTACTTTTGAGGATCAGTACTGGGCTGAAAGATGCAGCACTGAGGTCTCTCCTGATAACAGGTGAGTAAATCGGAATTCGTATTTCGGCTGATTTTAGAGGAATATTTTAAAGTTCCAAAACTCCACACTTAGAAGAATTTCCAAGTGAAACCAGTCAATGTTAGCCTATGAAGGAAATTCAAGTTACCGGTAAGTACGGTTAAAATTACTTTTGAGGATCAGTACTGGGCTGAAAGATGCAGCACTGAGGTCTCTCCTGATAACAGGTGAGTAAATCGGAATTCGTATTTCGGCTGATTTTAGAGGAATATTTTAAAGTTCCAAAACTCCACACTTAGAAGAATTTCCAAGTGAAACCAGTCAATGTTAGCCTATGAAGGAAATTCAAGTTACTGGTAAGTACGGTTAAAATTACTTTTGAGGACCAGTACTGGGCTGAAAGATGCAGCACTGAGGTCTCTCTTGATAACAGGTGAGTAAATCGGAATTCGGATTTCGGCTGATTTTAGAGGAATATTTTAAAGTTCCAAAACTCCACACTTAGAAGAATTTCCAAGTGAAACCAGTCAATGTTAGCCTATGGAAGGAAATTCAAGTTACTGGTAAGTACGGTTAAAATTACTTTTCAGGACCAGTACTGGGCTGAAAGATGCAGCACTGAGGTCTCTCCTGATAACAGGTGAGTAAATCGGAATTCGGATTTCGGCTGATTTTAGAGGAATATTTTAAAGTTCCAAAACTCCACACTTAGAAGAATTTCCAAGTGAAACCAGTCAATGTTAGCCTATGGAAGGAAATTCAAGTTACCGGTAAGTACGGTTAAAATTACTTTTCAGGACCAGTACTGGGCTGAAAGATGCATCACTGAGGTCTCTCCTGATAACAGGTGAGTAAATCAGAATTCGGATTTCGGCTGATTTTAGAGGAATATTTGTATGTTTCAAAAATCAACACTTAGAAACTTTTTCAGCAAAAAGCAGGCAATGATATCCTATGGAAGGAAATTCAAGTTACTGGTAAGTACGGTTAAAATTACTTTTGAGGATCAGTACTGGGCTGAAAGATGCAGCACTGAGGTCTCTCCTGATAACAGGTGAGTAAATCGGAATTCGTATTTCGGCTGATTTTAGAGGAATATTTTAAAGTTCCAAAACTCCACACTTAGAAGAATTTCCAAGTGAAACCAGTCAATGTTAGCCTATGAAGGAAATTCAAGTTACTGGTAAGTACGGTTAAAATTACTTTTCAGGACCAGTACTGGGCTGAAAGATGCAGCACTGAGGTCTCTCCTGATAACAGGTGAGTAAATCGGAATTCGTATTTCGGCTGATTTTAGAGGAATATTTTAAAGTTCCAAAACTCCACACTTAGAAGAATTTCCAAGTGAAACCAGTCAATGTTAGCCTATGAAAGGAAATTCAAGTTACCGGTAAGTACGGTTAAAATTACTTTTCAGGACCAGTACTGGGCTGAAAGATGCAGCACTGAGGTCTCTCCTGATAACAGGTGAGTAAATCAGAATTCGGATTTCGGCTGATTTTAGAGGAATATTTGTAATGTTTCAAAAATCAACACTTAGAAACTTTTTCAGCAAAAAGCAGGCAATGATATCCTATGGAAGGAAATTCAAGTTACTGGTAAGTACGGTTAAAATTACTTTTGAGGATCAGTACTGGGCTGAAAGATGCAGCACTGAGGTCTCTCCTGATAACAGGTGAGTAAATCGGAATTCGTATTTCGGCTGATTTTAGAGGAATATTTTAAAGTTCCAAAACTCCACACTTAGAAGAATTTCCAAGTGAAACCAGTCAATGTTAGCCTATGAAGGAAATTCAAGTTACCGGTAAGTACGGTTAAAATTACTTTTGAGGATCAGTACTGGGCTGAAAGATGCAGCACTGAGGTCTCTCCTGATAACAGGTGAGTAAATCGGAATTCGTATTTCGGCTGATTTTAGAGGAATATTTTAAAGTTCCAAAACTCCACACTTAGAAGAATTTCCAAGTGAAACCAGTCAATGTTAGCCTATGAAGGAAATTCAAGTTACTGGTAAGTACGGTTAAAATTACTTTTCAGGACCAGTACTGGGCTGAAAGATGCAGCACTGAGGTCTCTCTTGATAACAGGTGAGTAAATCGGAATTCGGATTTCGGCTGATTTTAGAGGAATATTTTAAAGTTCCAAAACTCCACACTTAGAAGAATTTCCAAGTGAAACCAGTCAATGTTAGCCTATGGAAGGAAATTCAAGTTACTGGTAAGTACGGTTAAAATTACTTTTCAGGACCAGTACTGGGCTGAAAGATGCAGCACTGAGGTCTCTCCTGATAACAGGTGAGTAAATCGGAATTCGGATTTCGGCTGATTTTAGAGGAATATTTTAAAGTTCCAAAACTCCACACTTAGAAGAATTTCCAAGTGAAACCAGTCAATGTTAGCCTATGGAAGGAAATTCAAGTTACCGGTAAGTACGGTTAAAATTACTTTTCAGGACCAGTACTGGGCTGAAAGATGCATCACTGAGGTCTCTCCTGATAACAGGTGAGTAAATCAGAATTCGGATTTCGGCTGATTTTAGAGGAATATTTGTATGTTTCAAAAATCAACACTTAGAAACTTTTCAGCAAAAAGCAGGCAATGATATCCTATGGAAGGAAATTCAAGTTACTGGTAAGTACGGTTAAAATTACTTTTGAGGATCAGTACTGGGCTGAAAGATGCAGCACTGAGGTCTCTCCTGATAACAGGTGAGTAAATCGGAATTCGTATTTCGGCTGATTTTAGAGGAATATTTTAAAGTTCCAAAACTCCACACTTAGAAGAATTTCCAAGTGAAACCAGTCAATGTTAGCCTATGAAGGAAATTCAAGTTACTGGTAAGTACGGTTAAAATTACTTTTCAGGACCAGTACTGGGCTGAAAGATGCAGCACTGAGGTCTCTCCTGATAACAGGTGAGTAAATCGGAATTCGGATTTCGGCTGATTTTAGAGGAATATTTTAAAGTTCCAAAACTCCACACTTAGAAGAATTTCCAAGTGAAACCAGTCAATGTTAGCCTATGGAAGGAAATTCAAGTTACTGGTAAGTACGGTTAAAATTACTTTTCAGGACCAGTACTGGGCTGAAAGATGCAGCACTGAGGTCTCTCCTGATAACAGGTGAGTAAATCGGAATTCGGATTTCGGCTGATTTTAGAGGAATATTTTAAAGTTCCAAAACTCCACACTTAGAAGAATTTCCAAGTGAAACCAGTCAATGTTAGCCTATGAAAGGAAATTCAAGTTACCGGTAAGTACGGTTAAAATTACTTTTCAGGACCAGTACTGGGCTGAAAGATGCATCACTGAGGTCTCTCCTGATAACAGGTGAGTAAATCAGAATTCGGATTTCGGCTGATTTTAGAGGAATATTTGTATGTTTCAAAAATCAACACTTAGAAACTTTTCAGCAAAAAGCAGGCAATGATATCCTATGGAAGGAAATTCAAGTTACTGGTAAGTACGGTTAAAATTACTTTTGAGGATCAGTACTGGGCTGAAAGATGCAGCACTGAGGTCTCTCCTGATAACAGGTGAGTAAATTAGAATTCGGATTTCGGCTGATTTTAGAGGAATATTTTAAAATTCCAAAACTCCACACTTAGAAGAATTTCCAAGTGAAACCAGTCAATGTTAGCCTATGGAAGGAAATTCAAGTTACTGGTAGGTACGGTTAAAATTACTTTTCAGGACCAGTACTGGGCTGAAAGATGCATCACTGAGGTCTCTCCTGATAACAGGTGAGTAAATCAGAATTCGGATTTCGGCTGATTTTAGAGGAATATTTGTATGTTTCAAAAATCAACACTTAGAAACTTTTTCAGCAAAAAGCAGGCAATGATATCCTATGGAAGGAAATTCAAGTTACTGGTAAGTACGGTTAAAATTACTTTTGAGGATCAGTACTGGGCTGAAAGATGCAGCACTGAGGTCTCTCCTGATAACAGGTGAGTAAATCGGAATTCGTATTTCGGCTGATTTTAGAGGAATATTTTAAAGTTCCAAAACTCCACACTTAGAAGAATTTCCAAGTGAAACCAGTCAATGTTAGCCTATGAAGGAAATTCAAGTTACTGGTAAGTACGGTTAAAATTACTTTTCAGGACCAGTACTGGGCTGAAAGATGCAGCACTGAGGTCTCTCCTGATAACAGGTGAGTAAATCGGAATTCGTATTTCGGCTGATTTTAGAGGAATATTTTAAAGTTCCAAAACTCCACACTTAGAAGAATTTCCAAGTGAAACCAGTCAATGTTAGCCTATGGAAGGAAATTCAAGTTACTGGTAAGTACGGTTAAAATTACTTTTCAGGACCAGTACTGGGCTGAAAGATGCAGCACTGAGGTCTCTCCTGATAACAGGTGAGTAAATCGGAATTCGGATTTCGGCTGATTTTAGAGGAATATTTTAAAGTTCCAAAACTCCACACTTAGAAGAATTTCCAAGTGAAACCAGTCAATGTTAGCCTATGAAAGGAAATTCAAGTTACTGGTAAGTACGGTTAAAATTACTTTTCAGGACCAGTACTGGGCTGAAAGATGCATCACTGAGGTCTCTCCTGATAACAGGTGAGTAAATCAGAATTCGGATTTCGGCTGATTTTAGAGGAATATTTGTATGTTTCAAAAATCAACACTTAGAAACTTTTTCAGCAAAAAGCAGGCAATGATATCCTATGGAAGGAAATTCAAGTTACTGGTAAGTACGGTTAAAATTACTTTTGAGGATCAGTACTGGGCTGAAAGATGCAGCACTGAGGTCTCTCCTGATAACAGGTGAGTAAATCGGAATTCGTATTTCGGCTGATTTTAGAGGAATATTTTAAAGTTCCAAAACTCCACACTTAGAAGAATTTCCAAGTGAAACCAGTCAATGTTAGCCTATGAAGGAAATTCAAGTTACCGGTAAGTACGGTTAAAATTACTTTTGAGGATCAGTACTGGGCTGAAAGATGCAGCACTGAGGTCTCTCCTGATAACAGGTGAGTAAATCGGAATTCGTATTTCGGCTGATTTTAGAGGAATATTTTAAAGTTCCAAAACTCCACACTTAGAAGAATTTCCAAGTGAAACCAGTCAATGTTAGCCTATGGAAGGAAATTCAAGTTACTGGTAAGTACGGTTAAAATTACTTTTCAGGACCAGTACTGGGCTGAAAGATGCAGCACTGAGGTCTCTCTTGATAACAGGTGAGTAAATCGGAATTCGGATTTCGGCTGATTTTAGAGGAATATTTTAAAGTTCCAAAACTCCACACTTAGAAGAATTTCCAAGTGAAACCAGTCAATGTTAGCCTATGGAAGGAAATTCAAGTTACTGGTAAGTACGGTTAAAATTACTTTTCAGGACCAGTACTGGGCTGAAAGATGCAGCACTGAGGTCTCTCCTGATAACAGGTGAGTAAATCGGAATTCGGATTTCGGCTGATTTTAGAGGAATATTTTAAAGTTCCAAAACTCCACACTTAGAAGAATTTCCAAGTGAAACCAGTCAATGTTAGCCTATGGAAGGAAATTCAAGTTACCGGTAAGTACGGTTAAAATTACTTTTCAGGACCAGTACTGGGCTGAAAGATGCATCACTGAGGTCTCTCCTGATAACAGGTGAGTAAATCAGAATTCGGATTTCGGCTGATTTTAGAGGAATATTTGTATGTTTCAAAAATCAACACTTAGAAACTTTTTCAGCAAAAAGCAGGCAATGATATCCTATGGAAGGAAATTCAAGTTACTGGTAAGTACGGTTAAAATTACTTTTGAGGATCAGTACTGGGCTGAAAGATGCAGCACTGAGGTCTCTCCTGATAACAGGTGAGTAAATCGGAATTCGTATTTCGGCTGATTTTAGAGGAATATTTTAAAGTTCCAAAACTCCACACTTAGAAGAATTTCCAAGTGAAACCAGTCAATGTTAGCCTATGAAGGAAATTCAAGTTACTGGTAAGTACGGTTAAAATTACTTTTCAGGACCAGTACTGGGCTGAAAGATGCAGCACTGAGGTCTCTCCTGATAACAGGTGAGTAAATCGGAATTCGGATTTCGGCTGATTTTAGAGGAATATTTTAAAGTTCCAAAACTCCACACTTAGAAGAATTTCCAAGTGAAACCAGTCAATGTTAGCCTATGAAAGGAAATTCAAGTTACTGGTAAGTACGGTTAAAATTACTTTTCAGGACCAGTACTGGGCTGAAAGATGCATCACTGAGGTCTCTCCTGATAACAGGTGAGTAAATCAGAATTCGGATTTCGGCTGATTTTAGAGGAATATTTGTATGTTTCAAAAATCAACACTTAGAAACTTTTTCAGCAAAAAGCAGGCAATGATATCCTATGGAAGGAAATTCAAGTTACTGGTAAGTACGGTTAAAATTACTTTTGAGGATCAGTACTGGGCTGAAAGATGCAGCACTGAGGTCTCTCCTGATAACAGGTGAGTAAATCGGAATTCGTATTTCGGCTGATTTTAGAGGAATATTTTAAAGTTCCAAAACTCCACACTTAGAAGAATTTCCAAGTGAAACCAGTCAATGTTAGCCTATGAAGGAAATTCAAGTTACCGGTAAGTACGGTTAAAATTACTTTTGAGGATCAGTACTGGGCTGAAAGATGCAGCACTGAGGTCTCTCCTGATAACAGGTGAGTAAATCGGAATTCGTATTTCGGCTGATTTTAGAGGAATATTTTAAAGTTCCAAAACTCCACACTTAGAAGAATTTCCAAGTGAAACCAGTCAATGTTAGCCTATGAAGGAAATTCAAGTTACTGGTAAGTACGGTTAAAATTACTTTTCAGGACCAGTACTGGGCTGAAAGATGCAGCACTGAGGTCTCTCTTGATAACAGGTGAGTAAATCGGAATTCGGATTTCGGCTGATTTTAGAGGAATATTTTAAAGTTCCAAAACTCACACACTTAGAAGAATTTCCAAGTGAAACCAGTCAATGTTAGCCTATGGAAGGAAATTCAAGTTACTGGTAAGTACGGTTAAAATTACTTTTCAGGACCAGTACTGGGCTGAAAGATGCAGCACTGAGGTCTCTCCTGATAACAGGTGAGTAAATCGGAATTCGGATTTCGGCTGATTTTAGAGGAATATTTTAAAGTTCCAAAACTCCACACTTAGAAGAATTTCCAAGTGAAACCAGTCAATGTTAGCCTATGGAAGGAAATTCAAGTTACCGGTAAGTACGGTTAAAATTACTTTTCAGGACCAGTACTGGGCTGAAAGATGCATCACTGAGGTCTCTCCTGATAACAGGTGAGTAAATCAGAATTCGGATTTCGGCTGATTTTAGAGGAATATTTGTATGTTTCAAAAATCAACACTTAGAAACTTTTTCAGCAAAAAGCAGGCAATGATATCCTATGGAAGGAAATTCAAGTTACTGGTAAGTACGGTTAAAATTACTTTTGAGGATCAGTACTGGGCTGAAAGATGCAGCACTGAGGTCTCTCCTGATAACAGGTGAGTAAATCGGAATTCGTATTTCGGCTGATTTTAGAGGAATATTTTAAAGTTCCAAAACTCCACACTTAGAAGAATTTCCAAGTGAAACCAGTCAATGTTAGCCTATGAAGGAAATTCAAGTTACTGGTAAGTACGGTTAAAATTACTTTTCAGGACCAGTACTGGGCTGAAAGATGCAGCACTGAGGTCTCTCCTGATAACAGGTGAGTAAATCGGAATTCGGATTTCGGCTGATTTTAGAGGAATATTTTAAAGTTCCAAAACTCCACACTTAGAAGAATTTCCAAGTGAAACCAGTCAATGTTAGCCTATGGAAGGAAATTCAAGTTACTGGTAAGTACGGTTAAAATTACTTTTCAGGACCAGTACTGGGCTGAAAGATGCAGCACTGAGGTCTCTCCTGATAACAGGTGAGTAAATCGGAATTCGGATTTCGGCTGATTTTAGAGGAATATTTTAAAGTTCCAAAACTCCACACTTAGAAGAATTTCCAAGTGAAACCAGTCAATGTTAGCCTATGAAAGGAAATTCAAGTTACCGGTAAGTACGGTTAAAATTACTTTTCAGGACCAGTACTGGGCTGAAAGATGCATCACTGAGGTCTCTCCTGATAACAGGTGAGTAAATCAGAATTCGGATTTCGGCTGATTTTAGAGGAATATTTGTATGTTTCAAAAATCAACACTTAGAAACTTTTCAGCAAAAAGCAGGCAATGATATCCTATGGAAGGAAATTCAAGTTACTGGTAAGTACGGTTAAAATTACTTTTGAGGATCAGTACTGGGCTGAAAGATGCAGCACTGAGGTCTCTCCTGATAACAGGTGAGTAAATCGGAATTCGTATTTCGGCTGATTTTAGAGGAATATTTTAAAGTTCCAAAACTCCACACTTAGAAGAATTTCCAAGTGAAACCAGTCAATGTTAGCCTATGAAGGAAATTCAAGTTACCGGTAAGTACGGTTAAAATTACTTTTGAGGATCAGTACTGGGCTGAAAGATGCAGCACTGAGGTCTCTCCTGATAACAGGTGAGTAAATCGGAATTCGTATTTCGGCTGATTTTAGAGGAATATTTTAAAGTTCCAAAACTCCACACTTAGAAGAATTTCCAAGTGAAACCAGTCAATGTTAGCCTATGAAGGAAATTCAAGTTACTGGTAAGTACGGTTAAAATTACTTTTCAGGACCAGTACTGGGCTGAAAGATGCAGCACTGAGGTCTCTCCTGATAACAGGTGAGTAAATCGGAATTCGGATTTCGGCTGATTTTAGAGGAATATTTTAAAGTTCCAAAACTCCACACTTAGAAGAATTTCCAAGTGAAACCAGTCAATGTTAGCCTATGGAAGGAAATTCAAGTTACTGGTAAGTACGGTTAAAATTACTTTTCAGGACCAGTACTGGGCTGAAAGATGCAGCACTGAGGTCTCTCCTGATAACAGGTGAGTAAATCGGAATTCGGATTTCGGCTGATTTTAGAGGAATATTTTAAAGTTCCAAAACTCCACACTTAGAAGAATTTCCAAGTGAAACCAGTCAATGTTAGCCTATGGAAGGAAATTCAAGTTACCGGTAAGTACGGTTAAAATTACTTTTCAGGACCAGTACTGGGCTGAAAGATGCATCACTGAGGTCTCTCCTGATAACAGGTGAGTAAATCAGAATTCGGATTTCGGCTGATTTTAGAGGAATATTTGTATGTTTCAAAAATCAACACTTAGAAACTTTTTCAGCAAAAAGCAGGCAATGATATCCTATGGAAGGAAATTCAAGTTACTGGTAAGTACGGTTAAAATTACTTTTGAGGATCAGTACTGGGCTGAAAGATGCAGCACTGAGGTCTCTCCTGATAACAGGTGAGTAAATCGGAATTCGTATTTCGGCTGATTTTAGAGGAATATTTTAAAGTTCCAAAACTCCACACTTAGAAGAATTTCCAAGTGAAACCAGTCAATGTTAGCCTATGAAGGAAATTCAAGTTACCGGTAAGTACGGTTAAAATTACTTTTGAGGACCAGTACTGGGCTGAAAGATGCAGCACTGAGGTCTCTCCTGATAACAGGTGAGTAAATCAGAATTCGTATTTCGGCTGATTTTAGAGGAATATTTGCACAATGGTGAAGGGAGGGGCGGGGCCTGAGGTGACATCTGTGCAGGCGTCGTTTTAAGTTGGGGGATTAAGTCCCCTTGAATCATGAGGGTCCCTACGGGCCAACTAGCCCACCAGGAACCTCCAGTATGCGCCAGGGGGCTGCGTTGTAGAGACATGTACAGAGGCCACACCCCTTTTACACCTCTCTGCAACGCAGCTCTGTGGCGCTTTCTGGACGTACCTGTTGGGCTAGTTGGCCCCCAGGGACCCTCAGGATTGAAGAGGATTTAATTCCCCATCTTAAAACGCGCCACGGGGCCTGTTTGCACACATGTCACCTGAAGCCCCGCCCCCTCCCTTCACCACTGTGCAAACGCGCCCCGTGGCGCGTTTTAAGTCGGGGATTAACTCCCCTTGAATCCTGAGGGTCCCTGGGGTGCATCTAGCCCACCATATACCTCCAAAAGCGCCAAAGAGCTGCGTTGCAGAGAGGTGTAAAAGGGGCATGGCCTCTGTACACCTCTCTGCAAGGCAGCCCCTGGCGCATACTGGAGGTTCCTGGTGGGCTAGTTGGCCCCAGGGACCCCAGTATTCAAGGGGAATCGTTCCCCCTCTGCAAACGCGCCAGGGGTGCGTTTGCAGAGTGGTGAAGGAAGGGGCGGGGCCTACGGGCCCGTTCGTTTTTTTTTTTTCCCTGAAGGGGGGCTGTGTGGCCCCCTTCCTTTTTCCTATTTTTAGGCCCTGGGGACCCCATCCCCCAGGGCCTTACCCCTTTTTTTAATTAAAATAAAAATAAAAAACGGGAAGGGGGCCGCGTGGCCCCCTTCCCTGGGCCTGTATTGGCCCCGGGGACCCCATCCCCGGGGCATGGCCTCTTTTTTTATTTGGAGGGGGCTGTGTGGCCCCCTCCTCAGGCCGCTTAAGGCCCCGGGGACCCCATCCCCGGGGCCGGCCTGCACTTTTTTTTTGTTACTTTGGGGAGGGGGCTGCGTGGCCCCCTCCGTGGCCTCTTATGGCCCCGGGGACCCCATCCCCCGGGGCCTGGCCTCTCGTTGGGGACTGTGGGGGTCCCCAAACCCCCACAGTCCCGCCGGCTCCCCGTGTCCTACGGGAGCCGGCATTGCTTTACACATGGGGAGCAGCTAACATGCTGCTCCCCATGTGGAAAGCAATCTGCTTTGGATATTGGAAGAGAGAGCAGGTTTCCTGCTCTCTCTTCCAATATCCAAAGCAAGTTTGCAATGACAGGACGGGAGCCGCGAGGCTCCCGTCCTGTCATTGCAAACAGCAGTGTCCCGGGGGTAGGCACCCCGAGACACTGCAGGAGCCGGCCCTGGGGGTGGCGGTCCCCAGGGCCACCACAGGCTCCAGGAGGGGGCCGCGCGGCCCCCTCCCTACATTTTGAAAGCCCCGGGGAGGTGGTGGTCCCCGGGGCTTGGGGGTCCAAAACGGACCCCCATTTTAATTTTTCTTAGTGCCCTGGGGAGGTGGTGGTCCCGGGCGTGTGGGGGCTGGAGCCCCCACACAGGTTTTAATTTAAAAAAGAAGCCCCGGGGAGGTGGTGGTCCTCGGGGCTGCGGGAGGCTCAGAGCCCTCCCGCACCATTATACATAAGGCCCCGGGGTGGTGGTCCCCGGGGCTTGGGGGCCCTTAGAGGCCCCCACACATAAAATTAACCCCCCCAGCATGCCCCCGGGACTTGGCCCACCCGGGGCCATTAACATCGAAGCGCGGGAGACCGCGCTTCGATTTTTTCGGCAGGGTTCGCGCTCCCTGAGCGCATTCTGACGATTTTTTTTTTTAAATTTTTTTTTTTTGCCCAGGGGGTCCTTGTGGGACCCCCTGAGCAGACCTAGGGGGTCAGGGTGTTTCTACCCTGCCCCCTTTGTGCGCTTTGCGCACTTGTTTCTGTCCCTCGGTTCTACCGAGGGACAAAATGGCTGCCAACACTTCCTGGTTTGGAGTGTTGACAGCCAATTAACATAAAGCTCGTGCTCGGGAGGATCCGCGGCCCTAGATATCACTATCTTTTTTACTTTTCATTTTCTCAGCAACTACTGAACGGATTTACACCATTTAACAAAAGGGTTCTTTCTGAACCAAGAACTACCTCTTTGCCAAATTTGGTGTAATTCCGTTCAGCAGTTCGGGCTGTAGCCGTGTCTAAAGTTTCCTATGGAAAAATGCATGGGGAAAACGCGTTTTGGGACCCCCCTTTTTCTCGGCCCCCGCTGACGAATCCCCCGAGACTTTCAGGGTAGGAGCGGACCGGAGCGGGCCACAAAGTTTGAAAATTTTGCGAAGATACGTCAACCGGCAAGAGAGTTATTTCAAATAGAATGTCGCGGATTTCCTATGGATAATAGGTTGTAACTATAACTATCTACTGGCGACCGCCAGTAGATAATATATATATATATATATATGCCATTAATTGTGGAACGTGCAAGGAACCTACTACAGGCAAACAATTAGCTCCGAATGGACTATAAGTCCCATCATGCACTATAAGACTTACCGTACTGAACGCGGCCCACTGGGGGTCGAAGCATGTAGCAAATCACTGATTGGAGCTCTCCAAGCACGTTCCAGGCAGCCTATGAGGAAGAGGCTTGTTGCCTCGAAACGCGTCAGGCGAGAGATTTAAAAAAACGGATGTAATTGCTGGATTCCACATAATAAACCGCAAGGTTTCATTTATTGTCGTGTGCGTCTTCAAGAGCTCCAGGGCGTTTGGTTTGAAATATATATATATATATATATATATATATATATATATATATATATATATATATATATATATATATATATATATATATATATAAAATAACTTTTATTTACAGTCCTGAGTGTGATATGAAGCGACTTTTGTAAGTAGAGTTTTATACATGCATACCAGCCAACTCACACGGTGGCACCGTGTGACACACGATATCGGCTCCCATCCCACGGTCTCCCAGTGAGAAGCCGATATCACAGGGTGGCAGGGAAAAAGAACTGTAAACAGTGAATTTTCAGTTCATTTTCCAAGGCTTTGAACTGCCAACGTCCATTAAGGGGTGTGAAAAGACCCTAGGACATCGGCACCAGCTTCGGCAAGCTTTGCTTGTTTTTTTTTTTTTTTTTTTTGGAGGAGGGAGTTTGGGGGCAAAAGTGCCTCTTAGGTACTTCTGGGCACAAGGCCCCGCCCTCCTCCTCACACTGTGAGAGTTTTGTTCAAGTTCGCAGGTCTGTACATGCCTTCTGTTATGACTAAAAACTGTGGGACATAAAAAGGGCATATGTGAGCTCATCCTATGTATTTCTAACTGTATAGTGCACAGTGAAAACATGCACGCGTGTGCACACACACACACACACGTTCATAGTCCACTTAGAAGGACAACTGTGGCACTTCCTATCCAGTCGACATTAAGACCCCGCATTAGGCCTGCCTGTTCCTCTTGGCGCGTCTAAAGCATCTGTCACCCAAGCAAGGAACAGACAGGCATGATCCACATCAAGCGGCCTATAAGAGTTGACACATATTCTATTATTGTGCGCATTGGGAGCTGTTAAGGATTTAGATGCTCAGACCGTGGCTGATGCTGTCCCCTTTAGTCTTTGTACTCTTCCACATGGATTTAAAACAAAATGTTGCCTGCTGAATGATGGATCCCTGGAGATACATTTCTTCCCTTAGTTGAGTGGTCGGAGAGTTTAAAGGGGAGTAAATCCAGCTCAACACTAGAAGCAAGTCTACAAATAACAACCTTCTGAAGGTACAGTAATAGAGCTGCCCTTCACTGTGAAGTGTTTAGTAAGTAATAACAAAAAAGTGTTTCAGCTATTAAGAGCTGCGAGACCCACTGCAATAGCAGAACCAGGTACGCAGGCCAGCCCATTACCCATTTCTCACAAAATGGCGCAATAACGTAGCTCCATCTGTAGGTAGCCTCGGATTATGTGTCATTTCATTTTAATAATATTCACATTAATTGTAATTATGTGCTTTCAAAAGGCATATTGCTTTTAAATGCATGTTTGTGGGTTTATGGCAGAAAACCTTAATACATTTTAGTACCCAAACACATTTATTTATGTTGTCAGACTAATATCTGGTGAACTTTTCCCGACTCCTATTTATATCTCATTCTGAAATCTGTAAGTCATTTCTCAGAGAATTGTTAACCTCACCATTAATGAATGAAGCAGTATTTTTAAAGGGCATAGCTACCCGTGGGCATCCCAGCGCTGGAGGATAACTGAGGCTTCCGAGAATCATTTAGGGAAGAGCCATGTTTTCAGCAGCTTGCGAAAGGCCAGGTGGTTAGATTCCCTTCGTAGCTGAAGAGGGAGGGAGTTCCAAAGTTTGGCGGCATTGTATGAAAATAGCCGGCCCCCACTTCTGACTTTCTTAATCCTGGGGACTACTGCCAGATGCTGTTCATCTGAACGTAGGGGCCTATTGGCTCGGTAGGGTTTGACCATAGTGGAAATAATCTCTGGTCCCTTCCCTCCTAACAGCTTATGAGTGATGCATAGGGCCTTGAAGTGAACTCTCTCCCGGACGGGGAGCCAGTGGAGAGCTTTCATGGCGGGTTTGGCAGATTGCCGGTTCTGAATCCCCATAAGGGTCCTAGCTGCACAGTTCTGTGAGCTCAGTCCCCCTTGCTAATGTCAGTGTCTTCCCAAATGTAATGTCCTAGGCGCTTCTCAAGGCAAACCAGCATTTTCAGTGAAAGCACATAATTCTTCTTAAATAGATGTATGCTCAAGAAAACATATGAGTTCCTTGTTTTTCAACAACTTACATTCAAACTGTTTAGAAATGCTTTAGAATATCTTTCTGATAAGTTTTCCACCTCTTGATTCTTGATTCTTCCCCATCACTTTCGTCTTGATAATGACCTTGGGAATCAGTACGAAGATACAAACATCATCAGTGATATAATAGACAGACTGTTGATTTGATGAGGAATATTGCTCTGTGATTTACAATAATATATCCAGCTTGAATTCAATGATTCAATGATACTAGTCATCTGATACTGTATGTAAACATGTATATACACTCCTAAATGTTTTTTCACTGCATGATCACATAGGACACCGGGCACCTTTTTACTTTGTTATTCACTGAATATCCTTGTATTTTGGTTAGTCTTCTGACAATTTATGAGCCATATTTATTTCTATGTTTAATATTGTGTACAAATGAGGCCGTAGCAAACCCCCTTTCCCCATAAATCCCAGGGTAGTACTTACTCAAGGGAGATACTGTGGACTTGACACTCACCACTTAGAAATGCAAAAACAAAACTTAATAAACCACTGTCTAGTTAGTGCTTTTTTGGAAAGAAGAAAAGTTCTTTCATACGCACACTACTAAATATTAAAGAAACATAGATTTATATACAAAAAGGCAGGTGAAATGCCCATGGTGAAACCTTCTAAGGGGCCTCACAACAATAATCATTTAGGTGGATGCTAAAGACATGTACTACAGATCAAGTAAACCCCTAAATGTACCCAGTGCATCCTGCACTGAAGCCATCTCTAACTGTCTGTGCACCAGCAAGCCTTGAGCCCTAAAGCTACAATACCTTCCATTTGGACCTAACACAAAAGTTGGTGCAGTTAATAAAAGGCAGGCCTACTGACGTTGTCAGGGTGTTACCACAATAGGTAAAAGCAGAATTATAAAATCAAAACACAATGCAATCAATATTTAAACATTTCAGGACAGTATTATCTTTCAATAACATGCATCAATTCGATGTTATTAATATCAGAATATTTCAATATTCAATACTGTGCAGTGCACAAGACTTTATTCTATCTTTACATAATTTCAACAGTGCAGTCATAGAACATAAAAACAATGGTCCCTACACACCAGAGCCTCTAGACAAACATTATGCACTATAAAAATGCTTGCAATAAGCTGAAAAGTCTCCACAGGTTACTCTTTTAACTATCTACTAGACAAAGAGTGAGCCCAGTTAAGAATGTGTGAGGATCCTTGTGTGGAGGGGGTTTGCCACTCTCCTGGCAGGTCTCTAAGCACAACCCAACTCTCCTGGTGGTGCCACAGACCTTTTTTGGGCACCATCAGGCAAATATGCAAATTTTGAATCCAACAGTGTCAATACAATAAACCACTACAGACTGACACTGTAGTAAAAAGAAATAGGGATATTTATTTTTGAATGCCCGATTAAATTATAAGGTCTGCACAGCCCATAAGCAATTTATTGAAGGTCTCCTCTGTGACAGCCTACCTCTGCGCAGATAATGAGCTGAGTTAGACAGTAGCCATACTTGCTCTGCCCCCACATGTAAGCACATGCATGCGTGCACATGATCATGTGCAAGCAGGCCAGCGCTTCGTGCCCAAGCAGGACGCAGTGGACTATATTTTAAAAGGTGGGCATTTTACCAGAGCTTACAGTGAGACTCAGTTCATGAGACTCACTCACAGCAGAGATACAAAAATCGAGTAGACGATAACCAACAAATCTAGGGGGGTGCTAAAGGGTCAGAACCCCATTCATCACAACCATTGGCATTTTATTAACCACTAACACATTCTTGGAAAATGCACACATTCTGCTTCAGCCTGAACAAGCTGTGTGGTATGCAAGTCATCAGAGGGAATAATTGCGAACGTATGTGTTTTCACAAATTCTTAGTATCCATCACACCTTGACACGTCCGTGCAAGGGCTGTGGCCTTCCTCACGCAAACGAAGCCATATCCCTCACTGGGCTTTTGTTGACCTGTGTGTTCTACAGGAGTTTCCTTGGAAAAATGAGTTGCTTAGTTTATTTGAAGCCTTTACATCAGAGTGTTACAGTGCACTGCTCATTGTCTTCCTTTGGTTCCATAGGCAGATACTGCAGTCTTAGTAGTTCTGTTATTTTGTTTGCTCTCAGCTGACTTAGAGACAAAGTATGTCCCAACCTTCATAGAACAACAATGGCAATGCATTCACCAAGCTATCTACTACACAGTTCACAAGCCCCAACCAACGTGGCTAACATTCACAGGGCACCACCAGTAACTCTAGCAAATATGTGAGTGAGTGTCAGACTTTGGTGCTGCTATACTAATATACAGTTGTGGCCCTCCATCAGGAATGCTTCTGGAATGGCTTCTACAGATTAGTTGCATTCATAACCTTCATCGCAGTGTGATTTACTGCTCTATCACAAATCGATGGAGGGTGTACTGCGACTGGACTTCCATGATTACTTCTAAAAGAGTTCAAGTATGCGTTCCACCACACAACCTCAGATGGTCTGCTTCCAAAAAACACATGAAAGGAGTTCTCAGGATCAGGATCCAGATTTGGGCCATTCTCACTCACCATCCAAGAAGCACCAGGCCTCATCCAATTCACAAAGGGCCTTAACAGCTCCTTTCCAGTATCTCCCACCACACCAGGAGGCCAGGTTCTAAAAACCATACACTAAATCAGAAGTGCAGAACATTGACTATCTGAGGCCTCCAGATCCAGCCCTTGGTCAGATAGCGCCCTCGGCATATGGAAATATGCTGCCCTCCCTGCACCTGGGAATAAAATACGCTTTTTGGCTAGGTTCATGCTACAGAAATATCATATACATGCATACATACAAATGTATTTCAAACCCCCATTTCCATGCCTTTTCTCTTGCCCCCAATCCCTGACATTTGGTATGCTACCAGTGTTTGTTTATCACTTTCTACCACTCATATGACATAGCTGCCAAGTGTCAAATGTCTATGTGTGACTAGCTTCTCCAGTCCAGGACTACAAGTTCCAGAATGCAAAGCAATGACATAGACTGACATAGCTAATTACGCATGGATCTGCGGTACTTGGCAGGACTGGTTTAACAACTGTAGTTCTTTATGTGACATATTAAGCCACGCCTAGCTTTTTAACAGACTGCACTTTTCTTTCTGGGATTTGCAGGGCCGTAAATGTTCCACCATGCAATCTGCTGTTGTTGGTTACAAGAACCCAGAGTGGCTGAAGGTGTAACGTATCAGGTGTGGGCATATGGCAGCTACATGGGGCTGTTAAGGGTTCTAAGGGTCACATTAGAAGAAGACTGGTATTTTCCTAACCACCACCCATCAGCATAATAGGAATTGTCAGCCTAAAGCTATAAAACGACAAGTTAAACATGTCTTTTTATGCTTAGCGTTATTAGTTCAGGAAAAAACAGTGTGATAATGACCAGCTATAGGCAAGTAGTACCGGCTACAGACCAGCTACAGACCAGCTATAACAGCTACAGTCCAGCTACAGACCTGCTATAGGCCAGCTATAGCTGCTACAGACCAGCTATATCACCTACAGAACAGCTATAGAGCAGCCATATCAGCTACAGACCAGCTATACGCCACCTATGTCAGCTACAGACCTGCTATATGTCAGCTATACCAGCTACAGGCCAGCTATAGACCAGCCATATCAGCTACAGACCAGCTATAGGCCAGCTATACCAGCTACAGACGAGCTATACCAGCTACAGACCAGCTATACGAGCTACGGACCAGCTATAGACCAGCCATATCAGCTACAGACCAGCTATGCCAGCTACAGACCTGCTACAGGCCAGCTATACCAGCTACAGACCAGCTATACCAGCTACAGACCAGCTATAGACCAGCCATATCAGCTACAGACCAGCTATAGGCCAGCTATACCAGCTATGGACCAGCTATAGACCAGCTATATCAGCTACAGACCAGGTATAGGCCAGCTATGCCATCTGCAGACCTGCTATAGGCCAGCTATACCAGCTGCAGACCAGCTATACTAGGTACAGACCAGCTATACTAGCTACAGACCAGCTATAGACCAGCCATATCAGCTACAGACCAGCTATAGGCCAGCTATACCAGCTACAGAACAGCTATACCAGCTACAGACCAGCTACGGACCAGCTATACTAGCTACGGACCAGCTATACCAGCTACAGACCAGCTATAGACCAGCCATTCCAGCTACAGACCAGCTATAGGCCAGCTATACCAGCTACAGAACAGCTATACCAGCTACAGACCAGCTATACGAGCTACGGACCAGCTATAGACCAGCCATATCAGCTACAGACCAGCTATAGGCCAGCTATACCAGCTACAGAACAGCTATACCAGCTACAGACCAGCTATACCAGCTACGGACCAGCTATACTAGCTACGGACCAGCTATACCAGCTACAGACCAGCTATAGACCAGCCATTCCAGCTACAGACCAGCTATACCAGCTACAGAACAGCTATACCAGCTACAGACCAGCTATACCAGCTACAGACCAGCTATACCAGCTACGGACCAGCTATACTAGCTACGGACCAGCTATACCAGCTACAGACCAGCTATAGACCAGCCATTCCAGCTACAGACCAGCTATAGGCCAGCTATACCAGCTACAGAACAGCTATACCAGCTACAGACCAGCTATACCAGCTACGGAGCAGCTATACCAGCTACGGACCAGCTATACTAGCTACGGACCAGCTATACCAGCTACAGACCAGCTATAGACCAGCCATTCCAGCTACAGACCAGCTATAGGCCAGCTATACCAGCTATACCAGCTACAGACCGGCTATACCAGCTACGGAGCAGCTATCCAGCTACGGAGCAGCTATACCAGCTACGGAGCAGCTATCGACCAGTCGAATGAAAATGAACTCTTCCTTTCTGCTGCTTTCAGCCAGTTTCATTGTGCAAGCTGAATTTTGATGTACACGTTGCACTTTATATTCAAAGTATTACCAGTGTGTTGGGATTGGCCTTTCAAGTTGCATTCCTGTGGTATATTTGATGCTGCACTGGTGGCGCAAGAAATACTGTGGCTGCTATCGAAAAGTGGGTGCTATGTTTCCCTGGAGGGTAGAGAAATACCTCTCTCTAATTGCATCTGAATATATAGGGTTTTTAATTTTTGTGGTTAAGATCTTCAGAAATGTTCCTAGGAGCAATGTTCACTTAAAGACGTCCACGCTACAATGGTATGATGTAAGAGCTCTATTATCGAATGTATAGTATTCTGTTTATCAGCCTCGGAAGTATGAAACTTTCAATTCCAGCAAGGAAAACTCAAACTTTTGACCTTCACATTGCTTCATTTCAAAAGAGTGAGCTTTCAACTCACTGAGCCATCCTTCCAGCTGATATAATTTGCTCCATTCCTTGCTAGTATAACTAGCACTGAGAATGGCAGATGCCACCATTGGGAGCTCTTGCAAACAAGCTCTCCACAGATCATCAGTTCTTTGAAAACAAGCATTTCCAAAACCCAATAGGTCTGTCTTTTATCTGTAAGTGCTGCTTCGTTGATGTGCAAGTTTTTGTGTGGTTTTCCAAATGGGTGAATGCAAGAACGTGTTAGTTGTGCATCCAATCACTTACCCTTTCATCTATCCATGCACTTGCTCATCCATATTCATCCACCCCCTCACTGCTTCTTGCATCGTCCACTCACAAAATCACCTAACAATGCACTTTCACTGAAAAAGGTCAGACCTATTGGCTTCGACTGTGCTTACTTATTCATAACAATGTCTTTGGCATTGAGAAGGACCTAGCAGTGTGTGTTAGTTAAGGGGCGAAGCAAGTGTCGTCTGTATTCTTAAGAACAAGATGTAGAAGAACACTTAAGAAGAATAAATTATTGTGCGGCATGGATAATCTACCTTGTGGCATGTTTTAGACAAATATTACATTATTATTCTAATATTATTTATAACATTAACCTTTAGGTGTTTACACTCATTTATCACATTGATATCAATTTAAGATGGGGTACTGGGCCTAACCCGTGTATACATGATAGTGCACATATAGTGTGAATTTGCACAGTGGCATGCTCCAAATTGTGCAATGTCAATGTGTAGGGGGAGTAGGGTCAGTTTGCAGTTCCCAAACAGAGAGCGTGAGGTTGGACAGTGTCAGCATCTACAGTGTCCTGTGCAGTCAGCGGTCACTGTATGCAGTGTCGTGATAGGACGTTTCAGTGTGTTTTGTGTTTGCAGACCTTCATATGTGTGTGTGCGTGCGCACTGTGTGCAAGAGGTTATTACCTGTCTGTATCAGTATATGGTTGAATGTATGTCCATTTAAGTTGTTGCAGTGAGATAAGCACTCACTGCTGACATCTTCTGTGACCTGCAGGCCACATGATTGATTCCCAGCAAGGCCAAATTAGTCTCCATCTTTCTCAGATCACGAAATTGCATACCATTAAACTTGTCAATAATAAGACATGTTTTACTGGGCCCAGAAATGACAGAATTGCAGTAAATCTAAATCCGTATTTGTAAAGCGCGAACTACTCACCCTTACGGGTCTCAAGGCGCTGGGGGCCGTCGTGGAAATTAAGTGAGCTATTGCCCAGAGTCACATGGTGCTGAGCTGAGCTTCCGCCGGAGCCGGGGATCAAACAGTGAGCCGTGAAGTCAGTTGCCCTGGCCGCTACACCACACCTCTCCACAGTATGAAGATCTGTACGATAAGCACGAGACACCCCTGTCCTTTATTGCCTTATTACTAACCTGCTATCTGCCGTTAGACACATAGAGCCACTACTCGCTTTTAATAAATACTTACACATGAGTAGTCGCACCGCCATACCGCCTCATGTTTTGTGCCGCTATGTTTGTGGTCTTCCTCCTCTGCTCATCCGTGACGTTACCCATGGGAGGAAGAAGTAAGTCCTGTCAGCAGCGTCATTATTTACAGTGAGTGCGATTTCTTCCACCTTGTTATTTTGAGCCAAAAAATTGCAACATCGCAGGGCACATTTTCATGTGGTGTGATCCAGTTAAAACAGGAAAAGGTCTGTGAGTTGAACACACACGATGCAACGTTCAGCCCAAGCAATCGAAACGTTTCGATGCAACAGATTTTTTTTTTTTTTAATGCAGATTTATATAGCGCGAACTCGACCCGAAGGTATTGGAGCGCTTTACATGAGCACCAGTTACGTTACACAAGGACTAAAGTCGGCAATCTAGCCGACGGACCACATCCTCTCCCCAGATCAGCGAGAACAGAAATAAACTACATTCTGTTTGAATTCCTGACAACCAATGGTATGTGTTTTTTTTTGTCAGCGATAACAGTTTCGGAATGAATGGGGTAAATGCGCCACTAAAGCCCAGGGTAATAAGACAGTTATGCATGTAAATTCATTGATAATTACACATAATAACTGTGCTCCACAAAGAAATTAAAATACACATTTTCGTAATTAGCCACTGGAGGGCAGTGTTGGCAGTTAATTTTAAACCATTGAAGATAGCGCCGTTCCCTTTCTTAATTTTCATGGACACACCACTCTGTGCATTTCCGCCACTGGTATCCAAAACCTTGCTTTATTTATTTTCGTGCTATTTAACTGATTTTCCCTGCTGTAGAGAATACGTTGCCATGGGAGGCTGAGACAAGTGAATTTATTTAATGCTCGGGAGAGGATGAGGCGCTACAGGCAGAACTGACGTCTTTGGAACTAAGAAACCACGTTCGAGTCACTCTCGGCGTCGGTTCAAGATCTTGTGATTCGGGGCAAAGCGCTAGGAAAAGCTTCCAAACGAGGCGAAGGGTTGAGGCGCACATTTCGACCTGGTACTTTTGTTGAGTGCTTTGCAGGTCTTTAAAGTAGGGTGGCCAACTGGCATGGGCGCAAATTCAGGACGGTGAGTGTAAAAATTCAGGACAAAGGGCCAAAATTCAGGACAAAACTTCAGGACAGGAGGTCAAAATTCAGGAGAAAAATTCGGGACAAAAGGTATGCTTTACAGACACATCAGTGGATGTCATGCAATAGTATATAAATAAATAGGCAAAGATCATAAGTACAAGTCACTTCTCCTGCCCGGTCACTTTCTCCTGCCCGTTCACTGCTCCTGCCCGGGCACCGCTCCTGCTCATGCCTAATCACAGCACCTGCCACATCACTTCTCTTGCCCTGTCACTTCACCTGCCCCGTCACTTTTCCTGCCCCATCACTTTTCCTGCCCCGTCACCGCTCCTGCCCAGTCACCGCTCATGCCCGTTCACTGCTCCTGCCCGTTAACTGTTCCTGCTCCTGCTCGTTCACTGCTTCTGTCCCGTCATTTCTCCTGCCCCGTCACTTCTCCTGCCCCGTCACTTCTCCTGCCCCGTCAATTCTCCTGCCCTGTCACTTCTCCTGCCTCGTCACTTCTCCTACCCCATCACTTCTTCTGCCCCGTTCACTGCTCCTGTTGGTTCACCGCTCCTGCCCGGTCACCGCTCCTGCTCATGCCTAATCACAGCTCCTGCCCCGTCACTTCTCCTGCCCCGTCACCTCTCCTGCCCCGTCACCACTCCTGCCACTTCTCCTGCCCGTCACTTCTCCTGCCCGGTCACCTCCCCTGCCCCATCACCTCTCCTTTCCTGTCGCCTCTCCTGTCCCTTCACTGCTCCTGCCCCGTCACTCTCAGTGAACAACATTGGCAAAATACACAAGGCCGCAAGTTCCCCACAGTACTCTGTTTGGGGAAAGCTCCTCTGTAATCACTAACTATGATCTACTGGCTCCAAGTGAGTCACTGGCCTCCAAGGCACTCACTTGCACATGATATGCTAAAGGCAGAAGGTGCATTGTCATTCGAAAGGGGATAATCAGCCTCAGTCAGAATGACAATGGGCCTGTCCACAGTCTGTGGGAGCTCAGTGAGGGGCTGCTGCAGCCTCTGGAGTTGAACAGCAAAGTGCAAGCCGGCCCCTGAGAACTTTTAATCTCTTGGGGCTTCTCGCAGGGGAACAGCACAGCTCGATGTAATTAATCTCCAAAATTACGGACAAAAGGCGTCCGTAAAAGGAATGATTACGGACAACGGACATCACACCAAAATGATGGACGGTCCGTGAAAGTTACGGACGGTTGGTCACCCTACTTTAAAGCACCTGGGGTGTGGGTGTGATTGGACGCAAGAAAGCTTGAGACTACATGAAGTAGGAAAGAGAGCAATTAATTTGTATGCAAATGCTTCACTTCAACAATTTAAATTCATTAGAAGGATGGTCTGCGGGCCTGGCGTGGGGCAGCTCTACACTAGCAACCATGGATTGTGAGCCACAGTATTTATTTCATATGCATTTTCCTTAATTTTAAGTTTTTTCCTTAAACCTGACACTCGGTTTAACTTTGTATCTTAGGTGATTGCCTAGTTTGTGTGCGTAGAGGGGCTCAACTCTGCTCCCAGCAGGCACATCAGACCAGGACACAAGTCCTATAAAAAGAAGTGGGGGAACTGACCAAGTTAGGCAGTATGCAAGTGACATCATGACGCGTGCCATCACAGCACATGACGTCACGACGCATGACATTCCACGTGGCATCACAGTAAGTGACCTCAATAGAAGTGACATCACAAGAAGTGATATCAGATATAAGATCTCGCACATATGTTTATCAGGTGTATCATGAGTACATTTAAGTGCATTATGATATTTAACAAATGAGATTTGGAGTCTGGGTTGTGCCAAAAAAGTGGCGCAATCCTGACGCAAAATCTGGGCCTCAACTATTACATTTTTTTAAACCCTGCCACAAAGAAATTGGCAACAAGGAAAAGCATGCTAGTAGATCTGTTCTGCTTAATTGGTTGCAAAGTCTGCGTTTTAAAATATTTTATGGGGTTAAGGCATCTGCTGCAGAGGTGCCCAGTACATTTCAGGGAATAATAATAATGGTGAGTTAACTCTGGAGGTTAACACATTTGTTGGAGATATCAGTGATTTGTTTAGTCCCAAATTTGAATCAAAGTAGTACAGAAGATTAAGTTGTCTCCTGCAAAACATAATCACCCACTGTTCTTGGCGGGGGGGGGGAGGGGTGGGACGGGGCATTTGTTGAACCTCTATTTTGTTGCTACCTTCTTTGGGTTTGTTATTCATGATATCGCAACACACATGGGGTGCATCTTATACAATGTTGTGAGCATAAATGTACCACTTAATTATACATTAGTGCTCAGATATGTGTATGTTATGACATATACCAACTGAAAATGCAATAAAATATGTTTTAAAAAAAAAAAGTCTCCTGCAAAGCACATCATGTAACATGCAGATCACAGATTTTTATTTTATGTAGATAGGTAAGTGGATTACTGCTCTGAACACAGAGATATGTTTGTTACTTGCAGTTCATAAATTGTAATCCTTCTTGTAGACAACAGTGAGTTATAAAAGGCATTTGACTCTCACACCTTGTAACCCTGACTGTCTCATGTAACACATCTTGTACATTGATTTGCACACTTACATGATTTATTTTGAATAGATAATGTGTATGTTATGTAAAGCGCTCTAACACTATACATTGGGATGAGCAGCGCTATAAAAGAAATAAAATAGTGCTATTTAAATTGTTTTTTATGTAAATACTGGGACAGACAAACCCATCTGACATTCTTACAGTGCATGCACTTATATACAGTGTTAGAACTGGGGGTCTCACCTTCTTCCTTTGTCAATGTGGGCCAGGGACATCAGACGCACCACAGGAGGTGGAGCCAGCATTGTGGAAGGCAGGCACAGCCCTATTCAGGCCCAGGTGCTACTCCTCCCACCACTCTACATGCAGTTAGGTCTATTCAGCCCTGTGCTGACTCACCCTGTCTCCTGGAGTCCCCCAGCCCCTGTCACTCACAAAACCAGACATACAATACACAAGCTAGCAGAGGCAGGCTGGATGGTTAGGCAAGAAAATACCTACTTTCTAAAAGTGGTATTTTCAAACACAGAATGTTAAAACCAACTTCACTAAAAGATGTATTTTATCATTCTGAGATCAGGCATACTAAATTCGTTTTTCTACCATGTTCCCTGGGTCAGTTAGGATTATAAGATGTTATAATCAAACTGCCCATTCTGGCCTATGGGGACAGGTAGCCTTGCAATAGTGAAAAACGAAATTGGCTGTAATTCACTATCAGGACATGCCACACACACCAGGGCATGTCCTACCTTACACATACAATGCACCCTGCCCTAGGGCCTACCTTAGGGGTGACTAATATGCAGGAAAGGGAAGGTTTGGGGACTGGTAAGTGGGTGCACTTACCAAGTCGACATGGCAGTACCAGACTGCCCACAGGCTCTGCAATGGCAGGCCTGAGACACACTTTACAAGCTGCTCCTGTGGGTGGCACAACCAGTGCTGCAAGCCCACCAGCAGCATTTACTTCACAGGCCCTGGGCAAAAACCGTGCACTGTACTAGGGTCTGACAGTGAATCAAATAGGCCGAACATGGAGTCACTCATCCATACATCATTTTATCATAGGGAGCACTTGCACTTTGGCACTGATTAGCAGTGGCAAAGTGCCCAAAGCATCTATACCAGCAAAAACAGGTCAACAACAGTGGAGGCATAGTGAAAAAATGGAAGGGAGACCCACGCCAAGGATGCCAGGTCTAACACGTGTCCCCTCCAGCTGAAATGTGGGGAGAACTATCCTACCTCTAGGGAGTTCTCATCACTAAGGCGGAAAAATCTGGACAGACCATCAGCATTGGCGTGTTCTGTACCAGGGCGGTGTTCCACCATAAAGTCCATCCCCTGTAGGGAAATGGACCACCTCAACAGCTTTGGATTCTCACCCCTCATCTGCATCAACCATCGGAGGGGCCTGTGGTCTGTCTGAACCCGGAAGTGAGTCCCAAACAGGTATGGTCTCAACTTCTTCAGCGCCCAGACCACAGCAAATGCCTCACGCTCAATAGCACTCCACCTCTGTTCCTGTGGAAGTAACCTCCTACTGATGAAGGCTACATGTTGGTCTAGGCCCTCCTCATTTAACTGTGCTAGAACAGCCACTACACCCTGCTCTGAAGCGTCTATTTGGACAACAAATTCTTTTGAGACGTTGGGCGCCTGAAGCACGGGGGCCGTGCACATGGCAGTCTTCAAGGCGTCAAAAGCTCTCTGACAGGTGTCAGTCCAAATCACTCTCTTGGGCTGCTTCCTGGAAGTCAGCTCTGTCAAGGGTGCAACGATGCTGCCATACCCCTTGACAAATCTCCGGTAATACCCGGTGAGTCCTTGAAAGGCTCTCACCTCTGTCTGGGTCTTTGGGGGTTCCCAAGCCAGAATGGTATCAATCTAGGGCTGTAGGGGCGCCACCTGGCCGCTCCCAACCTGGTGTCCCAAGTACACCACAGAACCCTGCCCTATATGGCACTTACTCGCCTTGATCGTGAGGCCTGCCCTCCGCAGCGCCATCAACACTTCCCAGAGGTGGCGCAGATGTTCTTCCCAACTGGCGCTGAACACTGCGATGTCATCCAGGTAGGCGACACTAAAATCTTCCAGTCCAACCAACACCTGGTTGACCAACCTCTGAAAGGTGGCAGGGGCATTCTTCATCCCAAAGGGCATAACCCGGAATTGGTAGTGCCCATCTGGTGTGGAGAATGCTGACCTCTCTTTGGCCCCATCAGGCAAGGCGATCTGCCAGTACCCAGACGTTAAGTCAAACGTGCTGAGGTACCGGGCAGCCCCTAACCGATCAATGAGCTCATCAGCTCTGGGGATGGGGTGCGCGTCAGTCCTGGTGACTGAATTGAGTCCTCGGTAGTCCACACCGAACCGGAGTTCGGGCGTGGCACCAGGCGCGGCAGCCTTTGGGACCAAGACCACTGGGCTGGCCCAAGGGCTGTAAAAGGACTCAATCACCCCCAATGCAAACATCTTGGAGACCTCCTCCTTGATGCAAGCTCTCACCCTGTCAGTCACTCTGTAAGCCTTGTGCTTGACAGGAGGACTGTCCCCAGTGTCCACATCATGGACGCACCAATCAGTGACACTAGGAGTCAGGGAAAACAGGTCAGGAAACTGTCCCAACACTTGGCGACAGTCTTCCTGCTGCTCAGGTGTCAGGGAGTTAGAGAGGTTCACACCCTCCACTGACCCATCTTGCTCTGTTGCAGACAGGAGGTCAGGAAGAGGTTCTGTCTCCTCTTCCATTCCATCATCTGTTGCTAGGAGCATGCCCACTTCGGACCTCTCAAAATGGGGCTTTAGGGGGTTGACATGTAGGACCTGCAAAGGGTTTCTGGGAGATCACAAGTCCACCAGGTAGGTGACGTTACTCTTGCGCTCCACCACCTCAAATGGTCTGGTCCACTTATCCTGGAGCGCGCAAGGCTCCATGGGGGCCATGACCCACACTTTCTGCCCAGGCTGAAACTCGATCAGAGTGGCATTCTGATCATACCACCGTTTCATCTCCTCCTGGCTGGCTTCCAGATTCACCTCAGCGAGTTGTCTGAATCGCCTAGTCTGGTTTCTAAAGGCCAGCATGTAGCTAAATACATCCTGGGGAGGTTTACTGGGAGCTTTCTCCCAGCCTTCTTTCACCAGACTCAGAGGTCCTCTTACCGGGTGACCATAGAGCAGTTCAAAGGGACTGAACCCTAAGGACTTCTGTGGCACTTCACGGTAAGCAAACAAAAGGCATGGCAAGAGGACGTCCCACTTACGCCTCATGGGACCTTCCAGACCCATAATCATGCCCTTCAGGGTCCGGTTGAATCTCTCAACCAGCCCATTTCCTTGGGGGTGGTAAGAAGTGGTGAACTTATAGGTAACACCGCACTCCTGCCACAGGGACTTCATATACTTGGATATGAAGTTTGTACCACGGTCACTCACCACCTCCTTGGGGAACCCCACATGGGATAAAATCCCCATCAGTGCACGTCCCACCACAGGGGCCATCACTGTCCAAAGAGGGATGGCTTCCGAGTACCGGGTGGCATGGTCCAACAAGACCAGGATGAACCTGTTGCCCATGGCTGTCTTGGGGTCCAGTGGCCCCACAATGTCAATACCCACCCGTTCAAAGGGGGTGCTGACCACAGGGAAAGGCTGGAGGGGAGCCTTGTGCTTCCTCCCACTTTTTCAACTTGCCTGGAAAATATGACATGTCCTGCAATGAGTGTCTGAACTCTTGCACATCTGGGGCCAATAAAAGTGGGTGACAAGCCTTTCAAAGGTCTTGCCCTGCCCCAGATGTCCTGCTAAAGGCACATCATGAGCCAAACCCAGTAGGAAGGCTCTGAAGCGCTGGGGTACCACCAGCACACAGGCTGACCCAGGCTCAGCAACCTTAGGCTCGCTATACAGGAGACCATTCTCCCAGTAGATCCAATGTGATCCAGACTGATCACCTGCTGCCTGGTTTGTGGCCTGTTGCCGCAAACCCACAAGAGAAGGGCAATTGTTCTGCTCCTCGCAGAACTCCTCCCTGGAGGGTCCTCCTTCTTGCTGCCCATGGGTCAGCTCAGGCAGGTCCCCCAGTTCGGCCACTTGCTCCCATGTAGGTTCCAGAGCATCTCCCTCAGGTTCTGCTTCCTCCTGGACTTTGGGAACTACGGGGGCTGGTTTCCCGCGTCCCCTGCCTCTTCTCTTCAAGGCAGGTACCTGGGCCACCCTCTCAGGCTTCAGGTCCTCTTGAACACCTCTACTGGCTGCCAAAGACCGAGTGGTCGCGCACGCCCACTCAGGCAGACCCAACATCTCTAGATGAGACCTTCTCTCTACCTCTGCCCAAGGTGAACTTTCTAAATCATTGCCCAACAGACAGTCTACAGGCATGGCTGGCTTCACAGCTACTTGAAAGATACCTGAGACCCCCCCCCCCCACTCAAAGGGAACCTGAGCCACTCTGCAGTGGCTCTCTGAGTTGTCCGCGGCAACTACTGGGCAGAATGCATTGGGGATCACCTGCTCTTTAGACACCAGCCGACAACTGACAGCTGTCACACTGGCTCCGGTGTCTCTCAGAGCCTCTACCCTTTGGCCATTGATGGTCACCCACTGCCTGTATTTTTTAGTGTTATCAGGCAGTTGGGTCCTGGGGACCATCTCACTGTCTCCTAAAGAGACCAAGGACATCGCTACGGGACCCCACCCACCTTGGGCACCCATCTCCTCCCCCAGGGCTACACTAGCCACCTGCCGGGGTGGTGCACCAGTGGGTGCTGTCTTCCCATACAAGGGACATCTAGCATCATAGGAGCAGTGGCCCACTTGACCACACTTAAAGCAAGTCCTGGGCCCCCTGTGAACAGGCTTATATGTCGGGGCCCCTGGCTTCTTCTCAGGGGGAGGCTGGGAACCTTTCCCTTGGTTCCCTTGGGGATTACTTTGTGACCCTTTCTGGAACTCCTTCTGTTTACCCTTGTCCCCCCCACTCCTCTGCTGGCCCTGCCCACCTTTGACGGAGTCTCCCACGTGACCCTTGTGGACCCGGGTGCTCACCCAGGGGTCCGCTTCCTCAGAAAACTTCCTAGGGTTAGACAGCCTACTATCAATAAGGTGCTGGCGTAGCTCTGGAAAACAATTTCCTGACAAGTGCTCCCATGCAATCAAATCAAAGAGCGCGTCAAAATCATTCACTTTGCTACCCTTCACCCAACCATCCAATGCTCTGCAAAAAAAGTCACATATTCCACCCAAGTACTGGACTCCAACTTTTTGCAATTTCTAAACCTCTGCCTATACAGTTCAGGAGTCAACCCATACCTAGACATCAATGCTTCCTTCATATGGCTATAAGAATTGTGGACTTCAGAGGGCAAGTCTAACAAGCTATCCCGTCCCTCACTAAGGAACCGTCCCCACAACCCCGCTCCCCAATCCTTCTCAGGGACTCGGTGGGAGGACATAGCCACCTCATAGGCCTTGAACCACTGACCAATATCATCATTCTTATAAAACTCTTTCACCACATCTTTAGGTATATACACTCTGGCTTCAGCAGGCATGGACGGTGTGCTGCCACCAGAGGGAGTAATCTCTAAGCTCCAAGCTTTCAACTCCAACTCCCTCAAACTTCTCTCATGCTCCATTTGCATCCTCTTTTCCTCTAGGGCCAATTACTTAATTTCCAATTCCAACTGCCCACCCATCTTAAGCTTGGTCAGCTTCATTTCATGCATCCTACTTCTCTCCCTGTCCTCCAGCTCTCCTGGGGACAGGCCCTTGGAAGAAACACTGCTACCTGTTGGGGAAGGTGCTTTCCTCCCCACTGGACCCAATGGCCCATCTAGCTGCCCCTCTGCCTCTTCAGCCCCCTCCTCATGCTCTTCCACATGCTCAGGGGTACTTCTTGCTTCCACCCAGACCCTCAGTGCCTTTTGGAACTCATCCTTCTTGGAGAGACCGGTCATAGCAACTTTCAATTCCCTGCAGAAGTATTTCGGCTGTTTTACAGTGTAACTTTCCAGCTTTTCTTCTTCAAAATCTAAATCCACAGATGCGATGGATGCTGTTTTGCTCATGGTGACTAAACTTGGCAGGTCTTGGCAAAAATAGAAATCCCAGGAAAAACAATCTACCAGAAATGTATGTGGTTGCGTTTGGTCTGCACTCACTAGTAGTGTACACCAATTACTGTATATGAGTCACAAATGCAAGTCCAGAATCCTCACCGCTGACCACCAATGTTAGAACTGGGGGTCTCTAGTTGGCAGAGGTAGGTACCTTTGTCCAAATAGGTACCCTTGCTTCTAGTCAGGGTAAGGGGGATACACTACTAAAATAACCCCTGCTCACCCCCTTGGTAGCTTGGCACGAGCAGGCAGGCTTATCTCAGAGGCAGTGTGTAAAGCATTTGTGAACACATACAGTAACACAGTGACAACACTACAGATGGACACCACACAGGTTGTATTATAAGAATAAGTATTTTTATATAGACTTAACACAAGACCCAAAACGACAAAAATCCAAAATACACTATGAAAAATATGACTGTCAATGGTAGAAAATAGTTCAGTTCAATAAAGATGGTAAATGCGACACTCAACGTTCAATGTACCTTTGGATGCGTAACGCGATACAAACAAAAGAGTTGCAGGGAAGGTGATGCATTGGTTCCTTACACGCAAGAACGGTGATGCGTCGGTTCCTTGCTCCGGGGGAGGTGATGCGTCGGTTCCCTACTGCTGCGTTGGGGACGGTGATACGTCAATTCCTTATCGGAGAGGAGGTGATGCGTCGGTTTCTTACTGCGCTTCTGTGGCAATGCGACCCGCAGCGCCGCGATGCGATGACGACCCGGTGCAATGAAACAAAATTGCGTCTTCTTCTTGATGCGACACGAAGGGGGCGATGCGTGCACGCCCGACGGCGACTCGGTGAATCTTCTGAGCTGCGACAGGCCCTGCGACATGCTTCTCCGATGATGCAACGGCGTCTGATGCGACAGCGACACTCTTCTCCGGTGATGCGAGGTGCTTCGGTGATGCGATGGCGACAGCGGCAGCGACGGCACGCTTTCTCGGCAATGCGACGACAGCGGTTGCGGTGGCGACACGCTTCTTCCTCGTGAGTCGAGCTTCCAGCTCCCAGCGACACACAGTCTCTCAGAAGGCCCAACACAACAGTAGGCACTTCAAATTCCCAGCAAGGGAATTCAGGGGAGCTGGTTGGTGAAGTCTTGTATCCCTGAGACTTCAGCAGGAGGCAAGCTCAATCTTCAAGACCTTGGAGATGTTCTGCAAGATGATGAAAGTAAGCACAAAGTTCCTTTCTCCTTTCTTTGGCAATCAGGCAACCACTGCAGGCCAATCCCTCAAACAGCACACAGCATAGGGATAGTCTCCTCCTTCAGTTTCTCTGGTTCCTCTCCTCAGCAAAGGTTCTTCTTGTTTCCCAGAAGTGATCTAAAAACTTGGGGTCTGGGTCCCAATATTTATACTAGCAAATCCTTTGTCCTCTGAAGGCAGAGGGTCCTGTACCTAGTCCAAGCCAGTTCTGGGTGCATTCTGCCAGTGCACACCTTCTTCCTTTGTCAATGTGGGCCAGGGACATCAGACGCACCACAGGAGGTGGAGCCAGCATTGTGGAAGACAGGCAGAGCCCTATTCAGGCCCAGGTGCTACTCTCCTCCCACCACTCTACATGCAGATAGGTCTATTCAGCTCTGTGCTGACTCACCCTGTCTCCTGGAGTCCCCCAGCCCCTGTCACTCACAAAACCAGACATACAATACACAAGCTAGCAGAGGCAGGCTGGATGGTTAGGCAAGAAAATACCTACTTTCTAAAAGTGGTATTTTCAAACACAGAATGTTAAAACCAACTTCACTAAAAGATGTATTTTATCATTCTGAGTTCAGGCATACTAAATTCGTTTTTCTACCATGTTCCCTGGGTCAGTTGGGATTATAAGATGTTATAATCAAACTGCCCATTCTGGCCTATGGGGACAGGTAGCCTTGCAATAGTGAAAAACGAAATTGGCTGTAATTCACTATCAGGACATGCCACACACACCAGGGCATGTCCTACCTTACAAATACAATGCACCCTGCCATAGGGCCTACCTTGGGGGTGACTAATATGCAGGAAAGGGAAGGTTTGGGGACTGGTAAGTGGGTGCACTTACCAAGTCGACATGGCAGTACCAGACTGCACACAGGCTCTGCAATGGCAGGCCTGAGACACACTTTACAAGCTGCTCCTGTGGGTGGCACAACCAGTGCTGCAAGCCCACCAGCAGCATTTGCTTCACAGGCCCTGGGCACAAACCGTGCACTGTACTAGGGTCTGACAGTGAATCAAATAGGCCAAACATGTAGTCACTGATCCATCATCATTTTATCATAGGGAGCACTTGCACTTTGGTACTGATTAGCAGTGGCAAAGTGCCCAAAGCATCTATACCAGCAAAAACAGGTCAACAACAGTGGAGGCATAGCGAAAAAATGGAAGGGAGACCCACGCCAAGGATGCCAGGTCTAACATACAGGGACTGAACAAAGTAAAAAGCATGCATCTCTTAAGTACCTGTGAAGAGTTAACAAGCTGTGTGCTTTTGTTTCCTCTCCGTTCCATTTGCATGTAAGTGTGAGGTTCCAGGCCACCTCCAGTCCGATACTCGGTCAAAAGGAGGCCTGATGGCCCCTTAACTTCTACCTTTATCTCTGGCACAGCTGGAGGTGAAAAAGAAGCCTCCTTGCTGCCTACACATTGCTGCTGGGAATGGAAAGCAGACACTGTGCAGGAGCTGCCAAACTTATCCCGGTGTCTGAAAAACACACTGGGACAAGTTCAACATATTTATGTGGGGCCCAACTTCTTGGCTAGAGGGTGGACGCCGTATACCCTCGTGTCCCCCGACTCATGCCCTGCATCAGACCCACTTCTTCTATCCACTTGATACATCATAAGATGCTTCCGTATGGATGCAAGGCTCACCTGTCTTCTCTGACCCACCCAACATGTTGGTTGTTCTTCAATACATATTCCAAGAATATTAACTTTCCTGTCTTGCTTGCTTCACCCGCGCAAATTTATTATTACCAAGGGATATAGTATGACAGCCAGCCCGAGGAGAACAATATTTCCTCATGAAATGATTGGTAAGTGACTCCAGCTGACACACTGTACCAGTCCCATCAGGGGCGAAGCTTGATCAGTAAGATGGGGCGGGGGCGAACTTCAGGTTTCCCAACAATAACGCTGGTGCACAATGTTAAAATACATTATACGAAAAGCAAGGCGCTCAAGAGGGGCTTGAGGGGCAGTGGAAAGGGAGAATAATGCGGAATGGTAGGAGTTCTAAGGGGTATATTTACAAGGGAAGTGGCGGAGCACAGTGTTAACCTTCCTGGCTTAACGCTACGCTCCGCCACTTTGGAAACGCAGGGCTGCACCGTATTTACAACAATACGATGCACCCCTGCATTTCACCCTGCGCTGGTGCCAATTACCGCTGCCTAGCACCAACACAGGCACCCTTGCACCACAGTGCAAGGGTGTGCCTGCATTGTGGGAATGATTGTTTATGTGCAAGAAGGTGTCCCTTCCTACACATACACAATCTTAAATGGCGATTTGCAACTTTTATGTGTGCTGCTTTGTGCAGCACACATAGAAGTTGCAACTCGTCATTTTTAAAATGATTGTTTATGAGCAGGAAGGGACACCTATCGGCACATAAACAATCATGCATGGCATTTTGATGTTTCTATGTGTGCTGCACAATGCAGCACACATAGAAACATCAAAAACAAGGAGAAATAAAGCATTTCTCCTCGCTGCGCCATGCAAAGAGCAGGTTTGTTTTGGTCTTAATTTTGGCGCTGCCTCATATTTACGCCACCCTTGTAAATATGGGGCAGTTTCAAAATCAATTGGGGTTGCGGCGGAACGCCCACCACAACACCCATTGCCCTCCCCTTTCACGCTATACTTAGCGTGAAAGGGTTCCTTATTTACAAGGCAGCGTTAAGCTACGTCGTGGCTTAACGCTGTTTTGTAAATAAGGCGAAGCCCGTATCGCCACAGGAACGTCAAAAAAGTGACATTCCTGTGGCAACAGGGGCTTGTAAATATGCCCCTAAGTGAGAGAAAACACAATATTTTGTGAAATAACCAGCATTTTTGAAGTCTTTCCAAACAGAGAGAGGGAGAGAGTGTGTGTGTGTGTTTTTGTCTGTGTGTAAAAGTTCCTAGTGAAATCCGAGAGACACCACACCCAACTGAAAGCACCTGCACTTAACTATTTATCACAAAATAATTTATTCGGGGGGTGTAACACCACAAACACCCCCCCCCGCCCCCTGAAGCTATGCCCCTGAGTCTCACTTTCACCACCAGGTATGAAGCATGCACTCACTGAGTACCAGAGAAGGACCGGAGGGCCGACAGACGCAAACACAGTTCAGACCATGTCTGGTCCTCATTGCCTACGCCCTGTGTGTGCCTGAGTGCCCCAATGAATGATACAACAGCACCCAGAGCCATCATCTCATCCAGACACCCTGTGTGGAGCACAGACATGCTTCAAGCTCCTGAGGGATGCTGTGCTTTTCTATCACTCTCCTGGTCCTTTTCATTGCTGCTATGCCAGGATTGAAACCGAGACCTTTGGAGCACTGAAGACAGGGCCCATGAATACATCAACTCCCAGCTCACAACCATTAACTGACAATACTTTGTCCTTCATCCAGTCCCCAACAGCATGAAGCGAACTGTCTCAGCAAACATTTTCACAGGTAAAGATACAAGTTCCGTGATATACGTGGCTCCAATTCCACATAACTGGGGAGGAGCGGGCCAAGCAGTTACATGACCCAGGGGTGGTAGAATTCACCCAACCCATTCATAACAAAGGGCCAAAACATGTGAAAAGCTTTTTAGTTTTCTTCATGCTTTAATCACAAGTTCAACATAATTCATTGTATAAAATCTCTTCAACCTTTCTCACTTTGCAATTTAGATCAGATCTCTTCAACGTTCAAACCAATATCTCTCAGTCCTTGTTTATATAATCCAAGGCGGTTACACTTGATTATAGTATCCAACTCAGCACCCGGAGTAGTTCATATGGAAGGCTCCATATTGCTTCAGCAATACTTTGTCCTTAATTACTCAAAAGAGTCCTTTAATCTCACGAGTCATTGTTTGACTCCTCCAAAAAATAGTCAATACATTTCGACCAATAATCCATTAGGGCCTCCTCCGGATAAATATAAGGAATAGAGCTTGTTAACCTTTCTGGGGGATTGGCAATACTGGGTCGCAATGTCTTTCTCATGTGCAAATAAAATGCATTCCAGAAACCGGTTGCAATGGTTTCATGTTCTCCATACACATATTTGGCAGCTATTGGTGCATGAAAGACTATTTTGGTTCTTCCCTCTTCCCGATGTTTCCCACCTTCTGCCGTTTACCTCCTCCCACCACCCAGCGCCCCACCCTCCCCAGGACCTACTTAATGGAGGCCGCAGCGTGACCCCATTGAGCAGGTCCTCATACAGGCTACTGTCCAGCTTGCCCGCAGTCCGCTCCGCTGCCTGTCTACCTGCTGCCCTCTGTTTGTGCCTCCTCTGTTCATTTCTTGCTCTGTTTTGCTTTTTCTGTAAGTCTTTCTGCCCTCTGTTTTGTCTTTTTCTGCTTGTTTTTCTATCCTCTGTTTTGCCTTTTCTGCCCTCCGTTTTGCCTTTTCTGCTTGTCTTTCTGCCCTCTGTTTTGCCCTCTTCTGTTCTGTTTTGGCTTTTCTGCTCGTTCTTCTGCCCTCTGTTTTGCCTTTTCTGCTCGCTCGTTTTTCTGCACTCGGTTTTGCCTTTTTCTGCTTGTTTCTTCCCTCTTCCAGCCGTTTCCTCAAGAACTGGCTGATAATTATCACAAAATCCATAATTGCGATATGTGCAGTAATAGGAATTACCCCACATATCACAGTTAACTGGGCCACTCAAATAATGAGCATGATAGTCTGAAATGTCTTCCTATTTGTCTTTAAAGCATTGTTTCAGGTGTGACAATTCCCTATAACACTACTATTCTTCCTTGCACAAAGCCAGATCTAACAAAGATGCCTCTTGACTAGGGTACAATTGTCGTATCCATTTCAAAGGAATCCATTTCAAAGCCAGAATCAAAGCTAGGTTGAGAGACCGAGTCTGTGTCATTAGGAATTTAGGAACCTTAAAAAGGAGAGGTAGTTGTGGTGTGCTGGTCAAGGATTACCCAAAAATGAGTCAAAATATTTGCCAAGAATATGTAAAGTAATATCCCAACCACTACTGAGGCACCCGCTATCTTCATCCTTTCCATATATATGATGTCTTCATGAACCCGCTCCTCTCGGGTGACATTTTAGATGGTCTTCAAGCACTTCTATCGTTTGACTAATTTTGGTCACTTTCGCATGGGAAATGCCTGTACCACATATATGTCCACCATCTGCAAACAGGTATAAAATGTTTATAATCTTCTTTGTAAGGTCACACAAAAATGCTATACACATAATTGATACTGGTGGCTAATAATTATCGCATAATTGTTCTGCGAATGAACCTCTATGACTTCCATGCCCTACCCCACCCCATGACTCCGTACTACAGTGTTTAGAAACTGTGAAAACTGCACGATGAAGCATTATAAAAAACATGTTACCATAACTATTAATACTAACTTAGATTGCCAACTTTGATTCCCTCTTTGGGCTGTTCAACGTGTTCACAAAATATTTGTGTTTAACACTGTGATAGCCTTCTTTGACGTCTTAGAAGAACTTGTCCATTGCTCAGTATTGATCTATTTTCCTGGTCTCTCGGTGTGTAGATAGTTTTCTCTTACATGGTTTCTCCTTGGGAATCCATGTTGCTGGGGATTCCGCATACCACAAATTTCTAGTTATTTGATCACTTCCCTTTCCTTTTATTCAAGCTTGAACCGGTTGTCCGTGGTGCTTTCGTGGCCTCTCTGAGCACAGGTAAAACTGGGTTCAGCGTTTAGCATGACTCTTGTCCGAGGATAGACACAAACTCCTGTTTGTTTCTTCTCTTGGCATCTGTAGTTTCTCATTAATGCGATTTCTTTTCTAGTACAAATAATAAGCTAAAGGATAAATCTCAGAAAAGCAATATTGTAAAGTAAGTGAGGAGCGGAGGTTGAAGACCACGTGAGTGAACTTAAAAGAAGTCAATATAGAAGCCAAAGCCTTTTGTATTAGGCTAGGTTCATAAAAGGCTATCCAGTCCGTAGAAGGGCTACTCAAAATTTGAAATGTACATAGCAAAGGACTGCAGAGCAAGAAGGAATCAAGGCTGCTGATAGACAGAGAAGTGTGTTTGTTTTGGCATTTGATCACACGTTAACTGGAGAACTATTACTAAGAACAACGTTCAACATGGTGTTTGTTTGTTTCATAGAGTGCTCTAGTTGTTTTTTTACATGGGGTGAACATTTGGCAGGCTCAAGGGAGTTAAAATGCACGGCAAACAAAATGTGGGTCTTGCTACTATCCAAAGCCGAAAGGCTGTCTCTGTGGAAATCTGATCACTCTATCACTTGCATATGCTGAAAAGCAGTAAGAGATTGTTGGGGGATGGATATTCTAATATGATTCTATTAACATAATCTGGGATAATTTTACTGTGATTAAATTTGTGTAGTTATTAGTGTAGTTAGTAGTGGAATGGCTGTTATTGGTAACAAACCTTGTGGTAATCTTACTTCATAATTTATTATTACTTTTTATGATATTGAAGGTTTCTCTGATTTGTAGTTAGGGATACTAATTAACATTAGGTGACTGATGCAATATTATTTCATGAAATGTATATTTTATAGGCATAGTAACTTACGTGAGGAGGAAACTTGGCATATTTTCAAACTGGGTACCACAGAGTCTTTGTTTATGCAGTTGTTGTATGACTGGATGGGTTTGGTGAGCTATGTCCCCTCAAATATTGTAACAATAATAGTGTATTTGGAACATGTAATTTAGTAATCACATATTATCAAATTGTATATTGTTTTTAGGAATAAATAGATATTGAAAATGAGTACATTATAATTTGAAGGTTTTTCAATGGGATCTATGCTTGGGGGAATGGTAAGAATTCAAGATTAAATATAATTTGCTGAAAAGGTGACATATTATCTTTAGATATTGAGTTGTCATACAGAGGTTGTGGAATTTATTAGCGATTTTCTCCTGATACATTATCATTATGTTAGTGACAATCTAGCAGATCAATATGAATTGGATGCAAGTAACTGACACTAGCCCTTGTTTTGAGTAGTTCGAGGTGAAGGATGCAGTGATTATGATTATCTTTTTATATCTATGTTTAACTCTTGTCATTACTTTCACCTTGTCTTTCTCTTTTGTCTCTCTAATTTTCTCCATTCGTTGTAGACTATGATTGTCTACTCATAGCTGCCTTTGACCCTCTCTTTATTACTTTCGCTTTGCTTTGCTCCTTTGTCTCTCTATTTTTCTCTATTCAATTTATAAATCTCTATTTGTATTTTTGTTTTAGTTATTTAGAACTTTATAAAACATTTTTGTAATACATTCAATCTGAAGTGTTTAGAACAACCATATAACAATGTTGTCATATATTGTATTGCATTAACAGGAAACCTTATGAAGTTGGTTGTGTAATTTTCCTGACTGGGTTAGTCTTACATGTTATATTGTGAAGGTTAGACAGTTGCAGCGAATAACAAGCACCAAACACTATACATTCTATTAATAGACGATTAAGTGTAATTTATAGTACTATGGATTAATCACCCAATGTGTCTATGAGGAATTATAAGTTTCGATGTTTTGACTACGCCTGCTGAGATATTTAGAGAAAAGACTTATATAAGTATTTTTGGAACTGATTGTTATATGATGTTGAGTAAGTGTGATAAAATTACAAGATGTGAACTTTTTTTTGGTTAAAATGTTGATATAAGAATTTATATTGACCATTTTATAGAGGAAGGTATTGTTTTCTCATCTTGTTTTTCTTTTGACTTTATACATGTTCTTTCATCAACCTTGAAAAAGCGGACATTCTGCGAAATATGTGTTGCCTGTGAAGACTATGTATTTGGAATACTGGACCAATCAAAGTAGAAAAATGATTACAACTTTTATTGTGCTGTAAATAAATGATGGACTCTATTTGTAAGATATGGACTACCATTGGATAATACATTTTGTTTTAAAGAAGTAACAAAAAGTGTGCATATCTTATCACTATTTGCTTTTGTCGTGTGTTTTCTGCATGGCCCATTGTGGTTTCCCCTATGTTAGCCTAATTGTGCACGTTGTAGGCTGCATTTTCATTTGCACACGCTACTATATAAAAATACTTGCTTTGTGCCACACTGTACTTTCACATGGAACCTCCATATGTTTTTGTGTTCTGTTCTTTTCCTGGGATTTAGTCTGAACACCATAGACAAGGTCAAACAACAATGCCCCTTGTTATTCTATCTTGTCAGACAATAGCAACTAGACATAACACGAGAATGCAGCTGCTGTTTATGAGCACACATGTCTTGTCACATAACTGAGTACAAGAAAGTAAAATAACACACATTGAGCGAGAGTTCTGAAACAAGATCATTGTGGAAGTTGAGATGTAGAACATCCATCTGTGTATGCTAAGGGACAGGGCCTGCTACTAATCGCAGAGATCTTTGATATATAATCATTTAGCTTCAGTAGAAATGGGGGGTTGTTAAGGCTAATCTGTCTTATACCATGACAGAGTGTTTTTTTAGAATATGGTTCAATAGCCATGCTAACAGTATTTTTGATATGCGTTTGTTTTCTAATTGTGGCATGAATACTGCATTTTAGGACATAATAGTTTGAATAAATATTCTAAACTTCCTTCGTGTCTCTTGTTTATTTTATTGTGGACGAGTACGAGTGAGAGAGTGAAAGGGTGTGTCCTGTTACTGCGATCCCTGAGAGGGTCAAGAGTGTTGTGTTATGGGGTGCAAATTCACTTGGTTCTCTGGTATGTGGTTAGGAGGACAAGTGAGGCACTATAGCTAGTCGGACTTGGGCTCATAATTACTGAGATGGTATGGTGACTCAGTCCCTACATGCCGATGTTCTATGGTCCCAAGCATAGTTCTGTTTCTGAGCAGAATCCCTGCAACACTTTCTCTTGTTTGGGAATGTATTTGGGTATGTAAAAACAAGCAGAATAGAATTTCTGTACTACTACTACTTTCCTTTAAAATTTGCAAGAAAACCAATACTTTCCTCGCAATGTTAATGAGGTTTGAAAAGTGCATAACAATTTCTGCACGCAAAGCTGACAGCCTTGAGGAATTTAAAACAGTGGTGTGCAATGATGCATTCAGAATACATAGTTTGTGTGTTAGCTCTGTATAATTATAATGCCTGCCTATTATGTTCTGCTGTTTTCGTTAGAAAAGACCTGAAGCGCTGAGATATAAATTGCATTAGCTTTGTCAAAATTATCTGTCCAGCAAGTGGAACCTTGTAATTCCCTGCACAGTGAGGTGCTTCAATATAGTGACTCTTCTATGACCTCCCACGGTGATTGCATCATACTCAGGATACTGATGTGTTCTCCTATATTGTTTTTAATGCTAATCGTGAGTCCAGAAGGTTATGTGAAATCATTTTTTCCATCTATGGTCTAAGGTTCTGAACAAAAATGTCATGCAGTTTGTATCTTAAGACAGCTCAAATGGTGGGGTTTCAGTTGCAGATAGCTGTGGGCAATTAAATGGTGACACTGTCATATCTTTACAGGGATAACTTAGCTTTTGTTTCCTTTAAAGTCAATGTAAACTGTACTGTTACGTTTTCTAATTTTACTATGTTATTTTAGGATGTACCAAAAGAACACAGGATTTTTAATTTTCATATTGATCTACAAAAATCTTGAATCCAATGTATCAGCTACAACTATATTGTGAAGGTAATTATATAAAGGTAAGCACAGATATACAATTATTCTTAACTCCACATCTATTTGTCTTGACAATATATGTATCTACAAGGTATGTAAATCAACTAATACTCTTGCTCTAGAGTGCTGATACAGAGCTTCAGCCCAGCAATGAACTGACCACCAGTTTTAATCGTTTCCTTAACTTGCAAGTCAATAATCTCTGTACTGTGTGTCCTGTATTTACAGTGTATGGAACCACTCTGACTATTCGTTCATGCACTGTATTTAGTTTGCACATGGCAGGGTCATTGGCCATTGCATGCATGTGAAGAATAAGCAAAGGGTGTGGACAAGCAAGAGTTTAGGGAACACAATTCATGCCTAGTGAGTAGTGGCCACAGGCCATCATCTTGTGCTCTGGTTGTACTATATGAAGAGTAAAAAGACACAGGGCAAGTGAAGATTATCATTCGAGTAATGGATCTCAATCAATGAGAAGCTAAGAAAATGAGTTATTTGGTCTGATTTCTGCTCGTAATTAGGCCTTGTTTAATAAGTGTGACAGCCTCTTTGAATAATAGAAAGAAACTATATAAAGTAATCAAATTCATGAATTTATATAACACTCTGAACGTTGTCATTTTAACACTGCGAAGGGCAGCTTTCAGAACATGTTTTAAAAAGCAGTTTAAATTGAAACAACTTATTTTGTTAAATCATTCATACTAGCTGTAATAAATGGATTAAGTCATCACAATAAGCGTATTCCTGTTTGGAAACACATACAGAGGTAAAGATAGGTAGCTGTCAATAATGGTGGTGTTTTCTCCACAGGGGATCGAAGTACCTTCAAGTAGACCACAGGGGAAAAGCCCAAGTTGTCTGTCATGTCACTTAGAACCACAAAATCGAAAATGCGATCTAATGACAGGAACCAGTCTACATGAATATGTTGTTTATGCACCCCCCCCAATCATGTTTCCCTGCTAAACTGATCCCACACATAGGTTTCGCGAGGGCAGGAGACTCATAGGGGAGTATAGCACACCATTGCCCCACCTCATCAGTGTATCCTCCTTCCATATTTGAAAAGTCTGGTGTTCTACCAGGCACTCCCCTCCACAACCCTTATTAGTACCCCCACTCCTCCATATGCCGCACCATAATTGGCAACTTCCCTTCCCCATAACTCACAAAATATACCTAGTGTCCTACCACCATGTCATGCCACCCTTGTTAACACTATTGCCCAACCACGCCAATATTTTTTAAAAGTACCTGTCATCCTGCCACCATCCCCAGCGCCCTCTGAAACTCATTTGCCCAGACATCACCACCCTTCCTCACAACGCTCTGTGCGTTCCCTCCAACTTCTAGTCTGAAGCCACTCTTTCCATCTATGATGAGATAACTGTGGCAGCACTCAAACATTTCCTGCCAGCCATAAATCTGCAAAGATCCTTGTTGGACAGAAGACACTGAGGTAGGTGAGGCAAAAGTACCACCTACATTACTCCATCTCCCTCTGGTGTTTTGAGACCAGAAGGAGGTGGTAGAAAGTGGGTGAGATGCAGACAAGCAGCACCATCCCACCCTTCAATCAGATCTCTCGAAGCCCAGGGGAGCTGGAAAATATGTATCCACCAGAACACTGCATTAAGGTGTCTAACAGGGCTTCAAAACATTTGTATTCATGTCAATTTTCCAAGAACTTTTTTTTTTTTGTTGTGTGGATTTTTTATATAGTGCAAACTAGACCCGAAGGAATCAGAGCGCTTTACATGAGCACCAGTTATGTGACAGACACATTCATTTCTGTTAGGCACAGGGAGATTAAGTGATTTGCACAGAATCACAGAATGTTGAGCGTCCCTGCTGAGACTCGAACCCGGTTCCCCAGCTCCGAGGTCAACCGCACTAGCTGTTAGGCCACATTCTCTCCCCTTTAAAAATGATGTAACCAAGAGTAGTGTAATAATGTTCTGAAAGAGCCACTTATTTGCGGACGATCGACATCACATAAATAGCGAAGTAATCTTTTTTAAAACACACATTATATTTGCTTTAGAGTATGCCACTACATGGATGTTTCTTGACTTAATCTCAATATTTGAGCTGGTTGTTTTAGATAGCAAACATGTGTACTACACCTTAAGCAGTTTAACAGTGTCCAAAATGACAACCTTATAAAAGACAAAGTTGAACATCTATAAATAGGTTATTTTGATTCGACAAATCATAAAAGTGAGTATAAAATATAATGTATAAAAGATTTGCTAAGCATAGTAAACAAATACATACAGTGCAAAAAGAAATGGCAACAAATGTTATTCACATTCCACTTCTTCTTTAGTACAGGAGACTACACTATGGGAGGTACTCACTGTTGAGTACTGGAAAATGTACTATATGAAATCCATCATTATGTGTGACTGGCATCAGTATTAACATATATGATATTACAAGATATCAATGTGAGCCTACAGATAGCCAACAATACTCAAATGATGTGATTGTGCTCAGTGCTTAATTTGTAAGTGCTAGGGCTCTAGTCAGGAAGCCTCCACAGCTTGCACCGCCCATTGCCACTGCCAGCGTTGCCAATGACAGTACCTACAAAACTACTAAGCAGCACACTGCTACAAGTGTTACAATTCAGACTATTCCAAGCCCCCAAAGCTATAAATATGGCTTGGGCGGCAAGTATTACTTGTTTTAATGTATACTGAATTAATAAACAATTGCTGTTCTGCTCGTCTCTAAATTATACAAACAGCCCCACCATGTGGCAGCTGTCATAAGTGCTGGTGTTGACAATTAAAATGTGCCAGGACCGCAAACCACCTGCTCAAATTAAGCACTGATAGTGCTACCTTGCAATGTAATGTTAATGAGAGATTCTGAAACTCAGTTAAAGAGACATTCACAGATACAACAGGTACACGTGATTATAGGAGGTATTTGTCAGATGTTTATAGAACAATAGATTATGAAATAATTTTGAACTGGGTCAAGTTTTTGAGCAACATATACAAATATGTCTTTATGAAAGTAGATGCTTCCAAGCACAATTACTGCTTTCGTAAATTGATACTAAATTCAACAAAGTGCTTGATGGGCCCAGAAAGAATAATAAAGTAAATCTGAAGAATACAATTAGGCTCAGTACTGCAGCTGCAGAGAATTATGTAAACACACAGAAAGCTAATCCAAGCGGATATACAAAAAACATAAAATCTCTTTATCATGGTGGAACCATACCTCTGGAAAAATTGCAATTATTCTAACAACGAGGTTCAAGTGAGGCTTATTCTGCAATTAATCCAGCTGCCATCACTCCTGATCAATCTACATGATTCCATTCGTGGGGAAGGAAGATTTTGCCTTTCTTGGGATCCAGGGACTGGAATTCCATTTGTAAAACACTGCTAATGGCTAAAGATGCTCTTCTTAGAACATTCTGATGAAGATGCCAACCGGCTGGCTCAGCCAGTGTTGTGTTTTCCCAGTGCCTCTTGCGTTGCCTCACAGAGACATTCCATGCACTCCCATTTTTTCTGGTGTGTTGTCGGTGCCATTGTCTCATGAGTTATGTTTTTACATTCCTCTTTACAAAGCTTCAGGCCAACAAGCTCACAAGCAGTAAGACTACTCATTGATGCTACTGCCAGGCCAGTGGACAGGCCCATCCTACCAGCAGCATCAGGAAGGGACGAGCAGAATATGGACAATTGTCCAAGAGCCTGTCAACAGCCAGGGCATCCTACAGACTCCCACGTCATCGCCATGCTGTCACCAGAGTGTAAGATAATGCATGGTTGTCAACACCTCGGAAAGGGTGCCAACAAATACATCCTAAACCAACACCCAAACATCACAGAGAACATTGAAATGTATTAGAAAATAATAAGACATATTTCCAAAACTTCATTTACAACCAGGAAAACGTCAATACCAAATAACGAAGAAACGTGAATTATTAAGCTAGAGACCAAATAAAAATGTAGCAAATAACAAGCTGTCACGCTAAGCCGGTCTTTCCGCTTCCCTAAAAAAGAACATTAGAAACAATAAGACCAGTAAAATGCAAATGATTAAATAACTCCACAGTAGGTGCATGCTGCACGAATGTCACCCTCTTAGCAAAAATAATATTGAGATCAACAACGAAATGGCCCTATAAAAAGGGCATACACTCGCCCCACCCTTGAACAATTACAACCCCCATTACTCTAAACCACAAAACTAAAAAAAAGAGTTCAAAAGGCTGAGAGATTTGTCAACCAATAGATCTTCCCCATGGTATGAGTCTCCAGAGTATATTCAATGCTGCCTGGGATTGGCACCTAGCTGTCCTACCAATGAACTACCATCTTCAATAAAACTGAACAACAAACTAGGGAAAAGGGGCCTCAGAGAGTAGATGCAATCTCATTTCCTCTCCCTCTCAAACTGTCCCGAAAAATAAAAAGTCCCAAAGAAAAACCTGAAAAGAGAGTGGTAATGTCACAAATGACTTCTCTGCCTCCTCCAATCCTACCCAAATGAACCGGGATATAGCCAATGCCTCTTCCCGCCCTCCCCTACACACAAACAACCAACGTTATAACTAAAAGAGCCCATGTCACATCTCAAGCCACCTCCCTTCCTACTACTTTTTCAAGGGAATGACAGCCCCTCATGCAATGTACACAGCAACATCTACAATGTCCAGAATCCCGTCTTCAGACCAGTGGCAAATGCACTGCTGTCCCCATGATTCAGTACAACTGCAGCAGCATAGATGAATCCAACGAGCTAGGTAATAGTTCAAACACAATGAACACCAATAATACTATGCTGATGGTGTCAACAAGACCGAAAGAACTAGCGCAATCTACTCTCCAGGTGCAACCATCCACACCACCACAGTCAATAGAAAATGCAACACTTCCATGGTACCGCACCACAACATTGGATTAAAGGAAGGACTGTAAAGCAAGCAAAAGATAGAAAGCTAGTCACTAGGTTTGATAACACTGCATAAGACTAGAATGAGTGTAGGCCAACCGTGCAGCATAGTAAAAATCCTTTTCTCAATAGGTAAAGACTTTAATGTAAGTTGTAGTATCTCACCAATTGTGTAGTATCTCTTGAGCTCCCACCGGCGTGGATTGCGTCGCTGTGCATTGGCAGTGTTATTCTGCTCTTCCTCAGAAGCAGTTGTTTTGGTCACTGGCACTACCTTACTGGCTTGTGGTACTTGTGCATCTGCCAGAGGGTTGTATCCTGGTGCAGCAATATCCACAGATTGGGACTTTTTCTTCAACCTACATGTGACAGAAACAGAATTTCCGGTAAATATATATTTGTTTTGTATACCTCAAAAGAGGACATTGTTAACCACTGTCACTGCAAAAAAAATTCTAGATTCCAATTTCGTAAACATTTATACTGTATTCTCTAAGTGCCCAACTGTCCCATTAATTTGTAGAGTAGGCAGAAACCTAACTGAACCCTGACACTCACTTCTACAATAACATCACTGCAAATCTGGTATTGTTCCCCTTAAGTCTAACCCGCTGTTGTTTAGAACAACTTTCCTAACCTCGAAAAACTTACTACACAACTGTTCGCTAACCTGGCATAAATATGTATGCGCTGCACAAATTACTTACTTTGTTAAAAACTCAAAAATCCAGGATTCTTCACGTTATGCCCCCTTCTGAGCTTAAAAACCCATATTGGGCCCCAGTGCAGTATTACTGCATTAATTTTCCTCAGGCACTCAGAATATGGACCTAACTTTGGAACGGGGAGTACACTGGGGCATGGAACATGTGACCAGGAAAACTTTGACACAGTGCAACACCAGGTAAACAAATGCAAAATATATGACACAAGGACAAAGGATTAGAAAGCAAGTGAGTTTCACAGGGCGAGCAGAGGACGGATGAATTCCAATTACAAGAAGACAAGACACAAGTAGTTTGAGTGGTGCTGACCCCGTCAGAGCAAATCATACTAACACACACCCCCCGACAAGAATCAGAACACTGCAAAGATTGTTGGAAGAGTACACTGATCCCGAACAGCCAGAAGTCGAGACTTCCCAAACAGTACACAATTGGTGCTGTAGCTGACATGAGTTAGGAGGAGGAGGGCCTCAAGATGCAATGCAACCCCCCTGGAGAGAAACCCACAGGAAAAAACTTTGACACAGTAAACACTTGTGTTAATTATGTTATATGAACGAAAGACCCCTGAATCATTATAGAATGTCAACATAGAGAAACTCGTCACTCTGCAAACCACTTCACCCACACTTACAAAGAACAGGGAGTTTCATTTGCACCTCAGATCAGAGAACCTCCATAAGGCAAACCCACAATAGAAGACAGCAGCTGCTCAAGAACCTACAGTGTCCTGAGACCAATGAGTTGGTTACTACACAAGACATGTTAGGTAACATATGTAAAAATGCCTAAGCATAAAGGACACTTAAACAAGCAGGTCCTGATTCACACGTAATCCGGCGAAGCTGCAGAACTCTAGGAATCAAAGAATGCCTGCTACAATTTGCATAGATTTCCTTTGTAAGAGAATCCTCAAAAATCATCTGGATTGCACATGGAAATCTACACAAATCATAGATGTTTATCCGTATGACTAACCTTATACGGGTGGATTTTTCACTGGTGGAAAACCTGTCACACATTATTGTGCATTTGGAGCTCAAATGCACCTAAACTCTTTGTCCATTTTCCTCCACAGGATAGCATTTGTCTCTTCGAAGGCTGCCCATGTGCCACAGCCCTATGGGGTGTCTCTAAAATCTTCACGCCCAACACACCAGCCTTGCAGTAACATTAGTTACATAAATTAGGCATGAGTTCCACTAGGAAGGTTTAGGAACACCCACAGTGTTATTACGTAGTTTGTGTTCACTGGCTTCTCAGTGTAAACCCCCTGCTCCTCCACTGGTGAGTCACACATTCCTGACCGTATTTTTTTTTATTTTACAATTTTACAGAGTTTTATACAGCGCGAATGTGAGAAGTTGGCCTGGTATATGCTGTCCACTAATTATAGTGGGCACCTTGCACCAGTCCAAACAACCCCTTATTGGAGATAGGTTAAAGACAACCTTATTGAAAGCTATCCTAGTGGTAGCTATGGAGAGCAGCCTTCAGGCTAAGTCTTGAAGGAATGTAAAGCAGCTTGTTTTACCAGTCTATAATCTCTTGAGTGACCAAATGAAAGAGCACCACACCAGGTATATATTCAAAATATATGTATTTATTGCTAAACACACCCCTCTAGTCTCTTTATGAGGCTAGAGTTCGAAGTACATAAGTTAGAAGTTACTTAAACACAGTAATAGCACAAATACACGTTTGGGCCCTAGGGGCGTACCAAACCATATACCAATAAAGTGGTATAAGAACCACGACTGAACTAGACACTAGGCCTAGAGCCTCTAGAAGTGCTTGACCACAAGGAACCACCCAAGGTAGTGACACAGGGGACCCACGGGAGACGCGTGCAGTGTAAATACACAACCGCGATACGCCGTTGACTTCTATGGAGAAAGTCGTGATCGGGAAATTAGAGAAAAGGGACACTTAAAGAGGACTTGGACCAAACCCTTTGAGATCTAGGACTTTGAAGAGTCTCTACCCACGGGAGCACCGGAGTACTCGTGTTACCTCACCCAGGGAAGCCGGGTGCATAGGTGCCTTTCGGGGTCGGGTTTCGTCGTCGATTTGAATGGCGATCTGCTGCAAAGTGCTGCTGGCGACCAAGTGGAAAGTGTCCGGGTGGATCCAAGAGTGGATCGGAGTTCTGAAGAACCTGAAAGCAGAGGGGACAGAGTCTGGGTCACTAGCCAGTGACCAGGAAGGCGATGGACAGATGCCCACCGATGTCGAGTGCTTCAGGTGCGTTGACGGTCGTCTTGACTCTTCAGCCACGAGGTCCAGGAGGCGTTGTTGGCGACCAGGAGCAGGATTCGGGCTGGTACACAATGTCTGTCGAGTGCTGAGGTGTCGGCGACCGGATTGGACCCAACAAGCCTTGGCAACGGCAAGTCTCGATGCAGAGGAAGATCGTCGATGGTGCAGACCAGCAAGGTCTGGGGAACTCACCCAGCAAGGGTAAGTGAGGGCAGGCCTGGAGCAACCAGGATGCCAAGTTAGAAAAAGATTGGCCTTCGTTAAGGGCTACTAGCCAATGGGCTAGCGACCGCGAAGGAGCCTCGTGACGCCGCACGTGGATCTGGCTCACAGGACACTCGTGGAGTGGAGGCCAGTGATCTTCGGTGCAGTTGGTGCTGGAGGCTAGGGCTACTCGGAGCCCAAAGCACGACTTCGGGAGAGACCCAGAAGAGGATGCACTTGCAAATGTGCTCGGTGTCCAGGGGTCACGGTCTCAAGTCACCCACGATAGCCACGGGCCTCAGCTTTGCTGGGTACTCAGGGTAGCCTCGGGGAAGTCTGAGAATCCACCTCTGGTGATGAGATGACTTCGGCGTCCGGCGGGAGCTTCAGAAATGCGAACTGGACAGATGCTTCTTTGGTGCCTGCCAAGCAGGGGAGTCACTCCTTGACCCCAAGGGAGATTCTTCTGTCCTCTAATCGTGAGTAGAGCATCGAAGGTCCAGGATTCAGTTTCAGAGTTTCATCCAGGGATAATCTAAAGTCCTAAGGACTGGGTTCCTATACTTAAACTAAGGATAGGGGTTGGACTACTCTGTGGCCCCACCTATGGGTGGGTCAGGGCAGAGGGGTGGCTACACCCCTTTCCCTTTGTCCAGTTTTCGCCAAAGCAGGGGCTGCCAGCCCCTGATCCGGTTTGAACTGGGGTATGCACAGGGACACCAAATGTGCCCCCAGTGCAGGACTTCAAAGCACCCGAAAGTGCTCCCGCCCAGCCCCAATACACATTATCCTGTCTGGGGAGGTGGTCACACCTCCCTGGGACAGGAAACCTATTGTCCAGGCCTCCCTGCCAGAGTTTCGTCCAGCAGCAGGAGGCCAGACTCGTGTCTGTGGCAGCAGCATCCATTTTGTGATGCCAGGGCTTTGGAAAGAAGTTACCGGCCAGGCCAGGGTTAACATGTCTCTCCCTCTAGAAGGGTGGAATGCTACCCCCGCCACCAGAATTGGCGGGGGTAGTATTCCAAGATGTTTGACACCAAACACGACATGTTTAGGTGCAGCCATTCCAAAGTTAGCATTTAACGCGAGGTTATAATGCGCTTAAGAGTATATGGTCAGGCTGCACTACAAACAGCATCAGAGAAGGGTCTCCGAACGCTGCAGAGGGGCCCTGCTCATGCAGGGGCACCCTCTCACATAGGAACCATGCACTCTGCCTTTAGGATTGATAAGGCCTGCCTTAGGAGTGACTTATAGGTTTATATGTGTGTATGTATTTAGTGATATAGGTAACCTATATCACAGTAAGGGGTGCATGCACCACCATACCCAGGCTGCAGTAGCAGACCTGTGGTGTCAGTTTGAATGGCCTTCCAGGGGTGGCATAATACATGCTGCAGCCCCTGGTAGGCCTCTGAGGTACCTATGCCCTTGGTACATAGTATACCATATACTAGGGACTTATAAGGGCACTCCAGATTCCAATCAGTGATGTGCCTAAGGCACATGGAAACCATTTTAGAGAGGAAGCAGCTAGGCTGGGGTTCTGATTAGCAGGGCCCCAGCCAGACTAATGTCGAAAAACAGTGAAGCATCAGCAAAAAGTGGGGGTACCCATGTGAAGCAGATCCTACTCTCTTACACAACACCCCCCCCCAAATGTAGGGACATTAAACTAACCTTGCCCAGTTAAGTCTTCATGTTCTAAGTGGAAGTACCTAGAGAGTCCATCTGCATTGGCATGGTTACTCCCAGGTCTATGTTCCACTGTAAAGTCCATCCCCTGTAGGGAAATGGACCACCTAAGCAGTTTGGGGTTTTCACCCTTCATTTGTTTTAGCCATAAGAGGGGCTTATGGTCTGTCTGAACCAGGAAGTGGGTACCAAACAAGTATGGCCTCAACTTCTTCAGAGCCCAGACCACAGCAAAGGCCTCCCTCTCTATGGCTGACCAACGTTTCTCTCTAGGGGTCAGCCTTCTGCTAATGAAAGCTACTGGCTGATCCTGACCTTCTTCATTCAATTGTGACAGTACAGCCCCTACCCCCAATTCAGATGCATCAGTTTGAACAATGAACTTCTTGGAGTAATCAGGACTCTGTAGAATGGGAGCAGTGCACATGGCCTGCTTCAGGTCATCAAATGCCTTTTGACAGCTAACTGTCCACTGAACCTTTTGGGCATTTTTTTAGAAGTTAATTCATTCAGGGGTGTTACTATTGATCCATACCCCTTGACAAATCTCCTATAGTACCCAGTCAGGCCTAAGAAGGCTCTCACCTGAGTCTGGGTAGTGGGAGCAGTCCAGTCCATGATAGTCTGGATCTTGCTCTGCAAAGGTTGAACCTGGCCTCCACCCACAAGGTGGCCCAGGTACACAACCTGACTCTGCCCTATCTGGCACTTAGTGGCCTTGATAGTCAGGCCTGCCTTTTGCAGGGCCTGTAAAACATTCCTGAGGTGGACCAGGTGATCCTCCCAGGTGGAGCTAAAGACAGCAATATCATCTAGATATGCTGCACTATAGGCTTCCAGACCTGTGAGAACTGTATTCACCAACCTCTGGAAAGTGGCAGGTGCATTCTTCAGACCAAAGGGCATTACCACAAATTGATAATGCCCACTAGGGGTTGAGAATGCTGTTTTGGGCTTTGCAGTATCAGCTAGTCTGATCTGCCAGTAGCCAGCTGTCAAGTCAAATGTGCTGAGATATTTGGCTGAGGCCAAAGTATCTATGAGCTCATCTGCCCTTGGTATTGGATGGGCATCAGTCCTAGTGACTGCATTGAGACCCCTGTAGTCCACACAAAACCTCATCTCTCTTTTTCCACCACTGGTGTGAGGTTTTGGTACAAGGACCACTGGACTAGCCCAAGGGCTATCTGAGGGTTCAATAACTCCCAATTCCAAAATTTTCTGGACTTCAGTACTGATACAGTCCCTGACATGGTCAGGTTGCCTATAAATCTTGTTTTTAATAGGCAGACTGTCCCCAGTGTCCACTTCATGAGTGCACCAGGTGGTCTGACTGGGTGTCAGTGAAAACATATGTCTAAACTGATTGAGAACTTGCCTGCAATCAGTTTGTTGCTGGGTAGTGAGGCTGCCTGCCAAGGCTACACCATCAACTGACCCATCGTCAGGGTTCTGTGAGAGCAGGTCAGGGAGTGGGTCACTCTCTTCCTCCTGCCCTTCAACAGTAGCCATGAGCAAGCCCATGTCTGCCCTGTCCACATATGGGTTTAACCTGTTGACATGGAGAACCCTGTGGGGACTCCTGGGTGTTCCTAGGTCTACTAAGTAAGTGACCTCACCCTTCTGCTCAACAATAGTGTGGGGTCCACTCCATTTGTCCTGGAGAGCTGCTGGGGCCACTGGCTCCAACACCCACACCTTCTGTCCTGGCTGGTAAACAGTCAGAACAGCCTTTTGGTCATGCCAGGCCTTTTGAAGTTCCTGGCTAGCCTCAAGGTTTTTGGTTGCCTTTTTCATATACTCAGCCATCCTGGAGCGGAGACCAAGTACATAGTCCACTATATCTTGCTTTGGGGGCTTGAGAGGTAACTCCCATCCTTCCTTCACCAAGCACAGTGGACCCCTCACAGGGTGGCCAAACAGAAGTTCAAAAGGGCTGTAACCAACCCCTTCTGAGGCACCTCCCTATATGCGAATAAAAGGCAGGGCAAGAGTATGTCCCATCTACGCCTAAGCTTTTCTGGGAGCCCTTTAATCATGCCCTTCAAGGTTTTGTTGAATCTCTCAACTAAACCATTGCATTGTGGGTGATAGGGTGTGGTGAACTTATAAGTCACTCCACACTCCTTCCACATTGCTTTTAAGTACCCAGACATGAAGTTAGTACCCCTGTCTGATACTACCTCCTTAGGAAAGCCCACTCTTGAGAAAATTCCCAGGAGGGCCCTTGCCACCACAGGTGCTGTAGTGGTCCTGAGGGGAATAGCTTCTGGGTACCTGGTGGCATGATCCACTACCACCAGGATAAACCTGTGCCCAGAGGCTGTTTGGGGATCCATGGGACCAACAATGTCAATCCCTACCCTTTCAAAGGGCACCCCCACCACAGGTAGTGGTATCAGGGGGCCTTTGTAGTGCCACCTGCCTTGCCACTGGCTTGGCAGGTTACACAGGAGCGACAAAACTCCTTGCTGTCTTCAGACATGTGGGGCCAGTGAAAGTGAGGGACAAGTCTGTCCCAAGTCTTGTTCTGGCCCAGGTGACCTGCTAAGGGAATATCATGGGCTAGGGTCAATAGGAAGCCCCTGAACTTCAGAGGTATAACCAACCTCCTGGTAGCACCAGGCTTGGGGTCTCTACTCTCTGAGTACAGGAGTCCATCATCCCAATACACTGTATGGGGACCACTAGCTTTCCCAGCAGCCTCAGCAGCAGCTTGCTGTCTGAGGGGTTCAAGGGAGGGGCAGCTCTGCTGCTCCTGGCTCAGATCTGCCCTAGAAGGTCCCCCTGTCCCCAAGAACTCAACCTGGTCAGGTTCAAGTTCCTCTGGGACAGTTCCTTCTTCAGGGCTGAGATCATCCCCCTCAAGGGACTGATCTTCCTCCTGAGCCAAGGGGAAGGCACTGCCTTAACCCTACTACTCCTCCTCTTGGAAGGCACTTGGTCCATTCTTCCAGAATCCAAGGCCTGTTCAGTGCTAGACATTTTGGCTTGTGACCTGGTCACAGCAAACACATCTGCAGGGATCCCCAGCATTTCTGCATGGGTCCTGAGCTCCACTTCTGCCCAAGCAGAAGTCTCTAAGTCATTGCCAAGCAAGCATTCGACTGGTAGGTTTGCACTCACCACAACCTTCTTAAGGCCAGTTACCCCTCCCCAGGAGAAGTTAACAACTGCCAGAGTATGGTCTGTTCTGACATTGCTAGCATTGGTCACTTGGTACATCTCACCAAGTATAACTTGCCCAGGATTCACAAGGTCTTGTGTCACCATTGTGACACTTGCCCCTGTGTCCCTAAATGCCAAAGCCTCACGTCCATTGATTAAAGGCTGTTGTCTGTACTTGCCCAGATTACTGGGACTCACAGAGGAGGTCACATCCATGCCTCCATCACAGACTAACACAGCCTGAGTCAGTTCTCTGACTAGGTCAGAGCCCAACTCAGTACCCAGGGTGAACCCTACTAAACCCTTGGCTGGAGCACTCCCACCAACTGTACTAGGGGGAACAGGTGCCTTAGGGGCATTGGTGGGTGCTGGACTGGAGTCTATGGACTTGGTGCAATCACTGGTCCAGTGGGTCTTTTGCTTACAGACCTTGCACCATGGTTTTCTTTGGCCTTTCCCTTTGTTAGACTGTGAATCCCCACCAGAAGAAGATTTTTGGGGGCCTGATGAAGACTTTTGATCTTTACCCTTCTCCCCACCCTTTTCAGAGTTCTTAGCATCTTGCTTCTTGGTTTCCCCACCTTGGTTCTGTACCTTCTGCTTCACCCTGGTTCTGACCCATTTGTCTGCCTTCTTTCCCAATTCTTGGGGAGAGGTCAGATCAGAGTCTACCAGGTATTGATGCAACAGCTGATTTTGACAGTTATTAAGAATCTGCTCCCTCATTATCAGATTGTACAATCCTGAGAAGTCACACACCTTACTGCCCATCAACCAGCCTTCCAGAGCCTTGGCAGAACAATCCACATAGTCTACCCAGTCTTGAGTCTGTGCTTTTGGGTATCTCTGAACTTCAACCTGTACTGTTCAGTGGTTAGGCCAAACCCATCAATAAGAGCACTCTTCAAGACCTTGTAATTATCAGCATCCTCCTCTCTAACAGTGAGGAGCTTATCTCTACCTTTGTCTGCAAAGGAGAGCCACAAGATTGCTGCCCACTGCTCCTGAGGGACCTTCTGTACCTTACAGGCCCTCTCTAGAGCAGTTATCCACTTGTGGATGTCATCCCCATTCTGATAGGGAGGGACAATCTTGCTCAGGTTCCTATGGTCATAGGACCTTTCCCTATCTCTAGGGACATGGCTGCCACCATGGGACTCTAGTCCCAACTTTCTTCTCTCTCTAAAGAGATCTAGGGACTCCCTGTCTATGGCTAGTTGCTTCTTTTGAGTTCAAGCTGAGCTTCCTCATATTGAACCAGCCTCTTTCTTCTCTCATGAGAGGATTCCCTCCTATGAGATGAGACAGAGCTCCCTATTGAGGTGCCAGAGTGGTTAGACTCCTGAGAAGAAGACCTAGACCTTCTGGGCACACTCACAATCCTTCCTGGGGGACAAAGAGGGCCTCATTCTGATCATCCTCTTCATCTTCCTCAGGAGGGGTTGGATTATCCAGGTCAGGGCCATTGTCGCCCTCCTGGCCAGTTTCAGAGGGGGGCTGGGGGTACTGGTACCCCTGGTCCCTTCCTCATCTTCTGCCCCACCCTCAGCTCCTACCCCTTCAGTCCCCAAGGGCTTACTAAGGTCATAAGCCACCAACAACTCCTTGAGGTGTTGGGTGGTGGGGCTTTGGCCTGTCCTTATTTTTCTCAAGTTGCATAAAGCTCTCAATTCCAAGAATGGGAGTGTATCATACTTGGAGGGTGGAAGCTCAATGGCTTCCTGCAAGGATTCTTTAGATCCTACCCTTAAAGACATTACTAGTGTGGTGTGGTGTATGCACTACCTACTCTAGTGTGGCCTACTAAACTCTCTTGAGTTGTAGAAAGGGTTGTGCTATCCCTTAACACACAACTCTAAGTTCAGTAGAACTTACTGTATTCTAAGCTTAAATTATATGTACCTTAGGTACCTTTAGTGGTTTTCAGTTGATCAATTCAATTGAGATTATCTGGTAAAACAATAGCAAGCTGGAATCCCACACGCTGCACACCAATGTGAGAAGTTGGCCTGGTATATGCTGTCCACTAATTATAGTGGGCACCTTGCACCAGTCCAAACAACCCCTTATTGGAGATAGGTTAAAGACAACCTTATTGAAAGCTATCCTAGTGGTAGCTATGGAGAGCAGCCTTCAGGCTAAGTCTTGAAGGAATGTAAAGCAGCTTGTTTTACCAGTCTATAATCTCTTGAGTGACCAAATGAAAGAGCACCACACCAGGTATATATTCAAAATATATGTATTTATTGCTAAACACACCCCTCTAGTCTCTTTATGAGGCTAGAGTTCGAAGTACATAAGTTAGAAGTTATTTAAACACAGTAATAGCACAAATACACGGTTGGGCCCTAGGGGCGTACCAAACCATATACCAATAAAGTGGTATAAGAACCACGACTGAACTAGACACTAGGCCTAGAGCCTCTAGAAGTGCTTGGACCACAAGGAACCACCCAAGGTAGTGACACAGGGGACCCACGGGAGACGCGTGGAGTGTAAATACACAACCGCGATACGCCGTTGACTTCTATGGAGAAAGTCGTGATCGGGAAATTAGAGAAAAGGGACACTTAAAAGAGGACTTGGACCAAACCCTTTGAGATCTAGGACTTTGAAGAGTCTCTACCCACGGGAGCACCGGAGTACTCGTGTTACCTCACCCAGGGAAGCCGGGTGCATAGGTGCCTTTCGGGGTCGGTTTTCGTTGTCGATTTGAATGGCGATCTGCTGCAAAGTGCTGCTGGCGACCAAGTGGAAAGTGTCCGGGTGGATCCAAGCATCCAGGCATCTGTCCATCGCCTTCCTGGTCACTAGCCAGTGACCAGGAAGGCGATGGACAGATGCCCACCGATGTTGAGTGCTTCAGGTGCGTTGACGGTCGTCTTGACTCTTCAGCCACGATGTCCAGGAGGCGTTGTCTGCGACCAGGAGCAGGATTCGGGCTGGTACACGATGTCTGTCGAGTGCTGAGGTGTCGGCGACCGGATTGGACCCAACAAGCCTTGGCAACGGCAAGTCTCGATGCAGAGGAAGATCGTCGATGGTGCAGACCAGCAAGGTCTGGGGAACTCACCCAGCGAGGGTAAGTGAGGGCAGGCCTGGAGCAACCAGGATGCCAAGTTAGAAAAAGATTGGCCTTCGTTAAGGGCTACTAGCCAACGGGCTAGCGACCGCGAAGGAGCCTCGTGACGCCGCACGTGGATCTGGCTCACAGGACACTCGTGGAGTGGAGGCCAGTGATCTTCGGTGCAGTTGGTGCTGGAGGCTAGGGCTACTCGGAGCCCAAAGCACGACTTCGGGGGAGACCCAGAAGAGGATGCACTTGCAAATGTGCTCGGTGTCCAGGGGTCACGGTCTCAAGTCACCCACGATAGCCACGGGCCTCAGCTTTGCTGGGTACTCAGGGTAGCATCGGGGAAGTCTGAGAATCCACCTCTGGTGATGCGATGACTTCGGCGTCCGGCGGGAGCTTCAGAAATGCGAACCGGACAGATGCTTCTTTGGTGCCTGCCAAGCAGGGGAGTCACTCCTTGACCCCAAGGGAGATTCTTCTGTCCTCTAATCGTGAGTAGAGCGTCGAAGGTCCAGGATTCAGTTTCAGAGTTTCGTCCAGGGATAATCTAAAGTCCTAAGGACTGGGTTCCTATACTTATACTAAGGATAGGGGTTGGACTACTCTGTGGCCCCACCTATGGGTGGGTCAGGGCAGAGGGGTGGCTACACCCCTTTCCCTTTGTCCAGTTTGCGCCAAAGCAGGGCCTGCCAGCCCCTGATCCGGTTTGAACTGGGGTATGCACAGGGACATCAAATGTGCCCCCAGTGCAGGACTTCAAAGCACCCGAAAGTGCTCCCGCCCAGCCCCAATACACATTATCCTGTCTGGGGAGGTGGTCACACCTCCCTGGGACAGGAAACCTATTGTCCAGGCCTCCCCTGCCGGAGTTTCGTCCAGCAGCAGGAGGCCAGACTCGTGTCTGTGGCAGCAGCATCCATTTTGTGATGCCAGGGCTTTGGAAAGAAGTTACCGGCCAGGCCAGGGTTAACATGTCTCTCCTCTAGAAGGGTGGAATGCTACCCCCGCCGCCAGAATTGGCGGGGGGTAGTATTCCAAGATGTTTGACACCAAACACGACATGTTTAGGTGCAGCCATTCCAAAGTTAGCATTTAACGCGAGGTTATAATGCGCTTAAGAGTATATGGTCAGGCTGCACTACAAACAGCATCAGAGAAGGGTCTCCGAACGCTGCAGAGGGGCCCTGCTCATGCAGGGGCACCCTCTCACATAGGAACCATGCACTCTGCCTTTAGGATTGATAAGGCCTGCTTTAGGAGTGACTTATAGGTTTATATGTGTGTATGTATTTAGTGATATAGGTAACCTATATCACAGTAAGGGGTGCATGCACCACCTTACCCAGGCTGCAGTAGCAGACCTGTGGTGTCAGTTTGGATGGCCTTCCAGGGGTGGCATAATACATGCTGCAGCCCCTGGTAGGCCTCTGAGGTACCTATGCCCTTGGTACATAGTATACCATATACTAGGGACTTATAAGGGCACTCCAGATTCCAATCAGTGATGTGCCTAAGGCACATGGAAACCATTTTAGAGAGGAAGCAGCTAGGCTGGGGTTCTGATTAGCAGGGCCCCAGCCAGACTAATGTCGAAAAACAGTGAAGCATCAGCAAAAAGTGGGGGTACCCATGTGAAGCAGATCCTACTCTCCTACAGCGAACTTGACCCGAATCGGGTATCAGAGCGTTTTACATAGCACCAGTTGCATTACATGAGGACACATTCATTAGGTCTCGCCTACGCAGCGCGCATGCGCTGTATAGGAGGAGACCTCTTGAAATCGATTCTCTTTTTAGGCCAAAAACGTGCACGCATTGCATTGCTTTCAATGGCAACGCGTGCACGTTTGGCGATTCCCTTGCGGGAGCGAGCTTTGGCGACATTTGTTTGTAAATAACTTGCAAACAGATGGTGCCCCATGCTCGCTCCCGCAAGGGAAACGCTGTGTGTGCTTTTGGCCGCACTCCCCCCACTGCATGCACGAGTACTGTTTCACTTTCGCGGCCGCGGGGCCGCGCTTGTGTTTCAGCGCTTGTTTAGGACTTGTGCCCTGATTATATGTTTATCAGAAAACAGTAACTGGCTTCTACTGAAATGTATACTTTTTATACATTCGAAGCGTAAATACAGGATTTAAAAACACTGATTGTTACGGGGTGCGATTAGAAACTCTTCTACAAAAAGGAAAATATAACTAGACCGCAACCAAGTAAGTGAGCATAGCCACAATGTCAAAGAGTCACAGAGTTCTGCGTTCCTCTTTTAGATCCGGGTTTGACTATCCCGGGACATTGGATACTTTCTGTGTTTTCTTTCCTTCATTAAAGATGGTATACGGTCTCTCGGTATCAATTGTGGGAGAATTTCATTTATAAGAGCCCGGATGCCTGCCTGATAAGCCACCACGGTTTTCCTGTTTTTGAAAACGTGTTTTCGGATAGCGAACACCGAATTTAGGCTTAGTAAAACAATACAAACTACACTCGCACCCTTGAAAGTCTGCTTCATATTTATTCATTGATATCCCTGGGGGACTGGGAGGGAGGTGGGGGATGCAATGGCATCCTTGAATTCTTTAAACACGCCATTGGGGTGCATTTACAACGTCCACTTAGTTTGACTGAGCTGCTAGGACTAACGTTTGTACGTTTGTAAAATACAAAGTTTAAACGTGAATACTTACTGTGAGCAAAAGCAGGCAACGCCGTAAACGGATCATTTCAAGCAGCAGTTATACAATTTGAGGAAGAATAAAACTTCTCATTGCACCGGTAGATACTGTACTGCTGGATGAATACTTTCGTTTTCACTTTCTCAGAGCCCGCCCCTGACTGTTGACTCATTGGAAAGTCCCTATCACGTGTGTTTACCGGTTTTATTCGCATCGAAGGAGTTTCCTGCTTCGCCTTGAGATGCATGGAGACTGCCTGTGATTAGAAAGCATCTTTGCCAACGTCTGTCATTGTCTAAATAATAAGTGAATGGAAAACTATGTATGGCTAACGATAATAGGCTCATTTGTGGGTAGGCCTGCCTGCAAAAGTAGAATACAGCCAAATGCATGCTTGTGGGTATTCAATTCAATTCAAAAGAGCTTTATTCGGTATGAACAACAACCATAAAAGCAAAAAGCATTGGCATAGCCAATAGGTCTCGCCTTTGGGACCTTATAAGTATTTAGTTATGCAGCACAATATCCTTGGTGCAACAACATCAACTGTTGCATGGCTAAACACTTATAAGGTCCCAAAGGCGAGACCTATTGGCTATGCCAATGCTTGTTTTTGTTAGGCACGGGGAGATTAAGTGACTTGCCCAGAATCACAGGATGTTCAGTGTCATTGCTGAGACTCGAACCCAGTTCCCCAGATTCGAGGTCGACCGCCCTAGCCGTTAGGCCAACTCCTCTCCCAATTATCCCTTACATTTAGTACTGCAGAATATCTGCAGTATCTGTGGCCCAAATGCAGATCTTGCTTCTGTGAATCAGGAAATGTATGCCTCCAGAGAACTCTACATGTGCACGTAAATGTAACCTAGATGAACAAAAACGTTTGTGAATGAGGTCCTCAGTAAGCTGATAGAATAGCTTATGCGGATAATGCCCTCTGAAGAAACCTGTGTGCGTGTAACCTGAATGACCTGGATTTACACAACAGCCTCATATAGTAACAAGCAAGCCTAGGTATGAACGAATCAACTATCAAGCAAACCTTGCATCATTCTATCCTCCTTTCATTCTTCCTTGTTGCACCATTGTAGGATCACAAATCTGATTAGTATAGGCATTGTATATGGGTCACTACATCAGCATTCACGTGATATTTGTCGAGGGAGTAAGTTAACCTCTAATGCTGTAAAATTGGATGAGAACTCAGTGGCTCAATTATAGAGGGCTACTTCAGGGAGCTGGGTGACGGAGGACCCCATACTCTGTGTTTTTTTGATAGACCTCCTCCTTAATTTATGCTTTTACTTTAAACTGGTCTCTTTAACCTACCATGCCATTCTTGTGAGATAACAGAGCTCCTATTTATTTTTCTCTGCGGGTTTGCAAAACATTCTTCTGTTGCTCGATTCACAAAGAGGCTCCACAGTCATGGCCGAGGCTCTGCAGTCATGGCAGAGGCTCCACAGTCGTGGCGGGGGCTCCACAGTCATGGCGGAGGCTCCGCAGTCATGGTGGAGGCTCCGCAGTCATGGCAGAGGCTCCACAGTCGTGGCAGAGGCTCCACAGTCGTGGCAGAGGCTCCACAGTTGTGGCAGAGGCTCCACAGTCGTGACGGAGGCTCCACAGTCATGGCGGAGGCTCCATAGTCGTGGCAGAGGCTCCACAGTCGTGGCAGAGGTGCCGCAGTCGTTGCAGAGGCTCCACATTCGTGGCAGAGGCTCCACAGTCGTGGCAGAGGCTCCACAGTAATGGCAGAGGCGCCGCAGTCATGGCAGAGGCTCCACAGTCGTGGCGGAAGCTCCAGAGTCGTGGCAGAAGCACCACAGTCGTGGCAGAGGCTCCACAGTCGTGGCAGAGGCTCTGCAGTCGTGGCAGAATCTCCACAGTCGTGGCGGAGGCTCCACAGTTGTGGCGGAGGCTCCACAGTCGTGGCAGAGGCGCCGCAGTCGTGGCAGAGGCTCCGCAGTCGTGGCAGAGGCGCCGCAGTCGTGGCAGAGGCTCCACAGTCGTGGCAGAGGCTCCACAGTCGTGGCAGAGGCGCCGCAGTCGTGGCAGAGGCTCCACAGTCGTGGCAGAGGCACCGCAGTCATGGCAGAGGCTCCACAGTCATGGCAGAGGCTCTGCAGTCGTGGCGGAGTCTCCACAGTCGTGGCGGAGGCTCCACAGTCGTGGCGGAGGCTCCACAGTCGTGGCAGAGGTATCTCTGCACTCGTGGCGGAATCTCTGCACGGCGCACTGCATAGAGTGTGCTGCGCGGAGATTCCACTACGCCTGCGGAGGCTCTTTGTGAATCGGGCTCTGTGTGTTTACTGAAATCTCACCCCACTGGGACCCATTGGGTCTGTTGTTAGGACGCACAAAGTACGTTCCTCCCCTCCCTCCGTGTAGCCTGAGTACAACATTTCCTCCATCATCTATACTCCCTTCCATTTGAACATGCAAATAACATTACCATTTATTCTCTGGTACAAACTCACGTATACTATAATTGGTACATTATAAACCATTTCCTTGATGTAAACTTGTGATACTCGGCAGTCAGGAACACCTTCCTGCATACAGTGATGTGCAGGCTCTGTCTCCCCAGCGCCATGTTAACGCAAGGCAGCTCAATTAGCCGAGCTATAAATTAGAACCGTAAACCGAGATGCACAGGTACTTGTTACACCGGGCGAAAATGCGATGACAGTCATGTTAACTGCAATACTTTTAACGGCATGTATAAATGAAGGTCACTGCTTTTGTCGACAACATTTCACAGAATTGCAACAGCATGTTCAATTATTTCATGGAAGTAAACCGAGAAAAAACCCTCGCGGGAGTGTCTCTGCTTCTGTACTACAAAAAGCTCCATGCGGCCTGTTAAGTAAGACTGGCCCCTGGAGCGGCTTCCTTCGTGCGCGTGTCACGTCTCCAGTCCACCTTCCTCTCCACTGCCACGCGCCCCGCGCCATGCGTCGATACTAATGACTCGCCACCCGGTAGCCACCGGATAGCTCGTGCAATGTGACACGCAGGGAGCATCACGCTACCTGCGGCCAGGTGGGCTCAGCTTCTGGCTACACCCAGTGCTTTAAATGGGCCGGTACTCACCGGTACTGAGTACCGGCACTTCCCAATTTTCTTGCCGTCAGTACCGGCACTTTTCTTTATCCAGGGAGAGTACCGGTACCCTGTTCGGCGGCACAGCAGGCTCCGGTTAGGCATCTCCTCCAGCTCAGGGCAGTGCTTCCGAAGAGCGTGTAAGTCACTGAGCCCCTCAGTGGCCTTGCAGAGTCCCTGCTGAAGATTCCAGCAGCGCCCACTTGAATGTCCCCAGACTGCAGGGGTTGAGAGGGCTTACATCACGCTGTGATTAACAGGACAGGGTGTCCTGTTAATCACAGCGTGATGTAAGCCCTCTCAACCCCTGCAGTCTGGGGACAATTAGACTCTAGACACACCCTGCACTGTCGATCGGATACGCAAAGCCCATTCAGCTGAAAGTGATTTCGCCCCTCCCCCTCTCCATTAGGTGAGTGAAATGGGCTGGGACTGCCTGTTTTTGAGTGAGAGAATGAGGGAGAGTATCAGGACATATATTAAAGGGAATGTGTGGAATGCTTTTGCGTACAGGTCTGCTTGTTTCTGTCGGTTTGTGCGCTTGAGAATATATAGTATTATGCCAAACAACCATAAATAACAGTAGGGCATTAAGAAACAGCAAATATCACAAAACAAGAAAATGTTATCATATAATCCTGTTTGGCTTTCAATTGTGTAATGAGTTAACCTGTTTTCTTTACATAAACGCATTTCATGTGTTTTGATATGTGCTGCAACTTGTACAGAAGCCATTATGTACCATCATATCTTGCCCGTAGCCCCGCCCCTAGCTCCGCCCACTTGCCACACCTCTAGCTTATTTTAATGAGTACCTGCACTTATTTTTTCCCATTTAAAGCACTGGCTACACCCATAATATCTGAACCTTCTCTGTTATGATGCTTTCTTGGGCCATTGCCTCGCCATTAACCGTTCATTGGGAATTTTAGAAAGCAGGCGTTACCAAAACTGATAGGTCTGGTTTGCGTTTTGAGTCTTGACTAAAATATTTATAAAAATTCCTGCTGTAGTGGAAAAAAACAAAACCCAAAACATTGCTTCCTGTATTTAAAGCATTCATAAGATAAAGATTTTAATGGGTGATGATTCAGTTTACTTTTGAGATGTAAAGGCCTCCCTCGTGTACTGCAATCCAATCGCTCCATAGGAGGCGTAATGATGCACCAGTGAGCATGAGGTCAGAGGCTAATGCTCCGGTGTGGCAGAGCCACAGCCCACTCTATGAATATGTAAAAGAATTGGTGAGGATAGGTTGTGGCATTGCCCCAAACCTAAACATCCCAAAAGTACATTATATTGTTAGTATTACCAATGCCATTTTCAGTCATGTTGAGAAATAATAATTCATGTATTCAACCACTTTCAAACAGCGCAACCTACATGTGCTTAGTTTTGTTTAGACTATTCAAAAACACAAAATCCAATTTCAGCTGTGATCCAGTTTGCATGCCTAAAAAATCCCCCCATTTTAAGCTAGCCTTGTGAATAATGCACCACACCTTTCTAAGAAGTTCACACAAAATGCACTGCAGCAATGTTTCCTTGTGGGAATGCACCATTTCATGTGTCCAATTCACTTTCCAAACTTTCGGCTAATGTATAGTAACTGTGGGTGGGGAGAGTGGTGTGCAGTTCCCCATATACTGCTAGAGACTGTTAGTGCAGAGCATCTGTACTGCAGAAAGCCTAGAGGTGTCAAGGAAGACAGGCGGGCACGCATTGCTCTGAGAGTCGCTGGCACTGTTCCAAGGCTGAGCTCCACTCACAAGGAGATAGGCAACTCTGTCTGGAAATGAAGAGACTAGTGATCATTCATGCAGTGCTGTGTGCTTCTTCCTTCATAATGTCAGTAGTGTCCCCGGCCATATGTGGTGACCGGAGGCGACAAAGATGCTGGGCAAACCATAGCAGGGTTTGGGGCAGTCTGTGACGGGTGAAAGCCTGGTCTCTCAGAGTTACCAAATCTGCTCTCACAGTACAGTCAGCAGATGTATGGTTTGGTCCGTGACTGTAGAAGATGTGCTGCCTTGCTTTGAATGGGATCCTTGTAATCCTAGAGGTCCTTTGAGGTTACTCGTGTGAACTGTGGCTGAAGACCTCATCCTATCGCCACCGAGAGTGTTGGTGTGTGTGCTATCAAGACCCGCTCTTGAGAGAACAAGATAATGGAGATCATCACCATATTGATAGGCGATCCATGAAACCTTCTTCACCATTTCACATACCCCGCTCCTGTCTGACATTTTTCATTACTCACACTTTTTCTCCACCGTGAACACCCGCTAATCAATGCCAGGCTGTGGAAAGCACTGTATCCATTACATTCTGCTTCATTGTGAAAGTACTTTCTTTCAGCAAGTCCGCTTATGCGCCCCTTTGCATAGACCTATGACAACATGTAAAACATTTCTGAACTTTTTTCTGCAGCCACATATTTTATTAATCCATATTAGAAACCTTTTTTCTTACATCCTATTTGATTTTTAGCTGAATTCTTTTATCTATTGCTACTATTTCACCCCTGACTCTTTAGAGGTGTCTCACTAATACATTTTTCTCTGGCCATTCATTTTTTAAAATTTTTATTTTATTTGAGCTCACTTATAAAAAATAATAGCCAATTGTTTCAATGATACTAAAAAGAAATGGAAAAAGTGTTTCATTTTTAGAGTCCCTTCGGTGGAAGCTTCAAAGCATGATCCTCATTACGAGGGCCACACTATTCCCCATTTGACGGGAAACAATGTTTCTGGCCAAACCTGGATTTCAAAAGAAGATGGAATGCTGCATCCTCACCGTTTCTTCAACTAACAGCTGGCGAAATCTCCATGCGAGAATGGGATGAAATATAGGGGATTAAACCAGGGTGTAATATTGTTGCTACTTGCCACGAGTCCCCATTTTACACATGACTCTCAAGTAAAAATAGGAGTTTCATGGTATTCCAGCTTCCTTAAAATTACTGATGACCACACAATCAATTGTGTAACAAAGAATTTTACAAGAAAAGACAAAAAGGACAAAAACAGTTGACCGGAGTGTAGTATCCTCCTAAAACACCATCCGTTTTTAACATGTTAACATCAGTATTTTATCATGCAACTATTATTTATGGTTTAAAAATTATTATACTAGCACATTTTGAGGAATGTGACATGACCCAACCTCAGAGTACATCTGAATAGTTTCTGGCTAGAGCATGAATTAGCAGACAGGAAGTTCTTTCAGTCAGGAGAGAGATCAATGAGGGTGTACAAATGAGAAACATACCAAAATAGTCTACAACGCTCACAAGTCTCAGCACAAAGGAGAAACGTTAAAGGATTGCAGTATCACACAACTAAAGTTGATATTTTTATGATGAGGAGGAAGATCTAAATATCTAACAGACATAGGGGGTCATTATGATGGCGGGCGGATCGCCCCCGCCGAGCCGGCGGTAGTCACCGCCGGCCCGGCGGGGGCGATCCGCCCGCCATCCACACAGCAAAGACCCCCGCCATATTATGATGGCTGGGGGGTCCGCGGCGGACAGAAAGACCGTTTGCCGCTTTTCCGCCGGTTGACTCATCGACTGGCGGAAAACAAGGTTAATATGGTGGCGGTGTCTGCAAGACACCGCCATCCATATTACGATGCCTGCGGAGATCAGCCTTTCCATGGCGGCGTTGCCGCCATGGAAAGGCATACGGTCTCGCTGTTGGGGGCCCGTATCGGGCCCCCAGGATGTTGGGGGGTGGGGAGTGCACATGGGGGTACCTGTGGTACCCCCTGCATTTGTATGCACAAGGTGGTAGGCACCGCGTGGTGCCTGTCACGTTGTGCATGCAAATGCACGACGTGCATTCACAGCATTGTGGCGGGCTGTGCGGTGAGCACCGCCCGCCACAATGCTGTGAATAGGGCTTGCCACCGCCACGGTGGCGGTGGCATCCTAATATCATGTGCGGGACCGCCGCACCCCTTGCGGACGGTCCCGCATTCCGCTGCGGTGGCGGTCGGACTTTCTCCGCCCGCCATCGTAATGATGCCCATAGATTGGTGATGAGAAGGGTGTGCAGACAGAATATCGAGTTGGAAATGTCGAACTACAGAAATATCGAGTCCTAAATATCGTGAGTCAGAAATATCGACAGCAAAAATATCGAGGTCAAGAATATCGATTTTAAGGTAAGAAATATCGTTTTTAAAAATATAGAAGTCATTAATATCGTTTGCAAAAAAATAGTTGTTTAAAATATAGATTTTTTAATTAGTGTTATGTATTTTAGTATATATATTAAATGTATGTGATGTATTTTTTTGTATAAGAATTGTTTATGTTTTTTTAATATATGTGTTACATTTTTAGTAGTTATCAATTTTATTTTAATTAAATTTTGCGTTTTTTAGATCCGTAGCGGGTTGTGGGTTTATAGGGGAATAGGGTGGGAAGTAATTTAATTATAATAAATTAATGATTATTTTTTATTTATTAATATTTATTTAATTGAGATTTTATAGTGTTAACTGTGGGAAGTAATTTTATGTGCAGGTTGTGGGGTTTATAGGGGTAATGGGTGGGAAGTAATATATTTTTGATTAATTAATTAGTTGTTAATTGATATTAATTAATTTATTGAAAATTATGGAAATTGTGTAATTAATTTTAGGTGCAGGTTGTCGGGTTTATAGGGGTAAAGGCAGGAAAGTAATTTATGTTTAATTAATGAATAATTAGTTGTTAACTATTATTTAATTGTAAATAATTATGGAAATTGTGTAATTAATTTTAGGTGAGGGTTGTGGGGTTTATAGGGGCAAAGGGCGGGAAGTAATTTCATTAATTAATAATTAGTTCTTAATTAAGATGAATTAATTAATTGAAAATTAAATATGGAAATTGCGTAATTAATTTTAGGTGTGGGTTGTGGGGTTTACAGGGGTAAAGGGTGGGAAGTAATTTATGTTTAATTAATTAATAATAAGTTGATCATTAATAATAATTAATTAATTGATATTTAATTAGGGTAATTGTTTATATTTTTTTGTGTGTGGGTTTTACTTTTATAGGGGAAAAGGGTGGGGAGTAAATTAATTTTACTTACTTTATAATTAGTTGTTAAATACTATTAGTTTTTCAATTGAAAATAAGTTTTATTTGTGTAATTAATTTTTTTACAGTTTAATTTTAGCTGTGGTTTGTGGGGGTTATAGAGGTAAAGTGTGGCAAGTTTATACATTTTTGTGAGTTTTAATTTGTTTTTTAAGTAATTAATTGGTAATTAACTATGTTAATTTTGTAAGTACATTTAAAAAAATTAAGATGTGGGTTGTGAATTGTGTGGTGTCATAGGGTAGAAAATAAAAAAATGTAAATTTATGTAATTATTAATGTTTTTGTTTCTAAATAATTTCTAATTAAAAATATTTATTTGCTTGAAAATGATTTTTTATTTTGTTTAATATATTTGTAGGTATGTGTCATGTGCATTTAACATTATAATATATTTTTTAAAATTTGTACTAATAAATATATTTGTATTTTAATTTTTAACATATATATATATTTTTTTCTTTATTTTGTTTTTTAAATATTTTTGTTGTTAATATTTTGTTCGTTTTTAATTTTGAACTGACTAGAGTGAGAATATTAATTGTTACCCCTCCGCAATCCAACACTTTTTCTACTGTTGCACTGATTGGAGTGGTAATAGTACATTTTACCCCACCACTATCCAACACTTTCCCTACTGTTGCACTCATTGGAGTTTGGAATAGTAATTTTTACTCCTCCGCTATCCAACACTTTCCCTACTGTTGCACTCATTGGAGTGGTAATAGTAATTTTTACCCCTCCGCTTTCCAACACTTTCCCTACTGTTACACTTATTGGAGTGGAAATAGTAATTTTTACCCATCCGCTAACCAACACTTTTCCTACTGTTGCACTCACTGGAGTGGGAATAGTACATTTTATCCCTCCGCTATCCAACACTTTCCCTACTGTTGCACTCACTGGAGTGGGAATAGTAATTTTTACCTCTCCGCTATTCAACACTTTCCCTATTGTTGCACTCACTGGAGTGGGAATAGTAATTTTCCCCTCCGCTATCTAACACTTTCCCTACTGTTGCACTGACTGGAGTGGGAATAGTAAATTTTATTCCTCCGCTATCCAACACTTTCCCTACTGTTGCACTCCCTGGAGTGAGAATAGTAAGTTTTACACCTCCGCTATCCAACACTTTCCCTATTGTTGCACTCACTGGAGTGGGAATAGTAATTTTTACCCCTCCGCTATTTAACACTTTCTACTGTTGCACTGACTGGAGTGGGAAAAGTAAATTTTATTTCTCCACTATCCAACACTTTCCCTACTGTTGCACTCACTGGAGTGGGAATAGTAAGTTTTACCCCTCCGCTATCCAACACTTTCCCTACTGTTGAACTCATTGGAGTGGGAATAGTAATTTTTACCCGCCCGCTATCCAACACTTTCCCTACTGTTGCACTGACTGTAGTGGTACATTTAAGTTTAAAGATTTTTAAATAGTTTAATGTTTTAATTTATAATAGAATTTTTTTTAAAATAGATTTTATGTTATTGGTATATATCTATATATATTTTTCAACCAACAACGCTCCTTCCGGGTGTCAGGAAAACCCGTGGGAGGTGGCGCGCACACCGGCGGAGCCTCCGGTATTAAATCCAAAAACAAAATCCAAAGTAAGCGCGCTCTCAGGAAACGAGACACTGGAAACGATGCAAGTGAAGGATTTATTACATCATAGGGTGCGTATACCATTCTATGATTTTTCTAATTTTATGTGCGTGTCTACAGCCTGATCTAGTACAGGTCTCTGACATACAATGTTTTTACTCTTGCAGGAGGAAAGGAAGGGGCCCTTGTATTCAACCTGGGACCTCCCGGATTCCCTACCCTTTTCTTCAATGGATTCGTTCATATGCTGCCCTCTGTGTCACAGATAAGGATTTTAATGAACTTTTTCTTATTTCTTTCAAACACCAGTATTATTTTGGAGCATTTTATGACTACCATGTCTATACACCCACTGGGGCATTCCACGTGTAATATAAGGAAATGTTAAAAGGGCAAATTTATTTGATTGGACATTGGCGCGCGAGCTGCACTATGCCATTTGGACAATGCATGTGCCAAGGCACACTAATCAATGTTAATGCATATGGTGCAACCCACTAGTGGTCATGAATTTGATAGCAAGGATTTTCTGATGAAGTTTTATGCACCAGCTTTGGCCATGAGCGCAGCGAGAATTCTATAAAATGTACATGAATTGCAGTGCGCATACAACATATCATATATGGTATTGAGAGGATCGTTGAAATTTGTAAATGCATTACTTGTCACTGCTGGCTTAAATCAATGTACTGGGTATTATGTGCATTTTACTTTTCCAAGATGGCACTCGCATGAGACTTGTTTAGTCCTCTTTTCATTTGCATTTCCTTTGAGTTTTGACAAGCTGGCATTGTCCTTCCTCTATATTTACGTGCCCTGTAAACACTGTGGGGCCGATTCCGATTTCGGCCGGAAGGGCACCGAACGATGGTCGGAGCCCTTCCGACCGAATCGGAACGTGCCGGCCGGATTCCTTTCCGACCGAACCATTCCGATGGGCTCGGTCGGAAAGGAATCCGACTCGGATTTCCGGATGGTTTACGACGGGCTCGGAGAGCCCGACCGCCGTCCGGAAATCCTTCAGTACTCCCCCGGCCGCCTCTTCACGACAGAGGGAGTACGATGGCAGTATTTCACTGCCTTTTCGTGCCGGTCTTTCCGGCACGAAAAGGCAGTCGGTAACTGTCTTTGGGGGCCCCCAGTAGGGCCCCCATGGGTGCGAGGCCGCCGATTGGCGGCCTGGGGCACCTACGGTGCCCCTCTGTTGATCCCTGCACCCGGTGGCAGGCACCTTGGGGTGCCGGCCACAGGGTGCAGGGATGAACTGCACCCCTGCTTTTCACAATGCAAGCATGCATTCCGCTCGGAATGCATGCTCCCATTGTGAAGTATACGAGTGCGACCGAACAGGGTTCGGTCGCATCGTACTTGCAGGGCCGTAACCGACGACAGCAGGTCGGTCGGTTACGGCTCCTGGACGATGTCGGACGGACCTGAGTCCGTCCGACATCGGAATCGGCCCCTATGTGTATCGTGTGAGCAAGACTGCTTGTCGGTTGAAATGCGTCACGTAGCTCAGATTTATGATGTAATAAATCCTTCACTTGCATCGTTTCCAGTGTCTCGTTTCCTGAGAGCGCGCTTACTTTGGATTTTGTTTTGTTTTATATATATATACACACACAAATACAAGAAAGCTGAATGTATAATTTCTGAGCACGCCTTTATGGGATAACATTAATTCTGTAATATCATTATGATTTGAAGGTCTATTTATTGTAATTATAGGATATATGCACTATTTGCACTTTACTTTAAGTGACAGAATGTACTTTACAGTGACTGACGAAAAAAGAAAAAGAAAAAGAAAGAAAGAAAAAAATGGTGGCAAAATTACTCCACCAAAAGTGATTGAGGTTGCAGGTCTAGTTGTTCAAAATGACTGACACAAACAAGGGGTTAAGCACGTTGCACTTTATATAATGTTGTCTAGACACAAGGGACTCTATGGTCCAGTAGAAGGCTAGTGGTAGCCGAAACGCGTAGACCGTCCATTTTTGCTATTCTTGCACAGGGTGTGCATGTAAAAAAGAAATAAAACGAACTTACTTTATCCTGCAGTAGTGCCGTGATTCTTGCCTGGGGATATATTCTTCTCTGTTTTGGTGAGAGAACTGTGAAATATATATATATATATATATATATATATATATATATATATATATATATATATATATATATATATATATATATATATATATATATATATATATATATATATATATATATATATATATTTCAAAGTTTTTATATAATTTTAAAATTATAAAATAAATTACAATTAATAGTTTAATAATTGTTTTAAAGTAAATATATATATATATTTTTATGTATGTTTAACATTTTTAATTAAGTTTATTTGTTATATTTGTTAAAATGTATATTAAATCTACTTTATTTTGTAAAAATTAATTTGATTTTTTAATATATTTAACATTTATTATTTAATTTTATATATATATATAAATTATCAATATTTTGTACAACTATATTTTTAACATCAATATTCTTTTCCCGATATTTTTGTACTTACCTGTTTAAGTATAGGGACTCGATATTTTTGCAGTCTATATTTTTTCATTTATATTTTTTGCATCTATATTTTTGACATCGATATTTTGTCAGTGAACTGATGAGAAGCAAGATACTGAACGTGTCCCTGATCATCTTAATTATGCCTTCTCTGTTGTATCAGTGGGTCTTAGCTGCTACTTATTAACATTTGATACCATGTTGTGTAGAGATAAATTCCGTGTTACAGTGCTGCAAAAGACAAGACTGACAGTCAACATAGCTTGAAGATCAATTGCATTATATACTTTCCTGGGACTCTGAGGGTAACAAAAATGGGGTCTGCGGAAAGGCATATGTAATGACTGAGATGTAAGGAAGTGTAGGATATCTTTTTCAGTTAATCCTTTTTTGTAATTTATTTGAGAAGTAGGATGAAGTGTACTTGGTAAGTGCAGGGCTTGTTGCGGGTAATATTTTTCTACTTCTGGTAAAGGCCAATAGTGATGAACGCTCATATTCTGAGAAGTTATTGTCAGTAAAATATCAATGTTTGGCAACCGTATTTTGGTCGGAAAACATTGATACATAAGGTACTGATTTGATGTTTGGAAGGGACGCCTGCAACAAGCCCCTTCCAGAATTTGAATTGGTATCCATTTGGAAGCCAATTTTAGAAGTCAGAAAAACTGTTCTTAAAATGGGATTAAAACATAAGAAAATGCATTTCAATGGTCTCAAAGTCTGAATTGGAGCATTTACGACCATTAAAATGCTTCGTACATCTGGCCCTAAATGAGGTCCTGAATTCAGAAACAAATGTTTAGCTTACTGGCTTCAAACCCATGTAGGTTTGGAAAAAATTAAAAGGTCCAATTTCTCAGCTTGGTCTGTGGAAACATACACAAGCCTAACCCTTCCAAAAAAAGAGGAACAGACAGAAAAAAGAATTATGGGGAACATGGGCCAGGCACATTATGAAAAATGCTGGGCGTTGTAGAAGGCAGTATCCAATATTTTGCTGGAAGACTATAGAAAATAACCCCATGCCTCAAGATTCTTCTTTTAGAAGGAGACATATGCAAATATAAGCAGTGGACCACAAGTCAAGAGTGGTTAAAAATGAAGGAGATAATTGATCAAATAAGTAAAAAAAGATAGAAAAGTAAATATTTTTAATTATTTGTTAATATGGAACATAACATTTTATGATAATCATGGGCACGGCAAGTTTTCTTCAAAGCTCCATGAAGAAATTTGAATAAATCAATACAGAAAAAGGCAGCCTAAATTCAGGGGCACCCAGAAGCTCCACCAAATGGTGAAATGGTCAAAGCCTCACAAGGGGATTAGAATGTGTTGGTTTTATTCACCCAGATGCTACAAACTGCACCACCACAGCTTTCTCAGCTGTAGCTTTATGCCTCTCTGAGCACCTAGTCCTGCTCTTGCGGAGGAAGCACAAGACCCTATTGGTAGTCAACAGTGGAAGGTCACCAGCTCGTTCCTAATGAAACTTCCTGAGGAAACAATAGCCATCTCTGGTGAGATATTGTCTCCTTTTCACTCCACTCACGACCTTGCTGGTAGCATAGAGGAATGGATGTGGCTACGTTAAGGAGAGAGCAAGGGGTGCCAAAGCTACTACTGCCTGGACATTGTGCACCCAGGTGTCAGGGGGACTCACCCCATCACTTCCTGTTGCGCCACAAGCCTCCAACTTTGGTCACAAGATGCTAAGTAGTGGCATTCCTGAACTTCACAACTTCTGAACAAGCAGCCTTCCTTAAAAAAAGCAAACATGCAGACAAACCCTACAATAAACAGTGAAATGAAGGACTCCGTTGTTCCCGCTGTCTCCAGTGAAAAGTGATGGCTACTGATAAAAGTGGGTCTATGCAATGTCTATGCTACACAGAACCAGTGCTGTAGAAGACCACCGCTGTGTCATGCCAAACTTTAAAGGGGCCCAGTGCAGACCGCAGGGACAACGCCTAGGAGTATAGTAAGCCCACAGCGAGGGCACAAGCTCGGCATCTGATTATGCTGATCATCAGAAGCCACAGTGACATTTGAATCTGCCCTTTGGCTGAAACCTCATTACTTTGCTTTGAAGAAGATGCACCTCCAAATCTCAATAGTGTAGACATAGAGCAGTCAGCAAGAAACCTTGGTACTTAAAAGCTATACAGAAAGTATAACGAGTCCGCCCCAGAAATCCCTTAAAACTGATTATGAGAGAAAATTAAAAAAAAAAAACGTAATAAAGCAGAATCCCTAATGCGTCTTTCACAAAATTCCCTTAATTTCCACCATAAATAGGAAACATTAACAATAGGATGTTTCTGAAAGTTATGCCAAAGTCACGTTATGAGACTGTTAATGGTAAGAGATAGCTGAGTTTTAGTTTCCACCATGAGCTCTAGCCACAGCAGATAAGAGTAACTTTAAAGGTGAAGAACAAAGGGGCTGTTTTAGAGTTTGGTGGAGAGGTTACTTCCCCTCAAAGGTGACAAAGAACCCTCTATGCCATACCCAAGGTCCTCTCACCTAATGTAGAGGCATGCAGACCTTAAGTATGTTAACAGCAGAGCCTACTCTGACTCCGTCACCAACATACTCCTCCGATGGCCTGACAGAGTTTCGAAGGTCAAACTATAGCGATCCAACAGCTTGCTCAATTTAGAGTGGGTGGTTGGTTGGCTTTTTTCTCCTGTCTGTCACCGCCAGGTAAAACCTGGCAGTGAGGAACAGTAAAAAAAAATTATATATATATATATGTTTTATATATATGTTTCCCTCCCACCCCATCATGGCAAAAAACTCCCATGATGTCAGGTGGCCATGAGTTTTTCATTCTTCAAAACCAACTCCGCTTTGGAAGTTTGTTTTTGGTACATGAAAAACCTTGTAAAAGGTTGACAGTTGGCCATCATGTATGATGGAGCCATCCGTCAAACTTTTACAACATTGACAGGAACCACCATGACGACTGCTCTGGCCAGTGTTAGAAGTTGTCTGCGGGGCTGATGGACAACTCTAGATTTGGTGCGTAGGAGTCCCTCGGATGAGGGGGTGATGTCCTCTGCCATCTTGATAGAGTCCTTTCCCGTCTGACAAAACTAAAATCAGCCCCTAAGCCTACATGTACGATAGATATACTTTTATTATGGAGTACACAAAATTGCAAAACATCACACATTTAAATCAACAACTCATGTACATTTTCACATGTATGCTTCCTTCCGTCCACCAACACCGGCAGGCAGGCAGCTATTGTTTTAATCTAAGGGTGCAAAGTCTTTTTTGCACTTTTTTCTTCGCTAGGGAAAGGTCTATTCTCTGCAGAAAACCCCTTTTCACGACACCCCTCTGAAGAATGGTAGAGACCCTCTCCAGCCTATGAAACACTGTTTCTACTACTACTGATAGAAGCATAATTTTTGTCATGCCATGTCATGTTATACTATTGGAACTTGTAAAGCATGACGCTCACCTTGGGAGGGCATTTTGGGACTGGAGAACCAAGTGAAATTCACATAAAAAGACAGGTAAGGCAAACCTCAAAAAACGCCATAAGGAGTAAGGGCAGGCCCAGGTTTTGTGAATACTCATAATGTTTTAACTTTGTGAGTGTTCACATGGTTTTCAGTGGGCACTCTTCCCCACTTGCAACTTTGACTGACACTCTGCATGAAAATCCCACTGGTAGGCTGACTTTTTCGCATGACTATGCAGATTTGTGCTGTACAAAGAATGTCTTTATTTGCTTGCAGGTAACACCCCTCTGCAGAGATCCTGTCTCATTCAATGTGCCGTCTGGCACGACCAGAGTTTTATGTCAGCAGCAGTGCTGTCTTCAGCGAAGGAGAGGCATATTTGTCCAAAAGAGAGGCGGATGGAGCAGAAAGGAAATAAACATAAAAAAAGAGGAAAAATTTCAAACGGCAGGGAACACAAGCAGAAATTCACCTTGGAAAAGTTCTCTCTACTTCTTTTAACTCCACAGGCACAAATACAGAAATCCACAGCTATATAAAGACAGCTCCACGCCACCTCAGGCTCCAGGTAGTTTATCCCCAAAGCTGGACAAGCAAACACAGCTGAAGAAATTATGAAATTAAGAAAAATGGGGTGGAGCCAGGATCCATCATGGTCGCTCGGAGCTTCTGCTCCGCCTAAGCCCCGCGTTCAACAACCAGCGCGGCGCTTAAACCCCACTTCAACAGCTAATTAAGCCATCTCCTGACGTCTGAAGGTCGGGAGCGTCTGCCGCTGTGGCCGCGGTTCAAATCAGACGCTGCAACGCCGGGATATCGGCAAATGACCTGGCCGGCGATATTGCCTCAAGATGGCGCCCGGGATGGAACAGACCCGCGTTTGAAATACCGTCTGCTGCGCGTGAAAAACATCCCTTGGCCGAAGCGGACATGCCGGTTTGTTTGCCCTGAGCCTAGAGGCACCTGTTTGCCGAAGATCTAGGTGAGCGGTCCCCCCTCCCTCCCCTGCACGAGGCAAAATGGCGGCTCCCACCGCGCTGCCCACCGTAATGGGAGATATGCCCCAGCGCCCTTTCAGGGTCTGCGCTACGCCTCGAGAGCCTAAGGACACCGGAGGTGATCTTGTGTCCTTTGAAATAACTAATGGGAGTCCGACCCTTCCCTCCCCACAAAGCTCTGTCGTACTCGGCACACTCTCGGTTTGGAAAAGGGTCCCAGGATGCCTGACCCCAACATGGCCGACATTGGTGACTTCTTCCCCCTTGCTGAACTTTTACCTACTCAACCCTTCCTGGACTGTGCCTGACCTCATGAGGACTTCTAGATCTCTTTATGACCATGGCCTCCCTCCCCCCCCCGGCCCCCCACACTACTCTGACATTCCCTGAGGACACATAACCTCTTTCCTGACAGCGGAGTCCGAGGATTATGTCCGACGCCCGGTGGAGCTGCTCTGTTCAGCTAATGAGGAGATCTGACTTGGTTCACCCCCTGACCGTCACCTGCCCAGCCGGACCTTGGGCACAGTTTCTCCCTTTCTCCCTGTCTTGCCCACCCTCCCCCTCTTTGTACTCATGCCGTTCTGCTTTTGCCTTGTTCTCCTTTCTATCCACCTGTCTGACCGATACCCGTTGGTGCTTCCTTGAGAGCTATAGGGAGACTGGCCTCTGACTACCTCACTGGCCGTCACCTACCCATTCGGTCTTTGGGCTGACTTTACCTCTGTCTCTTATTCCTTCCTCCCCCTCGTCCTCTCCCTCTCACTCCCCCTCTCCCCTTCCCTCTCTACTGATCTCTCCTTCTCTCCCGTTAATGTGTCTCATATATTTTGATGTAACGTAAAATTGTTATTATTGTTGTAACTTTGCTGACCTTATGTAAAGCGCTCTGATACCTACGGGTCTAGCCAGCGCTATATAAAACTCTTTAAATAAATAAATAAATAAATAAATAATGCTCGTGGAAGATACATATAGGCATAGAAAATATTGTTTATTTATCTTTGTAGTTCATCCTGAATACCATATCTGGAGGTTTCGAAGCTCTGTACAGGTTTAGGGGCAGAGCAAAGAAATGAAGTTTTCAGAATGAAATAGATTTTCTTTACATTCCAGCATGCTAGAAGTGCACACACATAGCAGTGGTGAACCTTCTATCAACTTGCTCAAACACACACAAAATAATGGCAGCTGTGCTTGCAAATTATCTAACCACTGGCAATTGCTCAGACTACAATTCCAACCCCTTATTTATTAGCCACTGTGCCGCCCTAGACAGAGTTGCGCCACAGGGAAATCAGTACTGACTATGACATAAAGACCCTATGGTCCTACTCCATTTTGAGTGTGCCCCAACTTCAGGGCCGATTCCGATCTCGGCCGGTAGGGCTCCGAATCGGATTCGGCTTTACCGGATCCGATACAGAGCCCTGTTTCCCGACCGATTCGTACGTGCGTCCGGGCGAGCGAGTATGATGCGAAAACTCCGACCGACTCGTTCGCGAGACCCAACCGCACCGACCGACTCGTACGTGAAAGCCGACCGCTCCGACCGACTCGCTCGGACACGCCTCGCACCGCGCAATGGAGACGTTCCCCGGCCGGGCAAGTACGATGCGCGCCGCGAGCAGTCCGACCGACTTGCGCCGTCCGGCTCGAAGGAGCAGTCGGAGCCGTACTTTGGGGGTCCGTGTCGGACCCCCTGTACGCGTAGCCGCACGAGTCGCACACAGGGGGACCCATGGGTCCCCCCTACCTGTGCGTGTACGGCGCGAGTCGCTTCGCCGCGTACACACTGTAGGGGGCGCCCTTGTTCGCCTCACACCCATTGAGTCAATGGGAGCCAGCGTACGCGTTGTACGACAGGCTCCCATTGACTTCAATGGGAGTCCGACCGAATCGAGTCCGATGGCATACGTGCGCATCGTACTCGTTCGGTCGGGCTGCTAGGGTCCGATTCGGTCGGAAATCTCTCCGAGTCCGGCTCGGTCGGAGAGATTTCTGGCCCGAATCGGAATCGGCCCCTTCATCTTAGGTAACAGGAGTCACCATTTTTTCTAATTTATGCAGAATCATTGTTATGTCTGCCATTGACGCAGATGTTGCCTGACATTATTGTTCCAAGAACTGTGAAAATGTCGAGTCATTCAGACAATGGCATAAATATAACACCTGATACAACATCAGTCAGGGACAAGTGCCTAGATTTCACAATGTCAAGGTCAAATAGGAGCAGACATATACCCAAAATAGTGTAGTTTGAATTGACATCCATTTACCTTATATGATCATCAGCATATATCTGGGACAAGCACATAGATGCAAATAATCTATGTCAGAAATTTCTGAACTTATGTCAGAAATTCCAGTCCTTGATAAAAGATAGTATAAAAGAGCTGTCATTTGAGCATTTTTCAGGAGAGGTCCTTCGCCCAGATAATCGCACAAGATACTGCCAAAGACGTTCTTGACTGCTGTCAGCACACAAAGAAGATGCTGCATCGCACTGGATGCAGATAATGAGCTGAGAACAGGAGAAAGGACGCTGCCGCAGCATGTGTTTTCCTTTCACAGGGAACACTGCCTTCACGCCTCTCTGATAACCACAGTTTTTGCTGTCCACAAGGTATGCAGTGTATTGGTTCTCCCTAAGAAAGTACAGATTGCAAGTTCTACTTTCCATGCTCCTAGTGTGGCGCACAGAAGTTGGTTTTAGGGTGTTAGGTTTTAAATTACATTTTAATTATGTTGGAACCGTTCATTTTATTCTCATTGTTCACAATGTGCCTATTTGCTGTTTTTATGGTTAATTTAGATGTGCTGAGAAACAGGTTCACCATGTTGCAGTAAATACTTTTAGTTAAATGTGTTTATTCTTCTTACTACTATTTGTGTGTGTGATATTGTAAAGGGTGAAACAGGTTTGTTTCCGGGACTATGGTGCCCCACATTCCGGCGTAGGGATTGTTAGTTACCCATGAGCAATAATTTCACTTCAACAATGTATTGGGTGGGGTTCTGCGGGGCTACAATAACCTGTCTTTCACTTTCAGCGCTAGTGCATTGAGCCAAGTTCACACGTGTCACCCGTGGGTGAGAAAGCAAACCTTGTAGAGCTATGCCAGAGTTGTAGGTTACGCAACAACTATGCTCCTCACGGGAGCAGTCCATCCCAAACTCCCACGTGAGACTCTGTCCAGAAGGGAACACAATCAGCCCCAGCAACTCCAACCTTATTAGGTCTCTTCAGTGCGGTATAGCATGGTTCATGTGGCAAAACAATCAAGGAACCCAAGTTTGAGCATGCCCTTGCCACGTAGAGCCTCCACCTCGGATGTCTTGGAATGCTTCCCAGAGTGATTGCTATTTGCAAGCATTCCTCCCATCACCTTATGTGGGCTCGATCAACATCTTCAACCATAAGATAGCTTTGGGCTTATACTAAAGGAGGAGATGATTGTGCAGGGATATATACTCCTGATTCGACTAATTAAGTCAAGTGGCTTCTGCTTGGAGGTATGGGGAACACAATTCCTCTGAGGACAATTTATAAAGATATCTGGAGATTGCCATAGATGCTAATCTGTATGCATTCAGCCACAGGGTTGGTCTCTGTAATATGTACTCATAGAGCATTGACTGTGGTTGAGGAATATGCTTGAACATGGTCTACCCTACCTGTGCTGAAAAAGGCATTTATGCTTCATGGTACCCTCTAGTGTTTGTCACATTTTGACTCCGATGGGTACATGGTTGTTGTCAGGCTCTGTTGTAGGCATGAATTCACATTACCATTGCTGTATATCTTTGTGTTTTCTCAAGGTTGGTGCCTCAGTGTGTTGTAGTTGTGCAGCGGTGGGAGCAGATAAAAGAAAGATGGGTCAGTATTAAAAGGACGTACAAGGTTTTGCAACGTAACCATGAGCATGCAAATGTCAGCACTCAGTGGTGACTATATATTCTGTGGATATGTTGCTTCTCAGCATTAAAGAACAATGAAAGTTGACTAGCAGTTGATACGGTTGCGGATGTGGCTGCCATTCTTTTGTCTTCAGGGCTTTACTGTGTGTGCTGGGGGTACCAGGAGTAGGACGATTCTTGCGAGGTGTTTGTTGCAGAGGTAGCTTTTCAGTTCTTTCAGAAAGTCAGGGAGGCATGGTACAAGTGGGCAGATGTATGGCTTCTGCCAGTTTATTAAGGATTTTTTATAACCAGTTACATGAATTTCACATCAGATTGATATAGTCCTGCTTTTCGCCTTCTGTGATGCCCTGGATTCACAGGGCATCCTTGCTTTACCGAGTTGTGGCAGTGTGGGTCTTCCAGGAGTTTTTCCAGCCTTGAACATTTCAAAATCAAATCCTTGACATGAGAAGTACTGCCCAAATTTCCTGATGGGTAAGCCACTACCACTTGTGAGAAGGATAAAAAACACAAGACAATCACAGCCTGAAGATCAGCCTGTGTGCGCGATTGTCAGCTCCTGTTCCAAGCATGTTTGCACAGCCAAAGTCAGCATGGTTGAGCATATTTCATGATCCTTATTTGCAGGATCCGCAGACTTGAACAGAATTTAGTATAAAAAATGTCGGTGAATATGGTGGGATCCCCACTGAAACCAGGAAGACCGTCACCCAGGCACTCGTCACCAGCCGACTGGACTATGGGAACACCCTCTACGCCGGAACCACAGCCAAACTTCAAAAAAGACTCCAGCGCATCCAGAACGCCTCCGCACGACTCATCCTGGACATCCCCCGACACAGCCACATCACCGGACACCTGAAAGACCTGCACTGGCTCCCTGTCAGCAAGAGAATCACGTTCAGACTCCTCACCCACGCACACAAGGCCCTCCACGACCTGGGCCCAAAGTACCTCAACGACCGCATGACCTTCTACACGCCCACACGCCAGCTACGATCAACCAGCCACGCCCTCGCCACCGTACCACGCATCCGCAGAACCACCGCCGGAGGAAGATCCTTCTCCTACCTGGCAGCCAAGACCTGGAACTCCCTCCCCACTCACCTTCGGCGAACCCAGGACCATCTCTCCTTCAGGAAGCAGCTCAAGACCTGGCTGTTCGAGCAGTAACTTACCCCCTCCCCCAGCGCCTTGAGACCCTCCCGGGTGAGTAGCGCGCTCTATAAATGCCGTGATTGATTGATTGATTGATCTTCTGCAGTTCTAAACATAGGGGTATTGTTTTTCTCTAGATAGTGGCCAATTTGGGACCTTTGGAAAGTCAATAAAGACACAAAAGTAGTGGGTATTCACAAACCTTCCAAATCATTTTTACTCCACGTTATACGCTTTAAGTCAGTATCAGCAAAGGTTTGTGCAAGTGTTTAAATTAGGTATGTAGGACAACCAGGCACTGTCATATTTCTTAGTGCTGTTTGAGATGGGTTTCGACAGAAAAAATATTTTCTCTGTGAAGAAAAAACGGATGAAATATTAAATAAATGCAAGCACAAACTAGCAGGTCTTTCAACAGATGAAAATCCTCTGGTTTTCAGTTAAGTGTGCTCAAAGAAATCCACAATATGCCTAGATTTCCATGTGGAGACATGAGTCTGTGAATTCCCTGACATCCTGAAATGGATGTAAATCATAGGAGGAAAGTTGTGATTTGTAGATTTTTGCAAGCAAGTCTGATTTTAATCAAGTTCTTAGCAGCCTTTCCACATTTATTAACTGGTGGCAGAGAAAGGTTTCCTTGATTGACAACCGTAGTAATAGGGCAGAATAGTATGTCTGGTTGAGAATCTTGTGTCGTCTTAGCAAGCCCCTGATGATGAGACATCCCGTACGACCCAGAAGAACTACCATTGTTTAGTAGTTACCCACAGTAATGCTGAACAGCGGCAGCCCTCTTCACCTTCCTAAGGCCAGCTTCTCCTCTGCATCCCTCCCTGCAATGTGGCACTGCTGATGTGTGGCCAGACTTCGATGTTGACCATTCCACTTGGTGGTAGTTTAATAATCAATAAGAGCTGGAGCAACAAATCTCACTTCATGGTGGTACCAGGTAAATTCACTGAAGCTAAAAGTGAACCGCCCCCCCCCCCACACACTATTGGTACGCCCAGACAATGCGCTTTCATGGTGCATGAGGTGGACATGGATTAAGTGACCAGAGAACTTGCTGAGAAAAAGGCACAGGGACAGGCAGTGGAACAATACCTTGCTGTGGAGTGTAAAACGTTTACAGGAGTGGTAAAGGATTGTGGGGCCACAAAGCAAGCACCGTCTGAGCACTCTGAGTGCCTTCACCGTCCCACCATCAAGGTACAAGATGCTCCCCAAGACAACACGAAATACACAGTACTTATTAATGACTTCAGATGCAAGGCCACAAAGAATGACACATATGAACTAAGTAAGGAATACACTGACTAACTAATCAATATACAATGAACTCACATAGCAAGTACAAAACTAAAGTAAAGTAAAGATGGAGGTGGGGAGAAAGCCCAAAGGCGCCACTTTGAACGGACACACATGCTTCCTCAAGCAAATTAGAGCTAATTGTGGGTATTTAACGAAATCAGCTCCTAAAATAGATAACTGTACTAAGAAGTTTCTGCTAAGTGTGGGGAAAACTAGCAATATAAGTCTAAAGGACCTAGCTGACGTACAGAAAATGCATGTTTTCTAAATCCACGTATTAAATGTCACACGGCCATGCATAGCTGGAATAAATGCGGTGTTTCATCTTTTCCTTAAAGTGAATACAATTTGCATTCCTAAATTTGCGGGCAGACTTTGCAGCTCACATATGCAATGAGGTGACACTCTTCTCAATGCCTCAGAGCGGTGCTATTTAGGTCGCATTACAGTATGCCTGCATAATTCCTTCGGACTCACAGTGCATAATTGCAACGCACTGGAACCGAGCCCTGGGAAGGATGCCCCCGGCAGAGCAGGGATGAAATCCCTTCCTCATATTGGCCCTGGCAGATCCAATGACGCTTTGTGTTTTTAACTGTGTCATAAACCACATTACTAGTCAAGTCAATTTGCAACTCGTTTAAAAAACAATACACTCAAAAAATCCAACATTAAACAAGATGTGGGCATGTCATAAAATAACATATAAGATCCATTGGAGAATTCTGACAGCAAGATTTCATATCAGAGCTGTTGGCTGAGAAATCCGGGCAGGAGGGAGAGGGGTGCAGGTGTGCCCCCCCACCTCTTTGCTATTTATCTTATGGGGACGGACCCCACTCTAAATATGGCTTTCATTTTTGCAAACCTAGTTTAAATAATTTCACATGGGCATAGAAAGGTTATGAATACACCACGGAACAACAGCGTGAGGCCTGACTTAGTTACTGGTTTTAAATAACAGATGTATCACACACAGGCTGTGGTGGGGGGGCAAGTGTTGCCCATACATTTAGTGGGAAAACAACTCTAGCATCATTGGCCTGAGCCTCGACTGCAGGACAGCTCCAGCTTATGTTCTAAAGCTCGTCAGTTGGGTAAATGCCCAGGGTCAGTCAGTGTCCAGCGTATGCTAACACATGTAGATGTCAAGCTAATCAGGCTGGGTCAGTCTTCCCTCCTCAGAACTGAGGAGCCTGGGAAGGCAGGAGCCTGTGTGCAGGGGCTGAGGTAAATAAGCTCTCTGGAGGCTCCTCTGGTGGAATAACATATATATTCCCCACGGGCAGGTTAAAACAAAGAACAGCAGAATGAAGACATGGGATGGCCTCTCTGGGCAGCACTCATCCTCCATCTTGCAAACGCCATTCTTACAGGAAAGTAAATGTTCACCTTTGGTTATGGGTCACCCTAACAATAGGTGCACCTGTAATGTTCACAAAGCTGTCAAGTGTTCCCCACGTTCTAATGTTTGCAAAGGTTTGCACAACTGAAAGCTGCAGGTAATGTTCACAAAGATTACATTTTCTTTTTTTCAAAAATGACCTCACATGGGTCCCAGGTGTCTGGACTTCAATTTAGACAGGGAACGCCACTAGGCAACTCCCATGTGTGCACCTACACACCACCAAAGCTGCATATCCTGCTGTCACCAGCTAGGGCTCGATCCGTGGTGGTCACGGATGCTACCTTGTAAACAACTGGGACTACCTCTGCTCCAGGAAACCAAGGATTGGGAAAACAGGTGCGCCCTCCCCTCTCAGGGCTTGCCAAAAAAGTGACTCTGTGCGACACCACTCTGCAATCTTGGGGTTTCTGGGAATGCGTGGTCCCTGATAATGTTCTCAGATTGAAAACAGTATAGGTAACATCAGGGACAAATTCCAAAATGCAGTGTGTCAAGGACTTTTATCTTTCCACAATTCCCAGGGCTAGAGATGCGAGGAGGAATGGAGCTAGGTTTGCGAATTAGAGAAGGAGGTTTTAAAATGCCTCAGGGCTACTAGCCTAAGAGCTCAGAGGCAGACACCTGCAGTCCAGAGGGAACTTAGTCAAAAGGCAGTGGACTACTGTACGTGGTCAAAACAAGCAGAAAGTTAACAAGTAATAGAAGAGGGAGCTGGGTTGTAGATGGTTAATGAATTATGATGTAGTGTTCTTTAAAGAGGTGTGACTTCAACTCTTCCTTAAATTTGAGCAGCTTTGGGGCAGTCCTTATGGATACAGGGATTTGTTCCAGATCCTGGGTGTCCTGTTTTTCTTTTTTACACCTCTTAGTCGGCAGTGTCGTAGTGTCCTGGCTGCAGGTGTGCTGAGTACCACCATAGATAATATATGCTGTATAATATAATGATATTGAGGAATTCCATGACTATACAGAGAAACGAGGCTGAAGGTCGAGTTCCTATATAAGATTATGGAACTCCGAGGAGACTTGTAATATCCTTATCATGCACTGCAGAGGGTGCTTTATTCCTTATAATACATTGCCACACCATCACATTTCCCCCAAACCACTTAAGTCCTTGGTGCATAGATCTTTCATATGAAGATGAGAGCATGTTTGCAAACATGAAGAATAAAAATAGAATATCTAGTGCAAAATTAAACACATCAAAAAAGTTGTCTGATATTTTTATCAAAAAGCTAATAGAAGCAGTTTAATACATGTTTTTTTTTAAAGGCACAGTAGAAATAAGCAGTAAGATTCTAACTTTTCTATAAATTCCCAAGGAGTGAAAAAAATAAACCTGTTGCCAAAAATATTTCCTTTCTTCTTGCTAATGTACAGCTAGAAAAACAGAGCAGAAGAAAGAAAAACAACATTTTATTTTTGAAACAGCTGCCTAATTATGGTCTATAACCGGATCTGCCTTGCCTCTCCCTTGGCTGCTGGCTCTGTAAGCAGGCATTAGCACCTCAGAACTCAACTGTAATAGCCTATTACAGTTGAGTTCTGAGGTCCTTTCTTTACAACCAGTGACTGTTTGTGTAACAAGTTGCAGATTATAAGGAAATTAGAGATGTGTTTTTATACAGGGAGTGCAGAATTACACATATTATAAAGAAATTAGATGCAGGTTTTTATAGAGGAATTGCATGGTCCCATGTACTATAATGAAATTAGATACAGGTTGTTATAGTGGGATTGCAGAGTCTCATGTATTATAATGAAACTAATGATAGTAGTACCGTATGCTGCATTGATCAAGCACGTTATTTGTGGATAACAATATAGAGATCAATTCTTTCTATTTCTATACAAGACCTAAAAAACATTAAATTGAATAACATAACAGCAATACCAATAATATGCGTCATCATTCAATGACAACAAGGCCTTTGGACTGTCTGAATGCTGAAAATGGCAGGATAAAATTTGTGGTGACGATTTTGTGCTCTCAGAGTTCAAGAAATTACTGCTCATGTTCTTAGGATTTACATTTTTTCTAACCGCCAGTTATGAAATAAATGTAAATAAATAATGGAAATGAGGTGCAACTTTTAAACCATTGGTTTATTTATTTAAACTTTTTAACGGAAGCAGAATAAATGAAGTGTTTGCAAGGCACCTACAAGGGGACACTTCTGATTTGTGAATTATGGAGTTAGACCTGCCTCCGTAAGGGTCGTCTTCCCCCCAAACATTTTGCCTTCCTCCTCCACATTTTTCTGATCTCGTTTTTGTTGGCCATAGGACTCTGTACACTTTAGCACTGCTAAACAGTGTATCCACACAAAACAGTGGTAACATTGGCTTATCCCCCGATTGGCATATTTAATTTACTTATAAGTCACTAGTAAAGTGGCCAGGGCCTGTAAATTAAATGCTACTAGTGCGCCTGCAGCACTTGTTGTGCCCCCCCCCCTTATTTAGCCTTGCAAACCTGTTTCAGGCCTGCCATTGCAGCCTGTGTATGCTGCTTTAAATTGCCAGTTCGACCTTACAATTCGAGTTACAATTTTGAAAATGCCACTTTTAGGAAGTTGGCATTTTCCTGCCTTAGCCATTTAGTGTCTTCAGCCTGTCTCTGTGTCGCATGACTGGGTGTAGTTGGTCTTTGTGCATTCCTCCTAGACAGCCACAAACAATAGAGGGCTTAGGTGTGCCTGGATTGGTCATCACTGACAGGATGGGAGGGCTGAGCTAGGCACTGCCCTACTTACACTTGAATAGGGTATGTCTTGCCTCCACACAAAGTGCTGAATATCCCCTTTAGCTAGTTGGGAGCCAGGGCATGGGAGACAGGAAACCTGAGCACTCTTCTGGAAGTTTCTCCCACTTGAAAGAAGGCACCAAGTATAAATAAGGGACCTCAGACACCAACTCTTCATACACTTCTGAACCTGTGGTTCCTACCAAGATGAAGGACTGCTGTGCTGCTGAAAGGACTGCGACTCTGCTGGACTGCTGCCCTGCTGTGCTGCCCTGCTGCCCTCTTGCCCGAGTGAGAAGGACTGGACCTGTATCTCTAAACCCAGGAACCTAGAGTTACTCCAATGACTATTTGGCTGGCCTCCTGATCAGAAGCCTCAGGGACAGAACAGGCTTCCAACAACTTAAACTCAGCACCTGGACTCTCCCATCTGTGAGTTCTGCCCTCCCAACTGGTGCCACCCCATCTTGGACTCTTGGAGGTGGGCCTGAAGGTGCTCTGCTAGCCCATCTGTGTATTCAGCAGAATCAACACATCCCCTGTTTGGTGCAGTGTATCTCACACAGAACTGGTGCATCGCCTCTGCTGCTCAATGCATCACCCTTGGAACCGACATGTCGCCTCTGCTGCACGGACTTCCCCTACGCAATGACTTCACATCACTCATTGCAGCCTATTGGAACTACGGCTACGTGATGCATCTCCACCCAAGGACATTGCCTTGCCCAACTCAGTTAGCTGGAACTGCCGCTGCACAATACATCTCCACGCAAGAACATTGCATTGCATTTTGCAGCACCCCGCAACCACCGCTGTGTGACGCATCTCCTTGCCTGGACCTCGCATCTCTTCTGCTGTGGGATGCATACTTGATGCAGGATTCCGCATCTTGTTGCAATCAGGGTTAAGGTACTGTGTTTAGTGGATATTAGTAGTCCCTTTTGCTGGGCCGCACTCCATCACAGTCGGCCTGAACTTATAACTTTGTCCCATTCTGGCGCAACCAGATAACCACAGTTGGCACTTTGTGGTGCTATTTTCACTTCAATCTTTAAAGTTGCATGTCTCTGATTCTACTGATTGGATTTTTGTTGTTTCAGTCTTGTTTTATTTATTAAAATTCACTCTATTTTTTTCTAACTTGGTGTGGGATTCTTCTTGTGTTATGTTTTCACTTTATTGCTGTTTGAAGGGCTGCATAGATACTTTACACATTGCCTGACTGCTCTGCGCCCAGCTACCAGAGGGTTGAGCACAGGCTAATTTGGGGTTTGCTTGAGACTTCACCCTGACAAGGATTCTGGTTGCTGCTTGAGTAGGGTTTCAATCCCCCTCAACCAGTCACTAAATTTCTTACAAATGGTTACGTTTGTCAAAATGCTTCTAGCCACTGCCTTAGTGAAACTATTACACACATTTTTTTCCAAATAAGGAAGAGGGTGGATCTGGGAATATTAACATTCATCATTGCATTCAGATTGACATATTCGTGATGCCATAACCTGTATATTTGCCTTTCATTAGCAGAAAGCACATGACAATCAACAGTAAATGTGGCTGAACAATCCTCGCCTCTTGCGTGTTTTTGATATTTTCTGCTCATAGCTAGTGTGTCCTTAACACTACCTCTGTGCAAATGCATACATTTTATCAAGATTCTTGGCCCGCACCAGCACAGGCCTTGCTGTTTTGACGCACATACGTGCTATGAATGAAGAACCCTTGGATGCCTTGCTGCAAAGTTCTATGCACCCATATTATTCACTCCCCTATTCAAGCAAGTCACCTGCCTTATTCATAAGGAGCTTGTCTTCAAGGGAGGTCAGTCTGCACTGGGTAGCACACACTCACAAGTCTCATGTTTTGTGGCTACTAAAATGTCTGCACCGGTATATAACATGATGTTGGATGTGGGAGGAAGGGCAACAGAGAAACAAGCATTTGCAATGCAAAGGTCTCGCCCTTAGGACCTTAAAAGTATTTAGCCATGCAGCACATTATCCTGGGTGTTATATCTACTCTTCTCATTTAGCCTTACACAACTGCTTCAATGCCTTATAAGGGTAGTATATAAATAGGATAATAAAGTACCACGTTTGAAGCGGTGGGGGCTATTGATAATGTGTAGATTAAGGGAATAGAGACATAAAACAAGGTGAATATATGCTTTACTGCCCAAGTTGTGAACTTTAGAAGCACTATATTTATAAAAAAAACAAGACTACAAAAATGCATTCTTCCGAATTCTCAAAAGCCTTTAGGACCTTAAAAGTGTTTAGAAGCTGCTGACAGTGGACACGGGCGCTATTGTTAAAGTGAGGCAATTTGCGGTTGTTTAAAAAAAAAAAAAACGATTTTTAAAAGATCGCATTTTAGAAACTTTTACCTATTGGTATTGTAAATGACAATGGCTTTTATTATTGCAGGTTGTTCAAACAAATAAAAGGCATTGTCATTTACAATGCCAATAGCTCAAAAGCTCGCAATTGCGAGACCTATTGCATTGCAAATGCTTGTTTACTTACATTTTTTGTTTGTAGTGAAGTGGATGTATGTTGTTTGTAGTGGAATTGTGTGGTTCAAATTGGAATTGTTAGTTGTGGAATTGTGTGGGGTGTAATTGTGTGGTGTTTAGTGTATTTTTGTATTGGAAATAAGTGGGATGGTGAATTGATAGGTGTGACAGTTGTATAAAATAGAAAGTAAGAATGAAAGTGATAAATACTTTGTGTATGAAGTGGTGAATGAACTCTAGATAGAATAGTGGAAAGAGTGTGAAAGAAAGAGAATGAAGGGGAGAGAAGGTTATAGACGCATAAAGATACTAAGCAATATGAGAAATGCTGGATCAGTATGTTTGTGTGTAATGGAGTTATGTGGATAGTAAGTATGTGGTATTAAGTGTAGTGGACTTTTATGTAATGGTATTGTGTGTCGTAGAGTGGCACATATTGAGTGGAATTATGTGGCATGGTGTTGAATTATATGGCATTATTTGGACTTTTGTGGGGTGGATTGGATATATGTGGTGCGTAGTGGAATTGTGTTGTGGAGTGGAATTGTGTGGCGTGCAATGGAATTGTGTGGAGTTGAATTGTATGGTATTAAGTGAAATGATGAAATGAAGGTTGTAACAAAGTGTGGATGCAATAATCAATGCAGCAAGTGGTTCACTACTACACGTTTGGAACAACCAGGGCCGGACTGGGAACCGAGACCGGCCCTGGTAATGAACTCGGCCAGCCCCGGAGGGGGTGGAGGGGTTGCTAGTTGAAAGTTTTGTGCCGCTTTTGTTCCTGCGGGCCGATATTGCAGCACTGCTGCAAAACCGGCCCCAGTAACAAAAACAGCCCCCCAGGGGTCTAAAACCGGCCCCCACCCTAGCGGCCCACCGGGGAAACGCCCGGTGCCCGCTACGGCCAGTCCGGCCCTGGGAACAACCCTTAAGAATTCACGTCTGACACCAAAACTCTTACCACATATGCACCTCTTTAAACTCACGCTCCACGAACAAAGTACAATAAATGGAGTAACCTCATCCAAAAGCACTTTGGGGCTTTGCCAGGGGTATAAGAAACTACACAAATGTAATAAACAGTTTGCTACACGTATTAAAACCTCAAAATCGAGGGCTCAACAATATGAAGTTCAGAAACTTAATTTCAGGGAGACTTTAGCAAAGCATTGTCACCATCTATGCCAAACTATTTTAATTATGTGGCAAACTAGTTCCAGGCAATTTTGCCCCAGAATTGACGCTCATGCAAATTCCAAATTGCCACAGAGGTCCAACATTTTTTTAACTCACTGATTCCAAAATGATGCCAAACACAATTTTCACTCTATGAGTGACTGTCAACCAAACACAGACAAATCTCAAAGTTATTTAACAACCACAGACATGTTTTTTTTTTCATGTGTGGGAATTTGTAGTGATGCAGTTCACGTATTTTGATAGAACTGAAACTTGAGCGGAGGCAGCAATGAAATGACGTCTAGGGAAAAGTAAGTACAAATTTAAGTATAAAAGGATCCATTCAAATATGCAGTAGAAAATATATTGAGTACTAGAAGGTAAATGAACACCTGTGTGGGTTTCTGCAAGGCAGTTACCTCAACCCATATCGGCTTGACAGCATCACACAAACAAAGATTGCCTTTCGATTATGACATTATGCTAAGCTTTTGACCTAAATAGACTGCGAAGTAGAAGAGGCCATGGGACAACAGTAAAAAAATAAAAAACTCAGGAATGATTAAATAAATCGACGATAACCACATGTTCAAAATTGCAGAAAGTAAGATGGAAGTGTAGTGGAAAGCAGGTTGATAAACAAAGAAGGAGATTGAAAGATGATAAATAAAACTTGTAGAGAGGCAAAACTAGATGGGATAAGGAAAGAAAAAACAATAACAGTCCACAAAAATGTGATGGAGGAAACCTCTACTTTCCTTTTTGGAGACTGCTTGAAAAGTGAGGGAGTGGAATGAGCGAGGGGACATTAGATAGGCCAATAGAGTGCCTTGGGTCCTATGCAATGAAGGAAAATGGACACACTGCCCGACTGTTTGAGGAGTACAAGGCATATCTGAGGTGCAGTATGCTACAGCGTTTCCATTTTTGTCCTTTTGATTTACAAATCACCACTATCAATTTTTTTAGTCTAATTAGTGCAATGTTAGCAATATAAAACTACAATACCCAGAAGGCATTAGGTTGTCATATGAACGTCTAGGACTGGAAACTATGTGATGGAACAGAGTGAGGTGGCCACCTTAAGTCTGTTCTTCAGAGCCCAGGGAGGTGGCCACCTTAACTCTGTCCTTCAGAGCCCAGGCACCACTATTCCTGCTGTATTAATGCCAGCTACATCCTCAGTAGTACTTAAGCACATCAGCTGAACCACGAGGACCGAAAACATGTTACAAATGTTTGAGAAGGGCACGTCCAGGAGTATTTCCGTGGAGCAAACATAGCTGGCAAGCAGTGACCCCCTCAGCAATAAGCGGATGGAAAGAGACTTTGTTCTCAGTGACACTGTGAAACGTAAAACAAGGAGACTGAGAAGGAGGAAACGGGGCAGGAGAAGTGAACATGAAGAAAAAAGGGTCGGTGGGATAAAAGAGGAAAATTAAGAAAGGAATTGGAAAAGATTTTAGATAGCGAATTAGAAGGAGGAGAGATTCTGTTTTTTATATATTTTGCATAGTTCACCAATTCCTTGGCCTCTATGGGAATCTCGGAGCGCAGATTCTTCTCTGCGCAGTGTGATGGATAAAGACAGATGTGAAGACAGTGTGGATGAAAGGAGGGGACGATGGAAAATGACGGGGCGGGGAGAAGTTATCAGGCAAGGCAAAGAGATGTAATATGAAATTATGAAATATATGTAAGGGAGAAGAGATGGGGCTGAGAAGACGGAAAGAGGGTAAGTAAAAAGATACATGGGAGAGGAAAGAGCGACCGTTGGGGAATGTGAGAGTGGGTTTCAAAAGAAAGGAAACCTAGGAAAGGAGGATGGCCCTGAAAGTTTTTAGAGGTTTACTAGTACAAAATCATAAACAGGCATATGGGGAGTGATGACTACAACTTGCAGAACTCTGCCCTCCTGTGTACAAAACATGGATGTTGCAATAGCCAGCGCCTATCTGACACGGCTTCCGTCAACCAGTAATGACCGGCACCCCTGCTGACCCCTTGTCGGAAACGATAGCTATCAGGTGGCTGGACAGGTGAAGACAGCGGGCAAAACTCCTGTGTGTTCCTCTCCTCAACAAACAAGGCAGCATGTAAACATTATTGGGCATAGGGCTCAATTACGAAGCCTATGGAATCCCAAACACTGAAAAAACATATCCCCCCCCTACACACGTATATGTGGTGTGGCAGCAAATTGTATCAGCACGCAGGTAACTGCGATGGTCTCCCGCCAATCACAGTGCCTTTTCCATATGGCACCCTATTAAGAGAAATACTCTGGACACTTGCATAAACGTCATGCATTCCATTAGAAGCACCTCGCCCGCATAACCCTAACGTCTTCACTTCCATTTACAACTTTTTCAGCAGAAAAACAAAACGTCACAAACGGCATCTGACATCTTTCATGGTCATGGAACCCAAACACGAGCCTTTCGAACACATATAAACTCACCCCTCTCATGAAACACTGACGCCTAACAAATCCCCAACATGGTGCACAATACATCACGCGCTCACCAGTTACGCAAGGTGTGCTGTATTCACGCTGCCACATAGAATTTATTTCCCTCAAATCACTTTGCTAATCATTTAAATACGCTTCCGAAGTTGAAACTGCAGAGATAACGAGGTGAGGATCCACAATTAGCTACTGCCCGTCAACTGTCCCTCAAAACAAGCCACCCCGTGGCCCTGCTGTGCTGCGTACAGCACTCCTACCTTTGCCGACAGTCATGGTGGGCAGCTTTCAGGATGTGCAAGCGGCAGCGTCGGTAAAGCGCAGCAAATGTCTGCAGAGTCAACCCGCTCCTCCTCAACTCCCTCCTCTAAAACAAGCATGGAGATTGGCCCAGCAGTGAAAGTGAAAGCGCGCACAGCGCGCTGAATGTAAATAAAGCACAACGTCCTGCCCGAAGTACGTAGGACAAACTCAATAAAGAAAATAGTACTTAGAACTCTAAAAATAACACGCACCATGTAGGAACCGAAGTAAAAGGGCCAGTAGCCATGGGACGTAACAAATGACAACACGGCGGGACTAACAAGCCTCTTTACCAATCAGAAGCCAGCATTTAGGAAGGACAAACACACAAGCCAATGAAAAATAAGGGGGGGGAGTGGGCGGAACTTCTCTCCCATACTGAACTACCCCAGATCTTTGCCAGAGCAGCACTTGCGCGCCGACTCAGGGCTCGACCTAATGAGCCATCATATTAGGAACGTCCAGAATCACCTCTGCTAATTAGCAAGTCCTGCTTGAACAGCATTTAGAATGTAGGCCGTGGTGTCAAGAGCAACCAGAGAACAACACAACTGCAGGTGCTGATATTCAAGTTACCATTGGCAGAAGACGTATATGTATCATTAAATTGGACAGAAAAGATAACAAATCTATGTCCATCAACAAACGAGGACAAATACGTCAGCAAATGTTTGAACGAAGTCTCTATAAATGAAAGGATAGTATGAATGCTTCTGTGAAGGGAGCACATGCAAATAAGATCCCCTAATTTGCATGGAGCACACCCCCATGCAAACGTAAAAGTCCATATTTGAATGCGCACCAGCTGTAACAGCTCATGCCCATTGGGTATTACAGAATGGGCCTACCACCAGCCCTGCAGGACCATATTAGCGCCTGCCATTTATAAATGTTTCTAATTTTCAGAAATATTGTTCCTAGATCATCTTATTTAGTTGTTATATATATGTGCCTTCTGGAAACCCCATTCTTATAGCCTTCACCTATACCCATTTTTTTTACGTAACAGTGGGTGAAAATATTATACAGCAACATAATGTGAATCAATATTTTGCTGTGTTTCTGTTGTGTTATAACATCGAATATTTCTTCATACTGTTAATAGGCCTTGGAGCGTGTCAGTATTTTCTAAACTTGCAAGTGATTTCTCATACACATGTTTAATTCAGCTGTTATAGTAAAGACGCATTTTGTTTTTCTCTACAATCACCTCTCTGTTTCAGTACTATTTGGTGCACATTTTTAATACACATTTTTACACAAAGGTAAGCATTTTTAGTCTGCTGCACATTCATCACATTCAATTTACACAAATAAAATTAGGGCAAACTATGTAGCTTGTTCCAGCAAGAAGACACCTTTCAGTACAAAAGCAAGGGTATACTAACATAATTCGGAGCATTTTTCTCATTTGGACTCATTCTAAAATTTATGAAAAGTCCAGCTGTGCATTAACATAAAACCAGCCCAAACAACAAATTCGCAACACACTTTCAAGCATGCATTACCCACAATCCGTCTTGTTTCTGGAATAATGGCTGTAGAGATTAAAGGAGTTTTTAGGGAACCAGATGTACATAAAGAGAGGAGTTGCAAGTGAACACATGGGCAGTATATTTACTAATGAGCTAAAGTGGACTCAAGTTTAATGACGAATTGACATATAACCGGTTTGATTTGAACGAGGACCATAGATTTCACTGGATGTCCCCTTCCTTCTTTAAAACCAGAATTCATGAAACTTGTGGGAGAAAATAATTCAATACACATAGAGTCATCCTGAAGTGTTCCAGAAATAACACTTTCTTGACCAAGTCTACAACAAATTGGTTGAATTAGGCTACTAACGCCAGACAATTAAACAGAGCAAGAATCAGAGTGTATCTTCTGACCAGACTACCCCTCTGATGAAGCTTCATATCCTCTGGAAATAAAATATAACGATGGGAGGTACTAAAGATGGTAGAATCAACCCTTGTGAGCGCAGTAACTTAGGGACAATTTGAATTAGTAACACATATCTATGGGGCATAGAGATCAGAGCATAATTCTTTCTAATCTGCAGATGACGATGCATGGTGAAGTTTGCCATTTTTTCAACCCAATGCATTCTATGGGGTTATAGCAGGAATATCTTCTGTCTGTCCATTTTAGGTGATATATCATCAAGAAGGTCATCCTTTCTAACTTTAAAAAAGTGAATAGAACTTTGCACACAGGGAGTAGATTGTACGATTGCAGTCTTGGAGAAGTGAGGTTTCCAGAAGTTTCATCTGAGAGCCAGGACCTTAAGTGGGATGAAAAAACTGGGGGGTCTCTCAAAGGGGCGTGGCCGATGTAATTAAGGGCGTGGCTTAAAAACATGTAAGCTAAAAGTTTATGGTTAGCATAGTGTGTCACCCGACTGGTATTTTGCTGTTTCTGTCATTGCATCCAGATAAATGATACAACAAGTAACAACAAGCCAGGACTATTGGCTTTGCCAGTGGTTGTTAGTTGCATGAAAAAAATAAGCAACATCTTTTGTTTTTTGTATTTAATATTGAAAATGCTTCAGTTCTGAAATGATAAGACTGTGAAAGAACTAAAACAAGTCTCTTTGAAGTTACATCAAAGGTAGTGAAGGGTGGTATTGCTGCAGAGTTAAGCTTTTTCTCCATGAGGGTAAGGGCAAAAATGGAGAGCCCGATAGAGACCCGTCTTAGCACCTGCTTTTAAGAACTGCTGGTGCTGAGCACCGGCAGGACCCGGCCCACTTAAAGCCCCGCAGAGAACCCAAACAATTAAGTTAATGACCAAGATGAGAAGTGAACTAACATATTAGGCTTCAAGTCTTGATGTACATGTCCAGGTGATGGTGAGAAACATCATGTCAAGTTCTGTGGGAGGGATGGAAGATCTGTGAGGCTCCACCCTGACTGCAGAGCAAGAGGTTAACTGATGCGAGACGATATGTCCTATGCACTTAGTAAAAAGACCTTTGTGTCCAAAGAGTAAGAGGTTTATTAAATAGTGGTTTGCATTGGAAAATTTAAAAATTATAGGCAGAGTATGGAGATCAAAATAAAACTAGAATGTGGCGACGGGTAGTTTATGTAGCCCCTTAGACTTTGGTGTCTCACAATTTCACAAAATTAATCAAACTCACATCAAACAACTTGCTAGGCAGAGTGCAAATATATAGATAAAATGATTAGAAATGTACAAGATATGTATTTTGTTTCAGAGTGAAAAAGCATAACATTTGTAATTCGGAAACCATCTGGGTAATAGGTATCCCACAAAAGAAATGGGACAAAGTCATCTGAACGTTAGCTTCTGGGAAGGCCATTTGCAAAGATAGATACAATTATATTTATCCATAAAGTGGAAAGAAGATGGCATTAATTGCCATTGCAGTTCATGCCCAATTGTTGGAACCTGAAGGAAACCTAATAGGATTGAGTTATGTTCTCTTCCCTTTTCAAAATAACAATACCTAAAACTAGAGAGAAAATCTGTCATTTTGCTGGTGGTCAGAGATAATAATAACAATGATTCTGTCTGTGAAATTGTTGTCAACTGGAAGGATACATGTAATCTTTAAATACACATTTCCAGGGAAATTCACTATATTTTTACTAAGTTCCTCTCGCAATGGCTTGCACAGCACTAGTTGAAGCAACATTTTCTAGTCCTAGAGTTGGTATCAACATCCATGTATTTCCTAATTTTGTTTTTGAGTTGCTGTTAAAGCAAGAGTAATGAGCTGGGTTGAGATCACAAGGTCATAAAATATTCTAAGAATATGAGAGCAATATAGGTGCTTATTCTTGATCCACTGAACTGAAAATATATATTTTTCAGTAAAAGATTTAAATTGTTTTAAAAAATCTGTATTGGTGGGAGGAGGCATATAGATGATAAAGCAGTGGTTTGGTGTGAAATGAATAAAACATCTTTAATTCGAAAACTGAATATGATCTTCTAATTCATGGAAGGCTCATTTAAGTGAGATTATACTAAACAGTGCAACGAGAAGGCTTGGGAAGAGCAAACTAGTATTATATAGGATGGTGATGAGCAGAAGATGCTGTGTTTAGTTTTTATGTGTTGAGAAAATCACAATCATAACACAATCAATGTTTTTCATCTTGCAGAATACTATGGATGCCTCTTGAATTAAGATAGAAAGTCTACATTTTCTGAAATACTTTTGCAAGATGTGGTGGACAGCAGGTCAAAGGCATGTGTTTTCCAACTGTCCTCTAATGGCTCACTTTTGGAATCACAGATGACCTCTTATTTCTAGTATTTCTTATATGAGGATTCTCATAGAAGGGGCTTTACCTTTCAGTGTGGTATTAAGTGTTTCGGAAATGGGATAAAGATACTCAAATTATAGATTTTGCTAGCTTGACAGCTCTCCTTCATATCACTTGTAATGCTCATACTAGGGCGGTGCAGAAGATTTCACCTTACAAAATTTGGACTTATTTGCATACTATCCAAAATTTGAAAAGAGTGACTAGGTACTCTTTTCCAGAGGGTCTGAAAGTTACCACATGATTCCTTAAGCAATATTTCCATTTAGAGCAAGCTTAAAAAACTCCATAGTCTGTAGTCAGTAGGCTGATGTATTAAGTTATAAAGGGTTAGCTTGACTTCGGCAGGAGGCTGCCAGCCTGCCATCCAACCATATTTAGAGATGGCGGGAATCTCTGTGCCTAGAGTACATCTGCCAGTGTGCTCCCGCTCTGCCAAATTCTACGGGAAGCCCATAGTCGCTAATAACAATTCCCCTTTCCTTTGTTGTCCGTTTTTGCTTTTCCTTTACCGTTTTATGCTTAAGTCATGCATTGTTTGTGTTCTATGAGTTGCAAGATATGATTTAGGCTTTTTTTAGTATATCTGAATACAACTCTGCAGGACTAATAGCTAAGTTAGATTGTAAGGACTTTTTAATTGCAGAAGCCCTTCATTAAGCTCCCGTTAGGACTTGACAGCTGGTTTGAACTTGCTACTGGTCATTCCTAAAAAAATCAAGCCGCTCACTGTTTTTCCTTAAGTAGAACTGTCTTCAAAGTGAAATGATCTTTCCATCAGGGGTGATCAATGATCATTATCAGTTCAGCTAAAGTATGAAAACTCTCCTCTTTCCACACAGTGCTTGCAAGCTCTATGTACACATATAAATGTAGCACAACGAGACCATTAGAGCCGTGATAGTGCACACAAAATTACATATATTACAGATCAAGAATCCATTGAGCCTCCAACAGAAGGACAAAATGTAGGGATGCTGGCAGATGTAACCTGCTGAGTTTCTAGCAACCCCACTCCCCTCCCCTTAGATTAACATCACTTCCAGGCCAGGTGACAGTACATGTATAATATGCAACAAAACGGGGTAGTAGTGGAGAAAAGATGCCGCACCTCGTAAAGCAAACACATCTGGTGGGCATGTAATGTTAATAGGTTAAGTAAACATTGACTGTTTGAGTAATGGTGCCACTCAGGGTAGTACCACGCAGTACATGAATAGGCAGGTTACCCATGTGCAAAGCAGATCAGCTTATAGGGAGTTATGTGGCTGGGAAAAAGACTGTGTAATTGTAATTATAAATTGTATTTATGTAGCGCATACTACCCCTGACGAGACATTGAAGTGTTTTGTGGTGAATAGCACGCTACTCTTAAACCCAAGATTGGATTTTAGATTTTAATATTTAGTAGATTAGTAATAAGTGTTATTTTCACTTGTGCATTAGTTGTGATAGGTTTGTACTCTTGGTTTCTTGTGTGTTTAGTGGTGTTTAGAGAAGGGATAGAAGGATGGGAATGGAATTGAAAGGGGAACTAGTAGGGTATTTTTGCATGTAGTGATCGTGTGTGCCTGTCGGGTAACATGCCTAATAAAGGAGGGGAACGTTTGAGAAGGCGTCATTCTGATTTAATGTTGAAGGGAATCACTCTACATCCCAGAACGTACAAACACCATGTGCAGCACCAACCAATTCATCCTGGAAGCCCCCTAGAAAAAAAAGATAACAAGCATTCTTCTCTTTTTCTTCCTTCTTCTGGAATAACTTGCTCTCCCACCTGAGAATGGCATGTACACATCTGACTTAGAAGAAAGGACTCAAGGCTATCTTGGTTTTAGCGACACTCCCATCCACAGATCACACTCACCCAGCCTCTCAAACAGTGACCGGGGTTATCACGTGTACTCTGTAAAAACAATTACTAATCCTAAATTGTTAAATCACGATAACCTTTCAAATGGATGTATTCCTGCTTCTGTAATCCCCAAATAGTGAATACAATCTCTTTTATTGCTTCATGCCAACTTCTATGTAAAGCGCGCTTCTGATTCTATGGGTTGGGCCAGCACTATACACATACTTCACAAATGGAAAAGGTTATCAATAAACACAAGGGGTAGAATTTGGGATACTTTTTGATCCAACACCGAGCACCATCCAAGCTCTTAGATCATTATATTTCAGGCACCAAGAAGACAATAAAAAGGGGAGCATATAATTACCACCATGTTTTTGCAAATACCATACCCAGTTGATAAGTGAGTCAGAAACGGGAGCTGAGGTGCTGAACTCCCTTAATTCCTTTCCCAAATTCCTAGTAAAAAACAACTGATGCAACATTTACCCGTTGACTTAATGTTCCTTTCCTCATTGCCAGAGGAATATTATGTATGTGTATTTCCATAGTGCAAACCTAGCACTAGCAAGGGAGATCTGAACAAATAGGCTAGAGGACAATGGCGGATTCTGAGGATTATGAAGCGAGAAAGGTGATGAGTGAGTTCCTCCCTCGAGGGGGGTAGTGTGCCTTAAAGCAGCGACTTTATATAAAGAATTGACAAAAAATGCAAAGAAATGCAAAAAAATGAAGCTGCATTTTCAGTTGTGAAGCTTTTTTATTCAGTATTGTCACCACACTGTCATGACTAACACATTGGTGTTCAGGTTTAAATGGCTCAAGATTCCTCCATAATTTTCTCTAAACATTATTTTGTCTATTTTATACTAGTACAAACTACGCATTTGCTGTAAACTAGGAAGGCTAAAATATTTTCCACTTATCCATGATGCGGGTGAGTATATTTTATTACTGCACCGCCGAGGTAACTATTGCAGACAAGGGCATATGCCGTTGCTTGAGTCGCACATAGATGTGGCTCCCAGATGACATCTTGGTGGAACGGCATGTTCAATTATAGGCTTTATAGCGCGAGGTCACAGTGACGCAGTGAACCGCGCGCCCATCCTTGAGATGCGTGTGTATTTAGGGCACTATCTGTCACGCTAAATTGCAGTTTAAGTATTTTCTTAAAATGGGTAGTTCACTGGAAAAATACAGAAATATATTCTTCTGCTAAAACAGCATGTGGCTGGAATGGAGCAAGGGCATGAAGGCATCGCTGTTCACAATAATTCTGAATTTGAAAAGGCATTTAGTAGTATATAGTTAGGTACATTTAATAGTCAGGGGGGACGGAAGGGATACCGCCTGTTAAATTGCCTGTGCCTACTTCAATTAAGGTACAATTTGGGCTTTTACTCTAAAAAGGATTCCTTTAGCTTTTGTCATTATAGGTATTCTTAATAGCGAAAGAAGGATGCAATCGCAATAATGCTCAAATAAATTGACATTATGGTTCCTTTGACTCATACATTTCTTTATTAAGGATATGTGAGTCACCCTTGGAGACAGTAGAGCATCATATTAAACTCGCCTTAGTCACTGTTTTCTGCCTATAAATACTAATTTACAGGAAGCAGGATGGAAAATGGGTCACGGTGAAACAGTTATTAAAGACAAATTCCTTATTAGGATAACTTGTGGTGGTTCAATGGCCATTAGGGTGTAGAACTACATGCCAGTTTACTTGTAATATATAGAAGAAACAATGAGTGAAGCTATTAGCACCAAGGATGCAGATTGGTAAATTTTATCCTCATAATTTGTCAATATTGTTGGTTACAGTAGGCACTAACTACTCAGTAATGCCTGATGTATCAGCGAATAATACTATTAGAACATGCTGACAGGGTTACAGTGGCTACACTAAGACATACATGAGCATTTTGTTTGCCTCCTTTCCTTCATCAGCTGCTGCTGCCTCAGCTGGAGGAGGAGACATGCAAGTTGGCAAAGTCGATGCCAGCTCCCTCTGTCCAACGCAGTGCTTAATTTGGGGTGGTGGTTTCCAGTGGGGGAACCAGCACCTATTTGTAGGGACCAACACTCATTTTTCCTTATCAGATATTTACCGAGTGCAAGAGAGGGGAAACGCACATAGATCGGAAAAACGGAGGAAGAAAAAGACAGCGAAACTGCCACAAACAGAAAGCGAAACCTGCAAGAGCGAGAAAAATGGGCAAGGAGTGTCTCGTAGTGGAATAAAGACTACTGGCCTTGATATTTGGCATACCAACGTTTAATTGAAATGGCTGCCAGCTTCTGAGCAGAGCTTAGAGCACCGGCACTCTTTATTTTATAAATTAAGCCCTGGATCGGATGCAGCAGCTGCTGTTGGAGCAGGAACCAAGCCTGATTGATCCAATTCACAAAGACATGTATGTGAAGTAGTACTAAATGGGTAGTACTTCACGTAGTCATAAATGCCTTTGTGAATTGATCTCTTTGAATGTTATTTCAGTCTCTTCTGTTTCCTCAGCTTTCTGTGACATTTTTTCCAGCCGCCTGTCCTCCATGACTTCTCTGAATCTTAAGCAACTAAACTACACACTTGTCCATCATTGGTCTCTATCTGTTTGCCTCTGAGATCCTTAACTTAATGAATTTCAGAATGTAATTTGCGAATCTTTTTGACTCTTTTTTTAACTTTCATATCACAAGATTGTTGATACTTGCAATTGCTGATACCAACTTTACAATATGCATACTAACTGAATTTTACCAATTTTTGAGACGGCAAAATCTCTAATTATTCTCTTGTACTTTTGTGTCATAACTATTGTACTCCTATTCTTCTAACTGAATGATCCTTCTTAAATTTGAACTCCTACCCATTGACAAACAGTGGCCCATCGTTTCACCACTCTCTGCTTGCACCTTTGCCACCAGTATATATTTTTTTGTTTTTGTGCTTAAAAACACATATGGTATTGGCCCAAATGTCCTCTCTGATTTCAGTATATGGCCCATCTCACCCCCTTTGTACTACCTCGTAATAGTTTTTTCAAAAACAGCAACAAGTTAGAAATTAAAAAAAAGGGAATTTTAAGATTTTAGCATGCGTACTCAATAGACATCACGTGGCAAAAGAACTGGTGTAATTTCCATCTCTTCACCTCAATGTACTTAAATAAATAAACATTGCTTGTTCTTCTATATACATGCAAGACAAATAAAAAGCTACAGAGCTCGGAATTTCTTGCCAGTTTCTATTAGTGGCAGCTGCGGCTCCTCCATTAGGGCAAAGGAGTGTCACCCCACTAATTAAAATGCTGCAAAGTCGAAAAATAAAATGGTAATAAAGTTAATTTATTACCATTTTATTTTTCACTACACCCGTGCCTAGCGTCAGGGCGGGGCGGGCCATTGCTGCTGAATGGCAGCAGCAGGGATGAGTGATGGGCACTTCAGTTTAAAGTGCGCATGCCACTTTGGCTGGCTGTCTTGCAACGACCAGCCTGACATGCACACTTTAAATCACTCCAACCCGAGCTGTCTTAGACAGTTGGGTGGAGCAGGCACAGGCCCCCAGTGCCTGAGGGAGGTTTGAGCCAGCATGCTCCAACCAATCTTGGCACTTCTCTCATGCTGCTTAACATTATCAGCAGCATTAGAGCAGCATCTGGAGTGGTTAAGCTCTCAAACAACATGCTTCCTTTGGGACTGAAGAACACAGGGTAGAGAGGACAGGAGGAGGCAAGCCAGTGGGTAAGTACATATTTTATTTTTAACATTGTGACCCACCGTTAGGCACTGTGAGAAACTTGCACTGACTTCAACCTCAACTCCTGAGCTTTCAGTCATGGTCTGTTCTAAACACTGTTTATAACGAGCTATGATTGAGAGCTTTGGCGGTGACCCTAAAGGCATTCTCAATGTCTCAGTGTCTGTCAGTGGGTCAAAATGACTGATTTGTTTGCCTCACCACTTATGCCTGCCACCAGCCGCCACTGATTAGTGGGTTTGAATTGATATATTGCAAACCCAATTTGCTATGGAATTTTGGTAGGTAAAGAAATTACTATTCTGAGAGACACATATTTTTTTAAAGCTGAAGTCCCCTAACCTGTGAAATTGTATATTTAAGTCCTGCTTAACAAGGTGATTATATGTGCTGCTGTAGGTAAGTCTTTCTATTTTACAAATCTCTTGTCACAGATTGAGTCAGCTTGACAGTTCAGAGTATACATTATACATAGCCTATGGGGTAAGATACATTACAAAGCTCTCTTGGTATACAACTGTAGAATTAAATTGATGCACCTATAGATATATATATATATATATATATATATATACTAGCAACGTAATTCCCTTGCGGAGCCCAGCTGATCTGCCCCATAAAGTAATGCTTCAGTAGAGCCTGCTGAAAGCGTGTTGTTGTCTCGCAGAGCCTGGCTGCGCTCTTCCGTTACCCCCACATCCATCGTCCTCCTCCCAGTCATTACTTTTGAGACATATCCAACCTCCTTGGGATAGGAATAAAATCAGGCTAACTGTGAAGGGAGCTCTACCCACAAGAGGCTATACTTCCCATGATTATTCCTGTTTTTCCATTTCTGTTTAGAGTTGAGGATGATGGAGACACTTTGGAGCCGATTACGATGAGTGTCGAAAAGCCTGAGGTAGGAGGCTTTCTGACACTCATTGTCGGTTTCACTTTCGACCGCCTAATTACAATCTAGGTGGTTGGTATTGAAACCGGCCGGTCATTCCGGCTAGATTCTGACAGACTCAAGGAGCTGTCTGCCAGTCGGAGACCGGCCTGTAATCCCAATGGACGGTGTTTCCGCCGTTGGGATTACGATGCTCGGTTTCCGACAGGATCCCATGCCGCGCTTTCCGACATGGAAAGAATGTCGGAAAGCGAGTTTGGGGCCCCTAGCAGGGCCCCCTTCTCCTTGCGGCCTCCGGTTGGGGGCCTGTTGATCCCTGCACTGTGTGGCAGGCACCTTGAGGTGCCTGCCACGTGGTGCAGGAATGAACACAATCTCCCTTTTCTCTATGGGAGCTTGTGCTACGGCTGGTTTACGGCTGTAGCACAAGCTCATATAGAGAAATGGGAGTATCCAACCACACCGTGTGTGGTCGCATTGTAATTGCGGTGTCGAGACCGCCGACCGGAGGTCGGTTGGTCCTGAGACCGCGACGGTGTCGGTCGGAGGCAACTCCGACTGACATCGTAATAAGGCCCTTTGTACTCTGCTTACCTTCAGATTCCTTCAGGGCTTTAATCTAAGTTCCATTTGAAGTTCCTTCACTGTAAGGCTTAGGATCTGTGTTGGGGAAGATCGGAAATTATCCCTGCTGTTTGTTTATTAGCCTACTGTATTTGGAGAGCAGGCTATTATATGGAATACTGCTCTGTGGCAGAGACAACAGTAAATTATTAAGAAAAATATTGCTGCCTTAAGAAGGTGCATTGTTTTTAGCCGTGAGCATTTGCACACTTTCGTTTCTTGACTGGCATGAGCACAGTGTTCACGATAAACAGAAGTGCGCTCAGATCAGGTAAAAGATTGAAGAGGAAGAGAAGTTGTGACAAAGTGTTTGGGAGGCTATTCTGGGCTTAGAAAAGGATAAGAGATCTTCATCTCATAATAAAGACTTTTCCAAAGCATTTTTCAGATTTGGACTCTTGAAGCACTGAGGGAGGTGTTGAAGTATTGCCAAATAACTAAAAGGGAAAATATCTCGCAAGGTATTTTCTTCCTAGCATTCTGGTGTATATTAAAGAAAACATAGGGTTTCAGAAGAAGGAAATTCCAGGCACTTCCTCAGATCCACTTTTGCATTAGTTTCAATGTTCCCCGAAGTTTACAATTGACAATCCATCCACCCGTCTGAATGTTACAGTAAGGGAGTGGAAGGATCGTGACAAAATCAATATGCCCCAGTTTATGTCTCAACTCTATCCTTTAATTGGAATTGAATGAATTTTTCCTGATTCTGCTCCAGTGGATACACGGGTAGGAAACTGGTGGATTGATAATCTTTTGCAGAAGAGTATATTGTGAAAGATCCTACAGAGATGAAAATAGATGTGGCATTAAAAAAATAGTTATTCAAGATCTCATCTGGCGATCAGGGGAAACATATAGAGGGCATATTCTTCTCAATGTTTGATTTAGGACTTTAAGGGTATTTTTAAAGCTATTGAAAATGGAGCAGAGTTTTTGGAAGGCATTCAAAAGGAGACAGAATGTCTGTCAGGCATTTCATTTGGTATGGTTAGGGCCACTGCTTTAGCTTGTGGAGAATCAGTGGCTGCATGACATGCCATGATATCGTACAACTGTCATAGATTCAGCACAAAAATCAGCGGCACTCAAAATATAATTTGAAGAAGTCTGATTGTTTGATCCAGAACTTGAAAATCAAATGCATACATTGTTCAACAAAGAAAACATTCCTCTTTCTTTAAGCAACAGAACCATTCCAATTCATCTGACTTTTTAGGAACAAAGCTGTCTTTTTGCTAGCCCTCAAGAAGACAAGAAGCTAAATACAATAAATTTAAAGGAAAATGCTAAGAGTCTCAAAAATGAATGCAAAGTTCATCTAATAAACAGCAGAAGTCCTGACTAAGATGGAGTTGGCTACAAGCTATCAGTTTGTGCATCCATAAATTCCTGGAAATGTGGGATAAGTCTGCCTAAGATAACTGGGTTTCCCATATAATCAGAACGTGATACTGCACCGAGTTTATGACCACCCCTCAAGACTCAAGGGTAATACTGACTCCATGGTTACATTGCAAAGAGAAGAAGAATGTATTGTCTGAAGCAATATAATCTCCTATAGTGAAGCAGGCAATTGTGCCAGTTCCTGCAAAAGAGGTGGGATCCAGTTTTTAGTCCACATTTCCAGTCCTGAAAGCAATGGGAGGATTCAGGATGGTTCTGAACTTGAATACTTGGTGACTTTATGGGTCAAGTCCACACCCTTTCAAAATGGAAACTTTGCAGTCGTTAATTCCGCCAAGCCCTCTGGAGGATTTCATGGGTACCTTGGATCTTCAAGATGCATACTTCAATATTCTGATTTCTGTTAATGAAGGTCTAGGCTTCAGTGGTAGCTCTTCTCCATCTACAATGATGGCCAATTTATCCTTTCCTTGACTACTGACTTCTGAATGTTCAACGAAGTCTCAAATGTTGAAAGGGGTGAAGGGAATATGTGCATAGTTATACTGTCACAGGTGGCTTCTAAACCTTCCGAAATGTCAGCTTTATTTATCGAAAAATCTGATTTTGTAGGAACCAGATTCTAGACATAGATAAACAGAGTCTTTATACTGGAAGCTGAACATCTTTGTCCTCTATGTAGGAATCGCCGCACACCTTCTACAGAGACTTCAGACCATACAGAACGCCTCAGCCAGACTCATTCTTGGCCTTCCCCGACAAACCCACATCACACCCCACCTAAGGAAACTCCACTGGCTCCCCGTACAGAAGAATTGCCAATTCAAGCTGCTTACACACACACACAAGGCTCTTCACAACCAAGGACCTGCCTACATTAACCACCACCTGAACTTCCACCAACCATTGAGAAGACTATGATCTGCCTCCCTTTCACTTGCCCATACTCCCTGCACCTACCAAAGCAGAAGTGGAGGATACTCCTTCTCCCACATCGCAGCAAAGACCTGGAACAGCTTCCCCACACTCCTCCGGACCATCAACTCACTTCCGGAATTCCCAATGGCCCTTAAGACCTGGCTGTTCGAATAAGCCTCCGGGCCTGTAAATGCCTGGATACCCTATCGGGTGATTAGTTGTGCTTTATAAATCCTGATTGATTAACTGATTGAACTTTGTCATCACTTCTGAAGACTATGGCTCCTGTAAAACACAGGGACACGCGGTATCATATGTATTCCATTTTATGGTTCCATGGGCACACTTACATTTATGACCGCTGTTGCATCTTTGTGCCCACAGGGCTCCAGAGTCACAGAACTTCAAAGCATTGTTCTAGTGACTCAGGAAATAAGGAACTCTCTTTAATTGTTGTTGAATCCAGAGTCACTGATCAAAGGTCTTCCTCTTCATCCAGATTCTCCAAACTTCATGACAACTGACACTAGTTCTTTTGGATGGGGAGCCACATTGTACTCACTGACTAGTCCTGCTCATTGGTCCGTAATAGAGAAATGGAGAGAATTCACAGCAAAATGGCTTGCTTTATGTCATTTACAGAATTGGGTTAAGAGGAACCCATTCCAGTTCACTGAATTGGCAACCCAGTTAATTCAGTGGGCATGATGTCATCTACTGTCAATGTTGACAGTCCATATTAAAGTGTTTAGACAATGCATACCATGTTCACGTAGACAAACTGAGCAGGTTCTTTCCCTCTTCTCAAGAGTTCACCCTGTCTCAAAAAGTATTTCACAGCATCTGCAGAAAGTTGGAAACCTATTGTGGATCAAATCATAAACTTACTAGAGAAGTTGAGATGTAATTGGCACTCCTGAGGTATTCAGACAAAATATTGAGAAAAAAAAATTGCCATTCCAAAATATCGTGATATGGAAATATCGCCAGAGAGAATATCGTTGTCAAGAATATCGATTTTTAGGTAAGTAATATCGATTTTTAAAATATTGAAGTCATTAATATCGTTTGCAAAAATATAATTGTTTAAAATATTGTTTATTTTTTAATAATTTTCATGTATTTGAGTATATTAATCAATCAATCAGGGAATTTTAAAGTGCACTACTCACCCGAGAGGGTCTCAAGGCGCTGGGGGGGGGGTGGGGTGCAGCTCTGAGTCAGCCGAAGAGCCAGGTCTTGAGGTTCTTCCTGAAGATGTGCAGAGTAGGGGAGCATCTGATGTTGACTGGGAACTCGTTCCAGGCCTTCGCCGCGATGTAGGAGAAGGCTCTTCCACCCGCTCTGGTTCTGCGGATGCGCAGGGTTTCTGCTAGGACGAGGTCAGCAGAGCAGAGGTTTCTTTTGGGTACGTGGAAGGAGACTCTTTCGTTGAGGTATTTGGGTCCGGTGTTGTGGAGGGATTTGTAGGAGTGGGTGAGTAGCTTGAAGGTTACTCTCTTCTCGACGGGGAACCAGTGGAGGTCTCGCAGGTGTTGGGTGATGTGCTCATGTCGTGGGATGCCGAGGACGAGTCTGTCAGAATGATATTCTGACAGAGAACCCCTTGGTATTTGCGGATTTCTATGGTGAGTCATGTCTCTTGTGTAGAATAAATTATGGAAACTGTTGATATCTGATGTTGCCCTCTAGTGTTATCGATAAGCTGCAATACGTTCAGGACATGCTCTTTAGGCTCGTTTTCAATCCCCCTAAATTTGATCATATGTTCTGAGCATCAAGTTTAAGGGACTGTGCTTAGCACACCAAGCTGTTCATGGGCTTCATCTCAAAAATATCCTGTTAAGGCATGCACACTCGCAAACATTTTCCCAAGGGCCACTAAGTTTGGTTTGCGATGTGATAGAGGACCGCATTGATGCCAGCAGGATGGTGGTCTGGTGAGAGAGGGGGCGATAAGGTGGGAATAGGGGAAACATAGCATATACATCTAGTGGCTGAATTGCAAAATGTGAACCAGAAAACCTTGGATTAATCCCAGCTTCCCCACTTTACCAAATAGTGCGATCCTAGGCAATTGTTTTATTTCACATTCCCTCCTTTTTCTTCAGTATCACATATAAGAGGAGCTTGAAATATATGACTTCAGGATGTGCGCTGTACAAAATGTTCTCCTGTGTTTGATTCAATAAACTAAAATGTTGTTCATGTGTGATAGGTACCTAGGGCACCCTAAGAGTGCACGTAACAACTGACTTGCCTCTTAGTTCACTATTGCTATTGTTGTCAGTGTGGCGGGAAGAATAAATGTTCCTAAATTCATATTTTAAAACTATCCCTTTAAAAAAATACTCCTCAATACACTGATATAATCTGATATACTCAGGTGAAATGATTCTGCATGTTAATGAAATACACTTTTTGAATTTTGAAGAGACCTTATCATATTTTTACACTTTTGCTGCATGGTGGCTTTGAAAATGAAGCTGTTCCTAAAGTTAAGTGGTGCAGTGGTAACTTCAATTAACCTTTACATAAAGGCTTGTCTGTTTATTTAACATTTTTCTAATGTTCATGCTGAGTGGAGTGAACAGCAGCCCAGTCCTGCTGTCGATCAGGGGGCCGCATGTAAAGGAGGCCAGTGGGTCGTACTTTGTGAATCCCTGTCTTAAGGCAATCCTGGTACGTTCCCTCATGTTTCCACCATTCTGGTTCACTTCTGCTTGTGGTCTCCCCTGCCAGAGGAGCTCAAATTGCTGGCATGGCTTTTCTAATATCATTCCACAGTTCTGGAACAATCGGTCCCTTGTTCTTCAACAAATTGCCAATGACAGAATGCTGCCCAAGGCACAGAAGTTCCATCTAGTCTGTTAGATGTGGTCTTGGCCTGTAGTTAGCCTTAGAGTTAGCGTAGATTTTGTTTTATAAGCCAGCACTAGAATGAAGATGCACTTCGACAAATGCTTCTCTCTTTAAAAAGCACTCACTCACTCACTCACTCACTCACTCACTCACTCACTCACTCACTCAATAGGACTTCCAGTGACTGATAACAAGGTGTCTGGGGACCCAAACTATAGAATAATTTGAATCACAGCCTCAAAGGCAGAACCTAACCAGCTCTACTTCGAGGATCGAGCTCAAACACAGCTGTTCAGGCTGGAGTCTGACCTGCAATGACAGTGCACCCAACATGAGCTCACACTACATATACTGCTAGGTTCGAACTTCTGAACCTTGGCTCTGTTTTCCATGCTCCACTGTACAATCTTGTGTAAAACATTAGCTGGAAGGCAACATGTGGATCTCCAGAACACTCGAAAATAAAAAAAAACAAATAAATAAATATATAATTCAAAAGACGTATTGTGTTTGATTTGAGACTCTGTTGCTAGTAAAGAACAAGATATTTCAAGATATAATTGCACGTGTTACTAAATGATTCAGTACCATTATCACAATTGTCTGAGTACTGATTAATTAAAATGTAGTACATTTCGTTTTCAGAGCACAGGTTTCAAGGCACCTCAACCTGTATTTCATGTGTCCAATAAGATGGCTCATCAGACTTAGCTGAGGAATGAATTCCACCCGATGGTCTGATTATTGTCAGATGCATTATGGGACATCACTTATCATTTTTCTAAACTGCGGAATGAAAACGCATATTATTAGAGGCAAGACGTTTCACGGATTAGTTATTGTGGCTGAGTTGCTCCACCTTCTGTGGAACCAGTGTCATAACAAAACTTGAGGGCCCCCCTGCAAGTTACATGGAGGAGGCCCCCACCCCACCCTCCGGACTCATTCAAGCCCGCCACCCATGCACAGTGCCGGAGGGGGCCCCCCTCACTACGGTGGCTATCATTACGCTACTGCGTGGAACATTTAGCTACAGTACACGTCCATAAAATGCCTTTCTTTACAAGATTCACTTTTATGTATGTTTCACTTCATGTCATTTTGTAATGAAGAGTTTAGGTCATGTATTATTCGAGCCAAGGTCACACTAGAAGTGTTATTTAAACAAATCTAATGTGTTCAGGATATGTTGCTACTGCCTAGCACATGGACATCAATTCACCGAAATGCCAGGGGTAGCGGAAGTGACCTCACACGCCCTTTGACCTCCACTTTCACTCACACACATATACAGTCTCTCACAAATTAACCTACTCTCACCCGCAAGCATGCACACAACATACATTTTAAAGCATTTTTTACTTACCTCAGCTGCCATGCAAGGACATCTTCCAGCTTATTGTACTCCACTTTTATTACAGTATTAGTGAATAATGTATTTTATTTATTCACTATTAGTGTAATAAAAAATTGACAAAAAATATAGAGTGGAGCCCCTGCTGCCCCTGTGTTCCTGGCACTGAATTTTCCACCTCTGAGGCCAGGGGTCGCAAAGCCAGGGGTCGCAGCTGCTACCCCTGGTCACCCCTAAATGACGTCCATGGCCTAGTTGGTAGTAAGCAGGGGTATGGTCAAGGGCAACTCTATGGTTCAAAGTATAGTACAGTGTGAAACTACCAGACACAAAGCAAACTAACAGACACAGCAGTGCTTGAAATGGAGATATGAAAGTGCAGGTGCTCTTCCATTAAATGCATTGCATCTCTGCTAAGAAGTGCTAGTTCTTCCTCTCTTTCTGTTTAAAGAAGTGCAGTTACTCAGGTATCTGAGAGTACATGTCCATTAAAGCACTGAGACACAATAAAGCACAAAAACATATGGAACACAAAATCTACACGTACCTGATGTGCCCCACAAAGAGAACGTCAGGAAAGTCTGTCTGGTGAATGGAAGGTCTAGACTGATATTTGTAGATACTTCTGGTAGATGGCCCACATATGTGGATTGGGGTTGCCAGCAAAAATACAGAAAGCTGCATTCTTTCCATTTTCCACCAGTTTTATGAAGCAGGGACTTCTCAGCCTACTTTCGTCTGCTTTCTACCACGCACTTCTCTGATTATATTATCCATTAGCTTTGTTTGCTCTCTCTTTTTGGGCTGGGCCACTAATGTGCAAGTAACAGGATGTTAAGTTGGAGTCATTTAAATAAATCAGTATGCGCGAATGCAGTGCTCATTTCCTGATCAGGTGATACATGGCTCGTTGTCACAATAAGACATCAGTCTTCAAGCATTTTTCAGGCGAGCCCCCTTGAGTTAGATTACTTGATTGGCCCTCTTTTTTTCACTAAGATAACAAACTATATATGTATGGGGTTTTGCATAGTGCAAACCTAACTAGAAAGCAATTGGGCGTTGTGCATCCATGTTAAGTATTATCCATGTATAATTATCTTATCTTCAGAAGACTATTCAAGAGTTGGCACTTCCCTATATAACCACCATACTCAAAACACAAATGTACAACATATCCCTGTGTATGTAAGCATTTCATTTGGTTATATGTATGTATCTAGATATGGGCATTTCTTTGTATAAATATGTATAATAGTTATGTTTATAAATAAATAGATATTCTTTAGGTCTACTTAACAAATGTACATATTACTTACGGTTATATTATTCTATGCTTAACATGTACTTAGGTCACTGCATAGTTTTCATATAAGTAGTTGATTAAATGCTTATGGTTCTCTGTTTACTTATCTATCACAATATGTGCATTTTATCATAATTATTTATCTACAATTGCTTCCCTATTGAATTATTGAAAAGAAAAAAACACACAAATAAATTAGCTTAAAGTACAGCAACACTTGAAAGTCTGACTTTATTCCATGTACTTATATATATATTACTTTACTCTTACTGTAACAAAAACACATTTGAGTCTCTGCAATGCACTAACCCATGTTTCACCCTATGCCTCGCTCAATATATCCTCTACCTCCACTTTCTGACTCATCCCAGACCTCATTCTGCAACTATGATCTCCAAAATAACTCTGCTAGAGTCTCCCTTCCTCTATCCCTCCTTCCATCACCCCAAACATCATTTTACTACTAAGATCTCCCAAACAATCCTTTCTAAATTCTTCCATTGTGTATCCCTCATTAGACTCATCCACCACCTCATTTTACTACTTTGATCTCCCTAATCCATTTCTAGAGACTCTTCCCTCCTCCATCACCCCTTTACTCATCCCAAAGCTTCTCCTACTACTAGCTCCTGCAAGGTGCATTTTCTTTTCACAACACTGAATAAAGCATGCTTTTCCCACGCTGGAAAGATGTTTAAACTTAATTATCTTTGGTTTTGATTTAGATTGGTCCCTTGTCTATGAATGGCCATGTAAAGTGCTTGTGAAAGTTCCATGGAAACCTGTGTATATGGCTAAATTTAATACTATTAAATTTTAAAAGATTTTTTGGGGTGAAAACTCTTTTTATTAAACAAAGCTCATCATACAGTACAGAGCTTGAAGAGACGTTGCGAGTACAAGGACACAATACGGTACAGAATAAAAGACACAGAGTGGCCAAACAACATCATTGAGCATACGATTGAGGACGAATTGGCATTTTTATGGCAACAGGTAATGCTTCAACACTTCACTTCACCCATGGTAGAACGAGAGGGCCAGAATACATGCTGATGTTTTACCCCCAGGGTCATGCCCCTGTATTCCACCAGGGGCCCCACACCCTCTCCAACCTTTTGGGGCAACCAATGCTGTGGCAAACTACTTCCTCTGCCCTCTGGCACCAGTCTTGGTCAGCTTTCTACTCGGCCACCGACGGGGGAAGAGCCACCCCCCACAGTCTTGCGATGTTGCGATTCGTCACTCCAGCCGCCAGTACAAGCCAGATCTTGGTGTACCGGGGCCAGTTGTCCTCCCCCTCCACCACCAATAGCAACCATTTGGCGTTCATGGGCACCCATATAGACAGGACCCTAGACATCACATTCGTCACTGCCCGCCAGTACTCTTGGATCGTGGGGCAGTCCCACAGAATATGAAAGAAGGTTTCTTCCAGTGTGCACCCTCTCGCACATAATGGTGTGTCCGCTGTTCCTCTTTTATGCAAAAGAGTACGTGAATAGTACATTCTGTGCAGAATTGTGAGCTGTACTAGTCTGAACCTAGCTCGGATAAGTATTTCTCTGGGGTCCTGTAAGGCCTCAGCCTAGTCTTCATCATCAATGTCTCCTATATCGTCTGTCCAGGAGCTTCTCAAGGGTCCAAAGGGGTCAGGGGAATTATTCCTCAGCTTCCGACACTCCTTTGTCTGGATTGGGTTCCATGAGCAAGCAGTCTTCTAAGGGGGAGGTCAAAGTCAAAGGAACTTATTGAGCGCACAAATCACCAAAAAGGTCTCATGGCGCTTGCGGAGACTCCGTATGGGCTGACGATCTGATGTAACAGCGTTATTGATGGTCGAATAGCCAGATTTTTAATTCCTTGCGAAAGTGCTTGTGATTAGAGATGGATAAAAGCTGGGGTGGGAGCTTGTTCCAGAGGGCGGGTGCAAGAAAAGAAAAAGATCGACCACCATTTCTTGCCGTGCGAATTCGTCGCAGGTTAAGGAGCTGTTTGGTGCTGGATCTTAGTAGTCTGCTTGGATGATACCAATTCAATTTTTTAGCTAAGTAGCTTGGTCCGGTACCATGTAGGCTCTTATGGGCAAGACATAGAATTTTGAAGCGACCTCTCTTTTTTACCGGAAGCCAATGAAGAGTCCTCAGGCTTGGGGCCAATGGAGCTCTAGAAGGGAGATTTAAGATAAGTCTAGCAGCGGTGTTCTGCAAGGCCTGAAGTTTTGAGTGGAGGTCTTCGTTTATAGAGGCTAATAAGGCATTACCATAGTCCATACGACTTACAATAAGCCCCTGTACCAACGGTTTTCTGGATTCAATTGGAAGCCATTGGAAGATTTTGCGTAGTTTCCGCAAAATCCCATAACAGGTGCCTATTACCAGGTTTACATGATTTTTCATTGACAACTTATTGTCAATTGTTATTCTGAGGTTACGCACTACTTGTTTGGGGGATGGACATGGGCCTAGGGTTTGGGGCCACCAGTCGCTAGACCAGTACTCATCAGCTTTCCCAAACAGAATGATCTCCGTCTTGCTTCCATTAAGCTGTAAGTGGTTGCTGCACATCCAGCTGTTAATATAGATCATACACTTTTTAAAACGGGTCATTGTATCTATGGGGTCAGGGCCAAACGTAATTAACAGCTGAGTGTCGTCAGTGTAGGACACAACCTCAAAGCCAATGGACTTGATTACCCTGGCCAAAGGTGTTACATAGAGGTTGAAAAGCATAGGACTCAAGATGGAACCCTGTGGAACTCCTATGCTTACAGCCCGACTACATGAGGCCAGGGTACCTATTTGTACTGTTGTTGTTCGGTTCATAAGATAGTTCCTGAACCAGTCGAAGGCCCTTCCCCTGACTCCCACCTCCCAGAGCCGTTGTTCTAGAATGCTGTGGGAGATGGTGTCGAACGCGGCTGACAGATCCAGAAGGACTAGCATGGCTGATTGCCTGTTATCCAAGGCCAGCCTGATGTTATCAACTACCTCTACTACTGATGTTTCGGTACTATGTGCCGCCCTAAACCCAGATTGCGATGGATCAAGAAGTACTCAAGAAACCCAAGGCAGATACTCAAGAAACCCAAGGCAGACCCCAAGGACCTCAAGAACTTCCGACCCATCTCTCTGCTCCCGTTCCCCGTGAAGGTCACCGAGAAAATCGTCAACAAACAACTGACCCGCTACCTCGAGGAGAACAACATCCTGGACCCTTCCCAGTCCGGCTTCCGCAGCAACCACAGCACCGAAACCGCCCTCATCGCCGCCACCGATGACATCAGGACCCTGCTAGACAACGGAGAAACAGCAGCCCTCATCCTCCTGGACCTATCAGCCGCCTTCGACACGGTCTGCCACCACACACTACGAACACGCCTTCACGACGCCGGGATCCAAGAGAAGGCCCTGGACTGGACCACATCCTTCCTCTCCGGCAGAACACAAAGCGTCCGCCTCGCCCCCTTCCGATCCAAAGCCACCAAGATCATCTGCGGCGTACCCCAAGGCTCCTCCCTCAGCCCAACGCTGTTCAACATCTACATGGCACCCCTCGCCCACGTCGCCCGACAGCACAACCTCAACATCATCTCCTACGCCGACGACACCCAGCTGATCCTCTCCCTCACCAAAGACCCTCACACCGCCAAAGCCCACCTCCACGAAGGAATGAAGGCCGTCGCCGAATGGATGAGTACCAGCTGCCTGAAGCTGAACTCGGACAAGACGGAGGTCCTCATCCTTGGTTCCAACCCTTCAGCATGGGATGACTCCTGGTGGCCAACATCACTGGGAACAGCCCCGACACCCACCGACCACGCACGCAACCTAGGGGTCATCCTCGACCCCACCCTCTCCATGACTAAGCAGGTCAACGCCGTTTCCTCATCCTGCTTCAACACCCTCCGAATGCTCCGCAGGATCTTCAAGTGGATCCCCACCGAAACAAGAAAAACAGTCACCCAGGCCCTCGTCACCAGCAGGCTGGACTACGGAAACGCCCTCTACGCAGGAACGACGGCTAAGCTCCTGAGACGGCTGCAACGCATCCAGAACGCCTCTGCACGTCTTATCCTCGACATCCCCCGACGCAGCCACATCACACCCCACCTGAGAGACCTGCACTGGCTCCCTGTCAACAAGAGGATAACCTTCAAGCTCCTCACCCACGCACACAAAGCACTCCACAACTCCGGACCAGCCTACCTCAACAGACGACTCAGCTTCTACACCCCCACCCGCCAGCTCCGCTCCACCAGCCTCGCCCTCGCCACAGTCCCCCGCATCCGGAAAACGACCGCCGGCGGCAGATCCTTCTCCCACCTCGCCGCCAAGACCTGGAACACCCTCCCCACCAACCTTCGGCAGACCCAAGACCTATTGGCCTTCAGAAGACTCCTCAAGACCTGGCTCTTCGATCAGTAGCAGCACCACCCCCCTCTTCCCCCAGCGCCTTGAGACCCTCGCGGGTATGTAGTGCGCTTTATAAGTGACATGATTGATTGATTGATTGAAGTCCATGGCTTTCCAAATTGGTGGTAAGTTGTTTATTAACCAGGGACTCGAGTACCTTTCCAAAATATGGTAGCAGTGAGATTGGACGGTGGTTTCCGGGTACCATTGGATCTGAGGCGGGCTTTTTTACGATAGGCTTTACTTGAGCTGCTTTCCATCTGGTAGGAACGTAGCCTGAGCTAGCGACATGTTGAATATCTCTATGAGTTTAGCTATAAGGAGTGAAGCTATGTTTGTGCAGGAACGGGGTGGGAGGGGGTCTGCTGGGGCACCTGATTTAATCTGAGCTAGGGCTATGGAGACTTCTTCTGGAGTAACTGCTTTAAATTCCAGTAATAAAGGCAGGGTAGAATCACTGTTAGTTGCTAGATGAAAATCTACATTATTAACATTGTGATGAGGAAAAGACCTGTGAATAGATTTGACCTTTTCATCAAAGAAAGAAGACAGTGTATCTACCCATTCTTGCGTGGGGGTATAGATGGGCTGATCAGAATGAGGAGTGGTGAACTCCTTCAATATTTTATAAAGCTCTTTGTTGGAGTTTGCAGCTTTGTTGATCCTGTTTGTCAAATACAGCTTTTTAGCCTGTTTGATGTTATCTAAGTAGGTTTGATGAATCTGATTATATTTTGAACGATCTTCCTTTGTCTTAGTTTTTCTCCATTGGCGCTCAGCGGTCCTACTGGACAATTTATACATTTTTAATGCTGATGTAAACCAGGGCGAGGCTCAGGCAGATTTGTCCCCTTCCGAATATGGACTATTGAAAGTTTGTGATACTAGCAGATCTGTCTCAAATCTAAGTGAAATATGCTTTCAGTAAAATCCACAAATCAAATTTTGACCACAGTATAACTTTTTCAACAAAGAGGTTTATTTATTCTGCCCATGGTGCACAATTCAGCCAAAACCCCAAGGTGATTTAAGGGAGAAGGAGAGAGGAGCGACAGGGGAATACCATACGTATATCCTACATGAAATTCTTCCAAAAATGGGAGTACATATTTACTGTTTGAAACCGTTCACTGTGAGATTTTGGCTACTTTCAGCAACTGGTTGAAATAGCTCTGATCCGTTAAAGTTACCCTGAACCTTGTAAACCTGATCAGGCTAGTAACTCCTGTTACCGGCTTCATCAGGACTACCAGAGTTCTTGAAGTTGACCCCTCACTGGTGAAGTGGTGGAGGCTTCTTCTTTCTTCCGATGTCCCTTGCCCTCTTAGTATCCTTAGTAGGCCCAATTAGGAATTGGAAAAATACTCTATATTTTTGCAAAGGCTGGCAATCATTATTTTGCTTACATATCTTTCATTCATCTGATCTAAATGTAAACATCTTTTAAATTCAATTTGCTGTACAAAGTTTGTTTCCTCCATTTTGATGGCTGCCCTCTTATTCTTCTTTGTGTTTGCATATATATATTGTTTAAAGCACAGACCCCATGCTGTGGAGCGTTCACCAGCATTTTGCAAAGCCTGTATCAGACTTGTACTAAAAAATAAACCAGTCATCCTAAGGTAAATTTCAACAATTTTGGGAATGACCAGTACATTGGATCCTTCACTTATCCTTGTAAAAGAAGAACATCATTTACAGTTGACTGAATATTCCCCCACCACATGCACACGCACACATAAACACACACACCACACATGCATGCACACAAGCAAGCACACACACACACAGCAACTTAATACAACTCAGACCTGTTCAGCATCGTTCACAAATATGACAGGTGTAATCCTTAAATCTAATTATTTCAGAAAGCTTTCTGGTGAAGTGTGGCTTTCAAACCTACAGTAATAAGGACGGCTAAGGCTGAAATCCGGCTTACCTTGGATATTTGATTTTAATCTCCCCTCTTAGTTTTGAAAAAGGGTGGCTTTCTGCAGTCTGAACCCCTGCCTGCCTCACAAACCCTATCACAAAAGGATTTCAAATGCATGGCTTCCACACTTCGGTGAATATCTTTTATCAAAGATTTCTTCCAGACCACAGAATATAAACTAGGAAGCAGTACTCATAGTAACAGGCTGGGCGGATCCCAGAATCTCTCTCAAAAAAGAAAGCGCAAAGTTCCACTGAATAAATACATATCTAAGTGGAGAAACAGAAGGGAGTCTAGTCACAGATTTTACAGGTGGCTGGTGCTAAAAGTGGTATGAAAAAGGTAGGCAGCCTCAAAAAGGGGCGTAGCCAAAGAAGTGTAACTAGGAATATTTTCCAAGAGGTGAGGCCTGTGCATTTAAGGGTGTGGATAAAAACGTGCCTGTGACTCACACAACCTGCAACCTTATCAGTGTGTTAGTGCCTTTCTGTGAGTTTTTTGTTTTTACATCCAGGCATATCACACTACAGTGAACATACACTTAACACAAGCCAAACTTACTGGCTTTGACAGTGCTTGTTAGCAGTATCAGATAAATAAACAACAGCAATGATTGTGTTGTGAATAGTTTGAATTGAAAATGTTTACATTTTCAAAAATATAGGTGAATTGAACATCACTAAGATCTGTTGAATGAGTAGTCTCTATCATTCATGTTCTCCCCTTCGCAACAATCTCCTCTACAGTCTCTCACTCAATTAAACATGTACATCATTTTGCTCCCCAGATCTTTCAGAAATTCTCCCTCCGTACATCTCGGTCGCCACAGTCTGCCTCATTATCGTTGTCTTTTTACTCTGTCCTGCAGGTACTTCACTGCATCAGCTCGCAACTTCACTGTGATCTCTTCCTCTCAATGTATATCTCTCGCTCTGAACCCCTTCCTACACACACACACACACACACACACACATGCATGCACACACACTCTCTCTCTCTCTCTCTTTCTCCCTCTCTATTTCATAAACTCATCTTCTTTCCCTTTGGTGCTGTCAAATTTCAACAGCTATCTATATCTCCTTCAAAGACATTCACATAAAATGGCAATCACAATTGGCAAATATGTGATCATCTTCTGGGTATACTGTTAGACCTGGCTTTTTCAGCGGGTTTAGCCCAAGACATTTTGCTTTTTGGCCTCCTGTTTTTGACCGTGTTTTTGTTGGTTTTAGGACTCTGGGCACTTTGCCACTGCTGATCAGTGCTAGTGTGAATATGCTCTCTGTGTAAATTGGGAATATAGGGGCATATTAGCAAGACCGGCGATAATGGGCTTGCTAATATGCGTTATAGAATTCCAATAGAAGCCCAGGTTAGATGTGCAGGACATCTAACCTGGGCTTCTATTGGAATTCTATAACGCATATTATCAAGCTCATTATCGCCGTTTTAGCGGCAGTTTCCTGCCGCTAAAACGGCGATAATTTTATCGCCGGTCTTGCTAATATGCCCCTCAGATTGGTGTTTCCATGATTGGCTTATTTGACTTACTAATAAGTCCCTAGTACAGTGCACTCTGTGTGCCCTGGGCCTGTAAGTCAAATGCTGCTTGTGGGCCTGCAGCACTGACTGTGCCACCCACACAAGCAGCCTTTCAAGGGATCTCAGACCTGCCACTGCAGTGTCTGCGTGCAGTCTCTACTGCCATGTCAACCTGGCAAGTGCAACCACTTGCCAGGCCCTTACCTTCCCATTTATTACATGTAAGTCACCCCTAAGGTAGGCCCAAGGTATCCCTGTGGGCAGGGTCCAGTGTATGTGAAAGGTAGGACATGTACAGATGTGTGTGACATGTCCTGATAGTGAAATACAGTGTAATTCGTTTTTCACTATTGAAAGGCTATCTGTCCCATAGGATAGAATGGGAGTTTATTTAAAACATCTTATAAGTATAACTTTCCATTGGGACAAGATAGAAAGCTGGAGTTTAGTATGCCTGGACTCAGAATATAAAAATGCATCTTTTAGTAAGATTTTTATATAGTGTGTTTGAAAATACCACTTTTAGAAAGTGGGTATTTTCTTGCTTAGCCATCCGGTGTGCCTCAGCTGGTTTATGGATTGACTGTATGGCTTTGGAGTAACAGAGGCTGGGGATGTCCATTAACTGTAGACAGCCACTTGGGGGGGTTTGAGGTATGTGCTGCCTCTCTTGGATGAGTCACAGCTGAGCTGAATAGACCTTGGCTGCATTTAGAGTAGGGGGAGGAGATTTCCTTTCACGTGAATGGGCCTGGTCTGCCTCACACAATGCTGTCTCCACCTCCTGTCTGAAAGCTGGACCAGATAGGACAGAACTGGTTTTGAGTGAGCAAAGAGTTTCTCTGCCACAAGAGAACAAAGAGAAATGGAATATAAATATTGGGGCCCAGATCCGAGAATTTTAGAATACTTCTGGAGCCAAGAGGAACTTCTGCCAAGGAGAAGAGCTGGGAAAGCTGAAGATGAAATACTGCCCCTTTGCTGTGTGCTGTCTGAGGTTGGTCTGCAGTAACTGTTTCTGCCAAGGAGAGGAACTGTGTGTGTATCCTGCTTGAAGAAGATCTCCAAGGGCTTGAAGTAGAGCTTGCCTCCTGTTCTGAAGTCTCAGGGACACAAAGACTTCACCACCAGCTCCCCTGAACTCTCTTGCTGGGAGTTCTGACCTGCCAAGTTGTGCCTGTTTCTTTGTTGGGCCTCTGGAGGTTGCCCTGCTGCTGGGAGCTGGCAAAAGAGAAGCAACTTAAGAAGTGTGATGCATTCGCACCCGTTTCCGATGCATTGCCGCCATGTGGGAAGGATTTCCACACATCACCATCGTGCTGCTGAAGAAACCGATTCAGCGCCTACCCATGGTTGGAGAAATCGCAGCACTCGGAATCCCGTGGACCAATCTCCGAAGTCCGAGATCACCGCACTGATTCCGACACAGACCCTGCTGTGCGGCTGAAAGAAGAGACGCATTGTGGGAACGCAGCCAGAGAGAACAAAGCAGCGCTGTTGCCACCACCGCTGCATCGAGAACCGACACATTCCCAATGCCCAAGCATCGCACCGGGGCGCCAAGTCTATATCAATGCCGGGGCTGCAATAAGAAACTGATGCATCACCTCCCCGCACAGTAAGAAACCGACGCATCACCTCCCCTTCAGTAAGGAACCGACACATCACCTCCCCTGTGTGACAGTAAGGAACCAACGCATCACTTCCCCTGGAGTAAGGAACCGATGCCTCACCTTCCCTGGGCATAAGGAACCGACACATCACCTTCCTTGCGGCTGTTTTTCTATGATTTTCACGCATCCAAGGTACTTTGTGCTGAAAGTGCCGCATCTAAAGTTTGCAATGGACAGAACTGTTTTTACCTTCTAAAAGTTATATCTTGATAACTGTATTGTGGATTGTAGTCATTTTGGTCTTTTGTGGTTTAGATAAAGATTACTTCTTTTTCTAAACTGGTGTGGTGTCCATTTGCAGTGTTTTCATTGCAGTACTCTATGTGTGCACAAATGCGTTACACACTGCCTCTGAGAGAAGCCTGTCTGCTCGTGCCAAGCTACCAAGGGGATGAGCAGGGGTTATTTTAGAAGTGTATCTCCTTTACCCTGACTAGGATGAAGGGTCTCTACTTGGACAAAGGTGCAATCCATTGCCAACTAGAGACCCCCCATTTTTAACATGTACCCTCTGCAGAAAGGTCAAGGATTGGAAGAGCATGAAGAGCATGTAGTCTGAACATCATTATGACCCACTATCAGGGACTTTTCGAAGCTCGCATTGCTTTGAGTCTCTACTCCAGAGTTCTCAATTGTGCCCAGTCAAGCACACCCACACACAGCTTGAATTCACCCAGACATCTAGAGGTGACTGAGTTCTCAGCATACACTATTCAAGAGTCATGTATTGTAATGAAACAATTGCAGAAACACAGCATCCGGGAAAAGTAAACACTCTGAGTGAATACAAGATGAAGTAAACATTTGAAATGTAAACAGGGACTGCACCACTTCTGTGTATTACCGTACCAGTTTTTATAGCCATTGTTGAGAAATTAATCATTATTTTGCCCCTAAAGTTAAGAACATGAATATAGGGTCCTGTAGGGACCACTTTCAAAGTCACGTTTTGATTACTGCCAGCTCTGAAACCCAAATAGACCTGCCCCACATATAGCCATGTTGGTGGCCCTATTTACAGATTTGCTCTAGTAACAGCCTAGTGGCTCCCTTACAGAAAATCCACTACATACTGGGCGTAGAGATTCCTGGCACATGCCATTGAGCCACCAGGAGCATACCATTACATATGCAGTGCCCCTGTCAGCTGAGCTGAAGTATACCGCCCGCTCGCACATCTGTGCTGCTCTGTGTCCTATGCGCCATGATACAGTGGAATTTAAGAGAGGAGCTTTACTGAAAGGGCGTCTACAGCCTTGAGCTGCACCCTTCCTCCTCGGTGCCACCAGCCCACCACTCTGTGAGTGGTTTTAGAGGTCCCTGGAGCAGAACCTTTTGCAGTCCTTGACTTCCAAATATGCAGGTGGTTAAACAATTTCTGCTTGCTGGGTATTGCAGGGGGAACCTTTCAGCCCTCGTTTGTAATAATAATCTGAGGGGCTTTCCCCACAGACAGCACCCAGTATCATTTGTGCAGTCGTCACCGTTCTATGTATAAACATGTGTGCTTCCTGGCCCTTCACAAGCGGTGTGTGTTTTGCGTTTCGCCCTAAGTGGGAAGGGTATGCCCAGACGTGGGTCCCGTGCTCACTACGCCACTGGAGTCAAGCTATCCTGGCTGATGAAGGCTGATAGCCTGAAACCGGTCCTAGGATGCTTGATTCCGGTCCAGGAAGACATGGCTTGGCAGTTCGGTCTGGACTGTTCCCATGAGGCACAGGGTCAAGACTGATTTGCATATGGCTATGTCTGAACTGGGGTGGCGTGGTGAAGCAAAATAACGATGGATTAAACCCAGATCTGTGACTGGGGGTGAATGTTCGCCAATGTGCAGCATTCCGTCCATCATCTTGTGTGTTTTGCGTTTCGCCCTAAGTGGGAAGGGTATGCCCAGACGTGGGTCCCGTGCTCACTACGCCACTGGAGTCAAGCTATCCTGGCTGATGAAGGTTGATAGCCTGAAACCGGTCCTAGGATGCTTGATTCCGGTCCAGGGAAGACATGGCTTGGCAGTTCGGTCTGGACTGTTCCCATGAGGCACAGGGTCAAGACTGATTTGCATATGGCTATGTCTGAACTGGGGTGGCGTGGTGAAGCAAAATAACGATGGATTAAACCCAGATCTGTGACTGGGGGTGAATGTTCGCCAATGTGCAGCATTCCGTCCATCATCTTGTGTGTTTTGCGTTTCGCTCTAAGTGGGAAGGGTATGCCCAGACGTGGGTCCCGTGCTCACTACGCCACTGGAGTCAAGCTATCCTGGCTGATGAAGGCTGATAGCCTGAAACCGGTCCTAGGATGCTTGATTCTGGTCCAGGGAAGACATGGCTTGGCAGTTCGGTCTGGACTGTTCCCATGAGGCACAGGGTCAAGACTGATTTGCATATGGCTATGTCTGAACTGGGGTGGCGTGGTGAAGCAAAATAACGATGGATTAAACCCAGATCTGTGACTGGGGGTGAATGTTCGCCAATGTGCAGCATTCCGTCCATCATCTTGTGTGTTTTGCGTTTCGCCCTAAGTGGGAAGGGTATGCCCAGACGTGGGTCCCGTGCTCACTACGCCACTGGAGTCAAGCTATCCTGGCTGATGAAGGCTGATAGCCTGAAACCGGTCCTAGGATGCTTGATTCCGGTCCAGGGAAGACATGGCTTGGCAGTTTGGTCTGGACTGTTCCCATGAGGCACAGGGTCAAGACTGATTTGCATATGGCTATGTCTGAACTGGGGTGGCGTGGTGAAGCAAAATAACGATGGATTAAACCCAGATCTGTGACTGGGGGTGAATGTTCGCCAATGTGCAGCATTCCGTCCATCATCTTGTGTGTTTTGCGTTTCGCCCTAAGTGGGAAGGGTATGCCCAGATGTGGGTCCCGTGCTCACTACGCCACTGGAGTCAAGCTATCCTGGCTGATGAAGGCTGATAGCCTGAAACCGGTCCTAGGATGCTTGATTCCGGTCCAGGGAAGACATGGCTTGGCAGTTCGGTCTGGACTGTTCCCATGAGGCACAGGGTCAAGACTGATTTTCATATGGCTATGTCTGAACTGGGGTGGCGTGGTGAAGCAAAATAACGATGGATTAAACCCAGATCTGTGACTGGGGGTGAATGTTCGCCAATGTGCAGCATTCCGTCCATCATCTTGTGTGTTTTGCGTTTCGCCCTAAGTGGGAAGGGTATGCCCAGACGTGGGTCCCGTGCTCACTACGCCACTGGAGTCAAGCTATCCTGGCTGATGAAGGCTGATAGCCTGAAACCGGTCCTAGGATGCTTGATTCCGGTCCAGGGAAGACATGGCTTGGCAGTTCGGTCTGGACTGTTCCCATGAGGCACAGGGTCAAGACTGATTTGCATATGGCTATGTCTGAACTGGGTGGCGTGGTGAAGCAAAATAACAATGGATTAAACCCAGATCTGTGACTGGGGGTGAATGTTCGCCAATGTGCAGCATTCCGTCCATCATCTTGTGTGTTTTGCGTTTCGCCCTAAGTGGGAAGGGTATGCCCAGACGTGGGTCCCGTGCTCACTACGCCACTGGAGTCAAGCTATCCTGGCTGATGAAGGCTGATAGCCTGAAACCGGTCCTAGGATGCTTGATTCCGGTCCAGGGAAGACATGGCTTGGCAGTTCGGTCTGGACTGTTCCCATGAGGCACAGGGTCAAGACTGATTTGCATATGGCTATGTCTGAACTGGGGTGGCGTGGTGAAGCATAATAACGATGGATTAAACCCAGATCTGTGACTGGGGGTGAATGTTCGCCAATGTGCAGCATTCTGTCCATCATCTTGCGTGTTTTGCCTTCACAAGCGGTATAATTAAGAAGCAGACATAAGACTCAGCTTGGGCACCCCCTCCATCGCTTGAACAGGGGGCGGGGAGCACTCCTCTACGAAGTGGCCAGAGTCTCTGAATGCCCAGGCCCTCCTGCAGAAATGTGGCCGTTGCCTCCTACTGAAAGTGTTCACGCCTCCCAGAAGGAACTCTCCCCTGAGACTGCAACATGGGCTCCACCTCTTTGTGAAGTGCTCTTTCCCTCTGAGGGCTGTCACTACATTCCATGAAGTACTATCTGGCATATATCAGAGGTCTAATCTAATTGTCATGGGCATCTGCCCATACAAATGAGTTCTTCCTGTCACTGACGCGCAGCAGTTCTCAATGTGTGGCAGCAAATTTAGAATTACACATGACTTTGTGGTCCCTTTTGTAAATTCAAGAGAGTGGCAGATGTCAAGCACCAGATGCAGAGCCCATCTATGCCAGTTCTACCTGGTGCATTAGAGGTCACCATCTCAAGACAACTCGGCCCTATAGATATGTTTATTAGGGGAGGTAATAAAATTGCAGTTTCCTTCCCACTTCATGAAGCTGGGGTGGCCAAGACAGTCTCCTGCTGGACAGTCAGAGTAGTGAGACTCCAGATGGATAAGAGACTACATCAATATTGTGTGTATGATTCAGGTGTTACCATTGCCTAGCCTAGTCACAATAATAATCATATTTTTTTATATAGCTCGCAATGATGCACTTAAAACAACAAGGGCTCCCTAATTTAATGGTTATCAATTGATCAGCTTTGGAAAGATACAGGGACTGAGAAGACTTTAACCGGATTTGAATGTAGGATTTAGAGATTATGGAACATGTCAGAAGCAAACTTTTCACTCACTGAGACACCTTGAATTCAGCCTGAGCGCATACTTTTCAGGAATTTCCTGGAGTGCAGATAATTGAGTTATTTCCATACAACAGATCTCCCAGGCAGCCAATGGGATGTTGATCCATGCTCTATTCTTTGAAACAAAAACACCCTTGCACTAGGTCCATCTTTGAAACAAAACCACCCTTGCACTACGTCCACTCGAAATGCCCCGACCATGCCCAAAACGAAGAACCCAGCTCCATGCTTCTGGAGGTAGGCGATCCAGCACGAACCTGCCTGCCTCATCGTGGACAACAGTGAGCTTAATTCTAAATGAACCCAGGATCCACTGGTTCAGTCTCAGCCAAGGCGAGCCTCAGCTCCTCATCAAAAGATTCCAGAAAAAATAGGAGACCATTTCAATTAATTTGTGTTCAAACACAGCACTCGTGGTGATTCTTAAACCTTCATTACTCACGCTGGAGTGTTCATTTGGAAACTGCAACGCATTTCTCCATTATCACATCTGCAGAAGACAGATCACACTCGGTTTGCCTGAAGTCCCAATACAACGCCGTCCAAATGATGTCTCTGTTCTTTGGTTGCATGACAGCTCCTCGCTGTGATTGGTTGAGCGTCAGGTGACAAGAGCAATATGAAATGATGCCCCTGCTTGTTGATTCAATGTGCCTTATTTAAGTACTCTACTAATGGGCAGCTAGAAGTGGCACTGTTACATTCTCCTACTCCCAATGGGTCCTCAGAAACTTGCCCGCAGCCAGATTCACCTTTACGTGTGTGGCCCCAGCATCACCAGAGCAGCCCTCCATTTCATCACTGGCACCTAGAAGCAGAGTTAACGCGTCCTCAGTTGTATCCCAGAGGAGGACCGGCACTGCTAGGCACTGGCGTGACAAGCCCTTCTCCTGCTCAGTGGTAACTGGTTGACAATTTCATTTTTCAGGTCACCTTCATCCCCGTGGCTGACACCGCCAGGTGCTCCAATCCCATGAAGGTTCCACAGTCAGAATAATCCAATATACACCGCAGCTACCCTTAGAAATACACTGAATCTAACTCCACTCGGGTGATGCAAATGTATGAAGGAACATTGATTGAAAGTTTATTTGTCTTTTTTTTTTCTTCCTTTTTTTTTTTGTCCTCATTCGCCATCAATCTCACTTCAAATCACACCCTAGGTGTCTGTACTCACTCTCAAGAAACTGAGGAATATAGGCTGTTGGAAGTGGCGCCCCGCCTACTGGTACCAGAAACACCTTTGGGATCAATGAAGAAACCACTGAGATACCTCTTCTGCCAAGCTCTGAGAGCTAGATGACTTTCGCCGATAGACCGCCATGATACCTGGCAATACACGACTTAGCCCGAAGAGTATTAACGGCATAATCATGGGACTCAGGGGGAAAATAAATAAATAAATAAATTTACATTTTCCACGATTTTACTTCGTCATCTCCGGACCCCATCTAAGTTGCAAAGGATTCCAAAATGCCTTCTTCTTGCTATTTCCCTGTCTGGCCAGGTCCAATTTAGAAACTGCCAAGACTGAAGACTGCCAATCCAAAAAGGTAGGAGGACTTGATTCCGTCCATTTTATACAGATTTGCCTCCTGGCTAGTAGGATAGAATAGAAAAGCAGCACTCCAGCGAGGCCAGTAACTTTTTCCTCAAGGCCAAATATTATTAGGGGTAGATCTATGTTGATAGTGCAGCCCAAAACACTTGTCAAGAAATCACCGACCTCCCCCAAAAAGTAGCAAGAGAAGGACATTCCATAAACATGTGTATATCTGAGGCAGAAACCTGGCCGCATTTTTTACAACTGACCGGTGGCCCATCGGAAATTTTTGTCAATTTATAAGGAGTGAAGTAGGCCCTATGGATGGTAAACAGGTGGTTCCTTTTTAACCAAGCTGGTTTCACAACTTCATGTAGAGTCTTACATGATTTCTGCCATAGTTTAGCACAGTCTTGTGTGGGTAAAGGGGCCCCCACAGTTCCTCGGCCAGCTTGAATTCGCCATCTACTTCTTCCAACAGAGTTTGGTACCAAAAGGAAACTTCTTTCCTCCCTGGGGGTTTGGTCACAAGCTGGTGTTCTAAAACGCTACCACAACCCACAGCATTTTTTCGTGGATGAGATTGAACCCAGCTTGCCAGCTGATAATGTTTGAACCGGGAGAGTCCTCCCCCAACCCTATCCTGGAGATGTTCCCAGGGAATAAGAGTGCCTCCAAGGAGGAGGTCTCCCCAAACCAACAACCCCACGTCGCTCAAAGGTTTTGCCAGTCTGTCCTTTAGGCACTCTGGAGTTCCGTCGGAATCCCAAAGGGGAGCCAAGCTGGAAAAATAATCGAGCCCCACTGCCCCTCTCACTTTGGCCCAAGTTTTGGCTACCCCCTGGAGAACCTTCAGCTTGACTTTTTTTGAAAACTTTGGATCCCCGAATTTAAACAAAAAGCCTTCCTCTGACAGTTTGGCACCCCTAAGCATAGCTAAGAACATCCCTCCAGCACCAGTATTCACGGGCATTCTCAGTAGCATACGTGAGTGTGAGAGTTGGAAAGCCCAGGCATTAAACTGGAAGTCCAGTAAAGCCAGGCCACCCTTTTCTCTTCTCCGCCTCAGCTTTTTCCATGCAATCCTAGATGATTTAGATGCCCAGACGAATGAGTTAATTTCACTCTGAAACTTAACAATCGTGGATTTTTCAAAATAAAGGGGGATACAGTTAAAAAGAAATGTGATCTTTGGGAGTATCGTCATCTTGATCAGATTAACTCTTCCCAAGATTGACAACGGAAGTAGGGCCCAAGATTTCATTAGCCTTTTACATTCCTTTACCACTATATCTAGGTTGATCTCAGCAATCTTTGTGATATCCAGAACCACATGGACTCCCAAGTATCTCATTTTGGAGCTAGGCTGGTGACACTGCTGTGTCTCTGCCAGATTCCAGGTCATAATTTCCGTTTTTGCAGCATTAATCTCATATCCAGAGACAGAACCAAACTCCCGGGCTAAACTGATGACTGCTGGAAAGGCTGACTGTAAATCAGCGGAAAAGACCAAGATATCATCGGCATACAGGGCTACCTTCCTCTCCCACTCCCCATACTTAAATGGCTGGATATTAGAATCAGCCCCAAGCCGTTGAGCAAATGGCTCAATGTAAAGATCAAATAGAAGCGGGGAGAGTGGGCAGCCCTGTCTAGTCCCTCTTGTGATTCTGAAGGAATCCGTAATATTCCCATTAACCAATAGCCTAGCCGTGGGGTTCTGATAGATCAACTGGACCATATGACAAAATCTTTCCCCCAAATTGAACTTCCTCAAAGCCTCCGACAGGTAGATCCATTCACTCTGTCGAAGGCCTTGGTAGCGTCCAATGTCATGGCTGCTAATGGGAGGGAATATGTAGAGGCGAGATCAATGGCGCCAATGAGATCATACGTGAGGTCTGAAAGCTGCTGGTTCCTAACAAAGCCCTTCTGATCTATGTGGAGGACATCCCCCACCAAAAGACCCAATCTCGCTGCCAAAATGGAGGTGAAAATGTTATAGTCTACATTTAAAAGCGAGATGGGTCTATATGACCCACAGCTTGATGGAGGTTTCCCGGGTTTCAATATCAGGGTTATTAAAGCGTCGTTCCATGAAGCTGGGAGCCCTAGACCTGCATCCAGCACATAATTAAACAACTGCGTTAGGACGGGGATGATCTTATCTCCCAACATCTTATAAATCTCCGCTGGGAGGCCATCAGGGCCCGCCGCTTTCCCGGTCTTACAGCGTTGAATGGCTTCTCTGACCTCAGTTTGGGTAAAAGCTTGGTCCAAGTATTGCTGTTGTTCAGGCCCTAAGGAGGGAAGGGGGATATCCCCCAGCCAATTCTGAACACTAGCGACATCTAGCCTTTTGTCCTCGCAATAAATCTCCTGAAAGTAGGTCTGAAAGGCCTGACTAATTTCCCCATCTGAGCAGAAGGTTTCATTTCCGCTGATGATCTCATTAATATGATTTCTTGCCCGATCAGATTTTGCTTTCCAGGCAAGAAGCTTGCCTGCGCCCTCTCCATATTCAAAATGGGCGATTTTACTAGCCTCCCATCTACGGATAAGCCTAGAGTGGAGGATGTTCTCTAACTGCCCTTTTAAACTATCCCATTTGGCTTTCCGTTCTTGCTGGATTTCAGGAGAGGCTTGAAGGGATAATTCAGCCTCTACATCTTTCAGCTTTCCTTCAATAGAAGATACCTCCTCCTTATATCTTTTATTTCTAAAGCTTGCCCTGCTGGTAATTTGGCCACGCAGGAAAGCTTTAAAAGAGTCCCACACATTAGTTATTAATGTTGACCCCAGATTTGTTTCAAGAAACCATTCAGTTTCTTGTGATAAAAAGGCCTTTTCTTCCTCCACCAGGAGTAAAGAACGGTCAAGCGACCATGTACGAGTGGGCCCTACTGATGGACCATCCAAACGTAGAAAAACCCCTGAATGATCTGAGAGGTGGTTAGCCAGGTATAAAATATCGTTAACTCTGTCTCTCAACGAGTTACTTATCAGCACGTAATCTATTCTAGATTGGTGGCGATATTTATGATTTCTAAACGATACACCCGGCTGCAAGCCCGATCTTTCCCTCCATATATCTAAAAACGCAAATTGTTCCATTGCCTCTAGGAGGAAGTACCGAGATTTTAAAGGGGCCACGGCTCTACTATTTGGAGTTTTGTCTAGCGCAGGATTCAGAACTATATTAAAATCTCCAGCTAGAATTATTGGCTCAGGGAAATCTAATAAATGAGAAAAGATGGTCTTAAGACTGGAGGGGTTATCTTGATTAGGTCCATAGTAGCCGACCAGAGTATACAGGGCCTCCCTTATCCTGACTTTAACAATAACCCATCTGCCACCTGGGTCAACCAATTGCTGAAAAACATGCGCTTTGGCTGATTTCTTAAAAATTATAAAGACTCCTCTGATGTTAGCTGTCTGGCTTGTGCATACATATGAACCCACCCATCTTTTATTTTTAAGAAGAGTGACTATCTCCTCTTTCAGGAGATGTGTTTCCTGAAGAATCAGAACCTGAGCCGGTGAATCTTGGAGATACTGTATTATCCTGACCCTTCTCGGTCTCGTTCGCAGGCCATTAATGTTCCAGGACAAAATCTGTATAAGACTCATGTTAGATCATCGGAGAAGCCCAGCATAAAAACAGAAGTTTGAATTCGAGATAACCAGTACCAGCATTCGATCCAGCCCAGCTCCAAAACTCTCGTCCTAAAAGTAACGTGAGTACAACCAACATAAAAAAACGGAGAATGAGGATTTTTTGTGTTTTTTTTCCTGCTACACCCAAACCCGACCCCTACCCAGTGCCCTCCCCAATCCCTCCCCCCACCTCTGGGAACCCATACCCCAATTATCTGGACAGATGGAGTCCAGGCAATTGCATCCCGGAGGAATCCGCCCAGCCACCACCTTAGTAAAGAAAAAAAAATTCCCGAAGAGAGAAAAAGAGAGATAAAGAGGATAAAAAGCAGAGAGGCCCTAACTATACTTCAAAGCAGACGTGGTCAATTAGAAGAAGCATGGGACTTAAATAATTGTGCTCTTCTCCTCACACATCTTCACAGCTTAACCTCTCTCACCTAGAATCTCAAGTTATTTTAATTTCCCTATACGGGAGAGAGATGGGAATACAAATTCTCCAACTACATTCCGCCTATATTGACCCACTTGTAGACCTTCTATAGACCCCCTTTACTGATGCTATTGAGCAGCTCATCCGCTTCCTGCACCGATCTTATATTGTGCATTTTGTTGTTATGCATCACCTTTAAAAAGGCCGGGAATTTCAGTTGAGCTACTGCCCCTAGCTTTTTAAACTCTTCCAGCATCATGCCCAGTTCCCATTGTCTCTCCAAAGTACACCTTGAGAGATCCGACCGGATCTCAAACGAGAATTCCTTTGCCCGCACTGATTTCAGTCTCAGTGCTGAATTCAGAATCTTATCCTTTAAGGCGAATGTGAGGAAATTAATGAGAATTTTTCTGGGTCTGGGTCTATTAGGGTTCCTTCGAAAAGGATCCCTATGTACCCTCTGTATATCCTGGCTAAGTTTTTCCTCAGAGTCTTCAAGCTGTAAAGAGGTCTTAAGTAGAGAAACAATGTAGGACCGGATATCGGATCCTTCGCTACCTTCCGGTACATTCAATAAACGTAAATTGTTTCTACGTGCGTTGTTCTCTAACTTCTCCACTCTATCTCTGAGGTCCCAATGTTCAGACTTTAAAAGTTGAATATCCGACTTTGCCTGACCCAGATCTTCTTTCAATTCGCCCACTGTATTCTCGAGAGTTACGGTCCTGGAATTTATGAGGTCTACTTTTTTTCCAGGGATTCGCAGAAGTTCCTGATTTCCCCTTGGTTCACTGCGGATACTGCAAATTCTTTCTTTATATCCTCCGATAGTGTAGCGAAGAGACCCTCCAAACCTACAGGTGAGGATAAAGATGACAGCACCGATAGGGTATCCCTTTCTCGTTCCTCCCCAGTACTGCTATTAAACACTGTCGGTGCCTGCGGTTGTGGTTGACTCAAAACGCAGACCGAAGGGTCATCACTCGGAGCACTCCTGCCCCCTGAAGGCTCCCCTGGATCACTTTGTTGGGGGACCAAGTCTGTTGCAGGTTCCAATACTGCCTCCATCATACTCACAGGAACTGTGTCCGAGGAAGGGGTTAATGCTATAGAAGAGATTAAACTTGCCGAGCGCTGCCCCAGGGGATCAGGCCGCGCGCCAATGACCAATACTTCTGGCTGAATCCTAAAGTAAGAGCGTAGCGACGGGATCACTTTAACCACACTGCTAACTGCCCTATTCTTTGGCCTCTTAGGTTTAATGGACTTTCCCTTCACCTGATAGACCTGAAAGGCAGAGTCACTATTTAGAGACTTAGATCCTTCAGCTGGAGTGGCCTCTACTGCACCAGGGGGAAGCCCAACAGTAGTTAAAATTTGCAGTGGATCGGCATCAGGGGCATTCCTCCCTATGTCTGTTTTGCCGGAGGTAGTTTTAATGCTTATTTTTATATCTGCTTTGGATTTCTTATTGCCCACTGTGGCCCTTTTTTTTAATTTCCTCTGTTCTCTCCTAACTACTGTTTGCGGGCTTACAACAGCAGGGGAGGAGACCTCTTGTACGTTTAGGGGGGGTCTGGTAGCTACCAGAATGTTGCACTAATGAGGGAACTAACCCCTTCACCTCTGGCTCACCTCCAATGCCTTGCTCAAGTCTCCGGCAACCACCTCCCCGCCCTCTCCGACCTTACCGCTGCTGTCACCGTCCTCCTTCTGCTCCTGTACGAGGCCTTCGTTTGAATCCCTCGTACGCTGAAAAAAGCCGCTGATACTGGCTTTGTCGCTCCCCCTGAGGAGGCCTCGCGCGGCCGCCTTGCGCCCTCTCCTAAGCTCCAGGGCGGCTTCCAGCAAGCGAGGAGGCATAGGAAGACGTACCCCCGCCTCCTCTCTACACATTCCTGGCGTCTCGCGTCTTGCGTCTTCCTCGAGCAGCCAAGAGGGATAATCGTGCCGCCGACAGGAACTACCAATAAGATTTTTCGACGAGGACGCCGGTAATTAGAAAACGGGCCCTCCGGTCTTAATCAGGTCAGTTACGGTCAGTTCTCTGCCCCCGGGTTTCAGATCATTTGGTGGCTGGTGCGGGAGCTCCGGGAGCTAGCAGCTAACGTGCGGCCGCCATGTTCCCTCAAAAGTTTATTTGTCTTGATTGAAACACTAGATCTGTGGGTTGAATGATGGCAGAAGCATGTTGATGTCTCTACTTGAAAACCATCACACAGCATCAATGATTAGCAGTAGCACAAATAATAAAGTTCAAACTCTTGCGTTTAACCTTTAAATTTTGCAAAGCGTCAGCCATGTCAACACTTAGAAGATGACACTGCTTTGCACACCCGGAGATCAAGCAGATCAAACATTTTAACACAAAATATTTTCAACTAGAAAAACAAAGAGGCAAAACAATTGGAGTCATGGGCACTCAACCTTGGATCACTGTACACCCAACCGCACATGAGGCCTTGTGAGGGAATTTCAAGATGAGCCTCTTTGTAGGGACATTTACATCCTTCCTTGACATGATTGGCACCCTACGTCTGCATTCCCCCCCAAAAATACACTCAAAGATTCTCTGAAGCCTGGATCTTGGGAGACATGGACTCCTTCAAGTAGTTCAGTTAGCAGTGCCAAACAAACCTGGAACAGTCTACAAGATGGACTCGCACTAGAACTGAGAAGTGGCTTCTAGGCACAAGCACGTAGTATGAAAATATGGAAATATGTAAATATATTCGGGAGGATAGGAGTGCCAATATTTAAATTAGTAGCACACAGTATGGACTGTCTGGTGTAAAAATGTATCAAATAAAAAATCTGATCTGAACTGATGATGAGACCTGGGCCATGAGGCCTAATCACAACTCTAGAAGCGCAGGTTTCATGTTTCAGCGCCCCACAATTATGTCCAAACTAGTATAAACTGCGCAAAGTGCGTATAATAAGAGACAAAAATTGTGTTGGATCTTAGAGAATCAAGCAGAAATCTTTAGACAGTTCCTGTTGATATAGTAGTCTTTCCTCTATGTCATCCCTCCGTCTCCTGTCTTTATTAGTAACATAGTGCTGCAGGGCGTCACATGGCTTCCAGACTCAGATATATGTCGGACAGCTTTGTGTGAGAGCGCTTAGCTTAGGAGTATCTTTCTCCACAACCACATAGGACATGCCTCTAGGAGGCACTTTTTAAAATGTTATGTGGCGCCAATATGGCACCCAGAGGCATATTCAAAGTGTTTTTACGCTGCATGAGCAAATGCCATTCCCTTTGTTTACAAATGTACATATGGTTTTCAAGGAACCTTGCTTTTCCTTGCAGAGGATCCAGGTCTTTTAATAAGCTCTTTGTAATTTCTGGAGAAGTTTCGTCCAGAGTGGCTTACCCTTGCCTCGAAACTCATTGTTAGTACACCTTATGAACAAGCCCACTCTGCTCGCATTTCACAAACAGTAATTGACAAGCCACTAGTTCAAAGAAGCCCTCAACACCACCCAATGCTCCCTCTCTCTCAGCTCCAGCTGGGGTTCCTTAGCTGTGTCTCTACCTGACTACCACTCACAGCCCTTGTTAAGAACTCCGCCTCACTCTACCTTGAGGTTTCACCATGACTCTCTCCAGCCCCTCGTCAGCACATAACTAACATATCTATTCCATGTCGATCCTGTGATAGGGTGTAGGCACCGCTCTTACTCATGTCCGCCTTATTAAAGGCCAAGTTAAAATAGCCATGGCTTAGGAACATTTTGGAGTATCGGTCCAAAAACCTCACAGTACGAAGTGCCAATGCGTGATGACAAACTAAGGAGGGAGTAAGAGCGATTGTTGAAGCGGCGGCTCCTCCACTAAAACATCAGGAAAGGAAAAGTAAAACGATAATAAACACGTTTTATTTTTCCTTTCCTGCCGAGTCTTGGGTGCGGGGCCAGGGGAGTGACAGAAGGAGTGGTAGTGCACTGCCTTAAAGGCGCATGACGGTTTGGCCGGCCGTTTCAGGCCGGCCAAACCGTCATGAGCATTGAAGCTCTCTCCAACCCAGCTGCGTTGCTGGGTCGGAGAGAGCGGTCACAGGCTTCCAGTCCGCCTGTGAGCACAAATCGAGGGCGCTTAGGCCAATCCTGACCCTGCTCTCATGAATGAAAGCAGCTTCAGAATTGGCTGCAGGGCAGTCTGGGAGCCTGTGCCTGCGAGAAGAGGAGCAGAAGAGCACGACGCGGCCAGCTGCAGGTAAGTTTAAAAAAAATTATTATTATCATTTTTTTTGCCCACCAGTGGCCCTATGCCCTCCCCACCAGCCTCCCCGCCTGCCCCGCCACTCGCCCACTACACCGGCTGCTACTGTGATTTTGACAGCTTGTATAGCAAGCATGACAACAGCTTCACTAACTTTTAGGCAGAACTGAAAATCCTCCTGCTTAGGAAGCAAGCTTCAGTTACTCCTACAATGCCCCCTCTTCCTGCCCCTCCAAGACTAATTATTCTGTATAGAGAACATATCGTGGTGTCAATGTGGATTGAAAACTTTTAAGACTGAAAGACCAAGAGCCTGATTCACAAGAGCCTGATTCACAAGAGCCTGATTCACAAGAGCCTGATTGTTTGCTATTCACAAAGGGATTTAGGAGTAGTATTATTACGAGTGCGGAGTCTTCGCATAAAAAGATAGGACTTTAACTGCTCATAAATCCCATTGTGAATAGCAACCGAACGTCAACTTACACAGACGTGTACATTTATCTTTGTGAATTAGGCCCTAAGGCTCTGCCCCCCATATGTTGTCATTGCAACATTTTTAATGCTATCATTTATGTTTGATTTGTGGTTTGTTGCATCTAAAAGCTGGGCTACTGGTATTTGCTTGCACATTGCATGTAGGAGTCAGTGAAACTGTATGTTTTGTTTCTGAGTACTTTCATCAAACTACTCACAATTACGCTTTGTGTGCGAAACCTGGTTTAACATTATCTCGTGAGAATTTTTTCACGTGAGGGCATAAAAAAGATCACAGAAAATACTGGCAGAAGCCTGTTTAGATCAGAAAATGCTTCTCAGTGAGATATTTTCTCTGTGCGAATCAGTATACCGTAGCCAAAATCATGCAACATTGCATAATGCGAAATTTTAAGAAATGTCTTGAATTTTGGATAATGCAAAATTCTGGAATCTAACCTGTGAAACATACATTTCCCCCAGGCCTAGTTCCAAATAATAAACCACCCAATATTAAGAATCCCATCGTGCCTGATATCTGGAAGCCCTTTTGATAGCATCTTTCTGATGAGTCTCTTTTACCAAAGTACATATGCTGGAAATGACACAACGCAAGCTGAAAAGAGAAAACACATGGAACGCCCACAGTTCAGTGCGGGTGAGTCAAGACTGTCTACATAGCGACAAGACTGCAGACTCGAGAGCAAATCACTCCGGACACCTATTTTCATGGGGGTTTGAAGATCATTATATTTTTATTTAATTATTTTTTTAACACACTGTTCAGTTCACATTTTCTCTCAGTGCGCATTATAAAATATTGAGTGAAATTAAATATTCATCAGACATGAAGACAAGGAGAAAGATGAGCAGTCAAATGTTTATGCTGCTAGAATCCATTAAATCTGTCTCGTTGAGTTCAGCGTATTAGGCCAAGATATCAAAGTATGTTCGACCAGAAACATGCAAACAATTAAAGGAGGGGCGAGAGAGAGGGGTGCAATGTCACAGCATCCCACGCCAGGATGCGGTGCTAGCCCGGGGAGGGCCTGTGGTGTTTTCCTCTTTCGTGCGTGCGCGTGCTGTATGTTCACAGCGGCTGAGGTCACACAGTCCCATGTGATGTGGAGGTTTCCTATGCGCGGCACGCACTGTGCTGGAGTGACAGTCCCTGCAGCATGTACGGCACCTGCTTTGTATGTACGGAGGCATTCATCAGTCATGGCTGCCGGCAGGCATATGCGTGACACTCGGGTCATGTTGTGCGAGAACAGCAGATTTGTTGATGCTGTGTTCACGTTTGATTGCCACGTTACTTGCCTGGCACATCCATTATGTTTTTTTCCCTCTAGTTTTGAAAATAGATGTACACCGAATGCTGCTCGCCACAGACGGACGCGCGCCTGACAAGCTATCGATTCCCAGGGGTGACCCATAGGCCCGCCGGCTTCCTCGGTAGCGCTGAACGAGGTGAGATCTTATATGGCACTGTAGCAGGCCCCCTGCACCATTCGTCCTCTCACAGGGCGTCTTATTAGGCCTCTAGGAGTTAAGGGGGGCATTTAAACGCGCCAATATGGCAGAGCAGTGAGAATGCCCAGGAGCGGAGCACCTGGGCATTGTCCTCTAGGAGCCATTAAAAGCATCTCTGGAAACTACCTGGGGGAGAGAACTATAAGAGCGCATAGGTGCACGGGAGCGGAAACCCCCAGCGGTTATTCCAAATTAATTGTCCAGGTTCTTAATCTGGTGGAAATGATTGTTCGTGATGGCATTTCTGCGGCTGCAATTTCTCCTATATTCACGGGCCAGTTTACAATCTGTACCTGAAAGTCTAAAGCTGCAGTTTAAATGGGAGCATTTGATTGGTTGGTAAGGGATGCTTTTCTGAGTGCTAGGGGCTCCTACTTTAGTGGTAAACTGCTATATTTAGGGCATCGATTCCATTCTTGTTTTCTCAAGCAGTGGAGGGTAATAGTTTGACTTGTTCCACCTCCCTCTGGTCATTGGAGATCGGGGGGTGAGGGGGTGCATGAAGAATGTTGCCAGACAAGGATATTGACAGAAGCACCAACAGCTCTTCTATTAGCCACAAAAAGTCAAAGGAACTTGAGAGGAAGTCTCCTGTCCTATGTCTCGTTTCTTCAGGATGGTGATCCAGAAGCAGCAGCAGGTTCATGATCACCAGTGGCTTCTTTTCCTTCACCCGTTGTGACTGTAACAAGGTGTACGCTGGACCTCCTGTTAGATTTATGGAAGGCCTTGCAAAGATCTAAGCTCAGCTGCAAGATGATTGGTGGTAGGAAAATGGTCCACAGCACAGATGCTTTAGAGGTCGCACAGGTAACCAGAAGCTCATGTTAGCCCGTAAATGACGTAAAGCCTTCTGCGTACTATAATTTTGGATGATATAGGAGCCTGTGCTCTTTCTTCTGCAGTGCTGATCATTTAAGTGCAGTAGCCCCTGAACAAAGCTGTGAGCTAATTGGACTGTTTAAAGTACTGGCCCCAGGAGAACTGGACTTTCTTAGACCCATGATGCTTAATCCTCCTGTAGCACAAACACCTATTTTGACTAAATGGAGTGCTGTGCCTGCTAGTGAAGCTGCCTCTCAAGCATCTCCAATGACACATTTCACTGATCCATCTCCTCTCCTTGTCTGCTTACTGTCAATCAAGTGCTTGCGTAGCTCTGGAAAACCGCTATCTGACAAGTGCTCCCATGCAACCAAATCATGGAACCCCTGGAAATCATTTTCTGACTACCCTTCACCCAACCATCCAGTGCTCTGCAAAAATAGGACACATACTCCACCCAAGTGCCTGACTCCAGCTTCTTACAGGCCCTCAACTTCTGCATGTACAGTTCTACAGTTCTAGGATCAAACCATACCTTCTGATCAAGGCTTCCTTCATGTGGTCATAAGATATTTGCTCCTCGCTTGGTAAGGCTAACTAGGTGTCCCTCCCCTCTGTCACGAAGCGGCTCCACAACCCCACTCCCCAGTCTCTCTCAGGGATTCTGTGGGACTTCATTGCTGCCTCATATGCCTTAAACCACTGACCAATGTCCTCATTCTTTACAAAATCCTTAATCACTTCCTTGGAGATGTATACCCTCCCTTCTCCAGGCACTGGCAACAAGCTGCCACCATTGGAACTGGGTGCCACACTTTTGGCCTTTATGTCCAGTTCCTTCAAACCTCTCTCATGCTCTAAAAGCATCCTCTTTTCCTCCTTGGCCAGTTTCTGCTTTTCTAACTCCAATATCTTACTCTCCATGTCACACTCCTTCCCAGCTTTAGCTTTGTAAGCTCCAACTCATGCACTCTGCTTCTCTCTCTGTCTTGCAACTCCTCTGGAGACAGCCCCTTTGAAGGCACACTGCTGCCCACCCTAGATGGCAACTTCCCTCCAGGCAGACCCAATAGCCCCTCCTGCTGCCCATCTAAATGCTCAGCCTCCACCATAGGCTCCTCGGTATGCTCACTGGCATTCCTTGATTCCAACCAAGCCCTCAGCGCCTTTTGGTATTCCTCCTTTCTGGTAAGGCCTCTTACTGAGATTTTAAATTTCATTCAGACAGCTTTCAATTGTGGCACAGTGTAGGTTTCAACCCTATCCTCTTCAAATTCAGTATCCACAGATGCAAGTGATGCTGGTTTTGTCATGATGAAAATTGGCAGTTCTCAAGTTGCAAAAAATTCCAAGAAGAAAAAGTTCCACCAATTGTATGTGGTCGCGTAATGGTCTGCACTATACTAGTAGTGTACACCAATCACTGTGTGTGAGGCACAAATGCAAGTCCAGATCCTCACCGCTGACCACCAATGTTAGAAATGGGGGTCTCTAGTTGGCAATGGTTTGCACCGTTGTTCGAGTAGGGACCCTTCTTCCTAGTAAGGGTAAGGGGGATACATTTCTAAAATAACCCCTGCTCACCCCCTTGGTAGCTTGGCATGAGCAGACAGGCTTATCTCAGAGGCAGTGTGGAAAGCATTTGTGCACACATACAATAATACAGTGAAAACACTACAAATGGACACCACACCAGTTTAGAAAAATAAGTAATCTTTATCTAAACCAAACAAGACCAAAACAACAAAAATCCACAATACCGCAATAAAAATATGACTTTCCAAAGGTAGAAACAGTTCTATTCAAAGCAAATTGCAGATGCGACACTTTCAACACAAAGTACCTTGGATGCGTCAAAATCAAAAGCAAGAACAGCCACAGGGAAGGTGATGCATAGGTTCCTTATGCGCAGGAAAGGTGATGCGTCGGTTCCTTACTCCAGGAGAGGTGATGCGTCGGTTCCTTACTGCAACGCAGAGGAGGTGATGCGTCGATTCCTTACTGAAGGGGAGGTGATGCGTCAGCTTCTTACTCTGCAGGGAGGTGATGCGTCGGTTTCTTACTGCGGCCCCAGTGTCCTTGTAGACTTGGAGCCCTAGTGCGAGGCGTGAGAATCGGGGATGCATCGGTTCTTGATGCTCTGGCGGCAACAACACTTGTGTTGATTTCTTCTGCCGCGGTTCCACGATGCGTTGGTTCTTGCACCCGCACAACAGGGTCTGCGTCGGAATTGGTGCGGTGATCTTGGCCTTCGTAGATCAGTGCACTCGATGCAGCATGCTGCGATTTCTTGAGCCGCAGGCAGGCGCTGCATCGGTTTCTTCGGCAATGCGTCGGAAACAGGTACAGATGTGTCGCGCTTCTCCTTATTACCTTACTTTTCCAGCTCCCACCAGCAGGAACAAACTCCAGAGGCCCAGAACAGCAGCAGGCACCTCTTGGCAGGTCAGAACTCTCAGTAAGGGAGTTCAGGGGAGCTGGGGGTGAAGTCTTTGTATCCCTGAGACTTCAAAACAGGAGGCAAGCTCTACTTCAAGCCCATGGAGATCTTCCTCAAGCAGAGGACGCAGCACACAGCAAAGTCCTTGTCCTTTCCTTGGCAGAAACAGCCACTGCAGGCCAACCCCAGACAGCACACAGCAAAGGGGCAGTATGTCTCCTCAGTTTCTCCAGCTCTTCTCCTTGGCAAAGGTTCCTCTTGAATTCCAGAAATGATCTAAAAGTCTGGGGTCTGGGCCCTTCTTTTTATAATACAAAATCCTTTGTTCTCGGTGGCAGAGAAGCTCTTTGCCCAGTCAAAACCAGTTCTGTCCTCTCTGGTGCAGCTTCCTAGCAGGAGGTGGAGACAGCATTGTCCTTGGCAGACCAGGTCCATTCAGGTGTGAAAGAAATCTCCTCCCCCTACTCTGAATGCAACCCAGGTCTATTCAGCGCAGCCCTGACTCACCCTGGAAAGACAGGACACATCTCACCCCCCTGTCACTCCAAAGCCAGACAGTCAATACATAAACCTAGCAGAGGGACACAGGATGGCTAAGCAAGAAAATACCTAGTTTCTAAAAGTGGTATTTTCAAACACAGAATGTAAAAATAATTCTCACTAAAAGATGCATCTTTATATTCTGAGGTCAGGCATACTAATATCTGGTCCTCATGGGAAGTTATATTTATAAGATGTTATAAATGAGCTCCCATTCTATCCTATGGGGCAGATAGCCTTTTTGAATAGTGAAAAACGAAATTGGCAGTATTTCACTATCAGGACATGCCACACACATTAGGGCATGTCCTACCTTTCACATACGCTGCACCATGCCCACAGGGGTACCTTGGGCCTACCTTAGGGGTGACTCACATGTTTTAAAAGGGAAGGTTAGGGCCTGGCAATTAGGTGCACATGCCAAGTCAACATGGCAGTACCAAATTGCACACAGACACTACAGTGGCAGGTCTGAGTTACATTTACAGGCTGCTTATGTGGGTGGCACAATCAGTGCTGCAGGCCCACTAGCAGCATTTGATTTACAGGCCCTCGGCACACACAGTGCACTGTACTAGGGACTGAGTAGTAAATCAAATATGCCAATCATGGAATCACCAATCCATAACAACAATTTACAGGGAGCACTTGCACTTTGGCACTGAACAGCAGTGGCAAAGTGCCCAAAGCATCTACACCAGCAAAAACGAAGTCCAACACACAGCAACAACACATGAGGCAAAGGCAAAAATACAGGGGAAACCCACGCCAATGATGCCAGGTCTAACAGCAGCCCTCCCGTACTATTGTCTTCTCCGATACTTGTAATCATGCTGAAAAGTGTGTCATGTTTTTCTACAAAATGCTAACTAAAGTTGTTTTAAAAAAAAACTGCATTATAGTACTTGGTATTGAACAGTAAAAGACTCTATCGTAAAACACTACTTTAATTTTGACAAAAATGTTAATTCTCTTTAATAGCTCGTTTGACATGCCTCAATTGAATTGCACGAGAATAACATGATATATTATTATTATTCTGGAGACTATTAAGTGCAGGATATTTCCTTTAAATCTAGAGGCATAGTTTATTTTTTTTTATTTTTAAATCTTTATTTCGGCTACAAGTCATAAAAGTACGATAAAGCATAATAAAAAATTGCTAAAACATTAAAATCAAGCAAGCATACACTAAAAACTGCAATAAAACCAGTTAAAACAGACAAACATCACAAAATTATTTGATAAAATCAATGCAGCCAAAACATTTAATAAACTCAGTAGATTGGGTCAAAAGAATTTACAAAATAATTTTGGTCCATAAATTCTCAAAGTGCTGGTGCATGAGGGGGAACAAAGTCTCAAGGAACACTCTGGGGCATATTTACGTTCCCTGGCGCATCCCTGCATATCAGCAGGGATGCGCCAGAGAAAATGCGTCACGCAAGTTTACCCTTGCGCCACGTCCGATGCGCCGCATTTACAATGCGGCGCATCGTGGCGCAAGGATAAGCAGATGCGTGACGCATCTGCCGGCGGAAGGTTGGCGCAGTGCTGAAGTTGTGTCGCAAGCGCGACGCAACTCTAGCACTGTTCCAACCTTCCCTATCCCTAACATGGTGCGTCAATCCTTACGCCTGCTTGAAGCAGGCGTAAGGATTTGACGCAGCAGCATCGGAAAAGTGACTGCGTGAAATCTTGTAGATTTCACGACGTCACTTTTCTGAGGCGTTCCTGCGCCGGAACGCCCCCCCCCCCTGCACCGGTACGGCCACATGAAACTGTGGCGCAGGGGTTTACTACGTGACGCATCTCCCTAGATGCGTTACGTTGTAAATATAGTGCAACGCGGCGCATGGTTTGCGTCGCCGCTGCGTCACATGCGTGATGCAACGGCGGCGCAAAAGTGGCGCAAGGGGCTTGTAAATATGCCCCTCTATACTTTAATGATGAGCAGATACATTCTTGGACCACAGCGTCTCAAAGTGCTAGGGCATGAGGGGAAGCAGAGTCACTAGGAACGCTTTTGTGATATCAGGTCCCGCGCTAAACTTGGACATCAAGTGCCTAGTTCTCTCCATCGTCAGGAGGTATTTGGAGACAGCAAAGATAATGCTTTGTCTCATGTCCTATCTCAAAATATGGAGGCCCCCAACATGTTTCCTAACCCCTAAAATTCGGCATACTGGGAGTGTCCATTTTTTCCTCCCCTTCACATAAGCGGGACTGAAGAACAATGCTTGCCCCTTAGTTTCCTTACTTGCACCAAAAGAGGGGCATGCCCACCTGTCCGGATCATGTGACCAGACCTCAGCCTGAGGTGAAGGAGAGCAGGGGAAGGGTGCCATAATGAAACTGAAGATAGAGTTTTCTAGCTGCTGCAGGTTCAATCTCATCAAGGAACCGCTCTGCCGAAAACTCTTCCTGGGCTGTGACTGCATTAGATCCATTTTATGCTGGACATAATTGGCTTTGATGGTATTCTTACTAATGGACCCAGCTGCCATAGGGTCATCCCACAAAATTCCATTGCCCGACTTTCCCAGTATCTCTCTGATGCCTTATCCATTTGTTTTTGATAGAACCTGGCAGACCCAAAATTTCTTCCAACCCTTGGCGGTATGTTATAAGCTTGAGGGTAACCCAGAGCCTCTTTCAATAGAGATTGGTCTCAACCCTATCCCTTCTGAGATTGGCTGAGTACCCATGTCCAGCCTAAGTGGAAGCAAAGGGATTCTAACAGGAAGCCCTATTAGCTAGTGCAGAAATTGGTTTTCTGCTAAAATAAGGGCTGCTGCATCCCTATGACCCTATAGCTCCACCCCATAAAGGGCAGCCCCATGTCCGGTTAGTAAATTTGCAGCACCAGTGAGATTGGGTGGAATTTGGAGCTATTGTGAATTTTAACAACCACACAGTTTGTCGCTCGAGTTTAAGTCTGCACCTATCAATATGGCAACACCAGTCCACCTGCTCAGTGAGGATCAATCCTAGGTACTCAAAAGTGAGCACCCCCTCCAAAAAGGAGCATTTAAGCCGTGGATTGGGCCTGGTGGTGCGACAGGGGTTGAGAACCATGTATTTTGTTTTGTGACATTAATTTCAAGTCCCCTCTTGGTGCAAAAGTTGTCAAAACTGTCTAGAATCCTCTGCAGCCCCATGGGTGATTTGGATATAAATAAAGTATCGTCCACAAAATTCAGGGCAGGAACCCTGATGCCTGTGAGACTTGGGGGATCCCCCTTGCACCGATTCAGATGGTCAATCAGATCAATAACATAAATTGTAAGAAAGGTAGGGGCTAAAACGCAACCTTGTCTGACCCCTCTTGTGATGGGGAAGCGGTCTGTCAGCTCGCCTAGGTGACCACACCTCACCTGGGCATAATTGTGCTCATGAAGTTTTATGATGTTGGCCAGTAAATATTTAGAAACACCCATATCAGCCAACACCTGCGTGAGCCTTGGGACCAGGTCAAATGCAGAGTGGAGATCTACAAACACCACATACAACCTACCGCCTCCCAGAACCACTGTCTTCCAAAAGAGTATTTGGAGGCGGAAGACCTGATCTAGTGTGCTGGTGCTGTTCCTAAAGCTAGCCTGTAGAGGGGTGAGCACTTCTTCAGCAGCTAGCCATTCTAATAACCTTCCTAGGAGGATTCTGCTGAATAGCTTCTGAGAACAGTCAATACGGCTTATGGGTCTGTAATTAAACGGAAGTGAGGGACAGTCTTTTTTGTGTAAGGAACCAATTTCTGCCCCCAGCCAAGTAGGCAGAATGGAGACCTCCTTCAATATAGCATTAAAAAGAACTTTAAAATAAGGACCCCAAACATCCATCCCACTGCGATAAAGGTCACCCGGGATTTTGTCAGGACCGGGAGCCTTGTTAGGAATGATCTTAAGGAATGCAGATCTACTTCTTGTAGCCTAATGCTAGGAAGCTCCTCTCTGTCAAGCATGTGTCTTAGATCCACTAAGAAGTCACAACAAGAAGCTGCTGAAGAGGAACTAGTCTCTCCAATTACAGAGTATAGGCTGGAAAAATGTGTGACCCAATCAGCAGCAGGGCCATTGGTCTTCACAACGTGGGATCCATCTGTAGAACCTGTTGACACCAAGTTCCAAAACTACCGCTGGTCTCCCTTTCGCACAGCATCTAAAAGTCCTTCCCACTTCATAGCCTCCCACTTCCTTTTAGCATGGCATATGGCCCTTTTATATGCAGACCTCCAAGTTTTAATCTAATTCCAGTTGTGTTGCTTGATGGCTTGCATCAAAGCAGCCCTGGCCCTCCTGCAGGAAAGAGTAAACCACGTTGGGGGAGACTGCCTCCCTACAGCCTTTTTGGTTTCCACAAAGAAGATTTTACTAAGCTCTTCAAACATTGTAGTGTGGCCTACACTAATCTTCTCCTGATTATCACTGGAGCCTACAGACCTTGCCAGGGATAGGAGGCCTACCAAGTGTTGTACTCCGATTTTCTAGTCTGCCCCCACCAGCACCTCAGAGTGAGCATATGACACAATTTCACTCTACGGATGTTGTTAGTTGACCTCAGTCTTCTACCAAAGGGATGGGTGGAGCCGGCTGCCATGTCACAGAGTGGGAGAGCTATAACGCTAGAGAGTGCGTTATGATCACTATCCCGTCTTGGGAGGACTACCATGTCGATTAGGTAAGGCCAAACCTGCACATCCACCAGGATGTAATCAATGAGGCTGGTGCTAAGGGGATGAGTAAAACTATGTTTGCCTTCCCTGTCAGACGCGGTTCTGCCATTACAAGCATGTACTCCCTGGTTCAATGTTAAAGCAATGATTTGAAGGTCGAGAGATGACCATTTTTCATTTGGAGGAATTGCTAACTTGGGGATGGATCATGCACTGTCTTCCTCCTATGTCAGGGCCACAAAGTTACCCTCTAGGGGTTAAAACTGTCAATTAAAACCACCTCCCACTAATTTCCAAACTTTAACTGGAGCAGATGCCAAGTGTGTGCTTAACAATTTAAGGTCGAAGAAACTCTATTTTGCACCCCAGGTCTAAAGTACACAAGATGTCCGGGGAGAAAATTGTAAGTTCCTCCACCTTGAAAGTGAGGGCTGTATGCACCCACGTAGTTAGTCCCCCCGATGGTCTTCCCTTGCCTGTGGGTAGAACTACCTTACTGAAGTTGACATAATCCATCCGATGCACCACCTTGGTGCACCAGGTCATATGAATCGATGAACTGGGCCCAATCACGGCAATCCAGCTTGGAAGCAAGCCTGGCAATATTCCAGGAGAGCAATTTAAATGGGGGGGGGGTCTGAGCTAGGTAAGGCTAGTGCATCTGCAGTGCTACGCCCTTCCCTCCGACCTCTGTCTATTCGAGGACTTGGGCAGGGAGATACACTAAAAGAAAGGAACAGCTTACTGCTAACGTGATTAGACCTGGACTGAATCAATGGCATGCTGGCTATAGAAGAGACATTAGTTGGGTCCCCAGGGAGTGTGGGTGGCACGATAGTTAACTCTCCTTCGGACAAGGCCCTCAGCCTATGGTTTTTTATTGCTGCAAGAGGTCTCATGGCTAGAAAGTCCCCACGAGTAACCAATCTAGGTTGCCCAGTCGTAGAGGTATTGGGGAACCTGCTCCCTGGTGCTAGAGTATCACACAAGGACAGCCTAGTAAAGCCCCTCAGTGTGTTCACAATGCCCCAGCTCCTTGCATGCATTACCTCAAATAGAGAATGCCCACTGTGGGAGTTTGTCAATCAACATCAGCAAGGACATCAAAGCAATTAGAAATGGAGAAACCAAATACATCTCGCGCACAAGCGGGGTCATTGGTGCATTGGGAGCATGAACCATTGCAGGGTCAGTCCGTGAACGTTGGGGCTGTTGAGGGGCTAATATCATACAGAAATAATGGGGTTTGTAAAAGTAGCCCAATGGAAGCAAGTCAATGCCTGAGGAACCCACCCATCTGCTAAGTTGACACAATAATATGCATTCCACCAAATGGGGAGACCTAAAATTGATGACCGCACAGTCTTCAGGGCGATCAGCCTTGCCTAGACCCAACCACCCTACCCTACGAGTAAGCAAGATGCTATTCGCTTGGGAGAGGGGAAAGTTTCTCTATCTCACCAGCCAATTCAATACTTGATTGGTAAGCTCACCCGGGGCCTCCCTCTGTCCTTTGCACAACTGTGGGACAACTACAAGAACCATGGTGGGACACATCGCAGCTACCAGGGGTGAGAGCCAGCCACAGGAGCCACAGCGGACTCCATCTCCCAGGCTCCCCCTGCTACCGACACGCTACTCTGCGCCCGGGGGCGCTTTAAAGCAGAAGGAGGCATCCCGCTGCGCGGGACACATCGCAGCTACCGGGGGTGAGAGCCAGCCACAGGAGCCACAGCGGACTCCATCTCCCAGGCTCCCCCTGCTACCGACACGCTACTCTGCGCCCAGAGGCGCTGTAATTCAGAAGGTGGCATTCCGCTGCGTGGGACACATCGCAGCTACCGGGGGTGAGAGCCAGCCTCAGGAGCCACAGCGGACTCCATCTCCCAGGCTCCCCCTGCTACCGACACGCTACTCTGCGCCCGGAGGCGCTTTAATTCAGAAGGCGGCATCCCGCTGTGCGGGACACATCGCAGCTACCGGGGATGAGAGCCAGCCACAGGAGCCACAGCGGACTCCATCTCCCAGGCTCCCCCTTCTACCGACACACTACTCTGCGCCTGGAGGCGCTTTAATTCAGAAGGAGGCATCCCGCTGCGCGGGCCGCACCCGGGCCGCGCCAAGGCCAAGGGCGGGCCTGTCCTTGCCCGTCACTGACCGGAGGTGACCGGACCTTGCCCCCCCTTTAACAACCGATGCCCGGAAATTATTAGCTGTTTGGGACTACATATCTTATTAGGACAAGTTAAGATCCTATTGCAGTGTGGGGCCAGGGGCCTGGCTGGGACCGCTCTATCTTGGAAGGATCTGGCTGATGCTAAGGACATGCAAGACTGACATTTCTTATTCCTTGCTCCTGCGTTCGTACTGCTGTGCATGCTGACTGAATTAACCCCCAATTATGGGTAAAAGGAAGGCGGGTGATCTACTTAGAGTTGAAACCAATGCCAAGAAAGCCCGGAAACCAGGCCATAAAAAGAAAACAACTGATTTGTGCTCTAATACTGATACACTGGCGGACATTGATTTATTAATTGAAGAAGTTGAATCCCTATTAAACCCAGCAGGCTCTGAAAATGGGAAGGGTGGTGTGTCGAGGGTCCCGGACATGTTTAAAAATACTAAAGCCAAAAAACTGCAGGAAATAGCCCTTAGTTCACAAACAAGCTCTGCTGCACCCGATAATCAGTGTATAATAATGGCTTTCGCTGAGGATTTAACCCCTTTATTATCTAAACCTAAGCCTAATACTGGGGAAGAAGACCCTGTGCTATTGCCCACTAAAATCCCTTGCCCACTCTCTCCCGAGGTCATTTTTGCCCCGAGTATTCCGTGCCATAATCGATTTTCTGCCCTTCAAACCTCAGGAGATGTTGAGCGGCAAATTTCATCTCAGTCGCAAATTGACCCATTTGAAATTGGATGTCAATCTAGGCTGGTGACACCTGTTGAACCTACAACCTTATCAACTCTAGCACTAAAATTGGATTAGCTGAGTAGTCTGATTACTTCCTTGGTACATCGAGTCTCCCTGCTACAACAAAGAAGTTCATTATGCTGCTGTAATAAAGACCCAGCCCGACCCCTCCAAAATTGCCAAGTGAACCAAACCCGCACAAAAGCTTCAGTAGACACCAATAGCCTGGTCCAGACTCAAAATTCTGCTTTTACATTAAATACTGTTAAGCCACCAGCAATCCCTCGATCTTCAAGCATTTTTTCTACAGATTACTCTACACGATCAACAAGGTGCCATAATATAACAGCTTCTACTAGTATGACCACAAGAGCAGCGGATGGTAATCTTCACAAGAGAGTAAGGGCAGGTGTCAACGCTAATTGTCCTCCTCATCGAGATGTTCTACATGTACCTACTCTTCGCTTACAACAGGACTACTTATCAATGCGACTACTTATCTTTGCGAAGAAAGTCTTATCGAGACTCCAGTAATGTAATTTACATGACACAAGTCCCTAAACTTAAGTCAGGAGCTTATGAAGATACTGATGGATTAATTAACAAAGTAATATTCTGGTTTAGAATTAAGCACAAGTGCCTTTCTGTAATCAGATCAGATATCTTGAGTGCTAGAAGGTGCCCTTCAGAAACCTCAGTCTATGATTGCATCCAGGTCATTTCTTGGGATGGCGAGCTAGTTGAGAATCTCATACATTTTGAAATTCAGACCTGTTATCTCATGGGTAATGATGCGATGGGAATTAGATTAAAGCTGTCTCTTCCAACTAGTAGACCTTTGGGAAGTTCTATAGCGCAATCTGATATCTCACTCCTACAAACCGGTCATCAAGTTTCTAACTCAAACCTGAATACAGTCGAATGACTGAGTGCAATGCATACGCAGAGTAATTGTGTTTTATCTTGTGTAGAAACCTTAGGAGCAATAACTGACCCTCTGAATGTGCCTATTGATCGGGCAGAAAAGGGGAAGAGTGATGCTGGGGTGCCTAGATTGATAAATTGTGTGTCTCCTAACAGAAATGGAGGGGAAATTTCATCCGATGCTTCTACCTGTCCGAGCAGATCAGCTGGTAACTTAGTTAGTGACAACAAGGAGGATGGGTGTGGGCCAGATGATATAATTATTACACCTCTGGATGTCTCAGGCCCTTTGCATGTAATAGATCGCACAGGCACCCAGTCATACGCTGGTATAAATCTTATATCATGGAACTTGGCAGGTATTGCTGCTAAACTAGACGATCCTGAGTGGTTGTTATATATTGGTGAACATGACATTTGTATATTTCAGGAGACCTGGGCAACTGAAAAAAAATTTGTTGATGGATTTACAAGTTATAGTGTTGAAGCTAAACCCCCCAACCATTATGGAAGGGCAATTGGAGGCCTCCTGATTCTTGTTAAGAATAACGTATTTAAGTCATGCATGCCGATACAGATATCATGTTTAGATTTAATCGGGATCACCGCCTCATTACCATCAAGATTAGTTTTAGCTTTCTTAAACATATATGTAAGATCTACCGCGGCTAGTATCGAATCTCCCACTTTGTCTATTCTTGACAAAGTGATGGATTATTTTCATTCAAATACAAAAGTAATACTGGTTGGTGATTTCAACACATTCTATGAACCATCCTCCTATATCAATGAAGTCACAGAAGACGAGGATGAGCAGTGGGGTATCAGAGCATTAATGGGGAAACCACGAACAAACTTCACGGCAACTGGTCTTAAGCTTGGCTCTATAGTAGTGGGTAGAGGGCTGAGGTCATGTAATGGTCGCACTAGATCCGACCCCGATCGAGCCCCTACTTTTAGAAGAGGTAACCATGCGACTGTTATTGATTTTGTCATTTTGGATGTGAGACTCTGGCCACTTTTGGATGATACGAAAGTTGATAGACGAACTGACATTGACCATGACCCCCTGGTGGTTTCTTTGGGTGGAGTTTTACTGGCTAGATCTCTGAATACATGTTACACAGAGGTACCAGATCCGGTGCTCTCTAACTGCAGGCGCTATGTCTCCTGGCCCAAAATTATGACGAATCAAACATTACTGTCCCAGATATATGGGCTTTATGTTAGGTCACTGGATAATTATGAAGATTCAAATGTGCAAGATATCCCAATTTTAAACATACATAATTCTCTTTTTAAAGAGCTCCAACAGGTTTTTTATAAAAATGTGGCCAGCAAGTTACCAGCTTTGGGGAAAAAAACCACCTGGTTCGATTCCCCTTGTAAGCAAGCTAAACACTTATTAAGGTGTGCTGTCCTTGAAGGTGATAGGGATCAAATAGCCCAAGCTAGGCGCAAGTACGAAACCTCCATAAAAAAGGCAAAAAATCGATGGGATGACAGAATTTGGGAGGATATGTTGCGTGCGGTAAAAACAAAGGACAATAATCTATTCTGGCTCACAGTGTCACAAACCAGAACGGAGAATACCAAGAATCACCAACATTTTATTTCAGCTGATAGGTGGGTGTCACATTTTTCTGATCTTTATGAGCCCAAGGTAGGCACTATACAGGGCTCATGCAGTATTTCAATAGCAGCTAGGGACCCGTCCTGCCATGATATTTTACAACTTGATGGCACAGTTGTCACTTTCAGTCCAGAAGATTCTATGAATGCCATCTCCGCATTAAAAACAGCTAAGGCGCCAGGACCTGATAAAATTTCTGGGGATCTCTATAAATCGGAACCCCAGATTTGGTCACTTTATTTTAACCTACTTTTTAATGCCATAGCGAGAGGGGGAGAGATACCCGAGTCCTGGAAGGGGGCTGAGATTGTTGCTATATACAAGAAGGGTGACGTATGTGTACCATCCAATTATAGGCCAATTAGCCTAATTGATAATGCCCAAAAGATTTTTGCCAAACAAATCCTTGATAAATTACATTACTGGATAGGCACTAATAACATTATGTCAAACCTCCAAGCAGGGTTTCGCTCGAAGATGAGCACTGTAGACCAAATTTTCAAATTTACCACACTACACTGGAAATATACCCTACTACAACAGCAGAATCTTTATGTGGCATTCATTGATCTTAGAGCCGCCTTTGATCTCATCCCCCGTACAAATTTGTGGTCTGTTTTAAACACAATAGGGGTCCCAGGGAACTTGATCCATCTTATGTCCCAGCTATATAGTAATAACTTTGCCCAGGTGCAGTGCGGGCATGCAGGAGAGTTAACTGAGCATATCCCCATTCAGCGGGGTGTACGCCAGGGATGTGTTCTTGCCCCTACACTCTTTACCCTCTATATAAATTATGTGGTAGATGTCCTGAAAAATTGTAGAAACGACTCCCCTCTGCAGAACGGTAATAAGGTACCGATTCTTTTATTCGCAGATGATTCCCTTCTCATCTCCAAGACCCCAATGGGGCTCCAGCTCCTTGTTAACAAATGTATTGACTTCTGTGCAGCAAGGGGTCTGGAGCTCAACGCTAACAAAACTAAGTATATGGTACTTGGTAAGGGAGCGGTTAAAAACCCAATCATACGGGCTGGGGTTGAGGTACTTGAGAGGGTTAGGAGCTTTGACTACTTAGGAGTCAAGGTAATGGGGAACATGAAGTGGAATGACCAGCAAAAGAAAAGTTCACTACTATTAGATCACAGAGCTAACGCGATTAGTAGGCTACATAGACAAACAAGCTCTCGTGCAGTATTGCCTGCCCTGGAAGTCTACCGCGGCAAAGCTCAAAGGGCAGCTCTATTTGGAGCTGAGACTTGGGGGTGCACTGATGTTTCTCAACTCACTGCTGCAGAGAATAGATTTGTCAGAAGGCTGGTCTCTGTCCCCAGTAGTACACCTTTAATTCCTTTGTTTTATGACTTTGGGCTCAAAAGAATTGCTGACATGGCCGCCCTTAGACCACTTATCTACTGGATCAGATTATGGATCACTCCTGAGCTGAAGGAATTTAGAGATTTCCTTGTAGAATTGTTGGGTATGAGGGGTGCCAAACTAATCCCTTGGGTCAAATTTGTTTCAGATTGGTTCAAGAGATTAGGATTGGTAAGGCTGTGGATCTACTCAGAAAGATTATGTAAAACTGATCTTAACTATTTAAAATCTAGTTATTGGATCCATATCCGAGTTATCCATTTAAATAATCACTCAATTGGCAAACTAACGAACCGATTCTTGGATATTAAGCTGTTCCCTCATTTTGAGGAATTTTTAAATTTTATTTCCTCACCTTTAGCCACGAGTCACTACATCCGTTTTTGTCTTGGCACCTTGCCTCTAAGCTCTGCCACGAGCCAATGGCGGAAGTCTCTTGATGCTAATACTTGTCCGGCATGTGGCTTGGCAGATGAAGATGAAGCGCATATATTATTCTTCTGCCCAAGCTATCGTTGCCCACACCGGAAATGGATTATTCCCGTATGTAAAAATCTGAAGGTCACAAAATATATAGTGGCCCTTAGAATACTCAGGAGCGACACAACACCGGTAATAGCTATCGCTACGAGCAAATTTCTACAGGCGGCGTGGTACAAACGTGGTAGATTATTGCCTGTGCCCCCTAGTGATTAGGCCTTTTTAATGTTCTTCTCGTATTTTTACATTGATTTTATATACATATTGCCAAAGATAGTCTTTTATTCTCTTTTTATGTATCTTTTTAAGTATCCATTGCTCAATTTTGCACATAGTCTTGTCTGATTTTTGTCTCCATTTGGCATATGAACAATACTTAAAGAAAATGGAATTATGAATGGTGCTGACTCTTTTACAATGAACTGTGCTGTAACATCCTTTATATTGTTTTTATGAAATGTTTTTTGTAATGTTTATGCACATGTGCACTTTGATGGTACTTGGATATCGAATAAAGTTCATTTACTACTACAAGAACCATAACATAGGGGCAGGAGGCTGGTGGTAGGTCAATCACAGGGTGACTCTGAAATGGGGCATGGACTTCTGCCAGGGGTGGTCAGAACCTAGGTGCACTACCCTTGCTACCTATGGTTGTCTCTTGATGGTCCAAGTTCCCGCTTGAGCTAGGGGGTAATGAAGAAGCAGCAGGCTGTGTACCGTGTGGGGAGTAAAGAGCAGGTGGGGTGCTATTCACTGTCACACCATCTGAAGCAGCAGGAACCATAGGGTCTATAGAAGTAGACTGGCCAGACACAGACCTGCTGTCCCTAGGGGCGGTGCTTAAGGCCTGAGGGGCATGAGACTGACTTGGCATAAGAACCCTTAGCCCTTGTCAATTGCCTGCAAACTATCAAGATTGGGGGACAGTTCAGCAGCAAGTAAGTTTTTAAACTCTGTAATGCAAACCTCCTTTGATTGAGCAACCCAAAGGGGGGCAGTGACTGGCCCATAGACTGCGAGAAGGTTTTTAGCATGCTTTGAGGTGGCCTTGGAACCTGGGATGGAACAGTATTCCACATTGGTGGTAGATGTCAAGTGGTGACTTTGGGCCTGCCGCCTAGGCCGCTTGACAGCCACCGATGCTTGCTTGTATGGGGAAAGCCTCAGGTGAAGCCTCAATGACACAGGGCGCTAAAGGTAAATTAGGGAAGGGGGCACCTCTTCCAACATGATCCAGAGGTGCAACCAGATGATCAGCTGTAGACATATTAAAAGTGGAAAGAGAAAAAGAGCTCATGACTGGCACCAGAACTTGCGAGGGTTCAGGATCCAAGGACAATCTGCTCTCAGTTAGTTCTATTTCCGTGGAAATTTCCCCCATATCTCTCTACAACATCCTGTTAATAGATGTGGTCTTAGGAGAGAGAGGGAGGGATTGGAGGGGCACTCCCTGTGGCTTTCCTTTTGCCCATTGTCTATAATGTCCAAAGTCAAGGGCAAGAAAATTTTACTTAAGACTTGATGCAGAAACCAAGAGTGCGACAGACGTTAGAAGCCTGACATGACCAAAAAAATGCAAAGAGTCACTTAATTGGCCAGCGCTAAGGAGCCCAAATTGCTACAAATACCAATGGGAATTTAACCACACAGCCAAATGTGCAAGGATAGGAGCTAGAGGGGTGGCCCAGTCTTGTGGGCCTTCCCTCCAAGTCAAACAAGTGTCATTGTCACAAGAGGCAAACAGAGAACCTCTCCGCTGATACAAGGTTCAGTGTATTTAATCAAATGTAGACTGGAAGGAGCAGAAGGATAGGTCCCAGGGTAATGGTCCTAGCTCCAAATAAATACCTGATTATCGCCGCCTCCCGAACTTGACACACCCTCCTCTTGGATCAGCTGAATACAGCGCTGCCAACAACACACCGGCCAAGTGCCAAAAAATCCACTTGATGTGGTGGGAAAGCCAACCAGAGCACCCTGACTCGGAACCAAGAGGGGTTGTCCTGCTCCTGGCTCTTTCTGGTGCTGACGGGTGCTGGACGTGCCCGCCCTTGGCCCAGGCTTTGCCCGGGCACGGCCTGCATGCGCCTCGCCCAGCCGGGAAGCAGGGAGCACTTTTCAGCGCATGGCTGGCCCTGCCCCCTTGCAGCTGCACTCAGAAGACGTGCCTCTTGGTGCGTTTGGTAGGTGGGTGTGAGGTTCCCTGAAGTTGTCGAGGGCCATGGAGGCACTGGTCACCCTTCAAATCCCTTGTCAGTGTCCCACGCTGCGGGGAAGCATGTACCACTTTTCAGCGTGTGGTTGGTCCCGCCCCCTTGCGGCAGCACTCAGCAGACACATCTCCTGGCACATTTGGTAGGGAGGAGTGGAATCCCCTAAAGTAGTTGAGAGCCCTGGGGCGCTGGTCACCCCTCAAATCCTTCCTCAGTTTCTTGTGGTGCGGGGAAGCAGGGTGCGCTTTTCAGCACGATTCGGCCCCACACCCTCACAGTTGCACTCAGCAGATGCACCTCCTGGTGCATTTGGTAGGGAGGAGTGGAGTCCCCTGAAGTAGTTGAGGGTCCAGGGGCACTGGTACCCCTCAAATCCTTACTCAGTGTCCCGCGCTGCGTGGAAGCAGGGAGCGCTTTTCAGTGCGTGGCTGGCCCTGCCCCCTTGCAGCTGCATTCAGCAGACACGCCTCTTGTCACATTTGGTAGGGGAGTGGGGTCCCTTGAAGTAGCTGTGGGGCATGGGGCACTGGTCGCCCCTCAAATCCTTCCTCAGTGTCCCATAATTTATTTTATTGACATTGGAAATCAATGACAGAAAATTAGTTCAAATACTATTTTTTCAGCGTGTTCCAGACTAATCCGAAGAGAACATGTACTGTTGAAACTAGATATCTCTCGATGTCTCCGTGAACGATATGACGTTTTAGTCAAGGTTGTTATTTATTAAAAGAAGAAACTGAGCCAAAATCACCGAGGGCATTGTCTTTTCCAACCATGAACCATCACAATGAAATATCAGGTGTCAAAGGGGCTCAGCCTCTTGCCTTGGAGGTTGCACTTAAATGCCTAATAGAGATCCTGAAGATATTATAAAGGAAATATCTTTTCTACTGCTTCAGGAAGAAAGGGATGATAGAAACCAATTTGGCGCTACAGCTAAACAAAGGTGACATATCATTTCTGAAGAGAAATGCCCTCTTGCCATCCCTCTATGAAATTATCTTCCTGTACTGAAGGAGCCACGTGCACCGGTGTGCAGAGTGTACAAAATGCACCAAGCATGGCTGTCGGCTGAGTGTGCATTCAGTAAGTGCTGGAGGAAGCTAGCGCCTCATCGTTGCACAAAATGTCTTTGACATCATGCGATGTTGGGCCTTGGAAGCTTACAAAGAACTGCCTCGGGTCCAGTGCTTAATTTGTAAAAAATTAAGCGCCAGGGCCCTTCTCGGAGAGTCACTGCAGCTTGAAGCACCCGTACCCTGCCAACGCTGCTCAGGACAGTACCAACATAACACCTAACCATCGCACTCCTACAAGTGTGACAATTCAGACTAATTCAGGCCACGCAAAGCTATAATAATGGCATAAAAGGCTCGTATTATTAATACTCATATAATATAATGCTCATCTAAAAATTAAAAAGACAGCTCCACCATGTGGTGGACTGTCACAAAAGCCGGTGCTGAGAATTAAGTGCGGGTGCCGAGCACCAGAAACCACCAGCACAAATTAAGCACTGCTCGGGTCCCCTATGATTATGAAGCTTAGTTTCCCAAACCGTCTTCTGTTGGGTCCTCCAGTGTACTGAGGGGGAAATGAGCATGAACTCATTTACTGGTCATCGGTGGTCATAGCTGTGACCCCTGGCTTGCTCCCTGCTGCCCCTGGCACTTCCTTAGCGACCCCTGGCCTCAGAGATGGCAAAAGAAATCCCAAGAAAGAAGGTGAACCATCTTCTAATGAGCTCTGTTTATGTTCTGCTGCTTTCACTGGGATCCAATTGTCTAAAGTAAATTATTTCAGCAATAAACCAAATAAACAAACAGAATAAATAAAAAAGTGAAAGAAAAATACACATTGCTTAACAATCTATATTTCTTTATTGCGACATTGTGAAAACATATTTTAGAAATATTGTAAGAGTGATCAAGTAATCATAAAAAATAAAACGTTTTAACAATCATAGGAATACTGTAAGCCAATAACATATTTTGTTTTGTAGCACAATATCCTCCAGTTCAAACAAATAGAAATGGGTAATGTTTCTCCTGCATATCATGTCAGCATGCTAATTAGAATGCAGCTGTATATAAAACATACATTAATTTCTATTAGTATCTGCTGGGCTATATTAACTATGCACCTATGTGGTTCTCAACGTCAGACAAAGGTCATGTGATGCCACTTCCTGTGATGACACTGAGGTCAAAGCAGGTGTGATGTCACATCCGCTATCCCTAGTATTTTGGTAAACCGACGTCCATGCAAATGAGTGCCACGAACATGTACAGCATGCACATCGATAAAGATGAATTGCAAAGGCTAAAGAATCAGACTGGTGATCATATGATGCAAAATGGATTCATAGCATTTCTTTGTCTCCAATAAGGCTGCAAATATTGTGAATTTTAGGTCCCGTGGAAAAACATCGACTTAAAAAGAGCAGGGCCAGTTCACAAAGCTATTATAAGTGTAAGTTTAGCATGCACTTCAAATGGCCTTTTTAATGAGTGTGAAATAACTTTTGCAATTCACAAAATATCCAAAGAATTTCGTGTAAGGAGTAGTAGGTGTGTTTGCACAACCAGGTCCTGAAAATGTGTGTACACCTATTAAAGTACTGATTTGTGGGTTAGTAGAAAGTGATTTACTCAAGCAGAGGAGGTCCCAGGGATTAGGGGCAGTGGCGGCTGCCACAAACAAAGGGTGGTGAGGCGAGTGGAGGGAGTGCGGGATGAGGAGCAAGGGGGGAGTGAGGTCGTGTGTGGGGGGAGTGTTAGTGATAAAATATATTTTTGAAAGAACTTGTGTCGTGCCTCCTGTCCTCTTCCTGGTCCTAGCAGCCCCTGGGACAGTCTCCCATCCAATCCCCATGCTGCAGAGCAGCGCGGGGATTGGTCAGAGCGTGCTGGAAAGACACTCCGCTCAGACCAGGGAGTCTGTGGGGTTTCTCCAGCCCGGCTGTTCAATGCAGCCGGGCTGGAAAAAACCTAAGTGCGCATGTGCGTTTGACAAGCCTGAGACGGCCAGCCAAATACATATGTGCACTTAGGGAGTGCACATGGCACTTCTCTTCCGTCTTCCTATGCCTCGGCCCCACCCCTTCCTACAACGCTGGCTCAGAGCCGGCAAATTAAAAATAAAACAATGCTAGAACATCGTTTATTTTTCATTTGCTGGTTCTGAGCAAGGGAGTGGGGCTACGTTCCTCCGCCATTGCGGAGGAGCCGCAGATGATTTGGGGCTTCATTAATCCTGCAAAAAAGAAAACAGGAAAACAGCTAAAGATTAAGGACAAAATGGTGGAGATAGCACAGCCACTGAACTGGTATTGGTCTTTTGATTTACATAGGAAAACGGGTAGATCATATTTGTGGATTAAAGTATGTGTAGCATCACTGTCTCAGTACTTCGTCCAGACTTGAATCCTGATTGGAGATCATTGAGAGACATTTTCAATGATTTGCTACACAGCTTTCCAGAACTGTTATTAAATGTGGAGTTTGGATACCGGGTAGAAGATGTTACCGTCAGTCATCACTGTCTGCATCTGTTTTTTGAAAGCGGTTGACATGACCTATTATAGACAGTCTGAGTCTATCCCATGTGGTTCAGAGTTATTAAATCTGCTAGGGATGGATTGATAGATGCAATTATGAGTGTCATAATTTTAGGTGGAATGTGATGCAAAAGTGTGAGGAGAGCCTAATCTCAAAGATCTCTCTTACCAGGTTGGCTTGCAGTATCTTGTTGATGGATATCTATTCTTTTGTGGACTTGAGAGTTCCATTCTATATTATGTATACATATATATATAATGATATGTGTGTGTGTACATATATATATATATATACATATATATATATATATATATATATATATATATATATATATATTAATGGATAACTGTGCAATATGGTCTGTTATTGCCATCAATGGACTCTGGTGACATGATAAATCACATGGCCGAAGAAGCCTGAGTTGTTTGTAAATGTCACCAGTGCCCTGAGATGGCAATGTTGGGTCATATTGGATATGGTATCCATTATGTATTTTTTATATTTCATGTTCATTTAGGGTAGTTAGCTTGAAAAAAGCTGTTTTCTTCAAAGTGCAGCTTGCAATGGGCACTCATTGGAATTAGAATATTTAGGATCTGTGTACTTTTATGAATACATTTTTGATAACACCACTGATAATGGTGATACCCCACCTGGCACGCCTCAAACGCGTCCAGGCGTGCCAGGTGGGGCGCCTTGCTTCTTTAAGGCATCAAACATCGCACATCCGGTTTCTACGACTATAGATGTTTGCAACAAACAGAGACGACTGACAACGTAACCGGACAGCCCTTCCAGGACGGTAGGGTGTCCAGTATTTACGATACCTATAGCATACATCCACTGCTAGAGATTAGAAGGTGCTCATAATTACAAGAATCACTGGACACAACACAAGTGTGGTATATTGGAAACGTCGCCGATATGCTGTCAACTATTTGAGGACACTTGCAGTTGGACTTATGGAGGGCTAAGTTTGGATGTACTGGTTTTAAAGATGATTGATGGCCACACTGCCGACTATTTATCTTGAAGAAATACACTTCTTATTGCGTTCGTTCGTCATATTTATTTTGCCCTGATGAAGCCTTGTTAGGTGAAACGCGTTGGCTGCGCTCCTTTGAAAAGTACAAACTAAAGCTCAAGATTGAATTGGACCAATGAAGAACCACGAGTATTAATTTAATGTGAAAGACTTACCAATAAACGTGCAGCATAAATAATATCTGTGTTGCCTCTCAAAAATCTTTTGAATGATTGTAATCTAAGTTATGTCCTCTATGTAGTGGTGGTACAATGAAGGCAAAGAATGGAGTCATGAAGGCACCTTGTAGAGCTCATGCAGACCCAGCAGTAAGCATCAGCAGGCATTCCAGCGAAATTCTTATGATATGCATCCATGCTCCTGAATGCCTCAAAATGGTGCTGCAGGAGGCTCCCACAGCAACATGCAGGCAATAAATTGAGTATATCACCACTTTCTTCACACTGACTACTATGTGTAAATGACATATATAACATCCGCCTATCTATAAAGCAGCAGGGCACATCAACAGGGGTTATCCTGATGATTATGTTTTCTATGTAAGAGTGCGGAATGTGAAGGGAAAGAAAGAAAAGGGAGTATAAAGTGTAGGATAAAGGCCAGGCTTGAAAAACGATGTAGAAGATATGGGGTCTTGGTAGTGGGAGGGGAATTGGTAGTGAGAGAAGAGGATATTGTCTTTGTCAGGATTCAAGAAAATGAAACTATGCAGCAATTAAGGGAGGCAATCCAGAACTAATTAAGAAAAGACTGAGCCAAAGAACTGACTTCAGTGATTGCCAGATACTACAAAGATAATACCGCCTGGTGGTGACTTTTAAATCATTTGATCACATTTTAAAGACTACTTTTGCCAGACTGTTCAGTTTTGTGAGTCCTGCTGCCTCAAACTTACATTGTCCTGCTTCCCAACCTTCAATTTAGGTCCTTCGAAAGACTGTGACTTACAGTAGCCTGTATTTCTGTCCAATAAGTCCAAAATCTACCCGTCATAATTCGTAGACCTATCTAAGTAAAAAGTACCTTCCAAACCTTCGCCTAGTATAATTGTGCCTGGAGATGACTCGTATCGGACTGTGTGCATTGTTCTTTATGTGGCAGGAAAGTATTCCATTCAGGGATTACGTATGTCACTGGGCTAGAGCTTTAATCTTAAACAAATTGTAAACCACACACAGGTGTAGTCAGTGAATACACTGATGTTCTACTCTAAACTTTAATTCAGATCTTGTCCCAAGACCTACTTTGGACCTTCTCAATGTTCTATTGCTTCTTCTGACAGCATCTATTGAGTACAGTAATGAACCTGCACCTATATACAAATTGCAAACCATATTTTGCTTCAAAGGGACTTTCAAATGTGGAGTAAAATACGATTTCCTTTGCCCAGTCTCGCATCTCTAACCATCACAAACAGTAGGCATTCTAGAATATTCCTTTGTTTGATGACGTCAGCCTAGATTTTGAGACCTATTGTGAAGTCATTCACCAGTTGGTGACCAGGCGCGGCCGGTACAGGTAAGTGCGGTGGGGTGGGGGTAGGGCGGGCGGGGGAGGTAAGTTGACAGATGACGAAATAGGGGAAATAAATTTTTTTTAAAGAAGAATACCACTTACCTTGCTCTCACTGCATCACTGAGTCGGCAATGTGGCGAGCGCAAGGTAAGTGGTTGTCTTTTTTAAAAATTGTATTTTCCTATTCCATCGTCTGTCGCCCCCCCAACCCCCGCCCCACCGCTACACCGTTCCACCGCTCTTACCTGTACCGGCCGCTGCTGGTGGTGACTTTGAAAGATATTAAACATGCTTTTATGGAAGTCTGTACATTACCAGTGCATAGTTGGTAAACAATGAGTGCATGGGGTCAGAGGGTTTTCTTAGGAGCCCGCTACCAATGCAACAGAATGCTCACGTTGCCAAACACTAGGGCTTCCTCATTTTGACTTAACCTGATGTCTCTTACATCAACTCCCTTACCCTTCCAGTCTCATTATTTCTCTCTTGCAGGCTTTTTTCACCCTCGTGTAATCCCTTTGTAACTGTTTTCCTATTTTGTTCTTTTACTGTCTTTCTTCATTTTCTGCCTTTCTCTTGCTCTGAGCCATTCTGGTGATAAAAAATGTCAAAACATTTCTATGGGTGCCCAACATCTGCAATCATCGGCATAAAGTGAGCACAGTCACCCGTTCCTGACAAACGATCCACAATAATTTGAGGATTCGTATGTAGTTTTATGAACGCGTTTGTTTGATAGGTATGTCCATATTTTACATTTATTAAAAACTTTTTTATTAACTTTTGTAAAAAAAAAGTCCTATAATTACAGGCAGTTAACCTCCAGCTGAATTTCCATTGGCCCTCATCAAGCATTAATTAGCTGTGGATTAAGGTCTCTGGAACTACAGTGATATTAGAAAATGTGCATTACATGATAATCTCACAATGAACCCAGCATATTAAAACTGAGTGATGAAAACACTGCATGAAATTCATGACCAAATTAACTATTCAATTCAATAAGAAACGGCCGGCAGTGTCACATAGTCCATTATTAACTCCAATTAGGACGACAGTAACCTGTACAAAGGTGTTTTGCTTCTTTGATTTTACAATGAGAAAATGCAATAATTGTGAAATACAAAGAACTGTTTCAAAAGCTTGGGCAGCGTTCTCATTATGCACGTTTAAGAGGCAGGGATTATGTGAACCCAGAGGACCTGTTTCAAACTAAGTGAAGAAAATTAAACCTGGTGATCAATGCTCATGGAGAGGAATTGCTCAAGAGGACCTGCAGAAAGAAGGTTTGGTGCCAGTTTGGCATATGTAATATGTACTTTCACAGATTCCAGCCCAGGTTTCGGCAACAGCTATAACTTGTTTACTTGCTTTGTAAAGCAGTGACCAGTGCCACTTTGTAGCACAGATGGTGTTGAAGGACTGCAATTCTAAACCTGCTTGTCCCTTCTTTGTGTTCTACAAAACATGATTGTGAGGGACCCAGAATCTAAATGAATATTCAGATCATGGAATTGGCTATTATTATTATGCTGCCCTTTTCATTTTGGGTAGTGGGGGGATAGATAAATCTATTAATGTTGTAATGGACAAGAAAGGCTTATTTGATAAGGTTTGTTTTCAGTTTTCAGTTTTTTTAATTGAAGGCAACCAGCTCGGTTGGGACCTTATATTTTGATGCCGTCCATTCCAGAGCGCTGCTCCTATCATCCAGAAGAACCGGCATCCGTGTGATTTGTGATTGAATCTGACCCGAATAATCTGAGCAATCAGGCTTGTGCTGCTACTCGTCAGGGTCAACTGGTTCTGTAGTTCAGAGCAAGAGAGTGGGATGCTAGTTTTCTTATTGTAGCAACATCGCTCTTAAAGAAAGGCAAATAGTGCTTTGCTTTTCGCCAATTTGCATCAAAAGGGCGTCCTATGGGTGGTCCATGGGCATGCTCACGCTACCACCCTTGGTTTTTGATGTAAAAGCCCATTTACTAAAACTGGTGGGCAAGGATTTGAACAAAAAATGTGCTGCACTGTACAGTACACATCTAATTGGTGAACAGTTTTAAAGTTGGTCAAGCCATAGTCTGTTTTACTGGAAGCATACCCTTCCACTAGAAAACCTATGCTAGACATCAGGCACACAACTTCGCAGTATGGAGCCATTTTCTCTGGTACCAATTCACTTTGAAATGAATGTATGACGATAGAACGCATGCATTCACATCGCATGCCATTAGATCGCGTTTTTTCCAACGCAAGTCGTTACAACGACTTTTGTTGGAGGGCGCTGGACTTAGGAGTAGTTTAATTTACTATTCCAACTCCAGCCTACGTACAGTAGGGAAGGTGTTGGATAGTAAATTAAACTATTCCTTGTCCTATAGCGCCCTCCAGCGCAAGTCGTTGTAACGACTTGCGTTGAAAAAACCGCGATCTAATGGCATGCGATGTAATGCATGCGTTGTGAAGGTTGTTTCCCCTTTGAAATAAGGAGTTTGGTGTTGCAAGTTTGGACCTGATTATGTGAATTAATGGAAAAAAACGAGAAACCACATTACAGGAAAACCAAATCATGAAAAACAAATTTAAGGAAAGGCAATTTTAAGGAATGACAAAAAAATTAAAAATTAAAGGAAACATTTTAAAGAAAAGATCATTTTAAGGAAAAATCCAAAATGACATTGAAATTGGATTTAGGGGTAGTGAGGGTTTTAGAGTTTGGGGATGTGTGATGAGTTTTAGGGATGAGACATGGGTGAAGTTCAGGTGCAGAAAGGGGGTTTTAGGATTCAGGGATGGGTGGAGTTTAGGGGTGGTGAGGGTTTTTTATCGCTCAGGAATGCTTGGAGTTTAGGGGTGGAGAAGGGTTATTAGGGTTAACGGATGAGTGGAGGTTAGGGGTGGTGAGGTGTTTTTAGGGTTCAGGAAAGGGTGGAGTGTAAGGGTGTTGATGGATTTTTAGGGTACACAGAAGGGCAAAGTTTAGGGCTGGTAAGGGGTTTTTAAGGTTCCGTGATTGATAGAGTTTAGGACTGGTGAGGTTTTTTTAGGGTTCAGTTATGGGCAGAGTTTAGGGGTGGTGAAAGAATTTAGGGGTCGGGATGGGTGGAGTTTAAGGACAGAAGGACTTTCAGAGTTCAGAACGGGTGTAATTTAGGGTGTTGTTTGGTGTTAAGGGTTCAGGGTTGGGTGTAATTTAGGCATGTTGAGGAGCTTTTAGAGTGCATACATGGATCATGTTTATGGATTATTAGGGGGTCAGGGATGGATTGTGTTTATAGGAGGTGAGGGGTCAGTGAAATAAAAGTGTTCAAAGAATTGACAATGTAAAATATATAAAACCAAAATAATGTCCCCTGAAGAAAAGCACTGAAATAAATACCTAAGACAAAAATGTTTATGAAAGTAAGACCTGCAATATTAACACCTTACAGAATAAGCATGCACAAGACAATTTTGAAATCAAAGACATTCTATGAGTTGGTTTCTATGAAATGGTAAATGCCATTCATCCAGCAAGATTCTATTAAACAGTTTAGGTGAAACGGTTTCTCAGTAATGGTATTCCATGAAATCGTTTCTCTATAAAATCCTGTACAACCGATTGGACCATCAATCAACCAATATCTGATAAAAAATTACATCCCTTTTTATTATTGACCATATCTCCAACAAGGCCATCATACCGGTTCAGTACAATTCGGACAAAGGACCTGAAAGATGTTTGCACACATGAAGACGAAGACAGCCCTTGTAGCAAACTGTTGCAGCATCTTTTTTTTTGTGGAGTTTTATATAGAGCGAACTAGACCCAAAGGTATCAGAGCGCTTTACATGAGCACCAGTTACGTTACAGACGGACATATTAATTTTTGTTAGGCACGGGGAGATTAAGTAAATCACAGAATGTTGAGGTTTCCTGCTGAGACTCGAACCTGGTTCCCCAGCTCCGAGGTTGATCGCCCTAGCCGTTTGGCCACATTCTCTCCTAGCCCGTGTTTGATCTCCAACGTTAACTTACTGATATGATCATTACAATGAATGTTTTGAAATGTTTGCTTCAGAACAGTAAAACCTTAACACCCAAAGTGTATATGCCCAGGACATACATGCTGAAAAATCAGGCCAGGGAAGGTAATGCACAAGTGCAACGAAATAATTTAACCCGACCTTCCATTGTTTTAGAACTGGGTGCCTTTGTCTGGAGGTTCTTCAAAATCTTTGCCCCGTAAACAACTCTTGCATCTGTTCTGTTTCAGGATAGAAACACCCCCTGCCAGTGTTCGATCATAATCATTCCTCTTAGTGCTGCTTATAGCATATTTTATGCGAACACGATTGCTGCTAGTTTGCAAAGGTCTAGATCCTCATGTTCCCAAAATATTCTCGGGTTTCCAGCATAGTTTAGTCTTCTCAGGTTGGTTCGGTGAAAGGGTGGACGTAGAACTGGTACTGCTGGCCAGACCCTATGCTCCTTTCCCATGTACATGTTAAATGAAAGGGACATACTCCTAAGACTCTCCAGTACCAGAAATTGAAACAAAAGCAGCCTCCTTGGGCAGGTAGTGTACGAGGTCCCAGGGCTAGTAGGAGCCCCTTGGATCCCAATTGTGACTGTATATTACTACCGAAAAAGAGAATAGAGGGCCCATTTTTCTTGCTGCTCTAGGACCCACTGTACCCTTGATACGTCACTGGCCATTTCATTAAAGGCATATTTCAACAGGTTTTTCTTGAAGTGCTTGTGGTTGGGCTCAGCTGTTAATCAATGGTGCATCGCATCTGCCTCTGTTGAAGGCTCTTTGGCCCACCAGGAATGCAAACGCTGACTACAGTTTGCTAGAACGTGTGTAGTGTGGTGCACGTTCCAAGGTATGCAGAACATGTGCAATTGGATGGACGAAAATTGCCTGAAGTTAAATGCATCAAAAACCGAGGTCATTATCTTCGGCAATAAACCCTCCCTCTGGACGCCAGATTGGTGGCTACCAGAATTGGATGCATTGCCTACTCCCTCTACTAAAGTAAGGGATTTAGGTATCACCATAGACAAGGAACTCAAATTCAAAGCACAAATCAGCAAAATCACCTCTGCTTCCTTCTGTTCTATAAGGCTTATCAATAAAATTAAAAAATATATACCAGCGGAACTGCTGAAAACAGTCACCTTGGCAATGGTCATCACACGGATTGACTACTGCAACAGCCTTTATCTCACCCTTAATTCAGGTTTGGTGAATAGGCTCCAGATCATACAAAATGCGGCAGCTCGTCTCATTTTTAAAATCCCAAAAATTGTATCTGCGAGAGAAGCTTTAAAACATGTGCACTGGCTACCAGTTAGACAGAGATGTAAGTTTAAAGCCCTCTGCCTAGCTTTCAAATCACTGCACGGTTTGGGACCAGCACAGTTTAGGAACAAACTGAAGTGGTACGTTCCAAACAGAACCTTACGGTCAGGTCTGGCCAAGAACATGGTAGTCACCCCTTTTAAGAAAGCTAACTGGGGAGGTAGGAGCTTTTTCAGATCAACAGCACTGCTTTGGAATGACTTACCTATCACTTTAAAATCAGCCCCTTCCCTGCTGAGCTTCAGAAAAAGCCAAAAAACTTGGCTATTTACACAAACTGCATAAAATAGGAAAAAATCCTTTTCCCGCTCTGTTTTCAGTACTGGTTATCCCTTCTGTCTTATCTGTTCTTTGTCTCGATAGCGCCAAGACGCCTTCGGGCAATAGTTGCGCTCTATAAATTTTATTTACATTACATTACATCCTGCATGCTGCTAGATGGAGCATGGAACTATGCTATTCCCTAGTTATGAATAAATAAAAAGAGGGACATGGGTGACCATAGATGTCAGTAGGTGTGAATAAAAATTGACTGCATTTGCGAAAACGGACTAAATTATGCAAGGCAAATTTGGGGAGCTCTTTCCAGAAAATACACCCACTACAACAGCAAATGATGAGCAAAGCAATGTCTTTATCAGTTGGGTCATGCAGGGCATCAGTAAGAAAAGAGCAAAGCAAGTTCCCGAAAGTCCATCTTAGTGAGCCTGAAGACAATTACCCGGCTTCATTTAAATAGAGCGTTAACCTCTAGTTTTAGCTGAGGGTAAAACGTAAGTTCATCTTTCTACAGTGGGTTCATCTTTCTATGGGTATGAACCTCAAGGTTGTACCTTACAACAATGGTGAGAACTGCACACTTAGCATAAACGGCTTGTAATCTTGTAGTGCTGACCCCCTGAATTATATGGGGTTCTCTGACATTCCCTTAAACAACAATATGTACACTTGACTTGCATACAGTCTTCACTACAAAAAGAATCTCTCCTTATGAAATATACAAATGGTGATCATCAATATGCCTGATCATTGGCACAAATCTATAAATATATAAAAATATCACAAAACTGTTCAATTCTGGGTAATTTTATTCTTTTTTAGATGACGTATTTATCATGTTTTTAAAATCATCGGTCTGTGTTTGAAAACAGTATAATCAAATGTTCTCAAATGTAGCTCCACATTTCAATCAACTGTGTAAATCATTGACCTTTTTAAGAAATATTTTTGAGAACCATGTATTGCAGCAACAAATACTCCAACACGCTCTATTTGAAATAGTAGTGCATTTTTCAACATCTTTGGTCTATCTTACAGTTGCTTTCTGCCGATACCTCAGCCCATGGACACAAGAAAAGGGAAAATAAAACCTCCATTTAACAAGGTGGGATACAGGATTTGTTATTCTGAAACACATCAGGCTAATAATGTCATTAATGAGCAGGCACACTCTCAGTGAAATGGTTTATGTATTTTAAGATATTTCAGAGACACTGAAAAGGTTTATAAACTGTACTTATTAATGAAAACCTACATCACAGAATGCAGGTATTTAAGAACTGTATCAGTCAGCTGGGTATATAAGGGAGCTACATTTGTTTTCATTTCTGATTCACACTAACCAGAGTAATAACAAGCTCCAGCAAATTAAATAGGCATTAGCAATACCAAAGTGTCTGGCTTTTTGTTAAGTCTTTCTTTGCCACTAGTTGGGCGACTGTATGTATTGCCCCGATCAGTCCTAAAAAAACATTACATATTGAACCGTCGTCTTGGGCTACAACATTATGGAAGCTAAGACCATGGCTCCTTTCATGAACAGACTGCATTAGGAGAGGTAAGCTGAATCCTCTAATAAGAGTATTATGCAATGGAGTCAAAAGATGAAGTTTGCATAATAAGTTATTAACATAAAAGGTATGCAAAACAAAATATTTTATGGTAGAAACGTTTGACCTAGGTATGTGCCTGTCTTTACTTTCAGAGAAAAAATGTGAATACAACAGGTTATTTTGACACTTAAGTAAAATAAATTAGGACAAAAGGTATGTGCTGACTAAAATGTTGTCTTTAAAACAGGGTAAGGCATCTAAACAGTAAGCACTTAGTAAGCAAAATAATTATTACTAGCCAATAAAACATCATTGTGGTGGAAAAATAAAAACATCAAAGATGAGATCACCCACGGATTCTAATCTAACTAAAAGAATACTTGAACCCAATTATCAAAATCTAGGGGGAACAAAAATGGGACAGTGCAACCATTTACTTAATGCCAAACCCTTGATAAACAGCTTAGGCAATCAATGGCAAACCATGAAAACCTCAGGAAAAGCAATGTGTGAAAGGGGCTGACCCAAAGCCCGCGCTCTCTCTGAAATGATGGTGCTTTTTGTGAACAATAAGGACATGAGGTTTAAGGGTAGCTAAGCCAGATCTAAAAGTCAAGCTGGACCCTATGATTTTCACAGCTATACAGTGATCTTGCTCTGAGACGATTAACTGAGGCATCAGTGAAAGAGTATTCTATTAATTGACTTAGTATATGCTTACTCCTGGTGGCGTTCACAGTGCTGTACAATATGTGGAGTATGCATGGAATAGGGAAACATGGCTTACATTACCCTAAAAGCTTTTTGTTACAATATACACACACACGTCAGGACGTTAAGTGTGACCAGTTCACATGGGGATAGACAGGGTGTGTATGAAGTGTTTGCGTTACACTAGCAAGAACATTGTAGGTGGTGAGATGTGACAAAGGGCATGGTTTTATGTCGTGTGTTTGCATTGAAAGGGGGAGCTCTGCAGGCCACCTCTTATGTGAATGCTGCCTTAGATGAGACTTTCACACTCTGGAGTCATGACGTCTCTCTTGATCTACACTGATGTTTTGAATCACAGTTGTGTTTTAGTCATGTTTATGTCACCCAAAGCACATGTCTTTGGTTGAGTGCTTCTCAATGTAGTAAACCTGAAACATTATCAAGGCTTCTGTGTGTCACTGATTGCATGTGTAAAGAGGCTTCCTCTTGTACAATAGAGAAGGAAAGGGATACAGGATGTAAGTGAGGATAAAGCCCGCTAGGAACGTACAGGCACACACACATCAAACACACCGATGGCAGACTAAACGCAGAGATCATCCCCAAGGGCACACAACATGCAGCTCTCATAGTGCAGCAACTGTGCCTCGGTGGCCTGGATTGTGTCTCCGGAGACATTTGTCTATATAGATAGGTGGTCATTTGTGCATGTATTACTCCTCAGGCATCCAACACAGTATGTGTGGAAACTCTTTGAAAAACAGACTGTATTCATACAGATATTCCTTACTGCATGGCTTCTGCATTTTAGACAATTTTAAAAAGACTTACAAATGTTTAAAAAAGAATTACGACATTTTTTTCTTCTTTTTTTTTACAAAGAGCGTACATACTTGGCTTCCTCAAATTTCTCCTCTTTGCCGTGGTTTCATCATTCCTGGCTGAAATAAATGCTCACGCTGACATCTGCTGTGACCTGATTCGAATCCTGGCCTGCTATCATTTTTAAGGCTGGTAAACTGCATAGTAGTAACACCTGCTATTCCCAACAGTCAAAGATGGCAGAATAACAAAGTTGTGTAAAACTAGTTATTAATGTTTACACCGAAGTGGTCACTGGGTCCATTCAGTAATGAGCACTACGCAGGCTCACGTGGTGCCTTGAAATGGTTTATTGTGCACTCTGCCCCCTCCCACTGATTAATTTAGTGCTACACAAATGTCCAGAAAACCTGCACCAGTTCCAGATTTCCTGGGGGGGTCAGTTGTTTAGGGGCTCAAAACAAACGGCTCATTCACCAGCAGGGCAGTCAGGAGAAAGTCGTGGCTGGAAAAATATGTCCACTTATAAAAATGAAACACTGAACTAGTCGGTTGCTTCATAAAACTTTATTGTTAACGTAGGTGCCTTCCTTTGCTTGGGGAATACTGTCTGCCTTAACAGCCCTTCCGCCCTCCCTCTGCCCTAACAGCCCTTCCGCCCTCCCTCTGCCCAGAGGTGCGGAGCACACTATACAGCAATAAAAGGACCCCTTTTATTGGGTTTAGTGTCTGCTCAAACATTTTAATCCTTCGCTTTTAAGTCTAGCAATCCCCCACTGCTTCACAAAACACATTAACAGTCTGAACTTCCCCTTGTCAAGCATTTCACAAAGTCAAATGTTTTGACGCTTGGAGAAAACATGTTTTTCATAAATTGAATTCAGAGTTGATGTTCTCTTGACTTGCAGACGTTAAATCAATAGAAATCTGGCGCTTGTCTATTTTTGGAAAGAAGAAACCAGACCAGTCCAAAAGTACTGGAGAATATTACAAATGGAAAGCTAATCCAATCAAAAGGGTTTAAAATTGCAGATCAAAGCATTGCGGTTATATATATATATAAATATATATATATATTGAAAAGACAATCCCAACTGCATTCGCAAATCGAAAAGAAACGGGCACGGACTCCAAAGATAAGGTGCTCAAGTGCTTTATTGCTCAAACATGTTTACGATGTGTTTCGGCCACCACGCGTGGCCTTGATCACACACACACATATATATATATATATATATATATATATATATATATATATATATATATGTTCACCAAATGCCCGATGCATTTCAGGACGCACACACAGCAGACTCCAAACCAAAGGTTTATTCAACACAAGGCAAACCAGCAGCTTGATTCTGGTAAGATTCGGGTGCCGACGCGTTTCGAGGCATGGACGCCTCTTCTTCTTGGGCAGCTTGAGTAAATGTTCACAGAGGGCTCTGCATGCTAATTATATCTCCGCCCTTCGTGGGCGTATGCTAAGTGCATATTTTCTAAGTGCATGCTGGGAACAGTAGTCTATTCCTAGGAGCAATGTTATTCCCTAAGTGGGTTCTGTGGCATTTTTAATACAGCTTAAGTATTCCCTGTAGTAGGGGTCCAGAAAAAGCGCTGATTGAATCCGCCGAGTTTGCTGCACTGTATGTCGGGCGTGGAATCGTTCCCGCCTCACAGCCTCTCCAGAAGTGTTGAGATGGTGCTATCCTGCGCGGAAGGGCGTCCGCGTCCTATGTTTGTTCACCAAATGCCCGATGCATTTCAGGACGCACACACAGCAGACTCCAAACCAAAGGTTTATTCAACACAAGGCAAACCAGCAGCTTGATTCTGGTAAGATTCGGGTGCCGACGCGTTTCGAGGCATGGACGCCTCTTCTTCTTGGGCAGCTTGAGTAAATGTTCACAGAGGGCTCTGCATGCTAATTATATCTCCGCCCTTCGTGGGCGTATGCTAAGTGCATATTTTCTAAGTGCATGCTGGGAACAGTAGTCTATTCCTAGGAGCAATGTTATTCCCTAAGTGGGTTCTGTGGCATTTTTAATACAGCTTAAGTATTCCCTGTAGTAGGGGTCCAGAAAAAGCGCTGATTGAATCCGCCGAGTTTGCTGCACTGTATGTCGGGCGTGGAATCGTTCCCGCCTCACAGCCTCTCCAGAAGTGTCGAGATGGTGCTATCCTGCGCGGAAGGGTGTCCGCGTCCTATGTTTGTTCACCAAATGCCCGATGCATTTCAGGACGCACACACAGCAGACTCCAAACCAAAGGTTTATTCAACACAAGGCAAACCAGCAGCTTGATTCTGGTAAGATTCGGGTGCCGACGCGTTTCGAGGCATGGACGCCTCTTCTTCTTGGGCAGCTTGAGTAAATGTTCACAGAGGGCTCTGCATGCTAATTATATCTCCGCCCTTCGTGGGCGTATGCTAAGTGCATATTTTCTAAGTGCATGCTGGGAACAGTAGTCTATTCCTAGGAGCAATGTTATTCCCTAAGTGGGTTCTGTGGCATTTTTAATACAGCTTAAGTATTCCCTGTAGTAGGGGTCTGTTAGACCTGGCATCCTTGGCGTGGGTCTCCCTTCCATTTTTTTCGTAATGCCTCCACTGTTGCCGATATGTTTTTGCTGGACTAGATGCTCACGGGCACTTTGCCGCTGCTAATCAGTGCCAAAGTGCAAGTGCTCCCTATCGTTAATTGATATATGTATTAGGGACTCCATGATTGGATGATTGGTTTACTTGTCAGTCCCTAGTACCGTGCACTGAGTGTGCCCAGGGCTTGTAAATCCAATGCTGCTGGTGGGCTTGCAGCACGGGTTGTGCCACCCACAGAAGCAGCTTGTAAAGTGTGTCTCAGACCTGCCATTGCAGAGCCTGTGTGCAGCCTAGGGCTGCCATGTCGACTTGGTGAGTGCACCCACTTACCAGTCCCTAAACCTTCCCTTTACTGCATGTTGGTCACCCCTAAAGTAGGACCTAGGGCAGGGTGCATTGTAAGTATAAGGTAGGACATGCCCTGGTGTGTGTGGCATGTCCTAATAGTGAATTACAGCCATTTTCGTTTTTCACTATTGCAAGGCTACCTGCTCCCCATAGGCCAGAATGGGCAGACTGACTATTACACCTTATAGTCAGAACTGACCCCGGGAACATGGTAGAAAAACGAATTTAGTATGCCTGAACTCAGGATGATAAAATACATCTTTTAGTGAAGTTGGTTTTAACATTCTGTGTTTGAAAATACCACTTTTAGAAAGTGGGTATTTTCTTGCCTAACTATCCAAGCCTGCCTCTGCTAGGTTGTGTATTCCTTGTCTGGAGATTGAGTGACAGGGGCTGGGGGTGGCTACAGGAGACAGGGTGAGTCAGCGCAGGGCTGAATAGAAAGATCTGCATCCAGAGTGGAGGGAGGAGTTGCACCTGGGTCTGAATAGGGCTGTGCCTGCCTTCCACAATGCTGGCTCCACCTCCTGCCGGGCGGCTGAGCACTCTGCCCCACATTCTGAAAGGAAAGAAGGAGTCAGAAAAACAAAGTGCTCCAGGACTGACCAGAACTGGTTTTGGACTAGGCAGAGGCCTCTCTGCCTCCAGAGAACAAAGAGAATCAGGGTATAAGAGGGGCACCCAGACCCCAGGAAAATTAGATCACTTTTGGGAACAAGAAGAAACCTTTGCTGAGGAGCGGAACCAAGAAGAAACTGAGGAGAGACTATCCCTAAGCTGAAGTGCTGCTTGGGGGATTGGCCTGCAGTGGTTTGCCTGACTGCCAAAGAAAGGAGAAAGGAACTTTTGCTTTGCTGTGACTTTCATCAACTTGTGAAGGATCTCCAAGGGCTCGGAAGAGAGCTTGCCCCCTGACCGAAGTCCCAGGACCATTGGACTTCACCCCTTTGTGAATTGCTGCTGGAAACTCTGTTTCAGTGGCTACAGAGGTAGGGAGCTGTGACCGACTCTCACGACCGACTCGGTGTCCTGTAAGCACCGCATCGAAGCACCGTCTCGCCCTGCAACGCACGGCCCTGGTCTCACCGACTCCGTCAACGAGCCTCTGCCTGCACCGCATCGAGGGACAACGCGTCCTGCAACGCTTCGCTACGCCGAATCGAACTGGTCCGACCGACACGGTCACTGCTGCTGAGTTCGAGTCCTGTGACCGCACCGGAGTTGGGCACCGCTCGCACGCTTTGCGACGCACCGCCCGACTCCGCACCGCTGTCCGGACTGATCAACGCCAGCTCCTGAATCCGGCTCCGTCGCCGCACCGCAACCTGCCAGCACCGCATCGAAGCACCGTCTCGCCCTGCAACGCACGGCCCTGGTCTCACCGACTCCGTCTCGACGACGTCAACGAGCCGCTGCCTGCACCGCATCGAGGGACAACGCGTCCTGCAACGCTTCCATTTTTGCATCGCGACCGCGACGAACAGCCATCCGGCTCGCACGCCCGTGCCTGCCGCTTCAAGTAAAAGGTACTGTGACCGAGTCTGTCTACGCTGTGTTGGCCCGTCTCGACGCGGTCAGCTGGATTTGTTAGACTCTGTTTGTTCTCGACATCGCCGTAGCCGGAGGAGGCTACCGACTCGCACAGAACCTTGAATTAAGCCTTTTTGATCAGAACTAAGTATTCTTAACAGTATTGTGGATTATTTTTGTCGTTTATGGTCTTGTGATAAATCTATATAAAGTATACCTATTTTTATAAATATATAACCTGTGTGGTGTCCATTTGTAGTGTTGTCACTTGATTACTGTATGTGTTCACAAATGCTTTACACACTGCCTCTGAACTAAGCCTGTCTGCTCGTGCCAAGCTACCAAGAGGGTGAGCAGGGGTTCTTTCAGGAGTGTACCTACTTTCCCTGACTAGACTCAAGGGTCCCTATTTGGACAAAGGTACCTACCTCTGCCAACTAGAGACCCCCAAATCTAACAGGGTCCAGAAAAAGCGCTGATTGAATCCGCCGAGTTTGCTGCACTGTATGTCGGGCGTGGAATCGTTCCCGCCTCACAGCCTCTCCAGAAGTGTCGAGATGGTGCTATCCTGCGCGGAAGGGCGTCCGCGTCCTATGTTTGTTCACCAAATGCCCGATGCATTTCAGGACGCACACACAGCAGACTCCAGGTTATAGTATATACAATATAAGAGATATTTTGATATAATCTGGTGTGGAGTCTCTTTTGTGGTGTTTTTAGTGTGTCACTGGTGAGTGTGTTGCGCAGACACTTTACACATTGCCTCTGGGATAAGCCTGACTGCTCTGCCAAGCTACCAAGGGGCGGAGCAGGGGTTATCTTGGGTGTGTAACTCCCTTACCCTGACTGGAGTGGTGGGTTCTGCCTGGCTTAGCTGCATACCCTAGCCATCCAGGAAATCCCATTTCTAACAGCTGTAAACTGCGATCGTTTTGTGACTGCATTCCGGTCACAAAGCAATCGTACATGCCCTTGCGACTTGCTTTAGGAAGGGACACCCTTGGCACGCCCCTTCCGAATAGCAACTCACAAACCCTATTTTGCGAGTCAGTAATAGGTTATCGACTCGCAAAATAGGGTTTGTACATAGTAAAATGCATTTTACCAGATGCAAATGGTCTGATGGGCTGTTTGCGACCGGTAAAATGCATTGGACATCTGGCCCTGAGTCACCAAGTCTTCAAAATAGTGGCAGCAAAATTTATTTTGATGTTGTAGCCTGTCACACTCACATCCTGTCCTGCCTACAAATCACAAACTTTTTAACCTTCATTTTTCAAAAATGGCTGAACAGATTTACACCAAATCACAAAAAGAATGCTTTCTGAGTAAAGATCTAAGGGGCATATTTATGAGTATTATGGCGCAGAGCAGCGCAGCAAGTCACCTTGCTGTGCTGCTCCGCATCACAGGGAAAGGGCAGGAATGCACTGTATTTATCCAATATGCGAATTCCTGCCCTTTTTCCCTTGCGCTGGTGCTGTTTTGGCAGCCTAGTGCCAACGCGGTCACCCTTGGCCCATGGTGCAAGGGTGCCTGTGTTGTAGGCAGGTATGTTTTTGTTCAGGAAGGGGCACCTTCCTGCAAAAAACACTCTTTAGAGGCTTTTTCCTCTTTCTATGTGTGCTGCAGAATGCAACACACATTGAAATAGGAAAAGAATTAGGAGAAATAAAGATATTTCTCCCTGTTACCCCTCTCCTGGGGAGGCGTATTTTTTTGTTGCATTACCAGGTTACAAAGTCTTGTAAAACTGGGAATGCATCAAAAACCAGGGGAGTTGAATGGGAACAACCACACAATGCCTATGGATGCCTACCCAGGGCACGGTGACGCAACCAAGCGATCTGTGCTGCGTTACTCCATATTTTTGGAGCCACTCAAACCGACGCAAAATGGCTTTGCATGGTTTCAAAAATATGACTTAAGGTTTGCGTAGCTCTTGCACCACGTTGCGTGGTGCAAGAGCAACACAAACCGGTTCGTAAATATGGCCCTAGCTTTCTGACAAATTTGGTGTAATTATGTTCAGCCATTCATATGGGAAATTGTTTGGGTAAAACATGTCTAGGGATCGCCCCCCACCTTTTTTTCGGCCCACCAACTAAAGGATCACTCCAAAACTTTCCAGAAAGAAATAGAGTGGGATGAACTTTTTTGGGGGAGAGTTTTGTCAAGATTCATGAAACTGCGCCAAAATTGTTAGGGAAACAAAAAACACACTTCCTATGGGAACTCCTTGTTAACGATAACTACAGTGTGGAAATTACATCTATCTATCTATCTATCTATCTATCTATCTATCTATCTATCTATCTATCTATCTATCTATCTATCTGCCTATCTATATAGTACAATAGTACATAGTCCGTATGTATTGGTAATCACAAGTATTATTATCCGATATAATATTATTTAATTGTCGAACTAGGAAGACTCATTTGCCTTTGCTGTGCTTTGAAGAAATGATTACAGCAGATGCCAGAGGTGAGCGTTTAACTCACTGGACCATCCTAACTCCCCTTACTCTCAACGTCAAGGCCCGATGAGTCTCTCCTGCTGCACGGTGTGATTTACAGTGAGCAGGGGAACATGATGTGTGAATCAGGGTGAAGTCTGGGACAGCGTGTCTGCGGGCTCTGTTGTGGGTGGCTCAGATGTCTTGAAGGTCAACTCCGGGAGGCAGTGCACGTCCTTAATTTCCCTCCGGATAACCAGCTTGAAAGATGAAGCACAACAAGCCCTGACTCCCGCTATAAATAGCACGCAGGAGCACGAGCAATCAGGGAGCAGCCAGAGGGAGGCTCGTGCAGTCCACGGCAACAGGTGGCTACAGCTGGTGACGTGTGACTGACATGCACAACACGTTCATTCCCGCGTGCGTGTTTATTCTGCCGAAAGGCGACTATAACCTGAGTGAAACACAAGAGACCTCATAAAATAAAAAGAATATTGCCAACACTCGGGAAAATAGAAAAATACAAATAATGATAAAATGTGTTTTGTTCAGAAGGTTTGCTGTTGTAATTTTGCCATGTTGTAGCTCTGTAAACCAGAGACGTTTTAAGACATGGGTAAAGTGGGCTCTGGTCCAGGGCCCCAACTTTTCAGGGGGGCCCCTGATAGATCCAGCTCTGTTCTGGAGAGCCTTGCCCGGATGACCTTGAATAATTCTTAAACATGGTTTTAAATACCATTTTCCTTTCATTTGCTTTTAATGTGGGTGATATGTGAGGGTCTATTTACAAAGCAAAACCAAAGGGGATGATGGACGGAGTGTTGAACATTGCAAGCACTCACCCCCAGTCAACTGATCTGGGTTTAATCCATCATTCTTTAGCTCACTCCGCCACCCCAGTTCAGACATGGCCATATGCAAATCAGTCTGACCCTGTGCCTCATGGGAACAGTCCAGCCAGAACTGCCAAGCCATGTCTTCCCTGGACCGGAAACAAGCATCCTGGGACCGGTTTCTGGCTAACAGCCGTCATCAGCCAGGCTAGCTTGAATCCAGTGGCAAAGTGAGCAAGGGACCCACGGTCATGCAACACAGAGCAACAATCAAAGGTGCTGCGCTGCGTTGCATGAAAGGGAGCGAGCAGGACAACAACATATCTACTTGCACACATGCAATGTTACAACCGTTTAGAGGAAAGAAAACTTTCCTCCAGTTTTACACCTGCCTGGAGGAGGCGTACATTTTTGGCATTCAAATGCCCGTGTACCACCCATGGAATGGCCCCTTGACATAAAGCAGCACAAAGAAGTGCAAGTTTTACACTGGGAAGTAAATAAGAAATCAACACATTATTACACTGGTTCGTATCACTTCTGCTGACTTTGCACAGTTAGTGGCATAACGAAACTTGAGGCCCCCCTCCACCCCCCCCGCCCGGCAAGGTACATGGAGGGGTCCCAGCTCCGATTAAATCAGGAGCTCTCGGGCCAGAGTACTGTGCTGAAGGGGGCCCCTACAGCTCAGGTCCCCCACTCCCAGCGCAAGGGTTGCGAGGGGCTGTGTTACGAACTGTGCACAGTCTCGATAAATCTGGCTCCTCAAGTTACATTTACATTCTCTAAACTGAATCCTTCAAGGGGCTTTTTGGGGGCTTCCACTGTAGAGGTGTCAGCTGGCACTGGCCTGCCCCTTTTAACCTCACATCAGCCAGTTCAAGGCTGGGTTCTGAGACAGGTGTTGTGAGACAGAGCAGCAGGGATTAAGGGGTGATGGAGCAGCTGAAACTTGGAGAAGTCACTGCTGGAACCACTGTGGAGGGCAGTCCATGAAGCCGAGAGCACTGTGTTCTTCTGTTTAACTGATGAAGAGCTGGCAAACCTGGGCTGGCTAGTGAGGGTAAAATTGTATGCGTCCGAAGAGACAAAACATCTGTCCCAGTCCAAGGATTAGAAGGCAGTCGGTAGTATGAAAGAGCATGCCAGGCAATGTCCTCCATCTCTTCTCATTCACTTGAATTGTGTGATGGGCATGCCCATGTAAAACTCTGCTCATTTACAGCAAAGTCACATTATCAAATCATCTACTACTTGCAGAGGATTGAAGACCACGCTGATTAGGTTGAAAGTTGCCCATTCGGGGAACCTGCATACAGCCACATAAAAAGGTGCACACCGGTGACTCCAACTGCTCAAGGAGAAACAATGTTTCAAAGGAATGACCAGGCCAGAAGGTACGGAGAAACAAGGTAGGCACTCAGGGCCTGATTCACAAAGGTAAGCTTACACTTTTGTGTAAATTTACTATTGTTTGCAAATCACAAAGGAATTTTATGTGTAGCATCTTTACGACTGCCTATATTTTTATGTGTGGAGTCTCCGCCATGATTGTGAAGACTCAGCAGTTGTAAAGATACTACTCGTAAGCTTACTTTGTGAATTGCAAAAAATAGTAAACTTACACAAAACTGTAAGTTTACCTTTGTGAATCAGGCCATCAGAGAGGTATACTAACTGTCAGCAGGAACACAACAGAGCAGGGACACCACAGCCCCACCTGCAGTACCTAACAACCACCTGACTTAAAGCAGCGAGAGCACGGATGAGACCTTCAGAGGCAGCAGGAACAACACCCATGACCTCTACCACAATATCCAGCTCCACCAATGGTACTGCCATTGACACCGCCACTGAAGACTCGCAGCCCACATCACCCGTGCAGGGGTTACCAAAGAGGCATCAAGAAACTAGAATGCATGATAGATAAAATGCCCATGATAGAAGCAGGCCCTATATCACTCTCCTGCTACATTCAAGGAAGGCGACAAAACATTGGGGGAAAAAAACAATTTGGGAGCACCTCTGATGGAAATTCTTGAAAGTACCACAGCTCAAGATCAAATATTAACAAATGCAAATCTCAGTCATAAAGAAAATGGACCACAAACTACAGAAAAGTAAAGCCACTAAAACAGCACTGCAACATTGCACATCATGACAATATGGTAATGGATATTTGGCTCTGCTGCCTTCCTCAATTTCCTAAAAACACATATATATTTACAATGCTTTTTTTACACTTTGATCTTGCTTGGAGGAACTTAGAGTTTGAGCCACACTAAATGGCTCCATAGAGGGTGCCATGGTTTGCTGGTCATGACAGATGAGTGACAAGGGGGCATTCTTTCCTTTCCCCGCTATCCACTAGTGCACTTCTACATTTTGGTGGTTTCAGTCACATGACTCTACTCCTGCTAGATTGCTATGATCCTCTGGACCTCGTGAAGTGGGGGCCAAAAGTGCACTCAGACTTTGCTAAAATCCAGTGGTTCAGGGATTTACTGAAAGAAGACAGACTGAATGAACTGATACTAATCCCATGTCTTTCACATCACTAACACATACTTTAGGCTTCAACTAGGACCCCAACTCAAAGCACTCTAAGGGATTGGTACGGTAACCCCTCAGACATTCTCATTTACACCATTATCTCGCTGCACTGCACTCATGAATGTCTTCTGGGGATTTGAGGAAAGAGGCAGTTCATCCTAGAACAATCTGCAAGTAAAGGATGAGGTTACAGCCCATTATAGACACCAGCGTGTGAGTAGCGAGTCTGTCCACTGAATCAATCTAACTAATCAAAACAGGATACAACCTGGCATAAATGCCAATTAGGCAGAGTCCATGCCCATTGACTGGATTGTCGATGGACCCTATACACCATAGGGGTGATATTTAGAATAAAATGTCGGATTGCGGTGTTACTCCATAATTGGTAACACCGCACTCCAACATGTTTTAAACTCAGGGATGCGCCGTATTTACAAAAATACAGTGCACCCCTGTGGTCCCCTAGCACTGGCACTAAAAATGCTGCCTAGCGCCAGCGCAGGCACCCTTGCACCATGTTGCAAGAGTGCCTGCACTGCAGGGGCATTGTTTATGTGCAGGAAGGGACACCTTACTGCACATAAACAATCTGTAAAGGCGATTTTCTGTTTCTATATCACACATAGAAAGAGCAAAATATGAGGAGAAATCAATAATTTCTCCTTGTATCACCATTCTAAGACCAGGTTTTACCTGCTCTTATTTATTGGCGCTGCCCCATCCTTGTAAATATTGGGCAGCATCAAAAAGCAATGGGTGTTGCTGTGGAACGCCCACTCGAACACCCATTGCCCGCACCTTTGCTGCAGCGGACTGCTGCAGTAAGGGGCATTTTTACAAGGTGGCATTAAGCCAAGTTAAGTGGCTAAATGCCACCTTGTAAATATGGGATAGAGAGCAACGCATCAGAAAAAGTGACGCTCAGGTGGCGTTAGGGGCTTGTAAATATGCCCCATAAAGTTCACACTGTAAACATCCTATCCCCAGCATTCGATAAATTCCTATAACAGCATCTGTTAGGAACATGTTCTAACATGCCTCTTGCAAGATCCTGCCTTTGTTTGGACACTCATATGCCACTGAGGCATGCCGGATATATTATAGACACTGCTCAGCAGGCACAATGTAAATGCTCCAATGTCAACATTACTAAATAACATTATAATGGACATGTCTATTCTCAGAGAAAGTACTGAAAGTCAAATGTGGTTTAAAAGAACTTTAATTGTAGAGGCTCTGTGCTGCCTTAGAGACGTCAAACGTTGATCTATACCATGCCGGAAGCAGGAATGAAATGCAGAATAAATCCTGCAAGGACAAGTAATAAGAATGCAGAAGGAAAAGACTTGAGAGCTGCGAAAAAAACAGCAACTTGTATAAGTCGTCTGAATAACTTTAGAAGAAGTAGTTCAGTGACAGATCAGAGCAGGGGTCGGCTGGTTTCATAAACGTTGAGGCTTTATAAGGAGCAGAAGAGGAATGTCTTTGGACAATGTTTGAACTTTAGGCCGTCCTTTTCTGATGTCAGTGGTTAAGGGAGTTCCATAGAGAGGTGCCATCAACATGTACAGATCTTCCCCAAAGGCCATTTTGCTAAGGGAGGTCAATAAAAAGCTATTTTCAAAGGAGGATCTCGGAACCTGGTTGATTAGTAGGGCTGCAAAAGATCATTTGGGTAACCTGGTTCACGGCCATGAAAACATTTCTGAACAATGCACAGTTTTAAATTAGGATTGAGTTTCGATTGTTAGCCAATGTTGCGATTTAGGGCACGGTTCATGTGCTCTTTGACCTTGAGGCTACTGATAAGCCTTGCTGCATCATTTTAACACTTGATGCAACGTCAGACTCTCAAACAGCAGGACCCTGGGTCTGTAACAAGCCTGGTAAGGTGCTGACCACTCCAGTCCTCCAACAGAGACTCGAACTGTGCTCTTTCTTGGAAATCCACAGCATGTTTAGACAATCCATGCACAATAAGACCTGTTCTACATAGTAGCATGGATTGCTTTAGAGCAGAAATTCCCATAAGTTGCACCTATGTTTAAATCTCTGACACTGAGAAGCCAACACCCCTGCTGGGCCCTGTGTAACAGGCCTCTTACATTGGCTTGCATGTCTCCAATATTCCAAAACACCCAACGTACTAAATACCAGATCTTTGATGCAAGTATGGACCCTTCTAGCTGTGTAAGAGCAGATATGCTCCTTATGCACATGCAGTGCAACTACTGCATAATATAATACAACCCCATCATTAATGCTTTATGACTGCCTAGGAACGATCATTGTTGCTGGGAACTACCACTCTTACTAAAAATACACAATTGCATACTTGTGGAAGTTCAATATCTGTTATGAATGTCTGGAAGCTATTACCTCCCTTCAAACAAAGTGTAACTAAATAATTAAAGGATACAGCCAATCACAGCTATTTTTCTTATTGAAGTCTTGCATCCTGTAATTAAACAGTGATTGAATAGGTGGTGACATTTTCCAGGCAGCCATACATGCCAGCTTGCTTCATAATCCACCAAATACATCCAGAGTGAATGTAGTAGGTGTTCCCACTCCTTTTGGTTTCAGTTTTTCACACTGACAGGTGCCCCCCTTCAACTGAACATACCCACTTTAGGATTTCACTCTGCTCATTGACAGATTACCTACCTAAACAGAGAAAGCTATGTTGTGGTTAACTAATCTCCCTGCTACTGCTATTTTCAGAGTCTTAAATTTAGGAACAAGTTCTGTGCATCACCAACAAGCATTGGCAAAGCCAATAGTCTTGTTTCTCTTAAACATGCTGTAAGACCTGGCACCATTGGCATGGGTCTCCCCTGTAGTTTTTGCCTTAGCCTCCTGTGTTTTTGCTGTGCGTTGGACTCCGTTTTGCTGGTCTAGATGCTTTGGGCACTTTGCAGCTGCTGTTCAGTGCCAAAGTGCAAGTGCTCCCTTTGTAAATTGTTCTTATGGATTGGTGTTTCTATGATTGGCTGATTTGATTTACTAGTCAATCCCTAGTATAGTGCACTGTGTTTGCCCAGGGCCTGTAAATCAAATGCTGCTAGTGGGCTGCAGCACTGATTGTGCCACCCACATAAGCAGCCTGTAAATCTAACTCAGGCCTGCCATTGCAGAGCCTGTGTGCAGTCTGGTACTGCCATGTCGACATGGCAAGTGCACCCACTTGCCAGGCCCTACCCTTCCCTTTTCTTACATGTTAGTCACCCTAAGGTATGCCCAAGGTACCCCTGTGGGCAGTGTATGTGAAAGGTAGGACATGCCCTGGTGTGTGTGTGGCATGTCCTGATAGTGTAATACTGCCAATTTCGTTTTACACTATTTCAAGGCTACCTGTTCCCATAGGATGGAATGGGGAGTTTTCTTATAACATCTTATAAACATAACTACCCCTGGGAACAAGGCAGGAAAATAAAGTTTAGTATGCCTGGACTCAGAATGTTAAAATGCATCTTTTAGTGAGGGTGATTTTTACATTCTGTGTTTGAAAATACCACTTTTAGAAGTAGGTATTTTCTTGCTTGGCCATCCAGTGTGCCTCTGCTAGGTTTGTGTATTGCATGTCTGGCTTTGGATGACAGGGGCTGGGAAGGAGCAGTGTCTCCAGAGAGCCTGATGAGTCAGGGCTGGGCTGCATTTAGAGTAGGGGGAGGAGATTTCCTTTCACCTGAATGGGACTGGTCTGCCTTCCACAATGCTATCTCCACCTCCTGCCAGGAAGCTGCACCAGAGAGGACAGAACCGGTTTTGACCAAGCACAGGGCTTCTCTGCCACCAGAGAACAAAGGATTTTGTAGTATAAATATTGGGGCCCAGACCCCAGTACTTTAGATCACTTCTGGGAATCAAGAAGAACCTTTGTCAAGGAGAAGAGCCGGAGAAGCTGAGGAGGAATACTGCCCCTGTGCTGTTTGCTGTCTGGGGTTGGCCTGCAGTGGCTACTTGCTGCCAAGGAAAGGAGAAAAGGACTTCGCTGTTTGCTGTGTGCCAGGCTTGAAGAAGATCTCCAAGGGCTCGAAACTGAGCTTGCCTCCTGTTCTGGAGTCTCAGGGACACAAAGACTTCACCACCAGCTCCCCTGAACTTTCTTGCTGGGAGTTCTGACCTGCAAGGAGGTGCCTGCTGTTGTTTTGGACCTCTAGAGACTGTTTTCCGCTGGGAGCTGGAAAAATGAACGCAACACCGAGAAGCGTGACGCATCCATACCTGTTTCCGACGCATCGCCGAAGAAACGATCGCGGCGCCTGCCGCGGCTCGAGAAATCGCTGCACGCCGCATCCTCCTTAATTTGTCGGCAGCTTTCGATACTGTTGACCATAACTTACTGCAACTGCGTTTGGAAACATTAGGGGTTAAGGGTATTGCACTGGCTTTGCTATCGTCTTTTCTGAAGGAAAGAAGACAGAGAGTGACCTTGGATCAGTTTAAATCAACCCCTTATGTTCTATCGTGTGAGGCTCCACAGGGCTCATCGCTTAGCCCATCCCTGTTTAACATCTATGTGTCAGAACTGGCTCCTTTGATCCAGCACTTCGGCTTCAATTTAACATCGAATGCTGATGACACACAGATTGTGGTAGCGGCATACAAAGCTCAAGCCTCCCCAGCATTGCAGTTTCAAAACTGTATGTTGTCAATTAACAGTTGGATGGACAAGCACTGTCTTAAACTTAACTCGGAAAAAACGAAGTAGTGATCTTTGGTAATCTACAACCTAGATGGGACGGCTTTTGGGGGCCTGTTGAGATGGGTGAATTGCCAAAACCAGTAGAAAAGGCAAAAAATCTCGGGGTACTGATTGACAACAAACTTACTTTCTCTCAGCAGACCAATGCTACTGTTTCAGCCACCTATTATTTGATTAAAAAACTGAAGAAGATTCTGCCCTATATCCCCATCGACTCCAGGAGGACGGTTGTGACTGCACTGGTGCTGTCAAAGTTGGACTACTGCAACAGACTTTACCTGAATATGCAGAAATAATATTTTTTTAAAATGCAGATGGTATAAAATGCAGCCACAAGACTCCTATTAATGTCCCTAAGTATGAGTCAGTCTCTAAAGAAATCCCGAGACTCCACTTGCTTCCTGGGGCACATAGTATCAAGTTCAAGATGCTATGCTTAGTAGCCTACAAGGCCTTGAATAATACCGGACTGGTTTTCTGAAAAGCTTTTTCTCCTGGTATCATCCTGGCAGACAGCTACAATCTACTGGCGCCAGACTTATGATGGTTTCGAGGATTCGCACCTGTATTTGGGGAGGCCGAAGCATTGCTCATGGCACGGCTAAACTATGGAATATGCTTCCAATGGATATCAGAGCTGTGAGATCACTTGCCTCTTTTAGAAAGGGTCTTAAAGCCTGGTTATTCCAGAACTAGGTTCCACATTTTCTGGCTTACTTTAGTTTTCAGTGCCAAGACACCTCCGGGTATTCATCATGCGCACAATAAAAAAAAGCAAAAAACGAGTGCAACGATCTCCGAAGTCCGAGATCACCGCACCGATTCCGACGCAAGCCCTCCTGTGCGGCTGCAAGAATCCACGCATCGTCCTGGATCATAGCATCGCCACGAGGCGCCAAGTCTGTCGCATCGTTGGGGGACGCAGAAAGAAACCGACGCATCACCTCTCCACGCAGTAAGAAACCGACACATCACCTCCTCTCCGGTAAGGTACCGACGCATCACCTCTCCTGCACAGCAGTAAGGAACTGACGCATCACCTCCCCCGGAGCAAGGAACCGATGCATCACCTTCCCTGAGTGTAAGGAACCGACGCATCAACTTCCCTGCGGCCTGTTTTGTTTGTTTGCGTGACGCATCCAAGGTACTTTGTGTGAAAAGTGTCGCATCTTCAATTTGCTTTAGTTAAGTTAAGCCTGTCTATTCATGCCAAGCTACCAAGGGGGTGAGCAGGGGTTATTTTAGAAGTGTATCCCCCTCACCCTGACTAGAAGCAAGGGTCCCTATTTGGACAAAGGTACTTATCTCCGCCAACTAGAGATCACCATTTCTAACATTGGTGGGCAGCGGTGAGGATCTGGACTTGCATTTGTGCCTTACACACAGTGATTGGTGTACACTACTAGTATAGTGCAGACCATTACCTGATCACATACATTTGGTAGAGTTTTTTTCCTTGGAATATTTTGTTTTTGCATCTTGAGAACTGCCAATTTTCACCATGAGTAAACCAGCATCACTTGCATCTGTGGATGTCGAATTTGAAGAAGAAAGAGTTGATACCTACACTGTGCCACAACTTAAAGCTGTCTACAGAAAATGTAAAATCTCTGTGAGAGGCCTCACCAGAAAGGAGGAATACCAAAAGGCGCTGAGGGCCTGGTTGGAATCAAGGAATGCCAGTGAGCATACCGAGGAGCCTATGGTGGAGGGAGAGAATTTAGATAGGCAGCAGGAGGGGTTATTGGCCCTGACTGGAGGGAAGTTGCCTTCCAGGGGGGGGGCAGCAGTGTGTCTTCAAAGGGTCTGTCTCCAGAGGAGTTGGAGGACAGGGAGAGAAGCAGAGTGCATGAGTTGGAGCTTACAAAGCTCAGGCTGGGTTAGGAGTGTGACATGGAGAATAAGAAATTGGAGTTGGAGAGTAAGAAATTGGCCATGGAAGAGAAGAAGATGCTCTTAGAGCATGAAAGAGGGTTGAGGGAGTTGGATCTGAAAACCCAAAAGTCTAGAGATCAATCCCAATGGTGGTAGCACACCATCAGTGCTTGGAGAAGGAAAGGTATACATCTCCAAGGATGTTATTAAGGATTTCATGAAGCATGAGGACATTGGTCAGTGGTTCAAGGCCTATGAAGTAGCTATGAGGTCCCACAGGGTCCCTGAGAGAGATTGGGGAGCGGGGTTGTGGGGCCGCTTTATCAGTGAAGGAAGAGAGACATTGCTAGCATTGCCCACTGAGGATCAGATGTCCTATGCCCCCACGAAGGAGGCCTTAATAGCAAGGTATGGATTGACCCCAGAGCTGTACAGGCAGAAATTTAGAAACTGCAAGAAGCTGGAGTCAAGTACTTGGGTGGAGTATGTGTCCTATTTTTGCAGAGCACTGGATGGTTGGGTGAAGGGTAGCAAGGTGAATAATTTGCAGGGGCTCTATGATTTGGTTGCATGGGAGCACTTGTCAGATAATTGTTTTTCAGAGCTACGCCAGCACTTGATTGACAGTAAGCTGACTGACTCCAGGAAGCTTACTGTGGAGGCGGACCGCTGGGTCAGTACCAGGGTCCAAAAAAGCCGTGTGGGAGACCTTTTTGGACCCTGCAGCACTTATAGTTCCACCCACTTAAGTAGCCTTTTAAACATGTCTCTGGCCTGGCATTGCGGCCTGAGTGTTCAATTTTAAACTGCCATTTCAACCTGGCAAAACACGCCTTTTTGCCAGGCCTAAATCTTCATTTTTAATACATATGAGTCACCTATTGGGTAGACTTAAACAGCCAATAGGGCAGGGTGCATAATTATTTTAAAAGTTGGACATGTACTTTTAAGTTTTTCATGTCCTGGTAGTGAAAAATGTTTAAGTTCATTTTTACTACTGTAAGGGTTACCTTTCCCATAGTTTAACATTGGGTCACCTTATTACATTCAATAAGTGATAACTTTCAATTGAGAGCAGATAGGAATATTGAGTTTGGTATCTAAAGAATTGTAATTTAAAACCCTCTTTAATGGTAAAGTCGGATTTCAAGTCACAATTCTGAGAATGGCACTCTTAGAAAGTTGGCATTTTTTTGTCCCAACCATTTGGTGCTTGCAGCCTGTATCCTGGGTCACATGTCTAGGTGTATCTAGCAGTTGGTCTTTGTGTATTGCTCCCAGACAGTCGAACAAAAGGGAAAGAGGTGCTGGCAGGATGGGCCTTCGCTGACTTGATGAGGGGGAGGAGCAGTTGCCTACCACACTTTCACATCACAAAGCCTGTGCCTGTGCACACTCACAAAGGGTTAAACACTAGTCAGTTGTGACCCCAAACAAGTAGGGCCAGGGCAGGAGATAGGAAATTTCAAGCACCTCTGGTGGTGGAAACCTCCAGAACCTTCTTCTACTTCAAAATAGGCACCAGTTATAACTAATAGACCCTCAGATCCAACTCTTCAGTACACCTCTGGACCTGTGGGAGGCTCAGAAGGACTGCTGTGCTGCTCTGCTGCCAGGACTGCTACTCTGCAGCCTTGTTACTCTGTTTCCTTGCTGCCTGAGTGAGGACTGGACCTGCATCTTGAACCCAGGACCACCAGAGTGACTCCAAGGGTATATTGGCTGGCCTGCTGATCAGAGCCCCAGGGACAGAAATGGCTCCAACTCACTTGAACACTGCACCTGGACACTGCATGTTGGGAGTCCTAACCCCCCAAGTGGTGCCCCTCCAGTCCTGAACCATTGGAAGTGGGGATAAAGGTGCTCTGCCAGCCGAGCTGTGGTTCTCAACAAATACGGCGAAAAGTGACGCGAAGCCCCACAAATCCTCGCTTTACAGCTACAAGCTATATCGGAACCAACACAGAGTGACGAAAAGCTCTGCAAAGCCTCTCTGTCCAGCTGCCAGTTTCACTGGAACTGACGCAGCTCAACACAAAACCTCACGAAGCCTCACCGCACAGCTTCATCAGAGCTAATGCAGCGCAACGCGACCCATTTCAGACCTTGCAGCTCCTCGGAAGTGGTGACAGACAAAGCAAAGCCCCAGTAAGGCGATGCCGCTCAGACTGCGCACAAGGATTTAACATACTTTGTTCAGTGGGTCTAAGTGGGACCCTTTATCCAGTTCACGCTCGAGCCCATGGTCAGCCTGAACTTGTGAATTTGTCCCGGTCCGATGTGGCCAGATAACCACAGTTAGCGCTTTGTGCTTCTAGGCACTATTTTCACTTCAAACTTTTGAAATTGCATATCTCCGGTTCTACTGATTAGATTTTTGTAGTTTAATTTCAAATAATTTACTAAATGTTACTCCATTTTTCTAAATTTGTGTGAGATTTTTTTCTGCTGTGTTTTCACTTTACTTCTGTTTGAAATGCTGCATAAATACTTTATACATTGCCTCTAAGATAAGCCTGACTGCTTTTGTGCCAAAACTTCCAGAGGGTTAATAACAGGTTAACATGGGGTTTGCTTGTGTTTCATCCTGACAGAGATTGTGGTTGCTGCTCAAGTAGGGTCACCCACCCCCCCTCAACCAGTAACCCCAATTCTGCACATAGAAGTTCGCTAATATAGTTAAACCGTAACCCACTACCAAATACATTGCCCTTTGTATCAATGACAAAGTGATGCAAAATGTCACCAGTGATGTTATTGTTTATGTCACTTGTGATGACATCTGTGACAATATGCGTGAGGTCATGAGCACTGTGCCTTTAAAATTATTTCATTTTCTGCTTATAGCTGCACAACCAGCAATGGAGCAGGACCAGCTGAGTGAAGGAGGTGATCGAAGTAGAGATGCAGATCACACCAGAGTCTAAAATGATACAACTGGGTTTGATGGATGAGTGGGGTGGGGGGGGGAGGCAGGCGGCCACTAGACTCCTGGTTGCCATGGGCTCACTCTTCGCAAAGCAGGATTTTGCTCACAATTGGAGATGGACTAAGGTCCCCTCCTTGGTAGATTTGACACATGGAATGGACTGCTGTGCCAAAGCAGAATAATTTGTATATACAGGAAAGGGTGCCCTGAAAAATACAACATGTGGGTACTGCGGTAGGATTACTCCTCTAACATAGAAGTCATGATGTGTATTTGGTAAAACCAAATCGAGAATTTGACAATAAGGCAATGCCACGAATGCTGTATGTTTTCTCTTTTTATTTTCTGCTACATATTGATGTAAAACAATAAAGAGCGTTTTAAAAAATCTACCAATCAGCACCCAGCCGCTATAGGATTACATTAATATTATGCGGGATGGAACCACAGTATGCAGATCTATTCCGTTTCCTAGAGCAATGACTGCACAGGAGGTACCCTATCTGTATCTGATACATAAGGTCCATAGGCACACTGTCATCAATAGAAAATTCCACATTTTTACCCAGAGGGAGATCACCTCTTGACGTTAGAGCTAAAGTATTAATTAATAGGTGTAATGTGAATATGTACATTTAATATATTGCTTGTTATAAAGTTAATATGCACAAGAAAATATACATTACTCATCCCAGCATCTGACACCCATAAGTACAATTCTCTGCACAACACCTGGCAAGTCCTGATATCAGCCAACAGCACCAACTTCCAGAATAAATAGACGCGCCTTACATATCAAAAATGATGTAGGTTTTTGCAAAATATTTGCCTCTAGTTAAAACTCTGCATCTGCTCACAGGCGCGTGGTACACATTAGGCAGTGTATTGTTTATTATTCACTGGAACAAAAACAGCAACACAGAGCAGGTGGCAAGACATTCAATACTCGGAGCCACAGTATTCATGGGTCTAAGGTAACTCCTTTATTTCCGCTAGGGTTGAGACCACAAAAGCCACCTCCACATGGTGGAATACATGGCACAGAGACCTCCCACACAACAAAAACATAAAAACATAATACTGAAACCAAACTTTTAGACAGCTATCCATATTTTAAGCAACTTCTCATCAGTAAACATGTCAGAAGCCAATCCAACACCACAACAGTGAAGCAGCGTAGGGCTCCGGTTCCCCGTGCATGCCAGAAAATAAGAGATCTCACCATGATCCATTCAGGCACACAGGAAAATGAACATGTCATGTATTTCTTAGAATCCCACCATTTATGGCCGAACTTTAGTGGTGGGGTCCTTGAGCCTGTAGCCACTCACGTCTAGAATTGCAGCAGTTGTTTAAAAGTCTGGCGTCCCATCACTCTGGTTCAGGCCCATCGGAAGGACCAAGCCTCCATTTTCATATTGTGTGTACAACATATCCCGCATGTCCATGACACTTACTCAACTCATCTGATTACATGCAATATTTCATCCAATTCAATATACTAAAATTGGTTGAGATGGAAGACATGCAATTGTTAAGGTGCTATCACTATTTTAACCACTTCTATGATGCGATGGAAAGATACCTCCATCTATTCAAACATCCCCATTTTTTCAGTATCCTGAAGGTATTATGTGTCAGGGTGCCAGGAAAGATTACTTATGTAATGTATTGGACATCATCAGATACATAAAGCCTTCTCGTGTCCACCAAAGAGGTGTGGACACCTTTGAATGTATAATCTTGATGCCTCAGTGGTGTGCAGTGATAACGTTTCTACTTTAAATTAGGGTAATAAGGATGTGGTCAGGGACAAGAACAAGGAGACTCTCGGAGCCTTTAGTCTTCACTGCACACTCCTTGTGGATTTGCTTCAGCGCCATGGCCAATGATTCAATGATGAAAGTAAACAGAGTATGTGATGGGGGAAGCTTGGTTAATGCCCCTATGCAGCATAAAACCAGAAGATATTCCACCATTAGTACCAATCTCAGGTGCCTCATTTTAGGAACCAACTCTTGGAGTTATGATGCAGGCTGCACAGTGAGAACCTCCCTCCTCCATTTCACTGGCACGCCCTCCCCTTCTTGGAAGCCAGACCAGTAAGCATGGGTCATATCTCTGCTCCCTCGCAATATAACCACTGTGGTAACTTAGTACACCTTCACATATCTCTCTACACTCCAGGGTCATGTCTCTTCAATAGAGAATAAGATTGTATAACCTGACATCATAAGCAAGGAGCTGGTCCCTCTAGTCTCATGAATTACTCACCCTACTAGATTAACTTTGAAGAGCGGTAGATTGCATTGGGTATTAATAGGTTTTTGGCCTATTTTATTTCCCACCATAACCAGTCGACATACTTGATTTCTAGTTCTCCCAAACACTTCTATATTTTATCATCTCATGTGTTCCTCCCCCTCATTTCATTTCATTTGTGTGGCCCTGCAGTTGCATAAGCTGGCAGCATGGTTCAGTGTGGTGACTGCTTGACATAGGGTGATTTGAATGTCATGACTTCAATTCTTGTGTGGCAGACTGTTCTATTCTTCCGAGGTTGGTAGGCTGGGTAGGGTAAAATGGATAATAATAATATTTGTCAGTTGCAATGGTTAAGAAGTTCTATATAAAAATATAACTACTATGTTGTTTTGTCTTTGTCTTCTACCTTTAACAGTCAGTTTTGAGTTCAGTGGCTACTTCTTTTTACAGAATTTTAAAGCTTTGTCGAGAATATTGTGCCTCAAAGTCTTGCCACCCTCCAATATCAAGGTTTTACGATCAGCAGATGCAATCAGACTCTACTCCATGAACCAAGCAGCCACAGTCATCAACCTCCCTGATCACTCTCATTGTTAGACGAAGATCTCACTGCTCCCTGACAAAGCTGCTCTGTATGGTAGGGCCTGTCCTAAACTGCTTCTCTCCAATAGGGGCTTGTCTATATCTTAGCACTTGACAAGTCCAGGTTATCAGCACACAGGGCCAACATTTCGCCAGAAGTCAGTAATCGAAAGAGGTCATCCATTTTATTTCAGCATACAGAGTTAGTGCATCACATCTCCCTTTTCAGGGTGTTTGCAAATGTGATGCAATCCACAGGCAAGAACAGTAGTTCCTGATCACGTTATCAGATGTAGGGCAGAACCAATGAGTCAGAGCTGACTGGTTGTAACAAACCCAGCAACAGGTATCACTGAAAGCGGGGACACACATGACCTTCACCCCCAAAACCCTTGGCTTCTCCACTCATGCGAAACCTGTGATCCAGCGATCAGGGATCAATAATTTTCACTAACATAGGCCCATTTACACTACCCAACTAATCCCTTCACGCTGGGGTTCAGTGTGATGCAAGTTTTTTCCTAACTCACTAAATACACTTTAGAACCTGCATTTCTCCTTATTAATAAATGTGGCGACAAACCTTTTCGATGTTGAGAAGTTGATGACAATAATAAGTACTAATCTATTTTACTAAATAATAACAGACTCGGGGGCCGATTCCGATGTCGGACGGACTCAGGTCCGTCCGACATCGGTCAGGAGCCGTAACCGACCGACCTGCTGTCGTCAGTTACGGCCCTGCAAGTATGATGCAACCAAACCCTGTTCGGTCGCACTCGTATACTACACAATGGGACCATGCATTCTGAGCGGAATGCATGCTTGCATTGTGGAAAGCAGGGGTGCAGTTCATCCCTGCACCCTGTGGCCGGCACCCCAAGGTGCCTGCCACTGGGTGCAGGGATCAACAGAGGGGCACCATAGGTGCCCCCAGGCCGCCATTCGGCGGCCTCGCACCCATGGGGGCCCTACTGGGGGCCCTCAAAGACAGTTACCGACTGCCTTTTCGTGCCGGAAAGACCGGCACGAAAAGGCAGTGAAATACTGCCATCGTACTCCCTCGGTCGTGAAGAGGCGGCCGGGGGAGTACTGAAGGATTTCCGGATGGCGGACGGGCTCTCAGAGCCCGTCGTAAGCCATCCGGAACTCCCAGTCGGATTCCTTTCCGACCGAGCACATCGGAATGGCTCGGTCGGAAAGGAATCCGGCCGGCACGTTCCGATTCGGTCGGAAGGGCTCCGACCATCGTTCGGTGCCCTTCCGGCCGAAATCGGAATCGGCCCCTCGGTGTGTAGTTTATGTTGTTTATCGTAAAATAAATGTGAGAAATAAAATGCTCATCAAGTACAGTTACACAAATGCAAATCATAGATTATCACAGAGAGAGAACATTAGCAATGCATAAAACAAACTCATTTCAATAAACAATGCTTTGAAGGAGTGGATAGGCGAAGAGAGAAAAGTTTCAGAGACAAAATACATTTGCAAATGAATATGCAAATTTAGGAGATTATCTATACTAACCCAAGTAGAGAATCAGGGAAATCTACCCCTCTGGAGAGTCGGGGCAGCAAGGCCACTCAAGTAGAGTCGAGTGACAAAGTTTAAGTCAGGAATCAGGAAACAGTTAGGCCTCTATCTGGAAATAGCAAACCGACGACAGCGACGATCTCCCGCTAGCTAAACACCAGCCAACCGTTCCTAAACCACACCCACCGGGGACTTTCAATTATACCCTAAAACCTAAATGTCCAACCCACATATGTTTCAATATGGGAACGTAATCCATCTCCCAGTGGCTAAAATTGGGGGTGTTCTGTCACACCACTTTCATCATGACCATTTTATTATTGAATATTGCAAATCTCTACGCCTCTATTGTTCGCCTCTGCCATCTCGTGAAGGCAACTGTTCACTTCCATTTGTAATCTTATTTTTCTTTTCCGCAACTTGGCAAACATTCAGTACTCCATGAAGGTCGCATTTTTCATGCCTTTGTGCTCTCTTCTCATTTGAATCTTTCTTTTGGGACATTTAATAATTTTCAGTCAAATATTAACCCTCAAACTGACATGCAGAAGTGTAGGCCCATGCTTGCCTTTTCTAAAGAAAACAAACACAAACATTTATTATTTTCATGAAATATAATTTCATTTTACACACCATCCCAGCATTGCACTAACCCATGCACAACACATGTTATTCCTAGCAAAATATTATTAACGTGCACAACAGCAGCATTAGTTTTTTTATCAAAGCAGTTTGCGGCCTAGTTCCATGCATTAATACACGCATTAGTTTTATGCAAGCGCAAAGCATTTCCCCTTATTTTACAGTTTTAATAATATTTTTCACAGCACACTGTTAATTAATGTTACTGAGGGTTCAATCCGAGCAGGTTTTATTTTCTCAAAACCCTGCTCCATCTATCCCCCCTTTGATGGCGTTTTTGAGCCATCATCAAAATACCCATCACATACAAGTTGCCACCTATTTTAAAATACTGTACTTCTTTCTCGTTTTATCATTCTTCCATCGAAGTCTTTCATGATCTCATAGTAATTTCCTCTCATATTTTCTAATTCTATCTCTTCTCTCTTCCTCTTTCTAGCTCTACGTTTAAGATCTGATGTCTCTTTCTTTCTACACTTGCATTTGCAACATTTGTAAATCATAATAACCAATAATATTACTGTAACTACTGAAGTAACAGGTATTAATATTTTTCCTAACAAACTACTCCCTAAGGTAGAAAACCAATTTCCCACTGAGGAAAAACTCTTACCAAGTTTCTCCCATGCACCATCAACTTTCAGTTCAGTCAAATCTTCATGAAGTTCTGTAATATTTTTAATATACCCCTCAAGATTTTTACTTTTGTCAGGGATATAAGTACAACATTGTTGTATTTTCAACATGCTACAGACTCCACCCTCTTTTGCCAATAATATATCAAGGGCAAGTCGATTTTCAAAACCATTGATCTAATTGCAACCATTTCAGTATCAATCATCAAGAACCCACCAGCAGTATCTGTTGATAAACGATCAACCAATGTGGACAATTTTCTAATTTTATGTGAATTCAGAATAACTCCAACTGAAGGTATCAGTGCTCCAAAAATATCCCCAATTATTTCAGAATAACTCGCTCCTCTCTTTTACGTATTAGTCCTTGTTTCATTTCATTAACTCTATTATTCTTATCTACGTGATAAACCTTTGGAAATACTATGCCTAAATAACAACATCCATACCAACCTGTAGGTAACCTATAATAGACATTCTTACCACACACATAATAAATTCCCGGAAAAACAGGATCAGTTCCTCCTTTCAATCCCCAACTTCCTTTTATCAAGAAAGTATGCTGACATACACTAGAACCAATAAAGTAACAATTATGTTCAGTCTTTTCTCTAAACACACAAAGCTTTCCTCTATGTTGAAAATCTAGAGTCATGGCAGCGTAAGTCTCACCCTTTTGTAATCACCCTCTCTGAAAGCCCATGGAGGTACATGAGACTTTTGCTCAGCAGCTTTCTTTTAAAATCTCGTCTTCTATCTTCTACCATATTCATAAATTCTATTTCTTCATGTCGTAGTTTACAAGTTAAGTTATTTCTATGTGCAACTATTGTATCTATCGGTTTGTTACTAATGAAAAAATCTCCCATGTAAGCTGCATAAATAGGATCATAAACATTTTTAAATCTCTTCTAATAGGAATCTCTGAAAATATTAAATCAAAATTAGAGTAATAATACTCTAATCCTTCCTCTCATAAAACAAATTGGTAAAGACACACCATAAGTTAAAGGTAGGTGATGATAAGTCACCCCCTCTGAGACAGACAACGGTAATTGCATGCACACATAACAATCTCTTGCATTCATTGTGTTAACATATTCATACAACAATTTAGTAAAAACATTTTAACGAAAAATCATTAATTGATTTATCATGATGATAAACACTATCATCTTCTATCTTTTCTATATTAGTATTTAAATCTTCTTTAGTATTAGAATCAATTCTCTCACTTCCCACATCATTTGTATTATTGTGATTAGTCACCATTAGAACAGGGACAATAACAATCAGTGTTAACCACATCAACGTTAATAATAAAACACAGGCCAAGTGGTGTTCGACATCTGGGGGGAACATGGCGCCTGCTGGCTAGCAGTCGCTTGCTCTCGGAGCTCCCGCTCCAACCACGGAACACACCTAACGAGCTAATGAATTGACTCAACCGGCAGCCGGCATACCTTTTCGGCGAGAGGTTTCTGCTTTCCTTGCTCTCCTTTTGCAGTCTTTTTCCAGTCTTTTCCTCGGGTTGCTTTGCCTCTTTTTAACGGCACCTGAGAGGTCAGCGGTGTCAGCGGTGTCAACGTTGCCGACTTTCGTGTAGTTGGGGATGTGCAGAGGAGAGGCGGGTCGACGCCTATCCGCGCCACCCCGCTGGTCTGAAGCCGCCCTGGAGCTCCGTAGGGGACGCAAGGCGGCCGCGCGAGGCCATCTCCAGGGGAGCGACGGCAGAGTCAGCATCAGCGGCTTTTTTCGAGCTGCTGAACAAAGGACCCAGCGAGAAGCTAGCGGTGAGATTTCGGCCGTTACATCGGAGCCAGGTATCGGGGCAGAGACTGGGGGCACAGCTCATCAAGAATCAGGGCATTTTCAAGGGGTCCAAACCCTCCAGTCCCCTAAACCCCCACAGGAGGTCTCTCTCCCTAAGAAACCGCCGCAACAGGCCACTACTGCCAGAAGGGGCTATAAGAAGCATAAGAAAGGCGCTGGGGTGAGTTTAGGTCGGGCTAAGGCGACGATAAAAAATATCTCAACTGGCACTGATAACTCCGGTAAGGACTCAGAGCTGGTCCAAGATCTGAGCACCTACAAGGTTGCCCTTGGGGGACCAGAGTCCCCTCCTGTAGTTGCTACATCAGCTTCAATTAGTAACTCTGCCTTTCAGATCTACCAGGTTAAAGGCAGATCTATAAAACCCAAGAGGCCAAAAAGTAACCCCGCAAACATCTTAGTTAGGGTTACTCCGTCGCTGCGCTCCTACTTTAGGGTTCAACCGGAGGTTCTGGATATTACTAAACAAGCCGAAACCCTCAGGCAGAGCTCACCAGGCTTAAATACCTCCATAACATCGTTACCACCATTCACAATGTTAGCTGATAGCAATATGGAGTCAGCCTCAGATTTGGTTTCTTACCAGGGCGATTCAGGGGTGCCCCTGGCCCTTCATGAGTCCCTGAGTGGCTTGAATATAGGCTCCCTAGCTTGCTCACAGACCCAGAATCAGCCACAGCCACAGCCATTGCCACTGGCAGTCTCTAACGGCGAATCCAGAGGGGAACAAGAGGCAGGCTCTTCATCTTTACTCTTATCTTCATCCTCAGGCTTGGAAGCTCTCTTCACCACATTATCTGAAGATATAAAGAAGGGCTTCGCTGTATCTGCAGTTAATCAAGGAGAAATCAGAAACTTCTGTGAATCTTTGGAAAAAAAGTGGACCTCTTAAACTCCAGGACTGTAACTCTTGAGAATAGTGTCGGTGAACTAAAAGAAGACCTCGGGTTGGCGAAGTCGGACATTCTATCGCTAAAGAAAGAGCGTGCAGATCTTAGTGATAGACTGGAAACTTTGGAGAATAACGCGCGTAGAAATAACTTACACATACTGAATGTTCTGGAAGGCAGCGAAGGATCGGACATTAGACCATACATAGTTTCTTTACTTAAGGCCTCCCTACAGCTCAAGGACTCAGAAGAAGCACTAAGCCATGATATACAGAGGGTGCATAGGGATCCCTTCCGAAGAAACCCCAATAGATCCAAACCCAGGAAAATACTTATCAATTTTCTTACCTTTGCTCTAAAAGAGAAAATCCTTAATGCAGCATTGAAATTGAAAACAGTTCGGGCAAAAGAGTTCTCATTTGAGATACGGTCCGACCTCTCGAGGTCCACTTTGGATAGGCAGTAGGAGCTTGGTAGGAGGTTGGAGGATTTAAAAAAACATGGCGCAGTAGCCCAACTAAAATTTCCGGCCTTCCTGAAAGTGATGCACAATAATAAAATGCACAATTTAAGAACAGTTCAGGAGGCGGATGAGCTGCTTGACAGCATCAGCAAGGGGGTATCATAAGGGATCGTTTTAGCCTGGGATATCGTTTGGCCGGGGTAGTGTTGTTATTGTTAAGTGAGGGTTCTGCCTTCTCTTTCTCCCTCTGTGCTGAAGAGTTAGCATAATAGGTGACTATAAGTAGGTGGGGGCCAATATTAAGAGGAAACAATAAGATAAAAATAGAGGAAGAGAAATGGGGGATAAAAGTGCATACTTATCTGTTTTCCTTCTCTTTTAAATTGGTCTAGACTGTTTTTCAGGGTTGAAAAGGTCCTCTTCGTAACATTTTTCCTTTTTTCGGTATTTCTTTTTTTTCTTCACTTTAACTTAAGTGGTTGGGGTGGGCGCCTCCGGGATGCAACTGCCTGGACTCCATCTGTCCAGATAATTGGGATAAGGGTTCTCCAGGGGAGGGGGGAGGTTTCGGGGGGGGCACAGGGGTAGGGGGCGGGTGCAGCAGAGTAAAAAAAATAAAAAATTCCTCATTCTCCCTTTTTAGGTCTCACGCCTAGCGTTGCAGTGCATAGCACTGCTCGCGCAGCGAGAGACCTCATGTAGGGGGTTTAGAAGCTGAGCTAGGAATCGCACATGCTCGTGTGTGTGCTTTTCGTTTTTCCCCTGGTTATTGGGCTTTGCGTGCGTCTTTATAAGAAAGACAGCACACAATTGGGCAAAGGCGGGCGCATGCCCCGCCTTTGCCGCGCCCATTCCCACCGGTGTCTAGCACGCGCAGCAGTGCGCGTTCGCCTCGCTGCCGCGCTCCCTTCCCCCGCTCCTCTGTGGTGCGCGCGCACCACTGGTTTCGATTCCCGCGTTCAGGTTTCGATTCCGTGCTTGGTATTATAACTTCCAGAATGCTGTCTCCATTCTCTGTGCGCTGCATTTTTTTAATTTTTCCTATTTACTTTTTTTTGTATATTGTCAGCATCGCCCGTCGGCCCCTCGCAAGCTGTTCCCTTGACAGATTTCCTGCTGTATTGTGTATCACGCTTCAAAAGGTTTGGTTTGCAGCTTTATAATTCGACGTTGGATTCCCTTTCACGTTAAATACACTTATTGAGTAGCTAGCGCTTTGCCAAAAATTAACTGCGCGTCATGAAATTTGTAATGCGAGGGATTTGCGCCAGTTCATTTCCGTTGGTGCCAATGCAAATCTGGCCATGACTGGTGTGCCTGCATGAATGTTTTTAAGAGGCTGAAAGTCCATATAAGAATACACCCAGGCTCGCTCTCGCACACCCGGGCGCACTCGCACGCTCTCGCACTCACACACTCTCAGGCTCTCGCACGCTGTCACACACTCGCACTCTCAGGCTCTCGCACGCTGTTACACACTCGCACTCTCACGCTCTCGCACGCTGTCTCGCACTCTCAGGCTCTCGCACGCTGTCACACACTCGCACTCAGGCTCTTGCATGCAGTCACACACTCACACACTCTCAGGCTCTCGCAAGCTGTCACACACTCACTCTCTCGCACGCTGTCACACTCGCACTCTCTCAGGCTCTCGCACGCTGTCACACACCCACACAGTGGGGGCCATGGGTACATGTTTGGTTTGGGCGGAGATAGTGTGGTTCTGCGAGGGTGTCTGGTGCTTGCCCTCTGCACAGCTGTGGGCGTTTTGAGGTAGTTCACTAGCACTTAGGTGGCAAAGAATGCTGGGCCTGGTGTGTTCATTTGTCGTACAACTTTGTGAGAGTGTGTGTCGTGTTTATGTAGTATGTGTGTGTGTACATCGTGCGGATTCTTGAGCATGGTACGTGTGTGTTTACTTGTGGGGTTTGTGTTTTTGTTCCTGGTGTGTGTCTGTGATGGTCCGTATGTACGTGTAGTTAATGTGTGTGTTATGTGGCGTGTGGGTGCATAGTGTTTGAGCGTGTGTTTGCATGTGTCCGTGTGCATGTATGAGTCTGTACAGATTGTGACTGTATGTGTGTTATCATCCCTAATTACTACAGTAATCTCAACCTGACGATAGTTCCTCGCCTCGCACTCGGTGACGTCGGTGAGCGCCTTATTTGAGCTCAGGGTGTGGGTTATTTTCCTGTAACCAGCTAATATAACTGTGCCTCTGATAACGCAGGTAAGGCGTCGAGGAAAACACACGTTGCAGCATATTTGAATACAGAGTATGTGCGTACAGGCGTGAAGGAGAAATGGTCTACCTTCTATGTAACCTCTTTACCTAATTTACAACCGCAGAGTTCAGGCAAGATCGCTCTCCTCGCTATACATAGAATTCAAAATATTGCTGAAGTTTGAAAAAGGTGTACGATAAACTTTCACACGAACCGTGACTCGTTTAGAGTGTTTGCGGGAGACAGAACTAGAGATTGGGGGTCTAATGTTCATTCAAGACACCAGGAAGTGTGCACGGGTCCCTTCATTTTGTGACAAACGATGTCTGCTTTCAGGTAAAGTTGCTGTCCGTTCAGTAATCTGAGGTGCTTTCATCTGCGCCAGTCGGGGTGTTTGCTCTTTGACCTGATATATCTAAAGCACCTTTTCTGTTGGTATAGATGGTGAGGTTCATTGCATTTTTTTAACTATTAGTATTATAAATAACAATGCCTTGTATTTATGTTTTAAAACCCAAAACATAAATAGAAGGCATTGTCATTTACAATGCCAATAGCTCAAAATCGTGTGAATGCGAGACCTATTGCATTGCAAATGCTTGTTCTGATTGTACCTATCTCATTTTTTTTTTTTTGAAAATCTTTTTTATTATGAACAGTGCTCATAAGACCATACAATACCATTCCATGTAAAATTAGCACATTGGGGAGCAGTGCAGACATCATCTGAGAATTACACGTCAGGGAGACACAAGTGTCGATCATCAATACAAATTGACTACTCCTCCAAGGCGGCACCCGCTTCTCTATATTTACGCCAAGGCGCCCATATTTTCTTCCATTTTCCCGTGCACCCTCTGCTTTTGTATACCGTTTCTTCCGCTCTTTGGCACTAGTCGAGGTCCCGCTGCCAGTCCTCCCATAGAGGGGGCGCCCGCACCCCCCAGGCTCTAGCAATATTCCGTTTCGCCACCCCTGCAGCCAGGGCTAGCCAAAGCTCCACATATCTCGACCAGACATTGTCCCCTTTGATCAACAAGAGAAGCCACTTTGGGTCCATCGGAACAGGCACCCCCGCCACCCTAGACATTATATCCGTAACTTTCACCCAGAATGAACTGATCCCCGGACACTCCCAAATGATGTGGAAGAAGGAGCCCTCTTGTTGACAACCCCGCACACAAAGCGCTGACTGACACCTTCCCCATGTATACAGGTGGGTGCGAGGATAGTATGTACGATGGAGGATTTTGAACTGAACAAGCCTAAACCTAGAACGGATAGCAATCTCCCTGGGCCCCTGGAGCGCATCCTGCCAGTCCTCCTCATCGAGGCTCCCAAGGTCCCGGGTCCAGGCCGCCCTGAGACCAACCAAGGGATCGGGCATATTGTTTATCAGTTTCCGGTAAATTGTAGATGTGGGTTTCTCCGCAATGGGATCAAGTAATAAACGATCTTCCATTGGGGAGTACTCCGGGATTACTGTACCACTTGGTATGTGAGAGCGTAGGGCATGTTGGAGGCATATGTACTGATATCTCTGTGAGGTATGTAAGCTATACTCCTTCTGGAGATATTCAAAAGTACGGATGGTGTCCCCTTTCCAGACATCCCCCAAATACTCAATACCTATTTGCTGCCATCCCTTAAACCCTGTTAACGTCGCCACTTCCCTCAACAGGTCCCCTTTCCAGAGTGGAGTTCTCTCGGTTATCTTGCCGGCCCAGCCCAGGAGTCGATTCGCTTCTTGCCAGGAGTGGAAGACTACTCTAGTGTGGTCCGGCCACATCTTCTGGGGTCTACGGGCATACAGGAGAGTTTCGCAAGTGCCTTGTGGCATGACCATTCTGTCTACTCGGTAGGCGGGTTCGTCCCTTTCAGTGTACACCCAATCATTTACCACCTGCAATTGTGCCACCCAGTAATATAATTTAACATCTGGGACCGCCAACCCCCCGTCGTACACCCCCCTATGTAATTTGTGTAGCGCCACCCTAGGGGACCGTCCGTCCCATAACAAGGTCCGCACCGCCTGAGAAATCCGTTTGAAAATACTCGTGGGTATCTGATAAGGGGTGTTCTGCAGAACATACAGTAGCCTCGGCAACGTGAGCATCTTAAACATTGCCGCCCGACCCATAAGGGAGAGCGGGAGAGTGCGCCAGTGGGCCACATCGGCTTGCAGGCGAGTCAGCTGGGGCTCGAGATTCCTCTAAAAAAACTCCTGTCTGTTACGCGTTACATACACCCCCAAATACTTGAATCCATCCAGCACCACAGGAGCAGGGCACCTGGACGGGACTCGAGGGGGAGAACCCGACAAGGGGAAAATCACAGACTTCGACCAGTTAATGGTATATCCGGAGTAGCTACCGAACAACTCGAATAAGTGAACTATTCGGGCAATCGAGTGGTATGGTCTAGCCAGGTAGAGGATGATGTCATCAGCGTATAAAGATATACGCTCCTCCCATTCATCCGTTGCCGCTAGACCCCAAATCGAGGGGTCCCCCCTGATCCAATGGGCCAAGGGCTCCAGCGCCAGGGCAAAGAGGAGAGGGGACAGAGGGCATCCCTGCCTTGTCCCCCTCCTCAGGGAGAAGGCCCTTGACACAGCCCCGTTAACCCGCACCCTAGCCGTCGGTTGTCTATATAGGAGCCGTACCCAGCTACAGAAGATCGGTCCAAAGCCCAACCGCCGAAGTACCATAAACAAGTAGGGCCATTCTATGCTGTCGAAGGCCATCGAGGCGTCCAGCGCCATCAATGCCGTCTGGGTGTCTCCAGCATCCTCGGTCATATACAGAACCCCATAGAGACGCCGGAGGTTATGACGGGTACTTCTACGTGGTATAAAGCCGGATTGATCCACATGGACCAAATCGGTAACCACCGACAGTATACGATCCGCTAGGACCTTGGCAAGAGCCTTTACTTCCACATTTAGCAAAGAGATCGGCCGGTATGAGGCACATTGGTCTGCTGGTTTCCCAGCCTTGTGGATCACCACGATCATGGCCTCTCTCTGGTCAGGGGGCAGGTACCCACGCTCACGCGCCTCCTGAAGCATTTCGAGCATGGGGGCTGTTACAATCGAGGCCTGTCTTTTATAGATTTCGATCGGTAGCCCATTAGGACCCGATGCTTTGCCCGACTGCAGGGAGTTGAGCGCCTTGGCGAGCTCCTCTACCGTGACGTCTGCCTCCATACGTTCACGCATCTCCGCAGTCAGTGTTGGAAGCGCAAAGTCCCTTAAGAAGTCCTCACAATCTTCCTCGGTTCTAGTGCACACAGGTGAGGAAACTCTCTCAAAATGAGCCGCAAAGGCCTCTGCTATATCTGCGCTGGACGAGCATAGGTTGCCCTCTTCGTCCCATACCGCGGCTACCCACGAACGCTCCCTGTCCCGGCGCTCCAGCCACGCCAACAATTTCAGTGCCTTGTCGCCAACGTCGTAAATCCGGTGCTGAGTGGCCAGCGCATAGGCTCGGGCCTCGCTCTCTGCCAGGGCCCTAAGATCCTTCTGTTTTAATTTTAGCCTGTGGCAAAGATCCAGGGAAGGGGTAGCAGCCGCGTCCCCTCCAACTGATGTATTTCACTCTCCAGGAGCCGAGTCTGGAGGGACTCCTCCTTCTTTTTTGCCCCAATAAGTGATTGAGCCATGCCCCGCAGCACCGTCTTATACGCTTCCCATAGGATAATCTGGGAATCCACTGACCCCTGGTTCTCCTTAAAATACAGCTCAGACCCACCCCTTAGCTTATCGCCAATTTCAGGGTCTCGGAGGCGCCAGGGGTCTATTCTCGGAAAAACCGCTCTGCTTACGACAGGGCCCCTGATGGTGGTACAGACAGGAGAGTGATCCGAGATCCCCCGTGCCATATGTGTAGTGGTGCCAAATTCCCCCATCTGATCCGACCGGGTAAATAAATGGTCAATCCTTGAAAAGGACCCGTGTCGTGCCGAGTGGAACGTATACTGTCTAAGTGTGGGGTTCTGCGCCCGCCACAGATCCCCAATCCCCATGGCTGTGACGAAGTCCGAGAGGCCCCTCTCACCATGCCGACCCATGGGGGCACTAGAACGGTCAATCACCGGGCACATAACAGCATTCGTATCGCCCCCAAGAAGTAGCGTTCCCGCAGGGAGGTTTACCAGAAACGCGCTCAGCCTGGGAAAGCACCCAGAATGAAGGCCAGGGGGTATATAGCAGGAGCAGAACACCAACGTGCGTACCTCCCATCTACCCGCCACTGCGGCGATGCAGCCCGCCTCATACACCCAGGTGCCCGAAATAACAAAAGGTAGGGTATTACGTATTAAGATACCCACACCTCGTGACCCAGAGGTGAACCCCGAGTGTATGACCATTTTGTAGCCGAACCGATCGAGGGCTTTACATCTATTCCCCTTCAGATGCGATTCTTGAAGAAGGACCACATCTGGAGAGTGCCTCTTTACATATTGGAGCACCAATGTACGCTTAATTTTATTGCCCAGCCCATTAACATTCCAGGTCCAGACCTTTACCATAGCCGAGTCACCCATCATATCGAAAACCCCTCCACCCCTCGGAGGAACTATTGTCCCGAACGTGACTTCCAAGTCAGTCCCCAGTGCATGATGAATATTATGGCCTTGAGCAAACTCCCCGTACCCCCCAACTCCCTCGAACCCCTGAGGTCCTACCCCCCAACCCCCAAACTCCCCCCTCCCTGCCGCCCTGCCAGGTGAGTCCCAAACCCCCCACCAAGAAAACTTGCAGAGTGCCTGTCGCCCTGAAAACACAACTAATAACATTTATGAGGAAACGTAAGCTTGCAGACATAAGGAATAGGTACACAACTGGTGTTGAATCATACACCCCCACACTATAAACGGCAAGGCCGCCCACGTACCACATTGCACCCGCCCCCGCCCAGGCCAGCGACCAATAAAGAACAAAGACTGTCAACGTCTCGCACATTGTCCCATGCATCGTGCAGGCCAAAAGCCCCGGATCCCGTCTCCCATCCGCCGTGGAACCAAACCACCCAGCCCCCCACACAGGCAGGGAATATGCAGGGCCTACCACCAGACACAACGGTGCCAGAGTCACCTCAAAGTCACGCAGCCGCCTGCTGCTCGCTGCCACTGGTAGATCGCCCTTCAGTCATGTCCGTGGCTCGATCACCCCGATGCGCTGCCGAGCATGGCCTCCTCCCCTGCCGACCAACAGTTCGCCAGCCTTCTAGCCAGTCGCTGGCAGCCGCCGGTGTATCGAAGAAGTATGCTTTCTCTCCATCTAGGATTTTGAGTCTGGCCGGGAAAAGCATCATGTACTTCACTCCCTGGTCTCGAAGGGCCTTTTTCACCCCATCGAAGGATCGCCGCTGTCGTTGAACCTGAAGCGTGAAGTCCGGGAAGAAACGGATGGTAGCGTTGTCGCGATGAAGGTCTCCATGAGTGCGCGCCGCCTGTAGTATGGCGTCCCTGTCTCTGAAGTTTAGGATGCGGGCGATGATCGTGCGGGGAGGAGCCCCTGGTTTGGGCTTACCTCCCAGGGCCCTGTGCGCCCGTTCAACAGAAAAAAGGTTTGACAGACGTTTAGGTTTGAGGTGGTTTAGGATTAGGTCTTCTACAAACCAGTCCGTCGACGGCCCCTCGAGTCCTTCCGGCACGCCAACTATACGAACGTTATTCCGTCGAGCCCGGCCTTCCTGGTCCTCCAGGCGAGCATGGATGTCGGCCTGGTTCTTGGTGAGAGCGGCAACCTGTTCCTCCAGCCTCTTCGTCTTCGACTGAAGGCCCCCAATTCCAGTTTCCGCCGCAGAGACCTTTTCTGACATCTTTCGGAAGTCTGCCCATAGGAGATTCACCTCTTCTGTCACTGAGTCCAGTTTAGGCTCCAGGGTACCACGGAAGTCTCTATTAGCCCTCATAATATCTTTCAGAGAGGGGTCCGGGCCACTGTCCTCAGGGTCATCATGCTGGCCCCCACTCGCCGCGCCTTCGTCCCGGTTCACGGCGACAGTATATTTCTCAATTTGATTAGTTTGGCCCAATGGCCTGGTGCGACCCATGGCGGACCGAGAACAAGGATCCAGCTGAGCACCAGCCCTCCACAGAGCCTCACTGGGACCCGCACTCGCGACGGATGTCTCCTTCCAACCCTGTCGCAGGGCAGCCCACTCAATATCAGGATTAGGTGGACTCGTCACTCACCATGGGCCGCAGTTGCCCCGACCTTGCCCGCATCCGGGGGTGACCACCGAGCAGACCAGAGCCAGGAGGCCGTTGCTTCACTCTCACCAGCGCTCAGGAGTCAGTCCCGAGGGTGCAGTCCAGACCCCTGCCGAGTGTTGCGCCTGTCGCGGTATATTAGGTCTCGGGCCCGGTAGTAAGGGTTCCTTCACTCTTTCGGCGCGTCTAAAGCCGCGCGCCCACAACCGTCATCACAGCCGGGTCAGTGGGGGAGGGGCTGCACACTGGTCACACTGCCCCCGCGGCCTCGTGCTTCACGAAGGCTCCCGGCCGGCACCACCAGCTGTCCGTGGCCCCAGGGCGCCGCAGACCAGACACCGATAGAGCCTCCCAGCCCCTCCAGGTGAAGGACTGTGAGTAGCGGCTGCGGTAGCACCCGCTCGCCGCCCCGGTCACCCGCTCGTCGCTCCGCCCCCAGGGCCGGTCTTGCTGCGGGAGTGCGACTCACCCCCGCTCAGGAGAGACTCGTTCAGCTCTGCCGACGTGCCGCAGGCGCCACCGGGACCGAGGGCAGCCTCCGCTCACAGGTCTCCGGCCGGCGCCATTTTCTGCCGATGCCGGCACTGATCAGCCCTCGATGTTTCCGCCTTCACGGGCGCCCAAAACTGCTACCGGACGCCGTTGCGTATCGCCGCCACTCTCCACTAACAGTGGGCGTCCTCGGTGGCCGCGTCTGTGTACGGATTGTACCGGATTGCTGGGGGAAATCTTAGTCTGCTAGCACAGCTCGCGAACTACGCCGCCATCTTCCGCAGCTGCAAGCCACGCCCCCACCTATCTCATTTTTAAGAGTAATGGCTTTGGAACTGTGTTGGTTTAAGTGCTGGTGCGGGTCGTTTCAAACTCCCTTTTTAGTGATTGGTCTCGGGTTAGACCCACCATGAGTTCCATACAGATCTTGTCCTGGAACGTTAATGGCCTGCGCACTAGACCGAGAAGAGACAATATCATACAGTATCTCCAGGATTCATCGGCGCAGGTCATCGTTCTTCAGGAGACGCACCTTCTTAAAGAAGAGACTGTCTCTCTTTTTAAAAATAAAAGTTGGGTGGGTTCACACGTTTGTACTAGTCAGTCAGCAAATATCAGAGGGGTTCTAATTTTATTTAAGAAATCAGCTAAGGCGCACATTTTACAGCAGCTAGTGGACCCAGGTGTCAGATGGGCCATCGTTAAAGTTACGATAATGGGAACTTTGTTTACCTTGGTCGGCTACTATGGACCCAACCAAGATGACCCTCCTGTCTCAAGACTATTTTCTCCCACTTGTTGGACTTTCCAGAACCAATAATCCTAGCTGGAGACTTTAATATCATCTTGAACCCCTTATTAGACAAGACTCCAAACAACAGAGCTATGGTCCCTTCCAAATCTCGGAAATTCCTATTAGGGGCAATGAAGCAATTTGCTTTCTTAGATATTTGGAGGGAAAGATCAGGTCAGCAGCCAGGTGTCTCGTTTCGAAATTATAAATATCGACACCAATCTAGAATAGATTATGTGCTGATAAGTAACTCATTAAGAGGCAGAGTTAAAAAAATGTCTTACTTAGCTAACCATCTTTCTGACCACTCAGGTATTCTTTTGGGTCTAGAATGTCCATTACCTAGCCCCACTAGGACATGGTCGTTCAACCGCTCCCTACTTCTGGAGGAAGAGGAGATCTCTTTCCTATTACAAGAAACCGAATGGTTCCTGAAAACGAACTCAGGGTCGACTTCAATAACAAACGTATGGGACTCTCTAAAAGCTTTTTTGCGCGGCCAAATTACCAGCAGGTCTTGCTATAGAAATAAAAGATACAAAGAAGAGATCTCGTCCATTGAAGAGAAGCTGATGGTTGCTGAGGCCGTCTTAACTTGTCAAGCTTCCCCTGAAGTTCAGCAAGAACGTCAGGCTAAGTTAGATGGTCTAAAGGGTCAGTTAGAGAACATCCTGCACTCTAGGCTTACTCGCAGATGGGAGGCAAGCAAAATTGCCCACTTTGAGTATGGTGAAGGGGCAGGTAAGCTCCTTGCATGGAAGTCCAAATCAGATCGGGCGAGGACTCGCATTAAAGAAATTATTAGTGGTAATGATATCTTCTCGTCAGATAGGGAAATTAGTCATGTCTTCCAGACCTATTTTCGGGACATCTATTGTGAAGATAAAAAGGTAGATAGCTTTAGTGCCCAGAGCTGGCTGGAAGGCATTCCTCTTCCCTCCCTGAAGCCTGATCAGCAACAACATTTGGACCAGGCTTTCACTCATACTGAGGTCAGGGAAGCCATTCAACGCTGTAAGAACGGGAAAGCGGCGGGCCCTGATGGGCTCCCAGCCGAGATCTATAAGATGTTGGGCGATAAGATCGTTCCCACCCTGACGTCTCTCTTTAATCAGGTGTTAGAGGAGGGCCTAAGGTTCCCAGCCTCGTGGAATGACGCTACCATAATCCTGATTCTGAAACCAGGGAAAGCTCCATCAAGCTGTGGGTCATATAGGCCCATATCACTCTTGAATGCCGATTACAAAATCTTCACTTCAATATTGGCAGCAAGATTGGGTCTCGTGGCGGAGACATCCTTCATTTAGATCAAAAGGGCTTCGTCAGGGGTCGGCAGCTCTCTGACCTCACTTATGACTTTATCGGCGCGATTGATCTGGCTTCCACATATTCCCTTCCATTAGCAGCCATGACTTTAGATGCCACCAAGGCCTTCGACAGAGTGAATTGGATCTACCTGTCGGAGGTCTTGAGGAAATTTAACCTAGGGGAAAATTTCTGTCGGATTGTTCAGTTGATCTATCATAATCCATCTGCCAGACTCCTTGTTAATGACAACATTACTGACTCCTTTATGATCTCAAGGGGGACCAGACAGGGCTGCCCACTCTCCCCTCTCCTTTTTGATTTATATATTGAGCCATTTGCTCAACGGCTTAGAGACGACCCTAATATCCAGCCTTTTAAGTATGGGGAGTGGGAGAGGAAGGTTGCGCTGTATGTTGATGATATCTTAGTTCTTTCGGCTAACTTACAATCAGCTTTTCCAGCTGTTATCAGTCTCGCTCAGGAGTTCGGTTTGGTTTCAGGCTTTGAAATCAACGCCTCGAAGACTGAAATCATTACTTGGAGTCTTGGAGGGACTCAGCACCAGCACCAAATCAGTTCCAAAATGAGATACTTGGGAATCAATGTTCTTCAAGACATCACTAAGATTGCCGAAACCAATATAGCTATGGTGGCAAGGGAGTGCCAGAGGCTAATGAAATCTTGGGCCCTACTTCCTTTATCCATTATAGGCATGGTCAACCTGATTAAGATGTCAATACTCCCAAAAATTACTTTCCTTTTTAATTGTATCCCCCTTCACTTTGAAAAATCTACCATTGATAAGTTGCAGAGGGATATCAACTCATTTGTTTGGGCGTATAAATCATCTAGGATCGCCTGGAAAAAGCTGAGGCGGAGGAGAGAAAAGGGAGGCCTTGCTTTACCAGATCTCCAGCTTTATGCCTGGGCTTTCCAACTTCACATTCACGCATGCTTTTGAGAATGCCTTTTAATACTGGTGCGGGGGGGATGTTCCTGGCTATGGTTAGAGGCGCCAAACTACCAGAGGAGTGCTTTTTGTTCAAATTCGGGGACCCAAAGTTTTTTTAAAAGGTCAAGTTGAAGGTTCTTCAGGGCCTAGCCAAAACCTGGACCAAATTGAGGGGTGCAGTGGCACTCCGCTATTTTTCCAACTTGGCTCCCCTCTGGGATTCCCCGGGTGCTCCAGAGAGTTTGAGGGACAGGCTGGCAATCCCTTTGAGAGAAGCCGGGTTAGTGGTCTGGGGGGACCTGCTCCTTGATGGTACCCTTGTTTCATGGGAACAACTTGAGGACAAGGTTGGAGCAGGCCTCTCTAGATTTAAATATCTTCAGTTGGAAAGCTGGGCCCAATCACACCCACAACCAAATTGTAAGAACTCAGTTGGTTGTGGCAGCTTCCTAGAACGCCAGCTTGTGACTAAGCCCCCTGGGAAGAAGGAAGTTTCTTTTTGTACCAGGCCATACTCGAAGTTGTGGATGGCGAATTTAATCTTGCAGAGGAACTGTGGGGTGGCTCTTACCTACTCGCGATTGCGCTCATTTATGGCAGAATTCTTGTAAGATCTTAAATAAAGTAGTAAAACCGGCTTGGTTAAAAAGGAACCACCTGTTCACTATTCACAGGGCCTATTTTTCCCCACATAAACTGTCAAAAATTATTAAAGGCCTACCGGTGAGTTGCAAGAAATGTGGGCAGGTATCTGCCTCGGACATCCACATGTTCAAAGAATGCCCTGCCCTTGCCTCTTTTTGGGATAGCGTCGGAAACTTAAGCAAGGATTAATACATCTACGTTTAAAACTATAATTTTGATATCCAGTCTCTTTTACCTTTGCCATTTTAGACACTATATAAAAAAATTAAAAATCTAAGAAAAAACCTAAAACAATCTTTCTAAAGTAGTGTATCCTTACACTTTTATGCCTCTCTTCTTTACCCCCTCTTTTTTTTTTTTATATCTTCTTCTTCTTCAATTCTTTTGGAATTTTCAGAATACTCTTCATTGAATGTTGCACCTTTATTTTCACAGTTCTCTTTTAAGGTGGTTTTAGTTTGCTTTGATCACTTTGATCAGTACCAGCTTCTTCTTCTTTTTGATTTGTGTACTCAATCTCTTCCAACACCACATATGTCCATTCTGGAGCTGTGTATTTCTTACTCGGAATTCTTATTCTTCTTGTTTTTCGTACCAATTCTTCTTCTGAATCACTTTGTCCAGTTTGACTTGATATTTCATTTATTTGATCTGGCCTTTTCTTTTCTAGAGTGTATTTCAGTCTTTTCACTCCTTTTGGCCACACATCACCTTTTCTTGCTCTCTTAACTTGAACTGCTTCTTCACCTTCGTTGTCAAGTTCGCAAGTTCTTTTATTCAGTTCTTTTCTTTGTTGTACTTGCTCTTGATTTTCATCAGTCACTTTCTCTTTTTCTTTCTCAACAGCAGTCCCTTGAGACCCAGTAGCTGGTGCCCACTTTATTCGACTTGTACTTGGTTCTTCCTCTTGTTCAGCCTTTTCAGAATCTGTAACACTAGATTCTATAGCTTCATGTTCTTCAGCTTCTGGTTCTTTTCTTTGCTTTACCAGTTTCTGTTCTTCTTCTTGTCTTTCAAGTGGACTTGGGACTCTTCTTGTATGACTTGCATGAATCCAATTTGGCAAGCCACCACACTTTACTGCTGTCGTTGTTACCAAAATATTCTGATATGGTCCATTCCACCTAGGTTCTAAACACGACTTCCTCACGTGTTTCTTGACCAGAACCCACTCTCCTGGACTCAAATCATGTGCTTGATCCGGTTGTGTTGTTGTTGCAATTTCTCCAACCTGATGAGACACAGAATGCACCAGATCAGCCAATCCTTTGCAATAATCAAGGACTACATCATCAGTAATATTCATCAGTTTGTTTGCTGGTACAATTTGTTGTCTCATGGCTCTCCCCATCAAAATTTTGTGAGGACTTAATCCAGTCTTTTTATCAGGAATGCTTCTAAGACTCATTAATACCAGGGGTAAAGCATCTGGCCATTTCAGTGTTGTAGATGCACACACTTTTGATAGTCTGGATTTAATAGTGCCATTAATTTGTTCGACCACTCCAGATGCTTCTGGTCGATAGGCACAATGCAGCTTTTGCTCACTTTGTAATGCTGCGCAAATCATCCGAATTATTTAATTATTAAAATGAGTTCCTCTATCTGTTTCTAAAGAGACTGGAAATCCAAATCTTGGAATTATCTCTCTTAAAAGCAATTTAGCAACAGTTAGACTGTCATTTCTTCTTGTTGGATAAGCTTCTACCCAGCGAGAAAACAAACAAACAACCACCAACACATATTTCAGTCCATTACAAGGGGAAGTTCTATAAAGTCTAACTGTAGTCTGGTAAATGGTCCTGCTGCTTTTCCAATTCGACCCCAACTAACAACTGTCTTTCTACCTGGATTTTGCTGCTGGCACACTATACACCTCTGGCAAAGACTCTCTGCAATGACCCTAAACTTTGGGTTGTACCATGACTGTTTGAAGAGCCTAATCATAGCATCTCTTCTAACATGTGGAATTCCATGGTACATCCTTGCCATCTGAGACAGTAAACTATCTGGCATTACTGGTCTTCCATCAACATACACCTATACTTCATCTTCTGCTCTCTTTTTACAACCTGATTGTATCCAGATTTCTTTCTCTTCCTCATTTGCTTCTTCCTGTAACTGTCTAATTTCTTCCCATGTTTCCAAAGAAGAAAACATCAAGTGGCAATTTGTATGTTTTTTCTCCATCCCTCTGTTGATTGAAATTGAATTTTGTGCACAGAAACGAGCCACTTGGTCTGTGTATCTGTTTCCATTTGTCACATAGTCATTTCCTGACTTGTGTGCTGAACATTTTACCACAGCAATCTTTTTGGGCATTTGTAATGCATTCAATAGATCCTTCACATTTTTATTGTTCCGGAATGGGGATCCTGAAGAGGTCAGAAATCCTCTTTGCATCCACAAATGACCAAAATCATGCACCACCCCAAAACCATATTGACTATCAGTGAATATGGTTACTCTCATATTTTTGCCAATTGTACATGCTCTAGTTAGAGCAATTAGTTCAGAAATTTGAGCAGAATTCATCCCCTTTAGACAGGATGCTTCAAGAACCATAGACACTGTACATACTGCATAGGCAGCACTCAATGCACCTTTTTCATCTCTCAGACAAGATCCATCCACGAACATCACACTATCTGATTCTTCTAGTGGTGCATCCTTTATGTCAGGTCTTGGTTTCATGCACAATTCTGTCACATCCAAACAATATTGATCTGCTTCATCCTTCACTTCTTCACAATTTGAACTTGGCAACAAGGTTACTGGGTTCAATGTTGTACATCTTGTCACTGTCACATTTTCAGCACCCAATATCACTCTTTCATACCTAGTCAGCTGACTATACGTCATATGCTGATTCCGAGTCCTTGTTAATAGGATCTCAACAGAATGTGGCACATATACTTTCACTGGATGTCCCATAACAATTGTTTCGCTCTGCTCAAGACTCACACAAGTAGCAGCCACTGCTTTTAAACAACCTGGTAATGCTGCAGCCACTGAATCCAAAGTAGCAGAAAAATATGCCACTGGATGACGTGCCATTCCATGTTTTTGTTTTAAGACCGAAAGTGACACCCATCTCTCTCACAACAGAATAATGCAAAATCTTTTGTGTAATCTGGCATTCCCAATGCAGTTGCTCAACAAACACTATTTCGCAATTCAATAAAAGCTTTCATACACTCTTCATCCAAATCAATCGGATCAACCACATCTTTATGTGTCAACCTCTGTAAAGGTTTTGCAATCAGTGAAAACCCACTGATCCATTGTCTACAGTATCCAACCATTCCCAAAAACATTTGAACTTCTTTTTGAGTTTTAGGAGGACCCATCTGTAAAATCACATTGATTCGGTCTTGCGTTACTTTTCTAACTCCTTTCTCAATTTTGTGTCCCAAATACTGAACCTCTTTTTGACAAAACTGTAATTTTGCTGGTGACACTTTATGCCCACCTTCTGCCAATGATTCAGTAAGGCAATTGTATCTGTCACACAGGCTTCTCATGTTTTTGATGCCACCAGTAGGTCATCAATATACTGCACTAACACTGAATTTTCTGGCATGATCAATGACTCCAAACATTTTTTCACAATCTGATTAAAAATCGAAGGACTCTCTGTATACCCTTGAGGAACTCGGCACCATGCCAAAACACGATTTCTGACCCGGAAAGCAAAAAGATATTGGCTATCCGGATGCAAAGGTATCGAGAAAAATGCTTGACACAGATCAATTACTGTGTACCATTCTGCATCACAAGGAATTTGATAAAGAATCACTGCTGGATTTGGCACTATTGGACAGCAAGATGCTACGATCTTATTTATTTTTCTCAAATCCTGAACTATTCTATATTTTCCACTAGGTTTCTTAATCCCCATAATAGGTGAGTTACAAGGACTACTTAGTATTTCTTTTAAAATACCTTGCTCAATCATTTGATCGATTACAGGAATCACTCCTGCTGTTATTTCAGGACTCATCTTGTACTGAGGTGTGTTTGGATATATTGCACCTGGTTTAACTGTAACCTGAATAGAATCCACACCCTTCATCAAACTAATGTCTTTTCCTGTAAAATCCCATACATCAGGTCTTACTGCATTTTTCAACTCTGCAGGTGAATCTTCTCCTGTAAGCAATGAATATAAATCATTCTCTTCTGTCCCTTGCTTCGCTAACATCATTTTAAAAGCAACATCCTCATCTGGTGTTTGAAAAGCAATACCATCTGGCGTACAATAGATGGTGCAATTCATTTTACAAAGCAAATCCCTACCTAAAAGGTTCACCGGACTTGTATCACATACCACAAACCGATGCATGTCTCTGAATCTTCCAATATGAACTTCTATTGGTCTTGTTATTGGAGTCTTAATATCTTTATTTGAAACTCCCACAACTTGGATAGTTTCTCCCGAGAGGGGTAGGTTTGGTATTTCTGCTGCTCTCACAGTAGACCGGGTAGCACCAGTGTCCACTAGGAATGTAACACTATTACCTTCCACTTTTCCATCAACAAAAGGACCTGATTGATCTACCTCTAGAGATGCGCCAAGCACGCACTCTTCCTCCCCCCTCAGGCCCCGTCATTGAGATGAGTCTGAGTCACTCTCTGAACATTGCAATAAATACTGTGAAACCACTTGTACATTTTGATTCTTACCAACTTGTTCACCTGCGTGAAATCCAGAATTCGCACTGTATCTCTGTACTTAAGCATTCACATTATTTGCCATTGGAGCTTAAGGCACCTGTACTTGTTGTGTCTGTGGTGTAATTACCTGCTGCTGTTGTTGCTGTTGTTGATTCACAACCACCTCATTCTGCATCTGCGGATTGAAATTTTGATTCATTCCATTATTTTTCAGTAAAGATCTACACTCATTCCTCCAATGTCTAAGCTTTCCGCACGCATGACAAGGAAATTTCTTTTTCAGTTCTTCCCTACTCATCTTACCTCTACCACTACCTCCATTTGGTACCTGACCATTTTGATTTTGTCCTTTCATCTGAAAATCTGTTTGAGAACCATTGTTTTCATCTTTCTGTTCTGCCACCTTCACCTGTGCCCACATCATTTTCTCTTACAGCTTTTTATGCCTTGAATCAATATCATCACTACAATATTTAGCATATCTCAGAATCTCATCGACTGTTTTACTCTGCCAACAAATCAAATGTTGCTGAATCATGTTACTAATTTCGGGTTTTAATCTAAAAACAAACCTATACACAAAGTGTCCCATATCTTTATCACCTATACTTTCAAAACCACTATATTGTTTGAACACCTGTAACAACCTTTCATAATAAGAATGTACCGATTCTTTGGGTTCCTGGGTTGTCCTGTCAATTTTAACCCAATCTGTTTCTTTTGGAGAAATTTTACTTTTCAAGAAAGTAATTACTTGATTATATTTTTTCATCACTTCTTCTGAAGGTGCTCCTGTTTTCACATCTCTAGGATATTCTTCTTTTGGCCAGTCAACAGTAATTTTACACTCAGTCCATAAGTCAGCTGGAACTACAATCTCAAACAAACCATCTAAATCTTTTAACAAAACTTTTGAAACTTTTACAAACCTCTCTACCTGTTTGTACCACTCGACAGGTTTCTCTCGCAACCTAGGAAAATCATTTGTAAAGGATAATATATCCTGTCTTGACCAGGGAATGTGAACATATCCACCACCTGGAACTTCTCTCATTGGGCATACCATTTCAGCCTGTCCTGTTTCTCTTAATGGAAATAAAGACACGTTTTTACTTGCAAGTATTTCTTCTTTCTTTTTCGCCCATCTACCTTTCCACCGCTCTAAATCACCCCATTTCTTCAAAGTATTCATTAATTCTTTTATTTGCAATCGTTTGCCAGATGTAGTCAAACTCTCCAAATCCTTATCAGTAAAATCCAATCTATACGTTTTTTGCAAAACTTTAGATTTTTCTATGTCTACTCCCTATTCTTGTGCAGCTTCTGCCAACCTCTCATGTAGATTCCTTGCTTACCATGTAATATTCTTACACAAAAATAACAACTCTTCATCTCGGTACTTACTCAATTTTTCTGGACTTATTGTACCAATAATCATTTCTTCCAGATCCACTCTCAATCTAGCTACATCTATACTCGATTGTGACTTATTCTTTTCCATTCCTCTTATCCAGTCATCTAACTCCTCTGGTGAAGGACCCACCGAACTCCCTGATACTGGAGTTGTTCCACTAACATTCTGCACTATTTTTCTAGGATCCATCTGTACACTTCTCTTTGGTGTTTCAGTTATGTTTTCACTCACTGGAAGATCAATCAATGAAGTACTCATCTCAACTTGTTCTGATCCACTAACATTCCTGGCATTATTCACGGGAATTGTCAATGCATGTACTCTCGATATATTCTGATTCTCACCATACAATGGAACTATAGGACCAATCGTTACTGGTACCGATAATGCTTCTGCATTCAGACTCATCTGACTAATTCTCTGAGTTAACTCCTCTCTTGCCTTATTCAACATGTCAATCTCATTCTCCTGCAACACTCTAGTGTGTGAAGCTACTGGAACTTGTGTAACCTGTGAAACTTGTGGAGTTTGTGGAGCTTGTGGAACCTGAGGAACTTGTATTTCAATTAGTGGTGCATTTGGAATTGTTTCCCCTGAACTTTCCTGATATGGTGGAGGTCTCTCTAATAGTATTTCATTTAACAACTCATCATCAATCTCATCCAAATCATTATCTAGTTTCGAAATCTCTAAATTATTATTTTTCTCTTTACTTTTGCCTCCAGTCTGATCTTCAGCAACTATTCCTGGATATAATCCATCTGCAATTACATCTCTCCTCCATCTCTTCTTTTGATCATCCCATCTAGCCTCAGAATACCGTGTTATTATATTCCTGTATTTAATTCCATTCCTGTCTCTCTCCCTTTTATCAGCCTCATGTTCCCATTCCTCAAGCGCTTCATACTGCGTAGGTCTAGGACTTGGCTTTAATGAATTCATTCGTCCTCTCAAGTTCTCCAAAATCCTTACATTAAATGTACCATGCTCTGGAAATGCTAAAACTCCATCATCTTCCGTATAACTCATCCAATTCTCTAACCATGTACACGTATGATACCCACGTTCCAACATCATAAAAGTAGCAGGCGTTCTTGGAGGAGGTATAGGAAGTCCCTCTCTAGTAACTATCGGCTTGTCTTTTTTAAATAAATCTTTTATTCTTTTTACCAATTTCATTTTTAAACACTCTTTTTCTCGCTAAATAAACCAAAACAAACAAGAGAAAACTTCCGTAAATCCTCTCACTCTATTTGCTAAATCTCAATCAATATCAGCGCGACTCACAGCAACCAACCAATCGCGGCTCACTACGTATCCGCTACCTCAACCAATGCTAACGCGGCTCACAGCAACCAACCAATCACGGCTCACTACACAACCACTGCCTGACCAATGCCAGCGTGGCTTTTTGTGACATCAGTATTATTCCTGCTACTGACCCTCCCTTTACAAAATGATACGGCAATGTATTGTCTAGATTTTCTCAACTATTTCTTGTTAGAAACAACACAAAACAATGCTACTTTGTCTGCTCCACTAATAAAAGAGATAGTTCGTTTCATTCGAAGAGTTTTTCTTTTACTTCTAGTAAAATAACGACCAGCGCTACTCTACTCTCAATCAAGTTAAAGGAGGTCTTGGTACTCCTCTGGGGATACTAGCCAAAGTTTCAGAAGAGGACTTTCCTTTCAGAAAGAGGTCTTGGTACTCCTTTGGGGATGTAAGGCCAGAGTTTCGGAAGCGGACCTTTCACTATTTCATACAATCTTCTTTCAATCGAATATGTCCCTAAAATAACATTGACAGCCTTTCGCTGTTCGATATTACAACAACAGACAAAGTACTTCTGCAGTGTGATACTTTTTCCACACTATTCTTCTGCCACTTATGCTAAAATAACATCATCCTAGGATCTTAGGAAACTCCGTACCCGTACTTCCAAACAACATAAAACAAAAACTCTAACTTTTCATGTTAATAATCAATAAATCAATAATCAATAATTATTGCCAAACTAATCAATAATTAACCATCCTCTGCTACCAAAACTGATCCAGCGATCAGGGAGCAATAATTTTCACTAACATAGGCCCATTTACACTACCCAACTAATCCCTTCACGCTGGGGTTCAGTGTGATGCAAGTTTATTCCTAACTCACTAAATACACTTTAGATTCTGCATTTCTCCTTACAAATAAATGTGGCGACAAACCTTTTTGATGTTGAGAAGTTGATGACAATAATATGTACTAATCTATTTTACTAAATAATAACAGACTCGGTGTGTAGTTTATGTTGTTTATCGTAAAATAAATGTGAGAAATAAAATGCTCATCAAGTACAGTTACACAAATGCAAATCATAGATTATCACAGAGAGAGAACATTAGCAATGTCTAAAACAAACTCATTTCAATAAACAATGCTTTGAAGGAGTGGATTGGCGAAGAGAGAAAAGTTTCAGAGACAAAATACATTTGCAAATGAATATGCAAATTTAGGAGATTATCTATACTAACCCAAGTAAGAATCAGGGAAATCTACCCCTCTGGCCAGTTGGGGCAGCAAGGCCACTCAAGTAGAGTCGAGTGACAAAGTTTAAGTCTGGAATCAGGAAACAGGTAGGCCTCTATCTGGAAATAGCAAACCGACGACAGCGACGATCTCCCGCTAGCTAAACACCAGCCAACCCTTCCTAAACCACACCCACCGGGGACTTTCAATTATACCCTAAAACCTAAATGTCCAACCCACATATGTTTCAATATGGGAACGTAATCCATCTCCCATTGGCTAAAATTGGGGGTGTTCTGTCACACCACTTTCATCATGACCATTTTATTAGACATATCTTTGTCTTAAACATTAAGCATTACGACAGATTCATCCCAGGAAACAACTTTGAACACAATCATAGTAAACATTTCCTGCAGTTCCTTGAATGTTGCAAATCTCTACGCCTCTATTGTTCGCCTCTGCCATCTCGTGAAGGAAACTGTTCACTTCCATTTGAAATCTTATTTTTCTTTTCCGCAACTTGGCAGACATTCAGTTCTCCATGAAGGTCGCATTTTTCATGCCTTTGTGCTCTCTTCTCATTCAAATCTTTCTTTTGGGACATTTAATAATTTTCAGTCAAATATTAACCCTCAAACTGAAATGCAGAAGTGTAGGCCCATGCTTGCCTTTTCTACAGAAAACAAACACAAACATTTATTATTTTCATGAAATGTAATTTCATTTTACTCACCACCCAGCATTGCACTAACCGATGCACAGCCCATGTTATTCCTAGCAAAATATCAGCACACAGGGCGTACATTTTGCCAGAAGTCAGTAAGCGAAAGTGGTCATCCATTTTATTTCAGCATACAGAGTTAGTGCATCACATCTCCCTTTTCAGGGTGTTTGCAAATGTGATGCAGTCCACAGGCAAGAACAGTAGTTCCTGATCACGTTATCAGATGTAGGGCAAAACCAATGAGTCAGAGCTGACTGGTTGTAACAAACCCAGCAACAGGTATCACTGAAAGCGGGGACACACATGACCTTCACGCCCAAAACCCTTGGCTTCTCCACTCATGCGAAGCCTGTTATCAGGCAACTTGTGCAGAAGAAGGATCATGACGCAACCGCTTACAGGGCTACTCATTTGCTACTCATTTGCACAGTTCCTCTCAACCACACTCTTGCGCATCCCTGATGCTTAGACCTGTTTTATTGGGTTTCTCTGCTTCTCATTCGTTGCCAATTACAAGGGCCAACAGGGGTCTGCACAGATCCCAACTAAGTACACCACTAACCCCTGCTCAGCTTCTCAATGGCCTTTGTTTGAAAGTCAAGAGTATGGATCAACCCAAAAAGGCCGCGTCCACCATCCTTCATCCACGCCTTCACATGCTAGCAGGGACTTTAAGAGACTGGGCACACCTCCAAAATCATGGTCGTCCTGCACTGCTTCCGCCCTCTGAATTGCTCTATGGCATAAGGACGGGCGGGGTACCCTTAACGTGAATGTACTTCATCCGTTCTTTGAGATGAGGGAGTGTAATGATGGTTCTAGCCTCTGCCCTTTCTCTAATCCTGCCCAGATCCTGCCCAGCCTGGGTGTGTGGGTTTGTGTGGTGTGTGATGAGTGTGTTTTTGTAGGAAAAGAGTCTTTTAAATCAGGATAGTTAAGTGGGTGACTGTTCTGGCGTGCGTTGCGTGCTTCTATCCCTGTCTAGCCATTCTCCTTAAGAACACTGTTGCCTGCATGAATTAATGAATAAAGCAGGACACCTGCAGGGCACAGTATCGGATAAACACGTGCTGTGTAGCGCCTCGTGCTGTAGGATCGAACTCCCCATCACGGTCAGGCGCCGCACAGCGTGCACTGCACTAGTGACCGGACAGTCCCCCACTGATGCGAGGGCCGGGTGCCCTCTGCATCTGCAGCGACCACACAGGTCCAAGTGACAGATTCCGCTGTCACTGCCACCTGCTCAGGCACCGGTGAAATGAATTTAATCCCGTTTGTCAAATCAGAGCTTATTTACCTGAAACACAGCGAGATAAAAACTGAATATCAGTAGCCGTGCGGCGTGTCGGTGGGTGTTTAAAACACACCCCAGGGCTTCAAGCAGGAGAACGCACCTCTTGTCTTCATAAAATATACTGCTTCTGATGTCTGACAGAATTGACTAATACATACCATAGAGCATCGGTGCAAACACATGAACCAAGACTCAAGCCCCGACCAGATGCCGTCTCGCTATACATGGGCGGCTCTCGCTCCCCTATCGGTCATTTCAAAGCTGGCATTGAGAAGGGACGCACCTCGGAGGCAGGCCAGAATAATACAAACGAGGTAGGGAAGAAAGGCAAACAAACAGTAATGAAGTATTGCCTCTTCCCCACTCTGAGCAGGTGGTAAACGGCTGCGAGGGCTCCTGGGTGGTGTGGGGCAGGGGAAGGAAGGAGGGCGGAATCAGAAGTGGGGAACGGATAGGTGGCAAGGAGAAGATTTTGCCTGGCGGGGGAACCATTACACACTCCCCCTGTGTCTTGTCTGAGTGTGGGGCCGGCGCTAGGAAACGGGTCCGTGCTACAAGCGGCCTTTTCCCAACGCACATTTCCTGGCCAGAATTGTCGGGTCTGGTGTCCCTGCACCTGGGAGATGTGGATGCGAGAACAACATCCCAGCAATTGTGCAGAGCAGAAATCCACCCAGAATGTCAGCTCCACACAACGTGTAGTTAGCCCACATGTGTGTAGCATTATGCCATGGGTTGCTTGCTGTTGTACATGCGTGGTACACAGCGAGAAGGCACTCCTCTCCAGTTTCTGTGGCATTACATGGAATGAGAGTTGTGTTCCCTTCTGCTGCTGCAGTACCTTTGCATGTGCTGGCTGTGCTGGCTCTGCTGGCTGTGTATCCTGGGGCCTTAGCATGAAACTCCGGTGGCTGTAATTCATTCACAACTGTTAGATGGGCAACCTGTGGTTTATTTTGTCATTTCATTTGTTTGCCTTGAGATATATATTTTTAGTGCTGGCTAGAGACAGCATTAATTGTCTGCCAGACAGGATGTAATAGTAAAGAAAGAGGAAATAGTAGATACAGAGAGTTTTTTTTTGGCCTATGCCCTTTTTTTGATCAGCCTTTTTATGACAAATCAATATATGACTGTACAGCACTTGGGTTAGTTCTCCTAGGTAGTCCTTCCATTGCAGAAACTAAAAAATCACAGAGAGACGCCTGAGGCAAGTAACAGACAGCTGGAGCAGAGAGGAGTCAGTGGAAGCACATCAGAGACTGAAGGTAAGTAGTACAGACTGTAGCAGCTCGGACTGCAGGACTGAAGCACAGACTGCTGGAACACAGCACAAACTCCAGGAGTAGCACAGAGACTGCAGGAGTGCAGCACTGACTGCCGGAGCAGAGAATGACTGAGGACATCCTCAACTGAAGGGACATAGCACAGACTGGTGCAGCAAAACACAGACTTCAGAAGTACTCCTGGAACAGAGCAGAGACTGCAGGAGCAGCGAGTGCAGGAATAAGCACAGACGGCTGGAGCACAGCAGAGACTGCAGAAGCACAGCACACAATGCTGGAGCACAGCAGAAACTGAAGGAAAATAGTACAGACTGTAGCAGCTCGGACTGCAGAACTGAAGCACAGACTGCAGGAGCAGCGAGTGCAGGAATAGGCACAGATGTCTGGAGCGCAGCAGAGACTGCAGAAGCACAGCAGACACTGCTGGAGCACAGCAGACACTGCAGGAGCACAAAAGAAACTGAAGGAAAATAGTACAGACTGTTGCAGCTTGGACGCAGGACTGAAGCAGAGACTGCAGGAGCAGTGAGTGCAGGAATAAGCACAGATGGCTGGAGTTCAGCAGATTCTGCAGAAGCACAGCACACAATGTTGGAGCACAGCAGAGGTTGAAGGAGTGCAGCACTGACTGCCGGAGGATAGAATTTTTTAGGACATCCTCAATTGAAGGGTCATATCACAGACTGGTGAAGCAAAACACTAAACTTCAGAAGTACAGCAGGGACTTCTGGAACAGAGCAGTGACTGCAGGAGAAGTGAGTGCAGGAATAAGCACAGATGGCTGGAACACAGCAGAGACTGCAGAAGCACAGAACACAATGCTGAAGCACAGCACACAATGCTGGAGCACAGCAGAAACTGAAGGAAAACAGTACAGACTGTAGCAGCTCGGACTGCAGAACTGAAGCACAGACTGCAGGAGCAGTGAGTGCAGGAATAAGCACAGACAGCTGGAGCGAAGCAGAGACTGCAGAAGCACAGCACACAATGCTGAAATACAGCAGAGGTTGCAGGAACATAAAAGAAACTGAAGGAAAATAGTACAGACTTTTGCAGCTTGGACTGCTGGACTGAAGCAGAGACTGCAGGAGCAGCGAGTGCAGGAAAAAGCACAGACGGCTGGAGCACAGCAGTGACTGCCAAAGCACAGCACACAATGCTGGAGCACAGCAGAGGTTGAAGGAGTGCAGCACTGACTGCCGGAGGATAGAATTCTTTAGGACATCCTCAATTGAAGGGTCATAGCACAGACTGGTGAAGCAAAACACAAACTTCAGAAGTACAGCAGGGACTTCTGGAACAGAGCAGTGACTGCAGGAGCAACGAGTGCAGGAATAAGCACACAAAGGTGGAGCACAGCAGAGACTGCAGAAGCACAGCAGACACTGCTGGAGCACAGCAGAGGTTGCAGGAGTGCAGCACTGACTGCCAGAGGATAGGATGCTTGAGGACATCCTCAATTGAAGGGTCATAGCACAGACTGGTGAAGAAAAACATAAACTTCAGAAATACTTCTGGAACAGAGCAGAGATTGCAGGAGCAGCGAGTGCAGGAATAAGCACAGACGGCTGTAGCGCAGCAGAGACTGCAGAAGCACAGCACACAATGCTGGAGCACAGCAGAGGTTGCAGGAGTGCAGCACTGACTGTCAGGGGATAGGATGCTTGAGGACATCCTCAATTGAAGGGTCATAGCACAGACTGGTGAAGCAAAGCACAAACTTCAGAAGTACAGCAGGGACTTCTGGAACAGAGCAGAGACTGCAGGAGAAGCGAGTGCAGGAATAAGCACAGATGGCTGGAGCGCAGCAGAGACTGCAGGAACAATTCACACATTTGTGGGGTACATAAGAGACTTCAGGAGACAAGCCCAGACTGCCAGAGCACCATAGAGACTGTATGAATGAACTGACTATTGACTGAAGTAGCCCGGTACAGACTGTTGACATGCAGAAGAGACTGCCACAGACTGCCGTAGTAGGAGCACAGCACAGAGTGCAGAAGCATGGAACAGACTACTGGAGTACATCAAAGAATGTAGTAGTACAGGTGATATCAGAGAACGCAGGAGCACAGCACAGATGGTACTGGGGGGAGTAGGAAAAAAGCAGAGCTTCTACTGTGGTTCCTGAAGCTACGCCTCTGTAGGGGCTTCCGATTTCAGGGTGAAAAGATTGTCATCCAGGTAAGCAGCCAAGAGTCTTTCACATACTTAGAACAGATAAACTAAAAGTATGAAATGCACTCTGTGTCAGACTCTCCAAGCAACTCCTGCACAGACTTCAGACCATCCAGAATGCTGCAGCAAGACTCATCCTCAACCTCCCATGCCGCATCCACATCTCACCTCACCTCAGAGAGCTCCAGTGGCTCCCTATTCACAAACACACCCAGTTCAAATTCCTCATGCATATGTACAAAGCCATAAACAACATCGGACCAGCATTCCTGAACAGGTGTTTACACTTCCACAATCCTGCCAAATAGCTCTGCTCTGCCTCTCTCTCACTTGCACACATCCCCTGCATCCACAATGGCAGAGCAGGAGGCGGCTTCTTCTCCTACATTGCACCCAAAACATGGAACAGCCTCCCACAACACATCAGACCCTGCTCCCCACTTCTTGAGTTCTGCAAAAAGCTGAAGTCCTGGCTCTTTGAATAAGTCCACGGGGATCACACGCCTACACACCTGCTCAAGCGCCTGAATACCATGATGGACGATCAGTGCACTCCACAGATCGACATAACATAACAGTAGCAGTGCAAGGTTACCTCACACAGAACAGAAATAGTGCAGGCAATAGCAGTCCAGGTCTCTCTCTCTCTCTCTCTCTCACTCTCTCTAAATCGTTCTTTCTTTCTCTTTTTTGATTTCTTTCTTTCTTTTTTCCACACATACATATGCACATACACATATATGCACATAGAACATATGTAGCGGAGGCAGAAACTGTGCAAGCATCTCTCTCAATATTTCTCACATGCATGAGCACACACACAGACCCACACACAGACACAGACACAGACCCAGCTTAGGCATCACTATTGCAATGTTTTCTTTGACAACAAAAGGCCTATGCTACTAACAGACACTTGGGTGCCAAGATCCGTGTGAAATACTGAGGACTCGAGTTGGTCTAGGTCAAGAGTGAGATTATCAACTCGTATTATGTGCGCACTCTGACACCTGCAGCACTGGGTGAATATCACAAAAAAGCAAACATATTAGTGCTAGAATGCGATTTAAACAAGAATTGGCAAAGTAATTAGGTCTGGCTCATAACTGAAAGTGCTTCTTCATTGATTGTTGAATTTGTATGCATTGTAGTGTGGGTGGTGAGTGAGTGAAAGGAAGAATGACTGAATAGGTGGATGAATGGATGCATGAGTGCAAAAATTAGTGACCAGTTGCCCGGACAATGAGTGATTGAGTTTATGGGATGGATGAACAAGGGACTACATGGATGCAAATGTCCAGGTACATTCAGTTACATGCATGATTTTGCCACTGTTTGTTCAATGTGCCTTGAAAGGGGCAAGCTATGTATGAGAGGCTTAGCTTTCTCTCTGAGATGGAAATTTTCAGGATAACAAGGAAAATGGGTAGGAAGAGGTTAAACTAATATAATCAAAGATTAGATGCACGTCTTTAGGGAGATAAGATTCCAAAGAAGCTTAACATATAGAAAAGCCTAGAGTATTTAGCAATTATGAATAGTACAGAAAAGCATGTCAAGCGAGCTTAAATGGATGTGAGCGCGCACTGTGCTGGAAAGAGAAACCTTATCTGTAATTAACAGATAACTGCCTTTTTCCTTGAAGTCAGAATGCTGAAGTTGCAGCACAAACCCTAGCGGGAGGAGAACTTTTCATCATGGAAATCAGAGAGAACATTCTTAAAGATCTCTTTTTTCTGCGCTAAGAATATATTTATAAAACAGTCATTTCAATTTAAAGATCGGATAAAACTTTTCAATTTACAAATATATTCCAATGTTACAACAAGAGCAGTTACCTGTCTCGATGAGTTCTTGTAAATACTTTGGTGCATTTAGGAAACTCTTGAAGACCTGGCTTTTCTAATCTTTGTTTAGCCTCTGTTTTTTTTACTTAGCTGTGAAGTAGCCATGCGCTCTATAAAATACAATAATAATAATAATAGCAGAGCAACCAGAACACCTAGAAAGACTACCTTCTCTTTGGTGGCAGTCCCAGCATTTATGCTTCCTCAGCCTTTATATCAATTTTCTGTTCTGAGCTGAAAGCAGAACAATATTATGGTTCTGGAGTAGCGTGCTACTTGCCGAAAAAAACGCTTCAAAACTCCATCAGGGGAAGCAAGCACTATATAAATGCAAACCTTTTTTCCCTGTTCTGTCCCTACGCTATCCTTCTCAAATCCAAATAACTGACTAATATCCACCGCTCAAATTACTTTCATATTTCCCTATACTAATTCAACACTAATACTTTATGGGTTCCGGAGTAGTGTGCTACTCGCCAAAAAAGCACTTCAACACCCCATCAGGGGTAACAAGCGCTATACAAATGCAAACCTTTTTCCCTCTTCTATCCCTCCGCTATCCTTCTAAATCCAACTAACTGAGTAACATATCCTCCACTCAAACTACTTTCATATTTCACTTTACTAATTCAACACTAATCCTTTATGGGCCCCTGAGTAGCGTTCTACTCGCCAAAAAAGCACTTTGACACCTCGTCAGGGGTAGTAAGCGCTATATAAATGCAATTACAATACATTACAATAAGAGAAATGAAATGGACCCTCAAAATGGTAAACATAAATCAATGTGGCTGCATTGAGAAACTGGCTGTTGGGCAATGGGCCATAGTCCAGCACAGAAGGGTAAACAGTAAACCCAGGTAAAATTTCAATTATGCTGGCGTAATTTCCCATAATTTCTGGCATTTTGCATTATAATTATTACACAAAATGCCCAGGTTACACCATTATGTCTCTTCACATAATCGAGATTTCGTTCAGGTAAAAATTCTATCACAGGAGCACCTGAACAACATGAGATAGCGCCTCGAGACCCTCACAGGTGAAGCAGCTGCACTCTATAAATCCTGATTGATAGATTGAGATTTTGCACTCATTTTAAACGCAAAATTCCTTGCTGTAAAATAACTTTGCATAACAGCACGTAATGTCTTGCAATTCTTGGGAATTGTGTGTAATTTCCACAAAAGAAACTACGTGACTCTCACCCAGGCTTAGTAAACAGGTTTCCCTTAGGGTATCTTTTGGTAGCAAAGACTGAGAAGGGAGGAAATTCTTAGAAAACATGTTTAACTGCTCTGTGCGCGAGGATGGCCAGAGAGCAATACCTTAACGGAATAGAGAGCGTAAAGGTCCAAACCAAACCAAGTTTAATTAAAATGCCAAGAATCTACTAAGCAAAATACTTTATAAACCCCAAGGTATCAGAAGTTACAGCAAAAAGAAAATTAATAAAAAAATAGGAGATATTGGTAAATTAATAATAATCACAAATAAAATTCTCCTTAGTCCAAACATGCACTGGTGCAGGCAGTACATTGAGATTGGGCATTGGAACGGAAGCAGCCTATCACAGGATGCTACAACCAGGACGGGATACACACTTCTTCTATGAGTGATACATTCCTATGCATACTGGCACCTAAACTCTCAAGAGTCCTTTTCTGCTATAAGGCATTCTTTACGAGAATCCACTAAATTTTGATGGGGCCGGTAACACTGGCTAATGGCCCCATTGGAATGATGAGATTCACACTCTGGCAGTGGTCCGTGGTTGGTTCTAGATGGATATTTATGCAGCGATGTATTTACTTAATTTCCATGTTGGAAGTAAATCTTGCATTTTGTATCTGGATTTCTTCTAAATTTACCAAAGTTATATAGAGACTTCTATACAAGTTATTGCCTTAAATTTTGTATACCATGATCGTAACAACAGCAGAGGAAGATATCACTTCCTTTGTCTCCTCATGTGGTTGCCACAAGTCGCTATGTGCCATCAAAATGAAGAAGAACAGACCTGGAATTATCCTAAGGGGCAATGCTGATCGAGTTATGCCTAGTGCTTGGACCTGCTGGCCTCTGGATTGAGGGCTTTAAGGAGCCCCAGAAAGAGATTTACAGAATTGATCATTACCTAGGATGGGACAGTCTTAGCATACCTTCCCGGAACCGGCATTGCAGGTTAGGTCCTCCGCCGAGTGGGCGCGAGCTACTGACACATGTTGAACGAACGTGTCCATTCCTTGCCGTTATCTGATGGGGCCAGCCTTTAGTTGATTTTCGACTGGCTACAGCACCGACGGACACTGCACGTCACCGATGTGACCAGACTGGAAATATCCAGGTTAACATACCCCATTACCAGTGGTTCAGTGTAGATTTCCAAGTCATAAATTAGGGCCTCATGAATTGCCGTTTGATCCATTGGGGACTACCAGGGCAAGAAACATGTTGACCGTATGATTTAAAGAGCAACTGCCTTTCACATCACTTTAGACAGTTGCCATTTTTCTATTTTTAACCAGGTGGGGAGACAGGAATATTAAATTGGTTGCCCTGATTCTCCCAGCGACCTGTTTTAATTCACTTTGTCTCTATTTGAGAACCGTACACAACACTGCACTTCTACACTATGGGCCCCTCACACGCACCTCACCAAACGGCAGGAATAAAAGATCTCCGCCAAAGAGCCCCCACTGAGGGTGCCCGTCGGGTATTGCAGCGCCGACCCGACGAGGAGCATGCCCGATGATGAAGCATGACACCCAGCGGGCTGGGTGTGTGAGGGCCCTAATTCCGAAAGGAAGGATTCCCCATCCTTCCTTTTGGTAGCCAGATACTGATACCTTTCTCATTTTTTGTCTTCCACTTCAGGAACTGCATACCCTGTTCATTGTCATTAGCAGTCTTAGCATAACCATGACACAGAGATACGAGTCCTTACTGTGATGCCCACATTTCCCTAAGTGAAAGCATTGATGAGAAAAGTGGGCCGACTGGATGCAATTGTCTAGCTGCACTGCCCAGATTTAGCCTTGTCTAGTCAATCTACTTTGACAACTGCGGGTATCATTCTTGAAAGAAGCTTTGTATGCTCTGGCAACCAATCTTAAACATTTTGTTAACAGATCTTCCAAACACACTTGGGATGCAGAAACAAAACATTATTTTCTGCATCTAATTCTGTACATTGAAGCGGAAGGAGTGAAGGATAATTGCTGAACCTAGTCTTTACAGGAGAAGCCACTCATAGGACCGCCTAGATTGTAAACTGGCAATACAATTGGCATAACAAGGAGCAATCACCCATTGCTATAAGGATGTTGCACTTAGCACAGCCTCATAGCCTCAGCTTCTAGTTCCCAATCAGTGGAATATTTCCTCAATAAATAAATATGTCAGACAGGAACCTTTTCTTGTGGAATCAACATCTGTTACTACTACATGGCACTGTCATACCCACTTCATGCCCCAAAGTCTTGGCAAATAAAAACCTAAGGCTACAGTTATTGGTTTTTAAGACATTTGTAAATAATCATTGCATTTAATGGTCATGTATAATGACCTAGACCCCTACATTGTCATCGGCTATTTGAGTTTACTTGATTATTGCTTTATTTTACATAGATTAGTGTCTAATGATATTATATTGCTTGTTGCTATGTCACAGCCTGATGTCCAACAGCATTTTAACTATTTTGACCTGTGCTGTGATGTAATTTTGCACTATTGAACTAAACTAAACTGAGGTCTCTTTTCCAGTAAACTGCTGATGTGCGAATGTGCTCGCGCAAACTAGACGTTTTACAAATGCACATGTGGATTTAAACTAGACTGTCCTACCTCTCAAAACCAAGAATAGGAAACCATGCCTGCAGCCTTAAAACCCCCCCCCCAATATATATTTTTCTCTGGATTCAGCACTTACTCCACAAATCAAAGAATGTTATTGGCCAGCCATTTCTAAACCACACCCAATGTATGGCTGAAGGCGCTCTCGTAGGTGGACAGACTCACATACCAACTATGTGACAAAGCATACGATAGACTGATAATTATAAAAATAATATGCAGAAGGACGAAATGATTGTTTTTGCTCTCAATTTTTTTTTCCAACCTTTTTGTTTGGTGTTAGAAATGGGATCTCTGGTTGGCTAAGGCTTGCGCCAAAGCCAGGCAGAGACCACCACTCTAGTCAGGGCAAGGGAGTTACACACTGAAGATAACCCCTGCTCACCCCCTTGGTAGCTTGGCACGAGCAGTCAGGCTTATCCCAGAGGCAATGTGTAAAGCGTTTGCACAACACACACACACACAGCAGCAACACACTAGGCACACTACAAAAGGAACTCTACACAAGGTTATATCAAAAATAGCCTTTGTATTCTCATAACACATTAGAAAAGTAATCACATAATATACATTGTGCCCACTGGCACCAGGTAATATCTACAGGGGATTATTTACACCTGACAGGGCCAATTGGACCACTGTCAGAACCATCACAAAGTGAACTTAGCAAATGTAGAACATAGCATAAACGTAGAACACAACCAGTACTTACTGTTACCATAATGACCTAGGCACTATCACTTTAGCACTAGACACCCTCCTAAGCATAAACACCTTACGCATTAGGCCTCACCAGCATAAACATGTTATGCAATAACCTCATGAGCATAAACATCATTAGAGGCATAAATTTTGCATAAATCACATTTGGCACATAATACATATCAGGCAGGAACTCAGTAGTGCACCGCAGTAACACCACTACCAGGTGCATACATCACCTTAGGGCCTTGCGCCCTTTCCCAATCCTACCTATGACCCCAGGCCAACTGGCCTTTTCAGAGGGCTCAATTGCCCTATGTCCAGCAAGGGCAGGGCTTGTGGCTGCCAACGCAGCAACATCACAAAGTGCGCCATTGCGCAGACCTAAACGGTGTAGCTGACGCTAATTGTCGTGCAGCTGGGATCATCCCTGTGCCCTCCTGTCCCACTCAGGGACTCTATCACCACTGGAAATTGGGCACGGGCACCACTGGCCCTCGGGACCCCCACTGGGGCCCTAAAACAACTGTGCCCCTCGTTGGAGGGCAGGCACCGACAATGTGCCCCGACGCGCCCCTCCCGTCAGGGACTCTGAGAGAACAGATTTGCCCCCACATTGCACTTGGGGCCCCCACTGGGGCCTGCAGAACAAATTGTGCCCATCGGTGCAGTTGCCCGCTACGGCGGCGCAGTTGAGGGACAAACGGGGCCCAGGCTCTCTGGGGCCCGCTCTGGGGCTCTGAAAATGAAGTGGCCCGACGTTGGAGTGGCCCGCTCTCCTGCGGGACCACTCAGGCACCGACAATGTGCCTCTACATGTGCCTCTGGGCATTCAACAACCATGTGACCCCTCGTTGGAGCGGCCCGCTCTCTGGCGGGTCCGCTCAGCACAAACACCGTCACGGTGCCTCGACCGGCACCAACAAGGCACCCCTGGAGCCCCCACTCACCAGGACTCTCTGGTCGTCTGTTCCTCTTCCCTTCTCACGCTGGAGGCGGCGCAGCAACACGCGGGGCTCTCTCTCTCATGAGAGCCTCGCCTGGACTCCGGCTGCACATCTGCCGCTTCCACGTAGGCGGGGTGGGCTCCCGCCTGCCTCCATTCTCTGCTTCTGGTGCCGGGGCTCCCAACCGCTCATGGGAGCCCCGCTCGGGCCGGCCACTCGTATTCCTCGCTTCCGGCTCGTCGGTGGGCTTGGGGCCGGGCTTCCCTCACTCATGCGGAAGTCCCACCACAGGTCAGGCACCACGTTGCCTGACTTCCTCTCCGGCCGGGCAATTACACTTGCGGCTCGGGTCGCGGCGGTGAAACGCGGGGTGGGCACCTGCCAATAACATAAAGCAAAAGCGGGGTGGGCACCCGCCAATAGGCACCCCGATGCGGGGTGGGCACCCGCTATTGGAAATACCTATAAAGCGGGATGGGCACCCGCTCTGAATGACATCACGGGGGAATCCCTCATGTCGGGATTCCCTCTCCAAGGGCTGCAGCCCAGCGCTGCGCCGCCCACGCTCCCCTCCTTAGAAATATAGCGCTCACGAGGCGCTAGGGCAGCACAAAGTCCAAAGCACAGTCCAAGGTCTATGGGGCATAGCTGGGCCCAGGGAGGCCAGCACACGGGGCCCTCCAGCAGGGAGGCAAGCCCCCATGGCGGTTCCTCCTGGGCCCCAGCAGCAGCAAGCCCCCAGCACAGGACAGGAAAGAACCTTTTCATGGGGTCACAGCCCCTATACTTATACTGCCAAATCTCTTTGTCTGTAGTGCAGGGCCTGGGGGAACCAGATGCAACTGGTTCAGGGGGGATTTGGAGCACTTTGTTTTGCAAGCTCCTCTTCCCCTTTGTCAGGTGGGGGCTAGGTGATCAGACACACCACAGGGGGCGGAGCCAGCATTGTACAGGCTAGGCACAGCCCTATTCAGGGACCAGGTACTTCTCCTCCCACTACTTCACATGCAGATGCAGATGTCCCATTCAGCCTAGCGCTGACTCACCCTGCCCCTCCTGGAGCCACACACACCTCCCAGCCCCTGTCACTCACAAGCCAGACATGCAATTCACATCAGGCAGGCAGACACATAGCACACAGAAATGCCAACTTCTAAAAGTGGCATTTCTAAAATAGTTATAATAAATCTGCGCACACCATTGCGCAGCATTTATTATCACTATTCCAAATATACCAAACTTTACCACGCTGCGCCTCTCATATCAGGAATTACCACTGAAACACTTATCAGGGAATCCCCAATGCATTCCTATGGGAGGGCAGCCCCACAGTAGTGAGAAACCAAAATGGCTGTTTGTCACTACCAGGACATGTTACACACTTAAGGTACATGTCCTATCTTTTACCTAAAATGCACCCTGCCCATAGGGCTAGCTAGGGCCTACCTTAGGGGTGACTGACATGTAGTAAAAAGGGGGGTCACGGACATGGCACACACTTTAGGTGCCACGTCACAGCGGCAGTAACACTGCGCGCACAGGCCCTGCAGAGGCCTGAGGCAGGTTTGAAAGGCTACTTTGGTGGGTGGCGCAATCAGCGCTGCAAGCCCACCAGTAGCATTTAATTTACCAGCCCTGGGTATATGGGATACCACTTTACAAGGGACTGACAGGTAAATTAAATAGGCCAAACAGGTGTAGACCAATCTTACCATGTTTATCATAGAGAGCACATGCACTTTACACTGAACAGCAGTGCTAAAGTGCCCAGAGTCCTAAAACTACCAACACCATGTCAGAAAAATGGCTAGGAGAAAGGCAAAAAGTTTAGGGATGACCCTGCAAAAAGGCCAAGTCCAACATTTGGGAACAATGTAGAGGCAGTGCACTGGCCAATGCATTAAAGCAAATTAATTTGTGTTTAAAAAAGTGCTTGTTTACAGCATCTCGAATCAACGACAAGAACACAGCTCGAAGCAAGCTCCCTGCTCAGGAACAAAGATGATGCACTCAAAAAATAGGAGCGAAAGGGGTGAACATCACTACAAACTGAGGGAATAATATGATAATTTCTCAGGAATTGTTTATTTTGTTGTCCTTTTTTTTTGTATAAACAAATTTTATTGTGTCAACAGCCAAATACAGTTTGGACTGCCCAAACACAGAAGGCAATCACCATATGTTACACCACACATTATTGATATTGACATCTGTTTTATTTACCAAGTAGGTGGAAGTTATATAGTAAAATAGAACATAAACATTTTTAACCCAAACCCTGTGTGCTGCACCAGTGCTACAGTCTATTGTGTCTATGTCACATTGCTGCCCTGTTGACGGATAAATAGCCCTCTCATACCCACCATTATCTAGCTTCCCACGGTACCGATGCTGATACGTGTGTTCCTGTTGGGATTATAGGCTCCAAACATATGCCCCGGTACTCGGCCCATCTCTACCAAATTTTGGAATGTTTCTGCGGGCATCCCCTAGCCTTAAACATCGGCAGCCCCATGCCCATGCAAAATTCTAGCCCCTTTTTCCAGGCGGTCAGTGACGGTGGAGTGGTGGCCTTCCACATCCTCGCGATATCCCTCTTAGCCAGGGTAAGTCCCAGCATCTGTAGGTGATGCTTATAAATGTTGCCTCCGATACCCTCTGTGATATGTAGGATTCCTAGTCGTGGTGAGATAGGGACATTCCATCCCAGGACCTCTGAGAGGCACGCCATATCCCCCGCCAAAACTTTGTGAGTGCCGTACAATGCCATACCGTGTGTATAAGGGAAACTTCTGCATGCCCACATCGCAAGCATTCAGGAGATGACACCAGACCTGCCCTCCACAGTCTCTGCCTGGTGTAATATACCCGGTGTAGGTAATTGAACTGGATAAGGCATAACCGGGGTGCTATCCCTGCGCCCCGCGGGGACGCCAGCGCCTCTGCCCAGTCGTCTCCGTCTAATTGGCTTAGGCCCAGCATCCAAGCCTCTCTCAGTGTGTCCAGTGTGGTGGAGCTGTTTGTTACAAGTGACTGGTATATTTTAGCAATTTTGTGATTCCCTAGGTCCCCCATAAACACCTTGGCTTCAATTGGGTTAAATTCAGGGAGGGTAGCCAAATTCGAGATGTAGGAGGAGATGGCATGTCGAAATTGGAGATACTTGTAAAATTGGGTTTGAGGCATTTTATACTCGTTTGGAGATCTTGAAAAAATTTCAAGGTCGATCCCCGCATTACATCCCCCAATGTAGAAATACCAATATTGTCCCAACCCCGGAAGCCAGCCAGTGTAGCCAACTGTGGCATGCTACCATTGTGCCACAGAAGGGTCTCACCTGTCAATTTACCCCACCATACCTTTTTACGGAGGGATTGTTTCCATAGTTTGAACACCACTTGCGTCGCAGATGGCATGGTTGGGAGCAGCGGTCCCGAATATAAGAGAGTGTGGAGGGTTACGTCTCCCATCAGCCAGCGCTCCACAGCATATGCCGGATTCCGCCTATCTCGGTTCCACAGTTCGTTAAGCACTAATAGATGCGAGGCCGCATAATAGGATTGTCGCTCGCAATACCTGGACTGGAAACAGGTTCGCAAGGCAACGCTGGTGGCGCCCCCTCCCCACAAAAACTGCCCCAGAGCCGCATTCACGTGACAAAACCAGGCTTGCAATATTGGATAGGGGTCGTTCTGCAGCTGGTAGAGTAAACGAGGGAGAGAGACCATTTTAAAGATGGCCGATCTACCAAATATAGAAAGGGGCATGTGCGACCAGGTTCTCATCTCCTCCCTTACTTGTGCCCAGACTGGGGTGAGATTCTTTTCCCAAGACGTGTGTTGTGAAGCCGATAGATAGACAACCAAGTACCTCACTCCATCTGTTGCAATCGTTACAGCCGTCGCCCAGGGGCCCAATCCGCTAGCCTCTTTTAGCGGCCATAGGGTAGACTTACAGGGGTTCATGTAAAGGCCGATGATTCTCCAAAAATGTGCATAATACAGAGCAATCTCTGGCCCGTCCTATTGGGATCCGTTAGAAAAAACAATACATCATCTGCATAGAGCGCAATGCGGTCCGAAACCCCGATCGACCACTCAAAACCCAGCACCTGGGCATCAATTCTCACACATGCCACCAATGGCTCCATCGCTAGAACAAATAGATATGGTGATAAGGGGCAACCCTGTTGGGTGCCCGTTCCAATGGGGAATGTACGTGAGGTGGAGCCTGCTTCCCGCACCAAGGCCGTAAGGCCAGTATATAGTAACCTGAGGTTTGATAAAAAGCGGGGCCCCATATTAAGATGGTGCAAAAGAGCGAACAGGCGTGTCCAGCTGAGGGAATCAAACAGCCTGTCGCTATCCGCTAGCAGCAACGCAGCTGGCCCCTCATAAACGTCAACGGCCGCTATGGCATTGTGGGTTCGGCGAATATTATGGCGTGCGGCTCTCTGGGGCATAAATCAGGCTTGGTCCGGATGGACCAACTTTATTATATGCGGCTGTAAGAGGTTGGCCAGCACCTTAGCTAGTATTTTGGCTTCAACATTTAATAATGATATGGGGCGATATGAAGTGTGCTGCTCCGTAGGTCGACCAGGCTTATGAAATACAACCACCTCGGCGTGTCTCCAGTCCCACGGGAGACAGCCCTGTTCCACCGCTTCATTTACGACCGCTAGGAAATGAGGGCCAAGCTGGGAAAAGTCGGCCCTGAAGAATTCACATGGGAATCCATTTGGGCTGGGTGCCTTGCCTGATCGTAAGTCTCCCAGTGCAGCGCTTAGTTCTTCAGTCGTAAGGGGCACGTCTGGGTCTGCTGTCGCTTCATCAGAGAGGGTACTTGGTGGCAAATCATCTATAAAGTGTTGCATCGTTTCCTCCAGTAGGAGCTCCTTGGGGGCGTATACCTCTGCAAAGAAATCTGCAAAGCTGGTGTCGATCGATGTGGGGTCACTAAGCACCTCACCATCTGGGCCAAGTATACTGGGGATAGACTGGGGTTGAAGAGCCCTTTGGCATAGGTGGTGCAGCAGTCTGCTAGATTTGTCTCCCCATTGGTAAATCCTACTGCGAGAGGCCAGCTATGCCTGCCGGGCCTCGTCCAGCAATTCACTTGCGTGAGTCTGCTGCATAATTAATAGCTGATGACACGCCTGGCCCTTGTTCTCCCCTCGGCTGCGCTGCTCAAGATCTATCAGTTGAGCTTCTGATCGCAGTAGTGATTCCCGGCGGCGTTTATGCGACGCCGTGCAAAAGGAAATATCTATGCCCCGAAGCGTCGGCTTCATGGCCTCCCACAGGGTCCCGGCCGTAGCTACCTATCCCAGATTAGCTTCCAAGTATCGCTCAATCGCCTGATGTATGTGTGTCTGATATTGTTCATCCCGCAGCCACCAAGGGGAGATGCGCCACCAGAAGGCCTGTCTCTCCGGGCCCATCTGTATCCCAAGCACCATCGGAGAGTGATCCGACAGGCTCCTAGGAAGGGTCTCTGTGGTCCTCACTCTATGGGCAGCGCTGGAAGGTATAAATATGTAATCAAGGTGGGAGCAGGAATCATGCACCCCAGAGTAATACGTGTACCCCTGACCTTCTCAGTGGAGTCTCCTCCACGTGCCTGTCCAGCCCATCCCCTCCACAAGAGAGCCCAACCTTGTGACCTTCTGCGTGTGTGTGCTCCCTGTCTCTCGCCATCTATCCTTGGTTGGGTCCAATACATCATTCCAGTCCCCTCCCACTACTGCTAATCCCTCCGTTATCTCAGACCAGAGCGTCGTCAGGAGCTCCACCAGGGACCACGATAAGGGTGGGGGGGGGGCATAGACGCTGCCTAGAACCAATTGTTCCCCATATAGGGTGCCGGTAATGAATATGTACCTTCCCTGTGTGTCAGTCCATGACCTATCGTGCTCATATGGGACCCTACGGTGAATCAATATAGCCACTCCCAGGGATCCCTAGTGAAGCCCGAATGGAAGACCTGGGTATATCCATACCTAGAGAGGCACAGCGTTTTGGTACCCAATAGATGGGTTTCTTGGAGCAACAGGATGTCAGCTTGATATCGCTTGGCCTGTCGGAGAATTGCAGATCGTATTATTTTATCCAAAACACCTCTCACATTCCAGCTGACTGTCCGTAGCCCGCACCCGGGAGCATGTGTTTTATCTATGGAGATAGCAGTGGGCGATAGAGTAGCAGCATTGCAGGACAGCATATGGTTGCAGCTAAGTGAGTATCTGTAGCGTGGTGTGTTGGTGCAGCACAAAGAACAATCATAATTTCCCCAACTCCCCACCTCCCTCCCCTATACCTCAAAACGGTTGAAGTACCTGTCGCGGCAAGGGTGAAGCACCGACCCCAACGGGGGCCTGTGACCCACTCCCGCCAATGATTCCCCAATAACCGGGCCATGAACATCGGGTGATCCCCTAGACTATAGAGAGTCTGTTAAGAGTACTAGCCCCCTCCACCTTCCCCATCAGCCTTTGTCCGCATTTCGAGTGACCTCCCCATGTGTCAGATGTCTAGGAAGCTGCAGTCTCATGTTGGGGTGCTGGGGTTTCTCTATTAAGGTTGCTGTGGGACTTGGAGTGTCATCTTGATCTCAATCTTCTGCTCCCCTTCACTTTGGGCTTTGGTTGTCTGCGGACTACGTTGCCAGAGGATGAATCTGATTCTAAGCGGGCGGCGTATGGAGCCGAGTTTTCACTGTTTCGTCCGTCCTGGTAAAGACTTCCTCAGGAGACTCAAAAAAGAATGTTCGAGACTGAAACACCACTCTCAGCCTGGCCGGGTACAGCAGCGCATACAGGAGTTTCAAATCCCGCAGGCAGGCCTTAGCCGCTGTGAAGGATTGTCACCTCTATTGAACTAGCCTGGTGCAGTCTGGAAAAATTATGATACGGCTGGAGGCGTATGTAAGGGACTCCTTCTGTCTGGCCTGTTTTAATATTATATCCCTGTCGTGATAGTTCAAAATCTTGGCAATGACCGGACTCGGCCTGGCGCCCGGGGGCGGTTTCTGCAGTAATGCCCTGTGGGCCCTCTCAATTATGAAGCATCGTGATAGCGAGTCTGGGGGGAGCCAGTCTGTAAGCCACTGGATTAAGAAGGGCACCATATCATTGCCTTCGCACCCCTCTGGAAACCCCACAAAGCGTAAGTTGTTCCTTCTAGCCCTGCACTCTGCATCTTCTACTTGGGACGCCAGTCCTCTCGTGAGGGTCTCCAAAGTGGCCACCTTCTTTTGCAAGGTAGTAACGGTATCTTCGACCCCAGACAGCTTTGTTTTGGTCTCTGTGATCCGCTCCACAGCATTACGTAGGTCTTGCCGAATAAGCATGACATCTGAGCCCACCGCCCCTATTTTAGCATCCAGTGTATCTCTAGCTTGCGTTATGGCAGCCATTAAGGCAGCATTATCCGGCATAGCGCCGGCTGAGCCACCTTGATCCAATGCCTGGGCCCCTGCGCCCGTGTAGCTGTCCAGCGTGCTCTGCTTGGAGGAGACCCCAGACACCTTATCTTTCGTCATAGTGGTGTCCCCAAATGGCCCACGAAGCCAGGCACCAACAGCCCTGGCATGCGTCCATCGAATGTGCCAGGATAGCCCTTCATTACAAGCTACTCCGGTGTTGTCAATGGCGAGGGGGGGGGCACACACACCCCACCCCGATGGCTCTGCCGGCTGTTTCTGGGTGGCTAAGGTCAGGGAAGAGGACTCCCACCCACAAGCCACACCAGAACCTAGCCCGGCCGCTTGTGCAGGCAGTGGCGCCCCCTCCCTCCTCTAATGGGCGCCCGCTCACCTTCCAACCACTGATCTGTATCCCCCGTTCCTTCAGGCCGGGCCCTAGGTCCAAACCCAGGGCCAGACGTCACTCGCTCCTCACCAAGTATAGATGGCCTCCTCCCCAAGGGTCAAGCATGGCAGAGTATCCTCCCAGTGGGCCCCCTGCTCCACATGCGCGTCTGGCAGGCCAGGCGCAGGCCCCCCAAGCCCCGTCAGCAATCGCTGCGAGCAGGTGACACAGTAGAGCCAGGGAGTGTATTTGGTGGGGCCCAGCAAATTCCCCCGGAGGAGCAGGTCCACCGTGCATCAATGGGCCACAGGGCCCGCCTCCAACAGTATCTTCGGCCGCAGAGCCGGGCAGAACTCCTCAACCCTGCCCGATGTTGGGCCCGGCAGCACAGACCACTGCCGCCCGCTCCCGCGGCCCGATCTAGCCGCTGATCACCGAAGGCGCGCATCCAGTCACCCCCATGGAGCACCACTCACTAGGCCGCCGTGCCGGTCTCAGCGCCTCCCCGGTGCAAGCGCCGCAGTCACGGCCCAGCTGCCGCCACCGGCGGGCCTCTCCGGGGGCGAGGTCCCCCCAGTACTGCCAAGGCGCCTGGTGGAACCCCTCCGCCACGCGACACACGTCAGGCTCACCACCGTGACCCCAGGTTATAGCGGTTGCCTAGGTCCCGCCACGGCCTCTGGACTCCTGCCGCAGCGTCTCCACCAGGCCGCGCTGCCAGGAGGCCTCAACAGCCAACCAACTCCATCCCGCTAACACGTCTCCAGGCGCCCCTGTTCGCCTGCACCACTGCCTTCCGCGTTAGCGGTGTGGATGGAGGTCTTCCAGGCCGCCACAGGGCTGATAAGGTAGGATATTCAACGGATATAAGAATGGGCTACTGGAGCTCACTTAAAGCGTGTCCGCCATGTTGGACCGCTAGGCCACATCAGTTTTATGTTGTACTTTTAAAAGTTTTTATTGCCTTATATGATTGAGATTACAAAAATGTGTGTAAAGTTTTTCTGTTAAGGTGTCACTGCCAATTGACTCATCAACATTTTTTTTAACCCAAACTACGAAAGAAGAATATAAAATCCATGGCCTTTTCATATTAAATGAAGTGATTGACAAACAGTCTTCACTGACTGGAAATATTAAAAAAAACTGGCTTGAATGTAGAATTCCAAAGATTTCAGAACAACGCTGATGGGCAAATTTAATGTATTTGCTCCTATTTGTTCCAGGGCATGCCAATCATAATGCGATCCAGGGTGTGCAAATAGGAATTTCGGACAATTTGCCAACAAGACCACCACGTTTTACCTGCTGTAAATTTGTGGGGAATGTGCATGGGGTACGGAAGTTGCACATTGGCAAAAAAACACATGTGCAATTAAAGAATGGGCAAATACCATCCAGTTGGTAATATTTTCTCGTGCAAATAGGAGTATGCACTCAAAACAGAATTAGCTGTGTAGTTGATTTCACGGCATGACACTATGAAAAATTAAAGCAGGTCCGTTATTTATTAGTTCACAGAATTTGGGGAATTATATAGTGGGCAGCTATAGTCATTGACATTCATTCCAGTCAGTGCTACCACCTCTTCCAGGATATCACACCACCGCCGTAGCATTAGAGGGCGGAGCAGGTGCAGTGTTCTTTCTTTCACTTTCTGGGTTTTGAAATGGAGTCACCCCTATATTCCTTCAACACCCCGCTGCGGAATCCCTTCCTTTATTCAGTTCCAGTTAGTTGCATGTTCTACATCAACATTGTCAACAGAATATTGGAGGAATCTCTTCAACTTGGAGGCTGCTACAGAGTACCACTAGGCTTTGAAGAAATTCAACTATCCGCAGATGAAGACAATGTTTTGCTTGGATGTTCATGGTAAGTTACTCAGATATCCTGGCTAAGCTTCATTCACCTGTGATGGTCTAAGTTATCACTATCCAGAGTTGAAGACAATGTTTATGCATGAGTTTTCGTGGTGAGACACTGAAACATCCAGCTTAAGCTTCATTCACCTGTGATAGTCTAAGTTATCACTATCCAGATTTGAAGACAATGTTTATGCATGAATTTTCATGGTAAGACACTGAAACATCCAGCTTAAGCTTCATTCACCTGTGATGGTCTAAGATATCATTCTGGACACCTAAACATTCCAAAGATATACCTATTTTCAGTCCTGCAAATAGGAAACATATGGCAGCCCTTTAACAATGATAATGTTTTAATATTTCATATAAAAAACTGCCTCAGAATGTATCCCATGATCCCCTCTATCCCATGGTCTCCTCGGTCAGAGTAGATGCTCCACTTACGAGAGATGGCAATATTCATAGACATAAACACAGATGATAGTAGAAGTTTGCGGGATCAGTGCTTGAGTAGGTACCCGGGTACTTCACCATTTGAACTGTTCTGCAGCAGTCTAGGTCAGCCCCAAATAACAAGGTTTCATTTCTCTGAAGAGCTTTAATGCAAGCAAAAGGACATGATGCCAGGAGATTAACTCAGAGGAAATTGAACTAAACTAACTCTTTAAATTACCTCACTGAACATTGATCAGTAGTTTACTGCTAAATAAAGATGAAAAGCCAAATGAAAGATGGAGAACTATATCTACCACAATGCTATTGGGCTATACTGGAGATAGCCTTACTAAAGCACATGCCTGTGAACATTCTGTGCTTCTCTGTCTGAGTGCTACCACAATCTGTGGGTTTATGTTTTTGAAACCTGCAGCTTCCTCGCTAGTGGTCTGCGCCAAGGAGTTGCTCTATTGTTGGAACATGTACATGAGTGTATTATCCTTTGTGCTGCAGCATTTAAAGTCAGCATCACTTGTGCTGTAATGGAACTGAAACAACATGATAAATAATCAGGGAAGGTCTCATTTAGTTTTCCTATATGTAGGCACTAAACCACATAACATTAAACAAAAGTGGCAGAGACACTGTTTACACTAAATGGAAAAATGGTATGGGACTATATCTGAAATCACAGAAGTAATGTATTCCAAATGTTCACATTAATATAACGTTTTGACACATCTGATCTCCACAACATCCCTCCTAAAATAAAAACACACATCATTTCATTCATCCATCTTAAATCATTTTTATATACATAATGGGAGTTGAGATCAGGCTCCAGTAGTCACTAAATTGACCATCTGTAGATCCTGTACAATTAATCTTCAGAGACTTCAGCAGCAGTCCTAGCCATTTCCCATGTATTGATTATGATGTAATAGTTTCGGCTAGCTTGTTTTTCACGCCTTCGTCAGGTTAACATATATATTGACTGCCATTTCCATCATTCAATCTGTGTCACAGGTGTGTCATAGAGTCCAGAGGGTTTTCCACACCCAGCTATATCTAGAGTGCATCGGTGAGCACCATGTCCGCTCCTTTTGCTCTCTCCATTTTTCTGCCAAGGTTATGAAGTACTTGCCTTTGCTACTAGACCCTGTCTCTTAATTCTGGCTTCTGCTCTCTGTGTCAAATATGCAGATCGGCAACAAAAGAGAAATGTATAAAATGTCTTTCTGAAAAGAGCAGTGGAGAAAAGCAGAATTTGACCAAGCCATTAACCCCCACCTACACTATCCATGGCAATTAAGGAGGGCAAGAGAAGAGGGTACATGTGGGAAGGATACAATTTTAAGCAAAATGGGGGCAATGAGGAGAGATTAGGGGAGTACCTTTCCCAAATGAAACACTTGTGTGGCTGAAAAAACTGAAAAATATGAGATATTAAAAATACATTATTACATAAATGGACAATTAGATCAAATACTTGTCACTGCAATAAATGTTAAAATAGCTCACAGAACTGTTCACTGACTCTGTAGAGCATAAGAACTTTCAGTTTCCTTTTCCTGTCCACGCAGTCCTGTTTTAAGAAGCAGGACTGTGCATTTTACATGTTCTGTGTAAATTTGATGATTTCAGTGGGTTTTGGAGACAAATAACTGGCAAATGTAGCTTCCCTAGAGTTCCCCCAATACCCAGCCCCCTTAACCTGCATTACCCTTGCTGCATCCACATGCTGCACTCTCAGGAAGGACTGTCAGCTCGTGACAATGTGTGAGGAAGTGGAAGGAGGTGTTGAGATACTCATTCATCATTGGAAACTGCCAGATGGCATGCTCTGAAGGGATTCTCATATGACATGTGCCTGCTCAGACTCGTACCTTTCAAATATCCATAAATCAGTGAAGCATGATTTTTATAAGCTATTCCTGGCCATATTTCCTAAGCTGTTGACATACTTTATGGAATTCCTGAAAGGCAATATTACAAAAATAAAATTATATTGTATTGCATTGCATTGTACGTTATATTATATTATATTATATTATTTGAAGTGCTGTATCTGACTGCAAAGTTAAAGCTCTTCAGACCATGATGAGTGTTATAAAAACACATTTAATAATTTCAAATATTGGACAGACCCTTTAAAAAGTAAGACTATCTAACGGCCTTGCTAAATAGTACTGATCCAACTTTAATGATCTACTAACATGTTACAATTCTTTCAAAATCCTGCACTCCTATTTTACAAATATATAAAGCACTGAGCAAAGAGTAGACATGTTTTTCTCATTGAGGAACAGATTTGAGTAAGAGAGAATAGTAGACGGAGAAATCCATCTAGAAAGCTGTCATAACGATGATGAAGTTTGCAGCTCTGTTGTCTCACTGGATGGCTGTCATACTTTCATTTTTTATTTTTACTGGGAAAATAAATTGGGTATCGCATATTATTTATTGTACATCTTTTCATTAGAAACCATTATTATAAATGCCACCTTTGAAAATCAGATATTCACTGATCTGACATCACAGAGCAATGAAAAACAAGTTGTATTTCACATGTCAGTTATAAACCATGCACTGGAGCTCGTGTGAATATCGACCCCCCACCCACTTCACTCATCTCCAGGGACCCAAGAGAGGTTCAGGAATGGTGGTTGATGGTCCACTGTATCACTCAGCGTCCTACACCTCTCTTAGGCATCCGCAAACCCTCAGGGAAGTAGCGACCGCTAGCACCACTAATCCCTGTCACCATAGTCAGGTGTGGATCCGTTCAGCTATACGTCTCACTGGAGGTTTCAGTCTGTTTTGACAGTATGTTGGTTAGAGTGGCTTGCCAGCAGATCCCTGGTGTTTCTGCTCTTGCACTGCGAGTGCCAAGCATTGTTTTAAAAAAAAAAAAATGTCGTTGTCCTCATACCACCATTATATGCAAATTCCAGCCTGCCGACCGTTGTATACCTCCCCAGGCTTTTTTTGCGAGATCTCAATAGTCCTGCGCACGAGCCCATCCAGTTTCCTGGTTGCACGTCCACGCAGGTGTAATCAGAGGACTGATAGAGTTCGGTTTTTAAGTTCTTATTATGCCATTCCAATTCTGAAAAGCCTCCCAGATCTTAGAATGCGAATTAGACTCTAGACCAGTGTCCTTTTTACAAGTGCTTTTTACCGCCTGGAACCAATCTATCCCAAGGGGTGGGGCAGCTTCTATCCATTTTTTACAAATTTCTCGCCTTGCAAGGAGAATCAAATAAAAGAGCAGGGCCTGCTTATCCCAGGTAAGGGGCGAACTCGGCATATCTTCTACTCCCAACATTATTAATGGTAAGCTTATTTTGATGCTGGCACATAGAACTTCATTTATGGCCTTTTCCACTGTGGACCAGTAATCCTCGAACAGAGGGCACTCATAAAACATATGTCTATTGTCAGCACTCAGCGCACCACATCTGTGGCATCTTGGGGGAACAGCTGTTACAAATTTTGCTAGTTTGTATGGCGACCAATAGAGCCTGTTGACCGTGAAAAAATGATTCCTTTTTAGATTCGATGGTTTAACTACTTTGTAGAGCAGCTTAAAGGAAAATTGCCACAACTTCTGTGGGTCCGACATCTGCATCGCTCCAACCCAGATCTCATAGGGTGCTCTGATTTTTTTCTCCTCAAAAGACAGCAATGTTTGATACCAGTCGCATACTTCCTTCATCATTGGGGTTTCATTCTGTAATTTTTTTCAAACTCCCAAGAGCCTTCTGTATCATTCCTAGTGGCCTCCCCCAGGACAGCAGCTGAAAATATTTAAACCTTGAGAGTGATCCCCTGTCTTTGCCCACAATATTTCCCATGGCACCACCTCTTTCATCACCATGAGATCCCCCCAGATCTCAATTCCGGCCCTCCTAAGTGGGATACTTAATTGGTCTTGTAGACATTCCGGCGTGCCTGGAGAGTCCCATATTGGCGCCCCCTCTGAATAGTATCCTAGTCCTAGTGTATTCCTAATTCTGACCCACAGAATCAGCGCTGCCTTTAACGTCTTTAATTTCACTTTAAAAAAAAAAAAAAATCTTTGCCCCGAATTTATACAAGAACCCTTTCGCGCCCCACTCTTTAACCATCTCCTCTAGCAACCCACCCCACACCCTGTGCCCCGGTGTACATAAAAGCATTCTACAATTCTGAAACTGGAAAGCCATACAGTATAGCCTTAAATCTGGCAATGCTAGCCCTCCATCAGCCAATTTACGCCGCAGTTTCTTCCAGGACATACGTGCTCCCCTATCCGCCCAAACAAAACTGCCCAATTTGCCCTGAATTTTATCTATCAGGCCTCTCGGGAAGGTAAGAGGTATGCAGTTAAAAAGAAAAGTAAGCTTCGGCAATAGCACCATCTTAATAAGATTAACCCTTCCATATAACGTTAATGGGAGATTCTTCCACCTAGTCAATGTTTTATCAATATCCTTAGCAACCCTCTCTAAATTATGTTGCGGTATATCCTGCAATGTGTTGACAATACTTATTCCCAAATACCTCAGCTCTCTCTGAACACTCCCCCTCCAGTCTGGGATATTCCAACACATAATCCCGGTTTTTTCCTTATTAACTAGGTAACCTGAAAAGGCCCCATATTCTTCAGCTAGTCGTTCTACTCTAGGGATTGTAGTAACAGGATCTGCTGTATAAACAATTAGATGCGATACAAAAGGGGATGATGGACGGAACGTTTGAGCCAATCAAACACTTACCCCCAGTCAACTGATCTGGGTTTAATCCATCATCATTCTTTAGCTCACTCCACCACCCCAGTTCAGACATGGCCATGTGCAAATCAGTCTGACCCTGTGCCTCATGGGAACAGTCCAGCCCGAACTGCCAAGCCATGTCTTCCCTGGACCGGAAACAAGCATCCTAGGACCGGTTTCTGGCATTTCAGCCATCATCAGCCAGGCTTGCTTGAATCCAGTGGCAAAGTGAGCAAGGGACCCACGTCTGGGCATACCCCCGCCAACTTAGGGCGACCAAAGCGATAGCAAAAGGGGATGATGGACGGAACGTTTGAGCCAATCAAACACTCACCCCCAGTCAACTGATCTGGGTTTAATCCATCATCATTCTTTAGCTCACTCCACCACCCCAGTTCAGACATGGCCATATGCAAATCAGTCTGACCCTGTGCCTCATGGGAACAGTCCAGCCCGAACTGCCAAGCCATGTCTTCCCTGGACCGGAAACAAGCATCCTAGGACCGGTTTCTGGCATTTCAGCCGTCATCAGCCAGGCTTGCTTGAATCCAGTGGCAAAGTGAGCAAGGGACCCACGTCTGGGCATACCCCCGCCAACTTAGGGCGACCAAAGCGATACAAAAGGGGATGATGGACGGAACGTTTGAGCCAATCAAACACTCACCCCCAGTCAACTGATCTGGGTTTAATCCATCATCATTCTTTAGCTCACTCCACCACCCCAGTTCAGACATGGCCATATGCAAATCAGTCTGACCCTGTGCCTCATGGGAACAGTCCAGCCCGAACTGCCAAGCCATGTCTTCCCTGGACCGGAAACAAGCATCCTAGGACCGGTTTCTGGCATTTCAGCCGTCATCAGCCAGGCTTGCTTGAATCCAGTGGCAAAGTGAGCAAGGGACCCACGTCTGGGCATACCCCGCCAACTTAGGGCGACCAAAGCGATACAAAAGGGGATGATGGACGGAACGCTTGAGCCAATCAAACACTCACCCCCAGTCAACTGATCTGGGTTTAATCCATCATCATTCTTTAGCTCACTCCACCACCCCAGTTCAGACATGGCCATATGCAAATCAGTCTGACCCTGTGCCTCATGGGAACAGTCCAGCCCGAACTGCCAAGCCATGTCTTCCCTGGACCGGAAACAAGCATCCTAGGACCGGTTTCTGGCATTTCAGCCGTCATCAGCCAGGCTTGCTTGAATCCAGTGGCAAAGTGAGCAAGGGACCCACGTCTGGGCATACCCCCGCCAACTTAGGGCGACCAAAGCGATACAAAAGGGGATGATGGACGGAACGCTTGAGCCAATCAAACACTCACCCCCAGTCAACTGATCTGGGTTTAATCCATCATCATTCTTTAGCTCACTCCACCACCCCAGTTCAGACATGGCCATATGCAAATCAGTCTGACCCTGTGCCTCATGGGAACAGTCCAGCCCGAACTGCCAAGCCATGTCTTCCCTGGACCGGAAACAAGCATCCTAGGACCGGTTTCTGGCATTTCAGCCGTCATCAGCCAGGCTTGCTTGAATCCAGTGGCAAAGTGAGCAAGGGACCCACGTCTGGGCATACCCTCCAACTTAGGGCGACCAAAGCGATACAAAAGGGGATGATGGACGGAACGTTTGAGCCAATCAAACACTCACCCCCAGTCAACTGATCTGGGTTTAATCCATCATCATTCTTTAGCTCACTCCACCACCCCAGTTCAGACATGGCCATATGCAAATCAGTCTGACCCTGTGCCTCATGGGAACAGTCCAGCCCGAACTGCCAAGCCATGTAATAAACAATTAGGTCGTCCGCATACAGAGCGATTTTCTTACCAAATGCTCCCACACGGAAAGCCTTGACCTGGTCATCTTGGCGGAGCGCCTGGGCGAATATATAAATTGAACAACAAGGGAGAGATGGGGCAGCCCAGTCTCGTCCCCCTAAAGATCATAAAACTCTTAGTGAGAGCTCCATTGAGGAAGATCCTAGCCGTAGAATGATGATATAGGGCTTTTAGTATAGTTAAAAAAGAGGGCCCGAACCCCATAGTCTCCAGTACTGCCCATAGGTACTCCCAGCAAACTCGGTCAAACGCCTTGGCGGCGTCCAATGTGACCACCGCCAAAGGCGCTGACCTCGCTGTAGATATATCAATACACCCTATTAATTGCTGGGTTAATTCGTGCATTTGCCTTCCGGGGATAAACCCCTTTTGATCTTCATGTATCAACTGAGATACAACTCTAGACAAACTCCCTGCTAAAATGCTGACAAAGATCTTATAATCTGCATTCAGCAGGGATATTGGCCGATATGATTCCGCCTTTACCGGGTCCTTAGCAGGTTTTAAGATCAGAACTATAGAGGCCTCCCTCCAAGATTCTGGGACCTGCGCCTCCCCCCTGTAAATCATATTAAACAGGTTTTCCCAAGCAGGTAATATTTCTTCTGCTACCATATTATATACCTCTGAAGGGACAGCATCAAGCCACGCCGCCTTTCCATTTTTAGATCTTTTAATAGCTCCTCTGATCTCTTCTTGTGTAATTGGGGCTTCCATCATTTCCTTCTCCTCCTCGTTTAATACCGGAAGGCCAAGCGAGCTAAGCCAGCTTTTTAACTTTGGGGGGTCCGGGAGGATATTTTCCTTATAAAGTTGTGAAAACAGTGCTACTATATGCTCCTGCATAGTTTTCCAGCTGTCCAGTTTTACCCCTGCATCAGTTCTTAACTCCTTTATAACATTCCTCGATCTTTCAACCCGGGCTTTCCAGGCTAGCAAGGCTCCTGCTTTCTCACCATACTCAAATTCCTTTATGTTCGCAGCTTGCCACCTTGCCTTACACTTTCGTTCCAACCTGATTTTGAATTCTAGTTGGACCTCTTCTAGCCTCCTTTCAGTCTTCTCCCTTTCCTCCCCCGCACTTATAGTATGGAGAACCTCCTCTAGAATCCCAACCTCCTTTTCCATATTCGCTAGTTCTGACTGGTCTTCCCGATTTTTTGCACAGGTAATGCTTTTTAGGACCCCCCTCATATATGCCTTGAAGGCATCCCATATGATCCCAGGGGAGGCAGTACCTTTGTTATTAACAAAATATTCTATTACTGCTTTCTTCACATCTACCTCTACCCCCTCTTCTAAAAGCAGGGCACGCTTTAGCGTCCATCTCTTAGGTGGCTGCGGGCCAAATGCTTGTAATGTTACTACAACAGCTGAGTGATCTGAAATGTGCGCTGGAAGGTGTTCGATCTTTTTAATATTCATTGCAAAACATCTGTCAATTAAAAAATAATCTAATCTAGAAAAGTGATGGTGCTTTTTACTGTGGTATGTGTACCCCCTCTTCCTCCCTTTCAAATATCTCCACACATCCAATAGATCCAGATCCCGTACCATACTTTTCAAGGCGTTCCTCATTCTTGGGACATATGCACTCTCCCTACTTGTTGAGCGATCCATTCCAGGATCCATCAGTACATTGAAATCCCCGCCTACAATTGCAGGAGCTGGAATTCCCGCCAACCTCAGTTCTAGATCTACAATATGCTGCGGATTATCCTCATTGGGCACGTAAAACCCTACACATACAAAATCCCTATCCGCCCACTTTAAACGAGCTGAAGCCCATCTGCCCGAACTGTCCGTACTTGCCTCCTTAAACTCTATCCCGCATCCACTCCTAACTAGGATTGCTACACCTTTACAACATTGTGGTTGGTCTGAAGCAATAAAATTTTGGACCCATCCACACCTACCAAACAGCTCCTTACTTTCATTTGCTACTAAGTGCATCTCCTGTAAAATTATAATTTGCGCTTGTCTATTTTTTAAATATTCCATCACTTTCCTCTGTCTGGGTTTAGACCTAAGACTATTCACATTCCATGTGAGAATATCGATACTCGAAATGTTAGCCATAATACTTCCCAAGTTGTTCTTTTCCTTGCTTCTTTGCTACCTTATTGCAATTCTCCTGCATAAGAGGTACTGAGGACTTTTTTTTGTTTTTTTTTCTCACTGCTCCCCACCTGTGCTCTCCCTCCACCATCCCACCCCACCCTCCTACACCAACCCCGGGGAACCCTTCCTATCCTTTTAGGCATAAAAATGCCTATGGGCATGCCATTTTGGGGAATTCCGAAATACATTCAAACTTTCATACTCTAGAGAGCGACCTATCCTGCAGCCCCATCATTCATTTAGCGGTATCTCCCTTGCTGATCCTATCGATTAGTGATTCTACATCCTACACTGTCCGAAAGTTATACATTTGGTTATTCCACATGATGCAGAGCATTGCAGGAAATTTTAACTGAACTTTTGCTCCCATCTTCCGGAGCTCCTCCATCTTACCGCCTAACTCCCACTGCCTCTGCTCTGTAGCCTTGCAGACATCCGATCTAATGAGCAGGGAGTATCCATTTACAGAATAAGGACCATTTTTCAATGCTCTACTAAGTATCTCTTCCTTGATGGTATAGGAGAGGAAGTTGACCAAGATCTTCCTAGGTTTAGCTCTCTGCACATTACGTCGGAACGGCTCTCTATGCGCCCTCTGGATTTCCTGCTCGAGATTTATCTCTTCCTTATCTTTCATGATCGTTTTCCTTAGGAGTTAGATAATGAAGGCCTTCATGTCTGACCCTTCCTCGGTTTCGGGAACATTCAGAAACCTTAAAATTATTTCTACGAGAGTGGTTTTCCACTCTCTCCAGGTCTTCTCTTAGGGCTTGATTTTGCCTTCCCAGTTTAGAAATCTCAGATATGTTCTTCTCAACGTCCTGCTTCACTGCACCTACTTCTTCTGTCTCCAACTTCTTAGTTCTCTGGGTTACTTCATCCAGCTTCTGTGCTAACTCGGAACATGAAGCTTGAATGCCCAGTTGGTTTGCCTCTGAAACCTCGAAACGCTGTCTTATATCACTCTTCAAATCCAGTAGTATACTTGCCAGCGAGATTCCTGCATCTTTGCTTGCTTCAGGCGTTCCCATAATCGTGCTATTTTGTCCGTCTCCGTTCACTTCATGGAGCAGATCTTCACGCTCTTCGGGTAGTGCCAGCACAGCAAACCTATTACTCAAAAGGACTGTTATACTGTCTCCCTGGGATGCCCCAGGCTCCTCTCTTAACGTGCGCAATTCCACTAAGCCATTGGTGCTATTTGGGCTCTTATCCGCGTTGGTAGTAGTGTCTGAAGCATTAGCCCTGCTCCCTGCCCTACTCCCAGGCGTTCCTGAGACGCAAATTAGGGTACGCTCTTCTGAGCTGGGGCTTGAACTCCCTGCACCGTTTACCTGCATGCTTGCGAGCACACGGAAAAAAGATTTAAGCGAGGGAGTAATTTTAACTCTAGGGGGTACAGCGCTGGATTTTTTTGTTCCTTTCCCCTCTTTAGGTTTCCCGACTGGAGACTTCCCTAGCCCCCTGCCTTGGGAGGTCCCCCCTTGTCGTCCCCGCTTTGCCTTGATAATAGTTTTGACTCCTTGTAATAGTTCTGGCAAAGTATCCGGTGATATGGGAAGTAAATTTGCCTTACCTCCGATGTTCCTGGTCCTCAACGTGTACCTGGAGGGAACCTCACCTTCCTTGTTGTTTCCTGTCTCCATATGCAAATGCAGCCCCCCACTCCTGCTCCTACTCGGCTCTCCACCCTCCAGCTGCTTCCTCTGTTTTGCCACTCTTCTCAGGCTCCCCTCCTCGCCTTCCTCCTCCTCGGCATACTGCAGGCAAGCTTGACTTGTTCTGACTCTGCCTCTGCCTCCAGCTCGAATCCCCGCCTGCCGAGCTCGCTGGAGATCTCCTGCAGCCTCGCTCCAGCGCGTCCCTGGATGTCTCCGCAGGCACCTCCGGTCTCCTCCACCTCCTAGCGGAAAAGTGCTACGTTCCGGGATCATCCCGGACTAACAGTAAGTAAAGGCTGTTTCCCTGCCTATTTACTCGGGTTTCAGCACAGATTTCAACTCGGACGGCTGCTCTCCCGCCCTCGCTTCCCCCGCAATGGCGCCCGCGGCTGCTAGCGTCTAGCTAGTAGCCGCCATGTTCCCCTATGAGGCAGAGAGAGAGTGCCAAGCATTGTTACATCTAAGGAGGGTGAAGGCTGGTTCAGAGGGTGTTAGTGTAGGCTAGCAGGATACCAGATATTATATTATTACATACTGGGGTGGTGCAGGGAGCATATGGCAGAAACACTAAGGGGCTTATTTATGGGCCCTTGCGTCACTTTTACGCCGCCGGTGCATCATTTTTTGCGACGCACCAGCGGTGTAAAAAATGCCCCATGTTGCGCCATATTTACAAAGTGACGCATCTAGGCAGATGCGTCACTTTGTAAACCCCTGTGCCACATTATGCCTGCGCCAGGTATAATGTATGCAAAGGGGGACATTGTGACGCAAGAAAGGGTTGTAGAAGTGACGCAGTGAAATCTATGAGATTTCACTGCGCCACTTCTAGGACGCAAATGCGTCAATATCTTACGCCTGCCTCATGCGGACACATTTAACATGGAACTTGCCCATGTGTAATGACCCATTGCTGGAGTTGCGTTCCCAGTTTCACGAAAGGTCCAGGGATCCTGATCCCGGATGGTATTGCCCAAATATGGTTTAAATGGGTGGAGGAGATTAACTCAAGGCACTGGACCTTTCTAGCCTAGTTTAAGTAGCAATACGGAATGTTTTGAGCATATACTCCTCCTTAATTAGCTTGTCTTTAGATAATCAAGAAAAATCCCATGTGAATTTCTTTTTGGGAAAAGCAATTTTTGAATTCTTTTATATTGTTTCCTTGATCAAACATATTAGTTACATCCTTATTTTTCCAGAGTATTATTTGGGTTACATTGTTGATACTGCAACAGCCGACACGTGTTTTGCCCTAAGTGGTCAGTAAGACCAGGGCTTTCTCAAGTCTGCAAGAGATGTAATTTGGCAATATGAGTCAATGTAATTTGAGGAGCCAGATATAGAACACCACCGAGCGCACAGTGGAAAACGTTCAGAAGTGAAGACGATAAGGACATTTAAATAATTTAAAAGTGCAAATTCTAAAATTTCTAAAAGTATCCGAGAGCAAGTGACCAGGATGAGTGTGAACGAGGACTGTGCAAAGAGACGATGTGAGAAGAAAAGTTTTGTAAGAGAGAAGATGAAAATTCGATTAAAGAAATTAAAGACACGTTTTTCAGTGCTGGCAGGAGATTATAAAGTTTAACAAATTTGAAATTTAACAGTTTATGCATGCAGGCATGCCAATATTAGGTGCATATATAGTACTGTTCTGGTGATCATGCAAAATTATTTTTAAAGTATGTTGCTAATCAGCGTTAGATATATGAGGTATATGAGAGGACAATAGCATATTGGGGTTGTGCTGTATCATCAGTATGTGTAAGAGAGCTTTATAGGTGAATTAGAGGTTCAGCATTTCATTATTGCACATTTTAGTTATACCTTCTTAGTACATCGGTAAATCAGGGCAATTTCCTTTATGCATATTAAGTAATGTGTCAATCTTCAAGCAAACATGATAATGTAGATACCTGAGAAGAGAAGAAGCAAGGAAAGAAGGGGGTAAGGAACAGAAAACAGGGAGAACAACCATTCAGTTTTTGTATACCGAACCGAGGAGAGCAAGTACCAGTAAAAATAATGAACAACCAATCAATTTAAATTTTGTTTGTTTATCGGGCACAAAGGACAGATAAGCATGTGAGTTCTTGCATTATTATGCAGTTATCTATTTGAAACACACATGACCAGGAGGGAAGGGTACAGTGATCCTTGATGAGTTAGCACTTATTGAAGGCAAGGCCTGACTATCGAAAGCTATTCTAGGTAGCTGGCAACATTTAAGCCAGTATTGGAGACAAGGAATACTTCGAGTATCCTCTAGAGAGTCGTATGTTCGGCTCAGAGTTACGAGCACAGAACTGAGGATGGGCTCGGGGTTAGAACAATATGAAAAGAAATAATGTGCCGAACCGAATGGCAAAAGGCGCGGACATCGATTTACTTCTATTTAGTTGAGAAACGGCAGTCCTGGGTCAATCCCTTATTCTAAACGTCGTAAAGATCTAACGGCGTTACACTTGGGGGCCATCTTTTAATAGGTAAAGAACTGGGCTCGATTAAGTGAGTTTTACCTAGGAACTACGTCGCCATAGTGGAATATGGGTTAATACATTGAAATATGTGGAGCTCGTAATTGTTATTGTAACGTGTTTCGATCGAGCATATGTATTTAACTGAGTATATCCTTGACTGATAAGTCTATAACACGTATTTCGTATTTGCTGCCCCCGCAGTTAAATATGTTGGCAATGCATTATAAGCTCTGTGATCGTTCGAGACGTATTTGAGCAAGCTTGGGCACATGATTGGGCAAATATTTTTTGTCAGGGTCCTAGACGAGCCAGGAACCTTTATCTAAGATCTTTGGTGCTCGGGGTAGACATAAATAGCCAGTGTCGATCAGTAAGTTTGTACATTGGGCTGGCAACTTCATAAAAATCAACGCAATTTAGGCACCATCTTGGTGGTACTAAATGGCGAGTGAAAGTCATCTCAGATTATCATTTGAAAAGGGAAAGTAGAGTGTGGTGACTGTCTTATGTGCACTGAAACTATGTATTATCGGAATGACAATGAGCCAAAAATAAAGCAATAATAGTCCATGTAATAAGAAGATATTTAACCATGGAAGAAAAGCAGAGAGGCTTGTAAGAGGAAACTCCTAGATTATGAAGGTGTTATCCAGGAGAGAGCAGAAAATACAGTGAAAATTAAGATAGGTCTTTGCCATGAGAAGGAAAATACTATAAAAATTACAATGGAAGTAAGAACAAGATAGTTGGTAAGAACATGAAATGCAAATGTCATGGACCTCTATCATATGCAATCAGATTTACATATTCAAATGCTGTTCCACCGTAGTATATTGTTATCACAGTTTATAGTAGTGAGGCAGTCTGCAGATGAAATGTCTAGATGGCTCACAGGTTCTCATACGGTTGCAGAAAATTATCTTAGAGCCAATAATGCCACTCATTATCTTTGTTCAGACCGTTCACCACAGTTTCAAAACGGATATTTAGGGCACTTTCCTGTTGGCGTAATCTGAGCTCAAGATTGCCTCCTGTAATAAAGCTGGTACACTGGATGGAGTTCAACAGGTGTAGATTTATTTAAAGTATTTTACATAATAACGTCCTATCCACACAGCGCCAGCAGCAACTGACCTGTGGGAATTCTCAGGACACTTGAACACAGTGGAAGCTCTAGAACAGAACATAATGACACGCAGGTCATTACACACCTTCCCCCTTCACACTAGAAGAGCAAAGAAAAGGATGAGAAAGAAGAGAAGAGTTGAGAAAGAAAGAAAACAAGAAAACAAGAAACAAAATAACATCAACGAAGAACATAATCATGCAGTTTCACCGGAATCTTTCCAGTGCGAGAACTCCTTCGCAAATCAGGTAATATTTTGGAACGATCAATCAATACAGGGTGAATTTTGCTAAGCATGGGAGCGATTCTGTTCAAGTTCCAGATATGACCATCTTCCAACTTAACAGCATTCTGGAAAAGTTTTTTTACCACATAAGGAGAAGAGAATTTAGAGACTCCAGCACACCTCTGTGGAAGACGTACACGCACCCTGTCTCCTACTTTCACACAAGTGCGAGAGACGGCGTGTCTTGCGTCAAAATACTCTTTCCTTTTTGCAATCTTTAAATTTTGCCCTGCTCGCCAGCAGGCTACATCAGGACCCACGTCAGAGGGAACTATGCCACGACCTGGAGTAGGACACACATCCAAATCAACACTCCCACTTTTGTCTCTCATCCATGCTTGGAACATCAGGGTATTGAGCTTCCGCCCACGAAAGAGTTCAAAGGGAACTTCATTCGTGGTAGAATGAGGGGTGAGACGGTAGATGGTTACTCGTTCCACCACCTCAGACTTCCAGTCTTTATTTTGAGCTTTGGCTAGTTGGATGGATTCTTTTAACACTCGGTTAAACCTTTCCACCATCCCATTAGTCTCGGGATGATAGAGAGCGCACCGCTTATGTTTTACCCCCTTTTTAGACAAAAACTCCTCCATATCTCTCGAGACCAGTTGAACGCCATTGTCGGTAAGAAGACAGTCAGGGAATCCCTCTCGGGAGAAGATTTCATCAAGAAATTTAGTGACGTCCCTAGTTTCAATGCTGTGAGTGATCTTAATCTCCGACCACCTGGAGAACATGTCCATTAAAACTAGAACGTATGACTGACCGGAGCTACTAGAAATGGGACCCAAAAGATCCAATTCTACATCTTTCCAACAACGAACAGGGGCCTCACGCACAACCATAGGTTGTACTCTAGTTTTATAGACCTTGTCAGAGGCATTACACTCAGAGAAATCTCTCACCATTCGCTCAACTAGAAGATCAATTCCTGGCCACCAAAAGTGTAAACGAATCCTTTGATGCCCTGGTGCCCTTGATGCGCTTGTTGCACAATTTTAAGTCTAATAGAGAGGGGTGGAACCAGCTTGGTACCTCTCCAAAGCAACCCAGAAGAGACAGACAGCTCATGACGCACATTCCAAAACTTCCGTGTCTCCTCACTCAAGCTTCTAATGCCACTTCCCCAACCATTAATCACTAACTTACAGACCTCGAGAATAACTGGATCACTTTCAATGGCAGACTTCCATTCTCCCTCACTCAAGACTCCACCAGTGACCTCACACACTTTATAATCATCGTCCTCCCACGAGTCCCCAGAGACGTCAAGGGTGTGAATGAGATCACTCCTGACAAGGCGGGAAAGACAATCGGAGACCTTGTTCTGAGCACCAGGAATATGATGTACAACAAAGTCATAGTCTTGAAGTGCAACAATCCACCTGGAGATTCTTGAAGATACAGCATCAAGACTCTTTTTAGTGAATAAGTCCTTCAAAGGTTTGTGAACAGAGTGTACTGTGAATGAACTACCCCATAGAAAGTTTCTTAATCGCCCAAAAGATACAAAGAGTTTCTTTTTCTATGACAGAGTATTGTATTTCAGGGCCCACCAATGCTCGTGACAAAAACATAACAGTTATTTCCTGACAATCCTTCACCTGTTTAAGAACAGCCCCGAGACCCTTGGAGCTAGCATCAGTGATGAGGATTGAAATAGCAGAAGTGTCAAAACTCTTTAGAGAGGGAGCCTCACCCAAAGCCCCCTTTATGTCATCGAATTCTGCTTGACATTGTGGTGACCACATGAACCTCACACCCTTCTTGAGAAGAGCCCTGAGAGTGAAAGTGCGAGAAGCAAATTGTGGAACAAACTTGTTGTAATATTCGGCCATGCCGAGAAAGGTGACTAACTCATCCCTGGATTGGGGCACAGGAAGGTTCTCAATAGTCGACACTAAGTGATCTCTAGGTTTGACACCCTCTTTAGATAATTTGTGCCCCAAGTAGTCAATTTCCGTGAGGTTAAATTTACATTTGTTCTCGCGTAGAGTCAAACCGCGAAACTTGAAGCGCTTCAGAACAGCACTGAGTCTCTCATCATGTAACTCTTGTGAAGAACCATATACCAATACATCATCCTGGTAAATGTTAACGCCAGGTAGCCCTTGTAAAACATCTTCCATAGCTCTCTGGAATACGGAGGCTGCAGAATTAAGTCCGAAAGGAAGTCTTGTAAATTTGAAAGTGCCAAAAGGTGTTATAAATGCAGTGAGGTTCATCGAGTCTGGGTCAATTTTAATCTGATGATACGCGGCTCTGAGATCAATGTGGAGAAGACCTCAGCTCCACCTAATTGTGTCAGCATTTCCGCAATATTTGGGAGAGGATACTTGTCAGCTACAACAGAACGATTGAGTGCGCGATCTGGGGGTCATGTTAATTCCTGGTGGAGATCCTTGTATTGTCTTGAAGGAAGATCTGTGTTCATCACCCCTTGAGCCTCTTAGTACATCTGAACCATCCAAGGTTGTTCAAGTCGATGATCTACGGAGTGAATTCGAACAAGTTTTCAGCGAAAAACTAGGGTGTTTGTCTGGATATATGCATAAGATTTCTTTGAAACCTGATGCTATCCCGGTTACTTGCAAGGTGCGTAGTGTACCACTAGCCATGAGGGAGTCTATGGAGAAGGAACTGCAGAAGTTACTAAAAGAAGGAATTATCGTCAGAACTGAGGCGAGTGAGTGGTTGGCTCCCGTTGTACTTGCACGTAAATCTTGTAGACAGAGTAAGAGATAGTTCACAGTACCATCGTCTTGAATGAAGATGAAAGAAGCAATCTTACGACAAAGTGAGGAACTCCAAGTGTGTTAGGACGTCTTCTTTGAGTAGATAAAGATCAGCAAACACGCAGCTGAGGGTTCGGCTCAGGATCGTCGCCAGTGTAATAAAGCTGGTACACTGGATGGAGTTCAACAGGTGTAGATTTATTTTAAGTATTTTAAGTAACTAACATAATAACGTCCTATCCACACAGCGCCAGCAGCAACTGACCTGTGGGAATTCTCAGGACACTTGAACACAGTGGAAGCTCTAGAACAGAACATAATGACACACAGGTCATTAAACCTCCTCTTGGATGTTGCGTCAGCTTTTTAAGGGCACAAAAAGTAAATGTGCGATGATGTGGATAACTAGCCTCAAAATGTTCGACTAATGGCTGGCGTGCGTCTGTTTTATGGATATTCCGATAGACTTTTGTGACACACTCCAGCAATGGGTCATTTTTGCGCATACAGATAACATCAGAAATACTGACGTATCTGTGACTCCTTGTGACATGATGCGTCATACTGTAAATATGACGCATCATTGGTGTCGCAAGGAGGGCGCAATAAAAAGTGACTCATCGCTGTTTTCTCGCAGCGATGCGTCATTTTTCATAAACGAGGGCCATTTTGTTAATATTTTCTTTGAAGAGGGAAAGCTATTGCTGTTGACAGGATGGCACATGTTTTATATTTCTGCTTTAATGGAGAGTACACAATATAAAATTGTGTATTAGCTATCAATAACGTGGAACATTTCATTTCAGGGTTCCAATAGACATAGACCAAATACACCAGGAGTAGGGATTTTTGATGTGGTGATGTCGATTAATTATTCATCATGAGTGGTATGTGGGAAGTGTTCATTAGCTCTGTGAGCAGACTGATGCCATAGGATGGGGAGTCCTATTGTAGAAATATTAGAATGTGTGTCAGTGGCTGCTCAACTGCAATAACTTACTGCAGTTGAGTTGTGACGCCACAGTGCCTGCTGGCAGAGGCAGCAAACTGGGACCGACAGGTCACAGAGCAGAAGGGCATATGCTGTTTATAGAAAACCAGAACTAGCTTTTCAACTCTTGTGATCTATTTCCCTGCAATGAATGCTCATTAGCATAAAGAAGGCATTTATGGTAGCATATTTATTTTTTCAAAGTCATACTCTTACATTAAAAGAGCAATTAAGCAATGATTGAACTTTTCTGAAGGAAGGGCACTGCTGTGACCATGTATGATAAAGAATAAAATACCATTTGCTGTAAGCTAAAAGTATATTATAAGTCACTGCATAGTTCTGTGACTTTATAAAAGAACTTGGCCGTCAGCCAGGTTCCTCCATATGGTCACATAACTTCTCAGCAGCTTGCAATGTCCTTATAGTGTATGTCAGAGGGTACTTTATCCCATATATATTTCACATACGTGGTTTGTATTCTCACATATTGCACTTGTCCTTCAGTGATGCCCTGTAGTAGATATAGCTCAATTTAATCACAATTCAGTTATTTTAAAGTTTAAGTTGCTTGCATTTCAACTACCCTAGCCTCCAAGTGTTTCCTCAGTCCACAGATTAGGGAATATATTTTTATTTTTTGCCATTTTCAGAAAAAAACGGGACTACCATTCAGGGGTGGGCGCTGACGAAATATAACTGCTGCGAAATACCGAATGAAGCATGGTGTGTCCCTTTAGTGCAGACAACCAACAGATTTTTCTACTGCTCATAAGCAGTCACAATTAAAAATGACCTTGGTTTGTGCGAATTGTGACATGTTGTATAAAGTCCTTCTTTAATGCAGTATGGTAGAAACAGTTCAAGTTAGTCAAACCTCAACTATTTTCCAGTTTAATTTACTTAAAGTTTAATTATTTTAGCAGTCGAGTACTTACTCAGTAAGTAATGAAAATCTCCTGACAAGACATGATCTTTTATGATTCATCACAAGAGAGGATTCCTTCCATTCATTGGTGCTTAACTGCAATGTACCTATTAATGCTATGAAATGTCAAATGAAGCATCCTGCATCCCACAGCCCAGACGCCCAATGTAACAAGGCACAACTGTGAAATGATAATAAGCAGTAGGGAAGCCAATCAGCTGTCTTGGGTACCGGCTTTTTACAGGATGTGCATCGCTTGTACTGTCAGTCTGTCTCTTCTCTTTCACCCTTCCAAATGTCACTATAAATTCATTCCCATATCCCTATTGATGCCGGCTGGAGACAATTCAGAGAATTATACCATACACAACTGAAGCATATTACTCATCAGGTTGAAGGAGCAGCTAGGAGGCAATAGCTCAACAAGGTTGCTGAATTAAAAAATCTGTCACTAATAAAATTATTACCTGTAATACAAAGTAATTTTTCAAATCAAGATGTTTATATAAATTCTTAAAGATTTGAAAACATACTGATTGAGCTGTTTATTTCAATACCTTTCCAAATCCAAAAATGATCAACCACTGCTTAAAATGAACTAGAAAGAAGTTTGTTCATTTTAGGCACTAAATTAAATTTAGACAATCCAAATGTACCTTTTTTTAAACACTTGTACTAAAGCTTCCTTGGCATCCTGGCTGTTTGGGATTTTTACAAACCAGAGAGCTAGATGATTTTTGTCAATGTCAGTGATGGAATAAAACGTTTCTCATACAAATGGAAGAACACCTAAAATAGATACAAACTGTTTGCCCTGATTTTATATCAATGGCCTAGAAACATGCCTATTTCAGGCACAGGGCAAAATGCAACATTCGGATGACTCATTCGGATGACTCTTCTAGAGCATTCGTGAAAATGGATCCTGTTAAGATGAATTTGGAACTGTTGTAGAGAGGAGGACATAGTTTTTACCGTCAGTCTGAGGTCAAAGAAATAATACCTCAATGCACTGTGGGGCAACCCATTTTATCGGGATGTGCCTTAAATTATTTAATGCAATGATGTGCTTATGCCCAGAGCTAAAGAAAGTTAACATATTGGAATCTGAGTAGCTGAAGGCAGAGAATACATTTTATGAAAGTTCTCACGCTGTTCTGACAGCCGTGATATCCGTCCTTCCACCCACAGGTTAATATGCAGTGGCCACACCCTTTCACTCTACATTCAAAGTCTCCTGCCTGGCACCTCTCTTTCATTGGCTACAGTATGGGAACTGCAACCTACAGTAAAACAAAGAGTCACAAAGGAGTACAAAATCTAGGCCCTTATGTATCTTTGCATTTCCCCATAGACGCAGAAAGAGTAAAAACTTTTGATACAACAGTCAACTAGTCTTCTCAATCATTTCTGGGAGGTTTAGCATCGCAGATAGACTCTAATAGCGTCCAACTCTGCAAGTGCAAGAATAACATCTGGTGTTGAATCTCATAAGAGCTAATACCTTCAGGTTCTGTTCAGAGTATCGTATTGTTACTGTCTTTTTCCTATTGTGGGTCTGTTTATTTGATAAGCTCTATCATTGATTGCACATTGTTTTGTATGTGATTACTGCATCTCCCTAGATCTCAGTTCCAAACACACAGTCAGCGCTTGGAGTAAGGCTTGTCTTACTCTTGGCGAGCCATGACCAGTAAACGAGTAGTTGGTTATTGCGGTCAAAGTAGCAGAGGTCCTGAGATACCACTCTGAAACAACACCCACCTCTGACACTGCACGGTAACCTCTATTTGTAACCAATCCCGAAGAAGAGGCCTTCAAGCCACTTCTGCTGGTCACCCTGTGAAAACTTCCATTACAGACTAATAGATTATGGGCCTTATTTATGAAGGCCTGTGCCATTTTTGCACCGCTGTTGCGTCACTTTAAGTAATGGCGTAAATAATGCACCATGTTGCGCCATATTTACAAAGTGACGCATCTAGGCAGATGCGTCACTTCGTAAACCCCTGTGCTACATTATACTTGCGTCAGGTATAATGTATGCAGGGTGGGCGTTCCCCCGCAAGAAAAGGTTGTAGGAGTGGCGCAGTGAAATCTATGAGATTTCGCTGCGCCACTTCTAGGATGCTAATGCGTCAAACCTTACGGCTGCCTCATGGCAGGCGTAAGGGTGACGCTGGCCCTTTCACATGGGGCTTGCCCCATGTGAAAGAAACATTACTGGAGTTGCATCACGCTTCCGACACAACTCCAGCAATGCGCCACTTTTGCGCCGACAGATACGTCAGTAATACTGACGTATCAGTCATTCCTTGAGACATGATGCGTCATACAGTAAATATGACGCATCATTTGTGTCGCAAGGAGGGCGCACTGAGAAGTGTCGCATCGCTGCTTCCATGCAGCGATGCAACACTTCTCATAAATGAGGCCCTATATGCTTAGACGTGCAGGCAGAGGCTTGAGCGGCAATATCATAAAACAAACAAATGAGTAAGTGCATTAATTTGACAATAGAGAAAAAAGGCATTTAACAATCTCAATTATTTTGGATTGACATCTTATTTACACTTTTTTGACTAGAGAAGCCTGTGGGATAAGAAAGTTCATGGTTACTTTTTAGTTTTGAAAACAACTTTCATGGATAAGCCATAGAGGGAGCAGATGGAAGGAATCCTGGAGTGGATCATTGCTCCACAGAAAGGCCACTCCTGAGACTCTGGCCACCACAGAGAGGAAGGATCATACAATTATTCAATATGAGCAAATGCCAATATTTGTGTACAAGTCATGGAGAAGGGGACATTAAATCCTTTTGATGCAGTAGAATGGTAGATGCGCCGTGCAGGATCACAAAGTAGCTTAAGGTTTTAGTATATTTTTCTTGAAATCATGGTTTATCAGGACACTTCATCACTTTGCGGGGCTGTTTTCTGATATTGCATTTATGTCTGAGTGTGTTCACTTTACTGTTTGAGTGCTCCCTTTGCTATGCACCCATTGAAAATCCTTGTCATTAACACAGCTTGCTCAAGGTACTTTAACATAAATCACGTTAAAAACCTTGGTGTAAATAATTTATTGGAACACCACTCCACCTCAATGATAGGTAAACACAAAAAATAAAAAATAAACTAATGTATTTTATTGTCAAGTAAAAAGAATCCATTTACCATAACAATATACACAATGGACTGCACCCTCCTTCAACATGAAAAAACACGAGAATCCAAATTAAAAATAAATCATGTGAAGTTGTTTTCTCTAGATATTTTGTATAATATTGCACACTGTCAATCCAGTTGGAAAAAAACGAAATGCAGCATTTAAACAGAATGCATGCACAGCAGAAATATGTGATGAGTGACACTCCATGACTGCAAAATGAGTTGTAAATGTGCCGTGGCAAACTGTAAAATATTTTCCTGAAATTTCAAAATAAAAAGTGAGTTCCTACGTGCAGAGATCTTGATGGAGAGCAATCAAAACTCCAGAACACATGTACAATCTGACCCCCTTCCATTACAGAGGTCACAGAGTGTGCTGAATACGTTTGCAGCATTGATCCTGCAGAAGGCCTGCCGTGTACATCTATTATGTGAACTGAAATGTGAAACAGTGTTCTTGACCTTTGCTACCTCCAATAATAATTGGCTACGAAAACTGGCAATCCGCATGCGAGTGTAAAAAAGAAACCAAAGAGCTAATTAGCAACATTCCCCGTACTCATTTAGTGCTGCTTCTTGGCAAGTCACATTTTTTCAAACGCTGACTCATATTACAAAAAAAGTCCCATTATGGAAGCAACGCTGCTGTAATGTGCCAACTGTTCTGCCCGCCCTTCGGTTCCTAGTGCTGTACTGCCCTACATCTCACTCACGCGGCACTCCCCAGAGAGCCGGCGCACAGATTGGCTGGCTCCTCCGGGCTCCCATGATCAAATGTTTCAAGCAGCTGATTCCGTACCAGCAGCTCTGGGATCTGGGGCCTCCAAGCCCATATGCTATATTTGGATTTCTTTTAATACACACTGCCGTGATGCACTGATATCATCTAATTAGTGATCTCAATCTATTATGTTTGAAAGGTTTGGCGTTGCTGAGGGAGTGAGTGAGAGAAAGTACACATTGTCTATCTGCTACAGTCACGCTAGAGTTGAGCATCTGTGGCGTGCGGAAGGAAAGAGTACACATGATACTGATTGCTTGGCTTATAGTGGTGTTTTATACCTTACTAAAAAACTTGAGATGCACTAACACAGCTAGGAATGAATATTTCACCAGACTTGCAAGCTTCTTTGCCTCATTGTTTAGCAAGTGGAAAGTTCAGTAAAACGGACACACTCGTACAGTTCCTCCAGCTGGCAGCCCGAGGTGGAACCAGGGCCGGCGCTAGGCATGGGCAGTGTGGGCAGCTGCCCAGGGCCTCGTGCTCAGCTGAAAGACAGGGGGCCCGCTTCACTGTAAAATGCCACACTTTCACAGATTGCCCACCTGCTCCTCCAGGGCCCCCTCCCCACATAATCACAATACACATGCGAGACGTCTCGAGTCGACCTTGCTGGTCAGGGCGTGTTGGCATTCCTGGGGGTGCAGGGGTGGGGGGAAGGGACAAACAGAGTGGGGAAGGCACAGCAGCCGGGCCAGCAAATATGGCTCACAGTGTCAGGGGCTGGGCAGCACCTCTGTTAAGTACCGGCCATTCCCTTTCTGCATTTTGTTGCTAAGTGACAAAAGGCCCCTTTGTTTCCAGGACCAGCCGGACACAGGTAAGGCGAGGTGGTTGAGGGGAGGAGGGAGTACCCAGATCAACTGGCTTTTGTTAACTTTTGCATCATCCATTTTTTTTATGGGAATGTGTATTTAAAATGTATGTAGAACTGCTGGTGCTAGGGCAGCGTTTTATGAAATGCCTCGTTAGTGCTTCGAAGGCCCAGGGGAGGGGGGCCCCTTTCCCTGGGCCTCTAAGCACTATAGCAAGCTGCAAGGTCCAGGTGTGGGGGCCCCCTTCCCTGGGCCTTGTAGCCAGTACTCCCTCTTCCCTTTCCTTTCCTTTATTTGTTCCCCTGTGAAATGAATCCAAAAAATAAAAACACTTTTGCTGGAAAGGTCGTCTTTTTCTGACATTTTTCACTTCCAAAGTGCAGCCTTGGGATGGAGAGAAATAAAAGGTTCAAAATTTAAAAAATAACTAAAGCAAGACAGAGTGGGTCGAAAAGGGGCCAGATTGATTTTATTCACACCCAAAACACATTAGTGCCACTTTACAGAGTTTGCCAGTGAAGCGCTACTTTTGTTTTCTTGTCTTTCTCTGAACAGCATTGTTTTCCCCGGGTGGGGAAGTGCACCATTCCTGGATGTACTGCAATACCTGCTTGATGGGCGGATTGGAAAACAAAATGCATACCGCGGCTCTGTATTCACAAATGTGGTCTTTTTAAACCATATTGCTTACGTTTTGTAAGGATATAAGCAATGGACATTGAAACTGGTCCCTTCCGGCCCTGTAGTCATGGCCTTAACTTTTCATGCAAAAGCACTCATTGATTTCTGAATAATAAGTGCAAAAGCGTTAAGGTAACCATGTTGTTCCTGCTTACATTTCACATGCTTTTACTTAATTTTACATTCCTTATGAGTGTTTGCTTTTTCCAGGATGTTGTCACTTTTTTTTTAGGCAGCATATTGCTCTTGTCTAGTGCCTAATTTGAGTTGTCACCTCCAGGTGTTTATAGCGGGGCGCAATTGGGTTGTAGTTGAAGGCAGTGCGAGTTTCTCTCAGTGGGGCAGTATGGTGTTCAGTGGGGGAGAGGATGTGGCACTATGGTCAGAGCTGCCGAATTTGGAACTGGGGAACCAGGTTCAGCCTTCATGACCAGTCCACTAGACCACTCTCCTGAGAGAGCACATTTCCATGCTAGACCTTAGAAGGCCCCGAAAGACCTTAGAAGAATGGTGTCTGCGCACCAGCAGGTGGACCATAGCGGTGGCAAGTGTGGGTTAACCTTGAAGGCCTGTCCACTACAACCCCTATTGAAGCTCACCTCGAGTCTTTTGGGCAGGCCTACGAAGCAGCACACCCTAGAGCAACAGTGACACTGTCATTGAGGTCACAGGACCCTTGAGCAGGAAGGCTCTAGGGCGGTGCGACCGATGAGATCACTCTGAGCGCCGACTTCGGGTGGGCGTCATGTTTGCGAGTATATTATGTTTCTAAAAGCACTTGCTGCCTCCTTCCTGGCCTCCAGCAATTTTCGGCAACAATAAAAATGTCATGATAACGCCGGTGATTAATGTTCTTCCTAGAGAGAGATGGAGTTTTGTCAAGTAGAAGTTTTGACTTGTGGAAAGGTAGCGCAGAGGGTTAATGTGCCTGCTGCAAAGAACATGTACCATGCAGATCACTAAGTCCACATAATGTAAATAGGCCAGTGGGTTACTGCTTTTGTCAGAGAGATCCTATTGTTACTTGCATTTTATAAGGCAAAATCCTAATATAGAACAATGAGCTATTAACTGTCATCTAAGAGCTGCATGCAAACTGCATCTAACTTGCTTTCTTGCCCAGACTTGTTTTTATCCTCCTGTGCCTAACTTGCTTTCTTGCCCAGACTTGTTTTTATCCTCCTGTGCCTAACTTGCTTTCTTGCCCAGACTTGTTTTTATTCCCCTGTTCCTGTAATTGTTTTCTTGCCTAAACTTGTTTTTCCTTCCTGTGCCCAGTTCTCCCGCGGCCCCCGCCCGTTTTTCCCGCCGCTGCGTCCCTGCGGCCCCGCCCCCCTTCATTCCCATTCGCCGCCACTCTCCCGCCTCCCAGCTGCTCCTCCCTCCCACATCCCCTCATATGGAGGCCGCGCAGCGGGCGCGCCGCTGGCGCGCCGAAGGCATCCGTGCCTGGACCGCGCCCAGCGCCAGGACCCCTGGACCCCGCGAACGCCACGACGCCCGGCACCGCTACGATGCCAGATCCCTCCACGCACTCAACACCGGACGATCACACACCTGCTTCCTGGCCGCCCCGAAGCGCACCCACGGAGCTTTCACCTGCCGGAACTGCAGCTTCACAAGCATCCGCCCCACCATGCCGCCGACCAGGAAAGAACCCAACCACCTCAGATGCATCCTTCTCAACACCCGCTCCGCCCGCAAACACGCCGTTGAACTCTGGGACCTACTCGACTCGACCTCCCCAGACGTCGCCTTCCTGACGGAGACCTGGCTGAATCCCGCCTCGGCACCTGACATAGCCATAGCCGTCCCGGAAGGCTACAAGATCACCCGCAGGGACCGCACCAATGGAGCAGGAGGAGGAATCGCCATCGTCCACAAGAACACAACACCGACGACACCCTCAGCACTGCCGAACACCTGCACTTCCAGATCCACACCGATCCCAACACCACCCTCAGAGGAACCCTCGTCTACAGACCCCCGGACCCTGACCACAGTTCAGCGACTCCATCGCCGACTTCGTCAGCACACACGCCCTCGCCTCCACGGACTACATCCTCCTCGGGGACCTGAACTTCCACCTCGAGAACAACAACGACACCAACTCCACCACCCTGATCGACAACCTAGCCAACCTCGGACTCAGACAACTTGTCACAACACCCACCCACTCCGCCGGTCACACGCTTGATCCCATCTTCTCCGCAAGCCCCCACGTCTCCTTCAACCACACCACCGAACTCCACTGGACAGACCATCGCTGCATCCACTTCACCTTCAAGAAACCCACCACGCACCACCGCACCCAACAGATGCCCCGCCGCTGCTGGAGCAAAGTCACCGAAGACCAACTAACCACCACCCTCGCCCAGAGCCCACCCGCCGACCCCACTGACCCCGACACCGCCGCCCGCAACCTCAGACAGTGGATCAACGACTGCGCCAACACCCTCGCCCCGATCAAGAAACCCTCCAACAGTCACACCAACAAGAAAGCCAGCTGGTTCACTGAAGACCTCCGGGCCTCCAAGCAAACCTGCCGAAAGCTGGAGAAGATCTGGCTCCGTGAACAAACACCGGACAGCCACGCAGCCCACAAGAATGCCACCCGCAGACACCATCACCTCATCAGACCCGCCAAAAGGGCCTCCTTCAAAGACCGCCTAGAAAACAACGCGCACAACAGCAAAGAGCTCTTCAACATCGTGAAGGAACTCTCCAACCCCAGCTCCAACACCAACGACGTCCCACCCTCGCAAGACCTGTGCGACTCGCTGGCCACCTTCTTCCACCGCAAGATCGCAGACATCCACGACAGCTTCAACGCCACGACCGCCCCGACAACCACTGAGACCTCCGCCCCCACGACCACCATCCGCACCAACCGCCTGCTCTCCTGGACCGACATCAACGACGACGACACCATCAAGATCATGAACACCATCCACTCCGGATCTCCGTCAGACCCATGCCCACACCACATCTTCAACAAAGCCAGCACAGCCATCGCACCCCATCTCCGAAAAGTCATCAACACCTCCTTCGAGACAGCAACCTTCCCGGAGAGCTGGAAGCACGCCGAGATCAACGCCTTACTCAAGAAACCCAAGGCGGACCCCAAGGACCTCAAGAACTTCCAGCCCATCTCCCTGCTCCCGTTCCCGGCAAAGGTCATCGAGAAGACCGTCAACAAACAACTGACCCGCTACCTCGAGGAGAACAACATCCTGGACCCTTCCCAGTCCGGGTTCCGCAGCAACCACAGCACCAAGACTGCCCTCATCGCTGCCACCGATGACATCAAGTCCCTGCTGGACAACGGAGAAACGGCGGCCCTCATCCTCCTGGACCTGTCAGCCGCCTTCGACACGGTCTGCCACCACACACTATGAACACGCCTCCACAATGCCGGGATCCAAGAGAAGGCCCTGGACTGGACCACCTCCTTCCTCTCCGGCAGAACACAGAGCGTCCGCCTTCCCCCCTTCCGCTCCGAAGCCACCGAGATCATCTGCGGCGTACCCCAGGGCTCTTCCCTTAGCCCAACTCTGTTTAACATCTACATGGCACCGCTCGCCCACGTCGCCCGTCGGCACGACCTCAACATCATCTCCTACGACGATGACACCCAGCTGATCCTCTCCCTCACCAAGGACCCCCACACCGCCAAAACCAACCTCCATGAAGGAATGAAGGCCGTCGCTGAATGGATGAGGAACAGCCGACTGAAGCTGAACTCGGACAAGACGGAGGTCCTCATCCTTGGATCCACCCCTTCGGCCTGGGACGACTCCTGGTGGCCGACCGCACTGGGAACCGCCCCAACACCCACCGACCACGCACGCAACCTAGGGGTCATCCTCGACTCCACCCTCTCCATGACTAAACAGGTCAACGCCGTCTCCTCCGCCTGCTTCAACATGCTCCGCAGGATCTACAAGTGGATCCCCACTGAAACGAGAAGAACGGTCACCCAGGCCCTCGTCAGCAGCAGGTTGGACTACGGAAACGCCCTCTACGCAGGAGTCTCGGCCAAACTCCTGAGACGGCTCCAACGCATCCAGAACGCCTCTGCACGCCTGATCCTCGACATCCCTCGCCGCAGCCACATCACACCCCACCTGAGAGACCTGCACTGGCTCCCGGTCAACAAGAGGATAACCTTCAAACTCCTCGCACACAAGGCACTCCACAACACCGGACCAACGTACCTCAACAGACGACTCAGCTTCTACACCCCCACCCGCCAGCTCCGCTCCGCCGACCTCGCCCTCGCCACTGTCCCCCGCTTCCGAAGAGCGACCTCCGGTGGCAGATCGTTCTCCCACCTCGCCGCCAAGACCTGGAACACCCTCCCCATCCACCTACGGCAGACCCAAGACCTGCTGACCTTCAGAAAACTCCTCAAGACCTGGCTTTTCGAGCAGTAGCAGCATTCCCCACCCCAGCGCCTTGAGACCCTCACGGGTGAGTAGTGCGCTTTACAAATGACATGATTGATTGATTGATTGATTGAAGGTATAAATTACAGCGTTATGGTTTTTCCCCAGTCTTTGATTATCCTAATGTTGCAAAAAGGATTCATTTGGACAGAAATCCATTCTGGTTATTAAAGAGAACCCCCAACCATGGTATTACGTTCCAAATTCAGAGTTTGTGTTTCTCCAGATCAATCACTATTAAACTATACTGCCTACTAGTATGATTGTCATGTGACTCCTAGTCCTTTGTCTTATGTAACATTACCTATTGAGATTTACACACGTATGATTGATTGTCTCTGTGTAATGTGTGATATAAAGTTCTCTGACACCCTGCACTGGTATCAGTGGCACTGTAAATCAAATTAAATGCATCTGAGCCAGAATGTGGTTATGGAGACTTGAGGGGCACTGTTAAAGGGTGGTAGTGAGGGAATCCGTGGCAGAGCAAGTCAATGGGGAGGCACCAACATTGTCGCACAGGGCTCCACCAGCGCTAAAGGCGGCCACTTCTACTTCCTACAGTTCTAACACCAAATCAAAAACGTTGATTTGAAAACCCCTTGAATCTGAAGCATACCTTCAAGTCAATGTATGATTTAGCAGTGGTCTCGATTGTTTTAAGTCTTTTTTTATGTATGTACAATCTTTATTTGTTTGCAATGGTGTCTTGTAATTTTGTACTATATGTGTTGTGTTTTTGCACTTAACATAATTCTGGCGAGTAAAGAGCCCACACACAAAAAAGATTGTCCTACGTCTCTTAGCATGTGCGTGTGGGATACTGGTGAGAGGATTTACGTTAAAACAAATTACGAAGTATTAATGTCATCCTAAGGTAGCACAATAATGGCACAGTAAGATAAGGACCCTTTTGAAATTTGCAATTATATCCATGGTGTGAGAGGTTTTCTCTTGTGTCATTTTATATTTTGAATGATCCCGCCTCAACAGGATCTCCCCCCTTTATGAGGCAGAACTGGAAATTGTATCATGCACTCATCTGGAAACAATAAGTTAACGAGGAGTAAATAATATACATCTTTGTGAGACCTGCACCTAGCTTTTCCATCCAATGTGACAAATGTAATCCATTTAATACAGTTTTAAAATATATGGACTTATTTCATTTGTATATTTATCTTTTTGTCCATGTTACTGATATCCACGTTAGGTCTCTTCAGGGATGCCAAATAAGATCAATAGTCCTGCGATGTCACTTCTTGTGATGTTACCAAGGGCGGCTCCTCCACTAGGGCAGAGGAGCGTCGCCCCACTGCTTTCTCACAGTGCGAGAAGCAGAAACACAAAATGCTAAAACTACCATTTTATGTTTCTGCTTCTCGCACTGCGAGAAAGCAGAAGTGTTTGGTTGGGGGCGGGCGGGTCTGCTTTCGGGCTGGGGAGGAGTGCCTTGCCCACTGCTAAGGGCGCTGACCAAACCAGTCATGCGCACTCTGGCCTTTCTCCATGTAGGCTGCAATGCACCCTACATGGAGAAAATGGCCTCCCCATAGGCGCCTGGCTGGTCGGCGTCCTGACCAATCACAATGCTGCCATTGCAGCGTTGTGATTGGCTTAGGGAGGGAGGCTGCCTGCTTCCTGTTCCTGCCAGAGGCAGGAAAGCAGGAGAGCAGGCCAGGAGCAGAGACGACGCGAGACCAGTGAAGGTAAGTTTATTTTATTTTTAAACTACACCCCCCCCCGAACCCCCGCGAGACCCCCCACCCGCGAGTCATGCCGGCCGCGACTGGATGTTACATGCAAATTAGAGGGGCCTCACATCTTCCCTTTCGCCCGGGGCCCCAGAAGTTCTAGGACCGGCCCTGGGTGGAACGTTGTAAGGACTGATATCCAGGGCCTCTATTTTGCAGGTGTTGTCACCTTTAACACCCGATCCATCACTGTTTCTCCTCCTGACCACCCTTCACCAGTGCCACATCATCCTTTGAGTTAACTCTTTTTGATTGCCTGGTACCACATCCACCAGTGTCTCCTGATTGGCTGTTGCCATATACACCAGTGTTTCACTTCCTCCTTCGTTAGTATTATTTCTTTTCATAAACATCCACAAGTGTTTTCTTTCACGATTGCTTGTCAACAACCCATCAGTGTATTTCTCTTCCTGTTCGCCAATTGACATATTCACCAGTTTTTCTCTTTTTTGACCACCTGTTATCACAACTGTGGTAGTTTCTCTTCCCAATCCTCTGTTGTCACATATGATGATGTCTCATTCTGATTGCTCATTGCCACTTATACCTTTCTCCATTGACCGCGTGTGACCATATGTGTTGGGGCCTTTCCGGAGCACGTCTTGCCGCAACTATCAGTGCCTATCCTCCTTGGTACCTCTTATCTATCAACCAGATCCCATAAAGTCAGATGTAGTATTTTTATTTTTCTGATTTGCTGATTATGTCTAGAATGTGCCTCATCGGTTATTGCAAGTTACCCCAAATTTTTTCATGAGCATTGGAACCAAATGTTTTGAGGTTCCTCCTTTGGCTTTTACAAAAGTGGCACTCCATGATGAATACCCTGCATTATTATTTCCATGGGACGCAGTTTCCACCCACCAAGCTCCCATCCCACATTGTACATGATCGAAAGGCAAATGCTGAAATTAGAGTTAGATGATCAGCATCTATCTTGCTTCCTGGCATTTACTCTCCATTACTTCTCTCCTCATTACATCTTTCCCGCTCATTCAACTATGACAATGCTAGTTTGTGGTGATAACCAACAGTTCATTCTACATGCCCACGGAATAAAACTTACAATTGTTTGAGAAACATATTTATACTCCTCCACATGACAACCACCTGTGTGTTCTAAGGGCGTATAGGCTGTTTTGTTACATAATTTGTAAAGCATCACCATAAAGTGCCTAGGGCAGGGAATTTATTTCGTTCTGTGCTAATTTATTAAGTTACATATTCTAACGTGTCAATGTTCTCTGCTCAGTTTTGATTTGCTGTGGCCATTGCTGTTTTGCGGGAGCCAAAATCAATATTTACTTTTTTTCTACAGAAAACAAAATAAAAAAGTACCCCCTGCCCGTACATGATAAGAATATTGCAAGTCACTGAGGAGTTCCATAACCATACAGAGGAATGAGGCTGAAGAACGAGTTCCTTTACGAGGTTATGGAACTCCGAGGTGACTTGAAATATCCTTACCATGTACGCCAGGGGGTACTTTATCCCATATAATACATGGTCACACCATCACCTTTCCCACAAACCACTTAAAACCTTGGTGCATACCTCTTTCATATGAAAGAGTGAGCATGTTTGCAAACATGAATAAATGAAAATCAAACATCTAGTGCAAAATTAGACACGTCAAACCACTGTTAGAGATTTGTTGCAAACAGATATTAGAAACTGATCAATACAAGTCAGTGTTTTTTTAAACAAGCTGCAGTAGCTTGGTATGTGTAGAAACATGCAGAAAGATTCTAGATTTTCTCTTTTTAAGGAGTGTAAAAAATAAACATCTTCTCTCAGCTTATCATTGTAAACCATTGAAATAGATCAGAAGAATGAAAAGCAAGGTTGCGCTTGTTGTTTTAAAAAGCTGCTTTAATAGTGCTCCGTTACCCAACCTGCCTTTCACCTGCTCAGCTGGCTCTGGCAGCAGGCATTGTGTTGTCAGAACTCGACTGTAATAACCTTATAATAGTCCAAGTTCTGTTGTCCTTTTTTTATAATTGGCGATTATACAGAAATTAATGACTGTTGTTTATACAGGGATTACCGAATCCCATGTATTATAACATTGATATCTTCTCTTGCAAAATATCACTTACTAATGTTATAAAAAAATGAACAAAAATACCACACACACGTGGTACAAATTATCAAAGACGAGAAATATAGCATCGTCACAGGCAATGTTTTGACGTAACCGTATCTTTTCTTGTTGCCCAATAGTGTGTGATGCTTTATTGAGATGTCACTGTGAAGATCATTATTTTAGTAAAAAACCTTTATTAATGCTTGCAGGAAATTTCACCTGCATAAAATGTTTCCCTTTATTTTTGTAACTTGCAAACCTTTGGAATTTTCACTTTTGCTGTGGAATAAAGGATTCTTGACATAATTCGGTCACATGTTATCTGCTAAAATGATGTGCCTTTTTTCTCCCAGTGTATGCGTTGTAAATATGTGAATGGTCTCTGTGCCTGTGAAAGTATCAGTCTGACACAGAGGAATAGCAAAATATTAATAACTAGGCACTGAGAAGAAATGGAAATTCAAATTCCCACCCATTGTAGTTTTATTGTTCAGATAGATACAACAGGGCATCCATGCACCATGCAGAAGACGCAGAAGAAGACGAACAATGAATAACATCTCTCCTTAGAATAAGAACAACGTTCTGCTTTTCCTGGAAGGAAGATGATATAGTCTCCAAAATTCAGCTAGTGGAATGTTCCACATAGTTCTTGCTTGAAAGAAAGTTCTCTTGCCTGTGCGATTCATATACTTACCAGCAGTCACCCCAGTCATCCCCAGCAAATATTTGTCTTCGGATCTCAGGCCTCTGGACGGCCTCTTTAGACAGGTTCCACCCTTGCAAATTTGTGGCACATTACTACAAAATGCCCTGTGAGCCGAAGCATGTCAGATCCCTGTTTCTCGCTTCAACCAGTTTTCAATACAGTGCAGGCAGCAATGACTGCTGCTCCTAGGTCAGTCATCAGATTGTGAAGGATACTTTCCCCACAATTTGACGGTGAATGTCATACAGCTTAGGAAGCTGCACTGGCCATGGCCATGCTCCCAGGGGTGGACCGACTGCTGGGATTCCAAGAGCTTCTACGGTAAGCATGCTCCTCTGATAGCTCCTTGTTTGACCTATCACTGCGCAGGGAGCCAACAAATGGTCCAAACAACAGAAGGCTTCCTTTGTTGATATGTAATTTGAAAAAGGAGTTGTAGATGAAGGAGCCTCTATGACAGTCTGTAGTCTGTGTTGATTGTTTTGTCTGCTTTACTAATTAAATGTATGAATGAAGATAATTAATCGCAGTTTGATTTTGACTTGACCTCTATGGCTCCCGGAGTTTCATGGCAGTTCACAGACTGATGCTGTGAAGTAGACATTGGCATTTTGGAGTTGGGAAGTGGTAACCCAGCCTAAGTCTGTCACCAGATCAAATGTTAAAAAATACAGGGCTGCCAGGAGCCCTTGACATATTCTGGCACATATCCTAGTGGCGATTTGGTTGTGAGAGTATGTGGAGATCAGGGATGAGGGGTCTGGAACTTATTCAACATAGAGGCTCTGTTTTTCTTCATACAAAAGTTACTTTAAAAGAGCCCAGATGATTCTTTTTTTATAAAAAGTTTCATGTGTATTGAGAGTGAAACTTAACATTTTCCATAAATGTATCATGATAAACATGATAGATCCCAAATAAGTCCCTAAAAATAAGACAAGAAGCTGCAGTGTAAAGGCACTGGCAGGGCTGGATCTGAAGGCAGAGATTCATCTGCAGTGATCTGCTTGGCTCAACATGTAATCTCGTTCTCTTACAGGTTAGTTTCAGGTGAAGGTGCATGAGCAGAGCTACTAACAGGTTCCCATGACAGAGATGCGCCGGACAGTAGAGTTCTGTGGAATTTTAGAGGGCAGAAGTATTTAGGCAGAGTTCTCCAGGATTCAGGGTGGAGGTGCATTAGTTGAGCTGTCTACAAGCTGAAAATGAAAATACAGTGACGTAGACGGAAGTGTTGTGTAGGGAAGTGGGGAGGGGGTTGCGGATCCTTTCCCATCAATAGTGATGTTTTAACCCTACCAAACTAACTTTCCTACAGAAAGACACACATGCAAAAAGGCTCACTGAAAGAACAGCCTCCGCTCAGTCACTATTTATTGTTTTGCTTCTCCAGGCTTTCCCTACACACCTCTAATCCATGCAAACCTTGCTTAGCAAGACAAATTAGTTGTGCCAGACTAGTATGGTCTTGTGTGACAAAGGCAAAACCCCCAGCTGGTTGAGGGTCACTTGCCTGCTTTGAGGTCAACATGGGCTGAAGCATCCTCATCAAATCTGCTCTAAATAAAACTAGACTTATTTATTTATGAGGCACTCACTTGATTTGATGCTCTGTATAGATATTTTTATGGGCTCTGTTGGACCTGGCCCTTTTTGCAGGGTCATCCCAGAACGTTTTGCCTTCCTCCTGTATTTTTTCTGCCCTGTTTTTGTTGGTTTTATGACTCTGTGCACTTTACCACTGCTGATCAGTGCTAAAGTGAATGTGCTCTCTCTTGTAAACTTGATAAGATTGCTCTACACTTGTTTGGCATATTTATTTACCTGTAAGTCCCTTGTACAGGGGTATCTTATATACCCAGGGCCTGTAAATTAAATGCTATTAGTGGGCCTGTAGCGCTGCTTGCGCCACCTACCGAAGTAGCCTTTCAAACCTGTCTCAGGCCTCTGCCACTGCAGGTCCTACGTGCGCATTTTACTGCCACAGGGACGTGACATTTAAAGTGTTTGCCATGTCTGAAACTCCCGTTTTACTCCCTATAGGTCACCCCTAAGGTAGGCCCTAAGTAGCTGTATTGGCAGGGTGCTGTGTAGGTAAAAGGTAGGACATGGGCCTTTGTTGTGTGGCATGTCCGGGTAGTGACAAACAGCCTATTTGGTTTCTCACTACTGTGAGGCTGCTCCTCTCATAGGTTTGCATTGGGAATTCCCTGATGTGTTTCAGTGGTAATTTCTGATATGAAAGGGGTAGCGTGGCCATGTTTGGTATGTTTGAAATAGTAGGAATAAATCCTGCTTATTGGTGAAAGCAGATTTGTTATTACTATTTTTGAAATGCTACTTTTAAGAAGTGGGTATTTCTGTGTGTTTATGACACTTTGTGCCCTGCCTGGTTGTACATTAAACGTCTGGTTTAGACTGACAGGGGCTGGGGATGTGCATTCACTCTAGACAGTCACAAGGGGGGTTGAGGTGTGTCCTGCCTTTCCTGGGTGACTCAGTGCTGGTCTAATTAGACCTTGGCTGCATTTAGAATAGTGGGAGGTGTTTCCCTTGCACCTGAATAGGACTGGTCTGCATTTAGAGTGGTGGGAGAAGTTGCACCTGCATCTGACCTGACTTTCACAATGCTGTCTCCGCCCCACTGTAGTGTGTCTGGAGCCAGGGCTTGTGATTTAATGGGGTGTTGTGCACTTCTAAATGTTTGAAGTGCCCCCAGAGCAAATACTTTAGGAGTATAAGTACAGGGGCTCTGACCCACATTTTTAGAGCACTTTTGGGACTGTAACCGAACCTCTGTCAGAAGGACTGCTGCACTGTTCAAAGGACTCATCTGTACTGCTCTTCTGCTGTTGCTTTTCTACCTACTACTAGCTGGGCGGCCTAAAGGACTCACTGGATTGCTTTTCTGCTGTTGCCCTTCTGCCAGCTGCTCCCTGACTCTGGTTTGCCAAGAGGACTTTTGGACTGCTAGGAGGTACCGCCATTTGGGCTGACTGCCTTATGTGCTGGCCTGCTGCCTGCTACCCTCCTGTGTGCCCAAGTGTTCTCCTGGAAGCCCCAGTGCACTGGGAGAGTTGTGACCTGCTCCTGACTTCCTCTGTACCTGCCTGTGTTTAAGCGTTCAATATTAACCAGAATTAGCATGTGGGGAGCGCTCTGCTGTTCTCTTACTTTTACCACGTGGTGAGCACTTTATTCTCCTCCCAAAATGAGTGCTGGCCAAAGTACTGGTGTCTTCCCGGCGGACTTGAGCCTTCTGAATGCTCACCTTGATGCCGCTGTGCCGAAGAGTAGTTTCCGCCTGCCCTAGCGCTCTCCCCTTTCCCAAACATATGGGAGGAGCGCCTCTTTGCAAATAAAAGGGCCTGAGGATTAACCGATTGCCGCTGGGCCTCGCATTCCTTCACGGGTGGCCGAGGATTGTCAACAGAGTCTGCACCGCGGCTATAGAAGCTGCCCCGCGCGCATCTTTATCTACCTCTTAACACATGGGCAGCTTCACTTCCAGCAGCCTTCCTAGGGTCTCGGACACACTGCGCCGGCCATTGTTTTTGAAAGGGCATTTAGCCCCAACAGCTCCGTGTGTTCGACCTAGTGAGGTATCCCCGCAGAATTCATTCGTGTCGGCACCCCCTGTGTTGGGTCATACCTCAAGGTACTTGACTAGCATCAGGTGATGGGGCGAAGCCTCTCGTTCAGTATTGTAATCCTTGCTGCATTTAGTACTCCGTAGGAACAGGTACCATATCATGTGTAATAGGCACGAAGGTGCCTCGGAGCCCCTTACTTGTTGCTGAGTTACCTGATACTGCCTAATAAGAGCCTAGGTGCGCTAAGCCTTAGGATTTCGTAGAAATTCAGTTGCCTACATGGGCTTACTGTTGCTGATGGGGTTTATGCTGAGTTGTCGTGATTACGTGCTTATGCTGACCTTTGAGGATTTATGTGGTTTCTTCCCCTAATTAAACTGCTGTATTTTTATACCCTGAGGTTTATTATAATGTGTCATTTTGATTTCTGCCTTGACAGGATAGGGTACTGACTCAGGATCTGCATAATATGTACAAGAATGGTGTTTCCTTGACATGTGCAACATACAAGCCTTTACCTCATTGCACTAATTCAGATGTTTTGACAATTGCCCAGTTGGCAAAGTGATTATTGATCCATGTCGCTTTGGTCTATGTGTTATGCACAATATATACAATATTTTAATATAATTCTGTGTGGAGTCTCTTTTGTGGTGTATTTATTGTGTCACTAGTGTGAGTGTGTTGCGCAAACGCTTTACACGTTGCCTCTCGGATAACCCTGACTGCTCAGCCAAGCTGCCAAGGGAGTGAGCAGGGGTTATCTTTGGTGTGTGACTTACTTGCCCTGACTAGAGTGGTGGGTTCTGCCGTGCTAAGGTGCTTACCCTAGGCAACCAGAAGCCCCATTTCTAACAGGCACTGTGTCCTAACGCAGCCAGCACAGATCGGGGGTGAAAGGGGACAGGAGTGGTGGGTGAGGTGGTGTAAAAAAAAAATAGAGGAAACTTACCTGCTTTCCACATCTCTTCTCCATGTCCCTCGTCGTCTCTCCCGGCCAGAACAGGAAGGAGGAAGCACCAGGCTCCCCATAGCCAATCACAACACTGCAATGCTGCGTTTTGATTGTCTCTCCTAAGCCAATCACAATGCTGCAATGTAGCATTGTGATTGGCCTGAGTGCCGTGCTGGTTCGCCGCTCAGACAGGAAGTAGAAGCCTGGGCATGATCTCCACCCAGGAGAACCTGCAAAGTGCGCATGAATGTTTGGCCAGCCTGAGCCAGCCGGCCAAACATTCATGTGCACTTGGAGTGGGCAAACCACTCCTCCGCCTGCTCCTGTGTGAGCAGCCCGGGCCACCCCACCCACAAAGCTGCAGCTGCAGGAGAACATGAAATTATAATAACATCAAGTTATTATTATTTTATGTTTCCTGTCTTTCACTGCTGTGTCAGAGTGGGGCGATGCTCCTACGCCTTAGCAGAGGAGCCACCACTGTTAGCCTGACACATTTGTTTATGTTTCACTATGTTTATATTATATTCGTACATATAGTTTATCTTCTGAGCAGTGGTATTACCCATGGCATTTTTCAATGCATAAGGAAACTTAATGTAAAATTAATTGTTTGGCTCCTTTAAAAAAAATTAGGGAACTACACCAATCCTTCCCAATCGCTGCCCGCCTCCCTTTTAAAAAAACAAAAAAACAAAACCAGAAGGCCCTCCTCATTGAGGTCAGATACATTCCACGCAGTGTGGGATGATGCTTAAGCATTTTCTGGGGCTTCTTTTAGGTCCTGGTCGAGCCCTGGTGATATATACCTCCCATCTGGTTTCTGTTGCGGCTCACGTAAGGGCGTTTTTAGACCAGAGAATTATGCCATTCGTTTTTTAAAGTGTATGTTTTGTCAGCAGTGAATATTTTTGCAGGGCGCCTCGGATACTGTCAGTCACTTGAACAGATTCGACAGCTTCGGGACTGGCTGCTCTTATCAGCGATTGCTTGCTGGTATTACCGCTGGTGAATGGTTAAGTATTCTCTGTTTCATCCATGCTATATTGCCTCCAGCGTTTGAGCCAACAGTAATATCGAGTCTCCTGAGGCCGAGATGAAATTGGAATTTCAAAAATTTGTTTTTTTCTGTCTGAAAGTCAAGATTTCGGAAAAGACACTGCAGAAAAAACTGATTGTCTTCACCTAACCTGGTTTGCTGTGCACCCAAGTAATGGAGAGTTCAGAAAACCCGAGGCGCAATAAACGGACAGAAACTGCAGTATATAGAAATGAGCTGGTTAACTTTCTGGGATGGGAAGTTGCACAAGGACAAGTAAAATTATGTATAGATGCTTTGTTTGTTCAAATTAGATTGCTCATTTTGGTACTCTCTGATTAATAAGGTTGGAAACTCATATCTTCTTTTTTTGTGTATCACTCCAATTTTTATTTAAAGACATATATAGTCTTAGTGAGAGCTGGGCCTTACATTATTCGTCTCACTAAGACTATATATGTCTTTAAATACAAATTGGAGTGATACACAAAAAAAGAAGATATGAGTCTCCAACCTTATTAATCAAAGAGTACCAAAATGAGCAATCTAATTTGAACAAACAAAGCATCTATACATAATTTCACTTGTCCTTGTGCAACTTCTTGTTCTCAGAAAATTAATGGGGAAGGGGTTTCCCATTTCCATGGACAAGAGATATTTACACTATCCTCATTATTAACAGAACTGGCAAAAAACCTTGGACCATTACCCCTCTTAGCCCTTCTTACTTTCTGGGATGGAGCTGGTAAGCTGGAGGGCGCAATGTTACTGACTGTGCATCTGGATATGTTCCAAACATAAGCAAATTGTAATAGAAGTTGTTAATGTGTAACGTCTTCTTTTCCAAAAACACTAGGCTCTTTAATTGAATTCTTCTCGCAATCCCTATTTCATTAGAATCGACCTCATGTACCCATAATGCATCCAAGTGTTTTCCAATAGATACATTCATAACAAAAAGAAATAAATACATAACTGTTAAAGCAGGAAATTGCATGTAACATCACACTACCTGATATGGCACACACACAACAAACCCCAGACTGGAGCACCAAGAACACCAAAAGCAGGCTACAAATGGGGGAGGGGGGCTGGCTAAGGGCAGGGCCGGACTGGCCATAGAGGGCACCGGGCGTTTCACCTGTGTGCCCTGCCCCCCGAGCTGTTTGCCAGGGCTGGTTTCGGTTCCCAGTCCGGCCGTGGCTAAGGGGCGAGTGCAGAAAGTCCGACCTTGCCTATGTTGTGAGGATTCAGCCAGAGGCAGGCAGAACTGTCAGGCCGAAAAGGTCAGTGCGAGTAAGATATTTCAGTGGATGGGACTCCAAAAGCCTTAGTGCAAACGACGTGGAACACTTAATGAACTTGGGATTAATGGCAACAGCTTAAGGGTGGCTTGAGGTGCAAAGCCTCAAAAGCGCCAGAGAGTTCAGAGAGCGAGGGCAAAGTTATGCTAGTTATTAGAGCACTAAAATGCTTGTAGGTGGAGCAGCATGTGCTACGCTGACCTTATCAAAAAACTTGTACTAACCTAACCAAGCCAGCTTCCTTAGTGCTGCCCCCAGGCAGGTTGCCAAAAACACCTTTTCTGGGGTTGCAAAATCCACCAAAAAAGGAAGATCCTTGGTGGGTCAAGATTTATGCATGTCTCCCACATCATGTCTGTTGGACCTGGCTCTTTATGCAGGGTCACCCCAGACTGTTTTCTGCCTTCCTTTGCTTACCCCCATTTTTGTTGGCTTGTAGGACTCTGTGCATTTTACCTCTGCTAACTAAAGGCAAAGTGCGTGTGCTCTCTCCCCTAAACATGGTAAAATTGGCCTACACCTGAATGGTACATTTAATTTACATACACACTCCTAGTAAATGGTACTATATGCACACTGTGCCTTTAAATTAAATGCTACTAATGGCAAGCAACACTCTTTGTGCCACCCACTAAAGTAGCCTTTAAAGCGTGCCTTAAGCCTGCCACTACTTTACTTAATGGGTTCAACCAGGAATCCTTAGGTAGTTTGTTGGTTGTACGTGATTTCATAGAAAAACTATTTCATGGAATTCAATTACTGAGAAAACATTTAATCTAAACTGTCTACTGGAAATTTTCAGAATGAATGGCATTTACCTTTTCATAGAAACCAATTCATAGAAAGTCTTTTTGGTAGAAATTGGCTTTTGAATGCTTATTTATTATGTGTAAATGCAATAGTTGCAGGTCTTACTTCAGAAACATTTTAGTCGGAGATATTTATTTCAGTGCTTTCCTTCAGAGGACATTATATTGTCTACATTTTCAGACAATTACTTCGAATGCTTTTAATTCTCTGACCAATCACCACAAGTAGACAACATCCATCGGTGACCCTCACAACCCCTAAACACTATCAATCCCTGTCCCCTAAAACCCCTCACCACACCTAAACAACACTCATCCCTGAAGCACAAAAGCCCTTTCTACCCCCAAAATCCACCATCCCTGAACCCTAAAATCACTCACTACCCTTAACCCCACCCATTCCTAAACCCTAGAACCCCTTTCTGTGCCAAAACCCCACCCATACCACACCCCTTAAACACTTCCTTGCCTCTAAAAAACCCTCACCACCCTTAAACACCAGTCATCCATGACCCTTAAGAACTCATCAACCTATACTACTCATCCTTGAACCCTTAAAACCCCTCTCTACATCCAAACTCCACCCATCCCTGAGTCCTTAAAACCCCTCACACCACAAACTCCATCCCATCCCGAACATACCATAAAAATTCTTCACCACCCCAGCAGCTACCCATACTTGAACCTTAAAAATCCTCACCAGCTCGAAAATTCCACCCATCCATGAACCCTAAAGCCTCTCGACACCCATACACTCCACCCATCCCTGAAACCTAAAAACACCTCACACACCTAAACACCACTCATCCATGAACACTAAAAAGCACTCACCACCCTTGCACTCCATCCATCTCTGGACCCTAAAAACCCAATTCTATGCCCCAACGCCAATTGTTCCTGACCTCTAAGAACCCCCTCATTACCCTAAACATGACCCACCCCTGAGCTCAAAAACCCCACAGTAGACCTAGATTTCACCCAAGTTTAATGTCATTTTGGATTTTGTTTAAAATGATCTTACCTTTAAAATGAAAAATGATTCCTTTAATTTTATTGTATTTCCTTAAAATTTGTTTTTCATGATTTGGTTTCCTCCAAAGTGGTTTCTATGTTTTTGTTTTTCTATGAATTCACCTATTACCAGTTTGTTTCCTTTTTCTAGTTTTTTATAATTCACTTATATTTGGAATGATATCACTCTCGCAAAGGCTTTTACAACCCCAATTATATGTAACTTTTCTGCAAGCTTCCAGCTTCTGTGAGGGCAGAGGTTTAATTTTGATTTGTGTACAAGCTCAGTTCATGAAAATAAATACTTCCAAATGTTAGGCAGTTCAAACAACTCCACATCAGATGTTTCTGACCCCCAACACTCAATTGCCGATTTTAGCACAAATTCGTATCTATTTTAGCAGTTGTAAAAGATTTTAGGAAGTATCCATTATGACCATAAAAACATTTTGCAATGCGTAGAATAGATATGCTTTATCGTTCTTTAATATTTATCAAGGACATAAACAAGTAAAAAGAAAGTATACAAGATTGTTGGTAGCAATCTCAACGAAGTTATTGAAAATTACCCTACTATTTCAAGATGTAAGAAAAGATTGGCAAAACTGTGTATTGTCAAGTCACCCAAGCACAATTTCAAAACATTTAGTACCAATCAACATCAAACAACATCAGCCCACGCTTCCATTTACACCTATAAAACCCCAACCTACACACACATATATATATATATATATATATATATATATATACCTAAACCCAAGACATTACAAGATGAGATTTTTCTCCCACTGTGTACTTCAGAGGAGAGCAATTAAGAAAATCACATGATAGTAGGCATGAGGAGCGTATGCTACCCAATCACAGAACACATAGAAAGAATTAAGGGGTTATCATTGTCTTAAACATCATAGTCACAAAGTACTTTCAATATTGAGTCGGAAGCATAGGCTGTATATTTCTGACGGTTCCTTAATAGGTTACATAAAATATTGAGGAGAGAACTCACTGATCTCCCATTAAAAGAAAACAATTTGAAATTTTTGCAAACCCTCTCATTCATCCATCTATGTATCATACGCCATTCTTTGACTGACAAATTGGTAGAATGATGTAGTGAACACTGGTATTGGTCAGTCTACATGGGCAGTCAATCCTCAATTATCTTTGGGTCCCTTACTGCCACCGTGGCCAATAACCCAGCAACAGAGCAGAAATGAGGTTCTGCCGTGTAGCAGCAATGAGGGCAAATGGCAGCGGAAAGGAAATAGCCATTGACCGTTTTCAGCACCAGCCGAACATATCAGTCATGAGATATCAGCTGCTTACAGCACATATATCCACTGTGTCGTAACACGGGCGCGTACCGAGCTGGATAAAACCTCTTCTCTGCTCTAGACACAAGCACCCAACAACAGAAACAAAGAATGCCAGATCTCATTATCTCTCATTATTTGAAAATAGCACCAATAATGCTCACTGCTATTAAGCAAGGAGTACAGATTACACTTGTATATCATTTTTAACGGTACTGAAATTGCACAAACAAACTAACATTTCTTACACTGACGCTAAGGATTCTGGAGCAAGAACAACACATCTGTAACGAAGACACAGAACCACTCCAGATTACACAATATAAAGCAAGATAGTGCGCCATGAGACCAGTTTTATACATTTTTTCCTAGGTAAGGTCCTTGCAGCTTGCATGTTACTAAATTCAAGCCTCTTTTCTCGCGAGAAACATTCACCAATGGGCAAAGGCCAAAAGTGAAGTGTTACACAAAGAGGAGGTAAGGGACTGAGGAAACATCCTGTTAAGTACAGCATACACAGAATAGTTGTGCAAGTACTTGTTTATTGCCAGGAGCACCGTAGTACACGTCCGACCTGCAAGCCAGTATTCCTCTTAATCCCCGACCAACATTCTACATTACATACACAGTATTCTACATTGAATTCTATGGAATTAAAGGAGTACACGTAAGTATACAACACATCCTCTTGAGGAAAGATTGGGACGACCTTATACAGATTTTCTTAAACGAAAATAATAATGAAATGTTTCTGTGCCTCCATGACATCCAGGATCCATAATCAACCAATACCGATTAAAGATAGAATATGGTTATTCACCAAAGACAAAGTTGAACCACTTCAGATGCAAGATCACAATTACCAATTAATGCTCCAAATAGATTGCCTGGTACTAAGTGATTGTGATAACTCACAAGTCTTGGTTACGCCTTTTAGCAAGTACTAGTGTAAACCAGTGTGGACATAGCTATAAAAAACACTTCCCTTCTTTATTTGGAATGTTTGTTTCTTTAATTTTAGTCACCCCCATCTGTCCATATCTTAGATGTTGTTCTCAAACATGATCATAAAAGCTGCAGCAAGATATGTTAAATATCAGAATTGTATGTTACTACACGAAATAAATTAATGAGAACAGGAAGAATAGGCCATATGAGAAAAATATGTATCTATTGTGATGAGCGATATGTGTCATCACTTATTGTAGTACTAAAGAAAAACTCAATAAAAAATGCTACACAAAAACAAATAAAACCTTCTGCCATCCTGTACTTGGAGTGAGATGGTACATCTCAGCTCAAGCACACACGGACATTTCCGTCATTACTTTTCAACGTACAGTGAACAGCAAATCATCTCCACCATTATATGTGAAGGGAAGTTTTATAAGCACTTGTAGAAGTTTCAATATTGTAAGTTTTTTTGCAATAATTGGCCTCACATTTATGCTGCTTATAAGTGAGTGAAATGTTCGAAGTTCTGAGGACACCTACAAAGTATGGGAACTTACATATTTCCTGTAGTGCTTTGCCACCTTATCATAACATACAACGCAGCTGGTTCACAGGAGGGCATCTGTTTCCCTCACATGCCCGGGAGTGTAAAAGGCATGAAAAAACTCCTGTTAGGTCGGGGCGAGCCCCAGTGTAAAAGAGGTTGTGAGTGCGTTGGATGAAAAAACAGCTTATAGAAAATGGTTCTGGTAAAGTGTTTTTGTCTAACCCATGCTGAATTAATTTTTTAAAAATCAGAAATGGGTTTCAGCAGGTTGCCAAAACCAACCTGGTGAAAGCCTTTCTTGATTAAAAATTCCTTACTTAAGGGAGCTTTTCAGCTCTTTTAAGGGTGCGGATTCCCCTGCCTTAAACCATATATATATATTTTTTTTAAAGACCCTCTCCCTTCCCTTCCATGTTCCTTGTGACACTCCACCTTCCGCTTTACTTCTCCCTTACCACTTTACTCTTATATTTTTACAAACCCCTTACTAGCTCCCCTTCCCTATCCATGCCTCCCCTGTACTGTTTACCAACTCCCTTCTTACCTCTTTGTCTTGCTGTCGTATAAAATGAACATTTATCTTCTCCATAAAAACATTATATTTTAGATGAGGAAGATATTTCGTCATTCTAACTTTCCCTAAAATGAAGTTGTCAGGCTGTTTTCATCATATCGAGTTTCTTCATTTTAGGAATTTGTCAATTATATTAAATTAATAAACAACTGTTATCTCACTCATTTCTGTATTAGACTACAGCATCATCTTGTGGCAGAATGTCATAAGAGCTTGTGTTGACAATTAAGTGCCGGTGCTGAGCACTGGAAATCACGGGCTCAAATTAAGCACTTTGAACAGTACAGACAAGAGCGAATTATCTGCATCTAATCGGTTGCTCCAATTATTTGCCTGATTAAGCCTCAACAGCAACAAAGCAACCCTTCACCCACGTGACTGAAGATAGGGTATATCATATGTTTTAAAATTCTTAATTAGCTGAGGTTGAAGGTCAATTTATTTAAATTGTTTCTAAAAACACCAATAAATTGATTATTTTAACTTTGTTTAGCAAATGATCTTGTGGTGTCACTTGCTTACTGTGTGTAAATGTCACTGATTTTGAAGCATCCTTAACAAAAGTGGAGGCACATGAAGTGCCAGAGATTTATTGTAGATGTTTACAGCTCCTGCTGAAAGGTAGAGCACTGCAGCGGTGATATCTGTCTGCTTTGTTCATCCTTCATTATGATACATTCACGAAAGGCGTGTGCGGCCGCCCAGGGTCCTATTGATTCCGGCTCCAGAGTCATGTTAATGCACAAAAAGAGTGCACATGCACTTCGTGGTTCTTCTCAGATGGACAATGATCTTATTAGTTGCTTGGTGTTAGCCGTCATTATTTGACCTTACACATAGCCTAAGATAGCCTATTCCTTCCTAACATACCATAGACATAGACTTAAATGCCCTCACTCACCCCTCCGCAATCCCAAACACATTACATACACCTATCATGTTTGAGGCTGATACAACTACTTACGCTCCACAATTATCTATCTTAAACGAGAGGTACTTACTTCTCTTTCTCCTCAACTTTGATCTTTCCACTTCATGTTCCTCCAGTCTGCTATCCATAATGTATTCAGGTCATATGGGACTGACTGGATACTCAATCGAGGAAGACTTTATGAAGGCCGTCCATGTCTATCTGCGCCTACTCTGTTCGGTAACGAATGGGTTATCCATAACAGAAAACAGAGGGTACGAAACACCACATGGCCGTAGCATATGAAAAATCAGATGAAGGAGACGAAAAAAACAATAAAATCGACTTGTGAATCAGAGTGAACTAGGAGATGAGGTAAGACTTCCTCTGAATAAAAGGGGTTGGTCACTGAAGATTACATTCTCCTGAAATACCTTTGAAAACCTACAAAATAACATTGATGTTAAGGAGACGGATGTTATTTCAAACAGAAACAATGTACATAGAATCCTTGGTAGAACTATATGTTTGTTCAACATCCTCACAGGCAGATATACTACGCACTACTAATGAGCCCCAGTGGAATGCTCCAAGTCTATTATTGTTGTTCTTGTGTGAGATCCAATTCAGTTGGGATTTGAAATACCGTACATATAGTATTCAAACTTCAGGATATGAATATGTCCGAAACAAAACCCGAAATTAATATGCCTGTTCGAGGGGGGGAGCCAGCATTGCCAGAGTGGAAAGGCAAATCATATAAAGTTTCTTGGTGCATGGTCCAAATGCCCAGTTGACATAATCAGGAGGAATTGGTTCAAATGTAGTTATATATAGAGTACACGTAAGCACTATATATTGGTCAAAGCATGATCGAGTTTACTGGATTCTGTACAGAGGGTTGTGCATTTTTAACCACATTTACTATATCAGGGTAAAAATGTCACTCTATGAGGGCTCCTACAGCAAATGAGAGCAAACTACCTAAAATGTTCTAATTCTCTTGAAAGAAACTGATGTCTCTCAAATATGTTATTATTAACGATTCTTTTTTAAATCTTTCTGATCAATAATAAGTTTGAACATGTGCGTACACAAAAAAAGTAATGGTCATCTCACAGTAAACATTAGATGAACAAGGTCTGCACTGAAAATCTATATTTCCTACAAAATAATTTGATAAATCTTTACTGCAGCAGTAGTATTTTCTTAGCCTGTTAGTTATATCTGACACCCTTGGGTGGTAGTCTCCCAAACCTTTTGCCTTCTGCCTCCTGTTTGCATTTTTTTTGGCTAACCAGTGCTAAAGTGCTTGTGCTTTCTCCCTAAAACATGGTAAACTTAGCCTACATCAAATTGGCAGTTTTAATTTCCTTATAAGTTTCTAGTAAATGGGACTACTTGTGCCTAGGGCCTGTAAATTAAATGTCACTAGTGGGAATGTAGCACTCACTGTGCCACCCACTAAAACACCACTTTAAAATATCTCAGGCCTGCCAATGCAGCTTGTAGTGCAGTTTTAAAGGCAGGCACTGGGATAAAAGGTGGCCCTCTCAGGCCCCACATTGGATCATTCCTTGATGTTTGGGATTCAGAAGGTCTGCCCTCCTTCTACAAGGACTACATTCCTGTCCTGCTGTATGATGAAGGAAGACTGGACCTGCTCACTTGAACCCAGTACCACCAGAGTGACACCAAATGCTAGCTGGCTAGCCTCCTGTGTGAGTACTGGGACACAAGCTTCCAGAGGCCTCCCTGCAACTGCCCAGCTGACCAGCACCAACTGAACCTGCCTGGACCTGCTTGGACCTGCCTGAGCCTTGTTGTTGGCCTCTGGCTGGAGTGAGTCTAGTGGTGCCCCTCAGGTCCTAGACCCTTGGTTGGTATCAGGGTATACTCCTCCTGAAGAAAAGGTGAAAATCCTGAAGTTTAAGCTTTTTGCCACCATGAACGAGTCCTTTCATGCCAAGATTCAGCCGCATGTGACGACCAACAACGCAAAGTTCCAGTGATACCTGCTCTTTGAGCCAACAGCAACCGTTTGTGATGACCAGCAACGTGATACCTGCACTACGCACCAACAGTGAACGTCCATGACGATCCACCACCAAGAAGCTATGCGAAGAGCGGATCTTCACACTACAGCAATGACCATCCCCGAAACTTGACCTGTTCTTGTTGCCGAAAGTCTCTTCCTGTAGCCCACTCCAATGCAAACAGAGCTCTTCTTGCTGGATTTTGGAAGCTAACTCTTCAACTGGACTAACCTGGTCCCTGTATTTGACCCATGCGCTATCACAGTTGGCCTGAACTTGTGACTTTCCCCTGGTTTTGCGTGACCAGATGACTGCGAGTGGTGCTGTCTGCTTCGTCACACTATTTTCAATAAATTATTTAAAATTCAACATCTACGGTTCTACTGATTGGATTTTTGTCATTCTTCTAGCATTTCTTTTTTTTTAAATTTACTATAATTGTTTTCGGAATTTTCTTGTGTTGTGTTTTCATTTTATTACTGTTTGTGTGCTACATAAATATTTTACACAGAGCCTCTAAGACAAGCTTGATTGAGGGTTAAGCACAGGCTAGTTTACTGACGGTTGTGATTCACCAGACAAGGATTGTGGTTGTTACTTGAGTGGGGATCTCACCCTGTTGTAATGAAAATGTTTTCGCTAGCTTTGCTTGTGCATCATTCTACGTAAGTTAGCATTCGCGGCACCATTTTAAGCCATGCTCGAAACTGCTTTTGTCTCCTCCAGAGAACAGGTTGTGCAAAGTTTCATTTCTCCAGGGTTGGGGCTTGCTCTGCTAATGAATGCCCTGTTCTTATTAGCACATACCTTTCCCACAAGATAGAGGCCTTCTCCCACGAGTCTAGTGGTGGGCACAGGCAGAGTGACCTTGGATTGAAGATAGTGTGTGCCCGACCCCAGAATCGAAACCTATCCTTCTGTACTTCTTTGTTCAGCTGCATCTGCTTGGAAAATTACATTATGGGCGTGCCTTCATTGGCTCTGAATTGTACATAATGATCTCCATGTTTGCTGATGTCAGACCCTCTCTGCAGCACTCCTAGAGACTGGGCAGACCGGGCTCCACTTGAGCGTATATGAATAAACATATATTGGTCTGTATTCTCTACTGTCTGACCGACTCTTTATTTGGTATGGAAGGCTGAGAGGCGATTGCGAGTGACCCGGGTGACCCTAAACGGGCCACTTCATTCAGTTGACGCCCAAACAGGGTGGGGAGGTCGGGGCCATCGTCGGGTCAGACGGACGGATCAGGGATCCCTGCATGAGAGAGTTCCTGAACTCGCAGCTGCCCCTTCTGTCCCACCGGACGGTGCCTCACCCAGTGGTCATCCCAACTGGGGCCCTGAACGGCGAAACCCTTGGATCTGACCGTTTGGTCCGAAGAGTCGGCAGTGGAGAATACATTCATTTGACCTGCAAATATCAGGTGAGTTTGTTTTGGTTCTTTGTGGATATGGTACCATTTTGGTTTGTATTTGGTACGGTCTGAGGACCGATTTTGGGTAAAAAGTGTTTGCAAATACTTTGCCAGGCATAAGTAGTGAACTTGTTTTCTTTTGAGAATGCCTGGAATAAGTAAACTGGTTTCTTTGTGCTGTCGTTGTTGTTCTGCTGATGCTCGACTGGAGGAAAGTCAGCCAGTGCCTCCAGAAGGCACTCCGAATTTTGATATGTATGTGAAGCATGGTTTTGGCCCTATTATGTTTAGTACGCTATGGCACAAATATACGAGGGACAAAGCCGAGTTGCAGTGGCCATTGACGGGTACTTTTGATGAACAAAAAATTGGGTTTTTACAGGAAAAGTTGTTTGCGAAGCGAAGTATGCAGTCTATGTTTGATTCTCTTCGAACGTGGCAAAAGGAAGCTAAACAGAGGCGAATGAAAGCAGAGAAAGAGGCCCGGAAGGGGAGAAAGGAGACGTTGACTCAAAAGGCCATAGCACATGATAGAGAGAAAAAGGAGTTAGGGATAGAACGTAAAGATAGGAGGTTTCGATTGAATATTGATAAATCCTATGTGGTTCAAGAAGAAAAAGATACTTTGGTGGAGGACTTATTAGATAGTAGGCCCCCACCCCTATAAAAGAATTTACTCCACGGTTCCACTGCCCCCGCAACCGTCTGTTACTGTTGCTTCTACTGTCTCTGTCCCCGTATCTACTGCTGCTTTTCCGACGGCCTTGGCATCGGTTCCTTCTCTTCTTTCTCTTCCTTCTGCTTCCTCGCCGTCTGCAGCAACTGTGACTGAGCACCCCCCTCACGCCCATTTTTTCAGCATCTTTCTCGCCAGCTCTTTCTCCTGCTGCGCAGCCCTGAGCATTGTTACTACCTGCCATCCCGGTGGCCTCTCCTTCCTTGGTTTTCCATCCTCCAGTTTCCTTGAGTGATGGGACGCCTGTGCGTGGGATTGGAGATGGAGATTGGACAAAGTTTAAAGAGCGCATGGGTCCGTATGTGAGATCTGAAGTGGGAGATGCAGAGAAAAGGGTAGTGGCTAACCAGGCTGAGCAGTGGGCCCGAGACCCGATTTACAGTGTGGAAGATGTGTGGAATGTGATGAAAGATTATGAGCCTTTTGTACAACAGCATGCTCTTAGGCATATATCTGCTACTTTGATTGGTCTTTGGGAGCAGTGTTTCAAAGATGCAGTACTGCATATTTTATATGACATTAAAGATCATGTATACGTCACTAATATGGGACCTGATCAAGTTTTTGGCAATATTACGACCTTGATCGCTTACCGGGATAGGCTACTTGAGAAGAGTCCCACCCGAGTATCTCAGTTTCCGATGCAGGAGGTTCATCCCATATATCACCCTGTAATACCAGAGCTAAGGGATCAGCACAATGTTGCTATTAGACCAGGTGTAGCGGCCCGTTTCCAAGAACAATGGTTTTATACTCCATGGAAAAGGAGTGAAGTTTTGACTTTTAAGACTCAGTTACCTGATCCTAGAAAAAATCCTACTGCCTATTATAAAGAATTGACTGAAGCTGCCTCTTCCACAGTAATGACGCTTGCTGACTTTGAAATGTTTTTTGGTTTACTGGTTCCGGTTGATATTTGGAGACAAGTACACACCGAGGATCATGTTGCCGAATTGGGTAGTACCTGGGATCAAATTAAAGTATGGGATCAGGAGAGGAAGCCCGGTGAGAAGCCTAGAGAAGAGATACTTGCTTTGCCAGATTGCATTATCACGTATCTGCATTCTCTTATTCCACAGAGAAAAGTTGATTGGGACAAGTTATCGGCTTGTCGTCAAAAGAAAGATGAGAGTGTGTCTGATTTTTTCACTCGGTTTGAAGATGTGTTTTTGGATTATAGTGGTCAGGATTTGTCGATTGAGGGAGGTGTTCGATTGTTTGTCAATATATTTGTTTCTAATTTGCTTCATGAAATAGCGACTCGATTGCAGGCTTCTGAGAGCACTTGGTCCACCTCTTCTCCTTCTGTTATTTTGAACATGGCGCAGTATTATGAACACAAGGAAAATGAGGATAAGGAGTGGACGGAGAAGAAGCATAAGGATTTGAAGACGAAGGTGTTGTTCCAGCAGGCTTCTAGAGGGAATGGTAGAGGACGTGGTGGTTTGGCCCAACAGCTTCCACGCACTAGCTGGCAGCCTAATACTATGCCTTTAGGGCCGTACCAATGTGCGTATTGTAAGGAGGAGGGACACTGGCGTAGCGAGTGTCCTGTGTTGTTGCAGAAGGTGGCGGCCCCCAGAGGACGAGGTTCTTGTGGACGGGGTCATGGAGCTGGAGGAGTGGACAGGGTTCAGAATGCTGCAGCCTCGCAGGGTCGTTCTGATAATAATTACTTTGATGACCCTCGGGGCGGACAGTATTATCATGATGACTACGACACAGATGAGGTGACAGGAATGTCTTACAGCTAGGACAGCCAGGGACAGAGTGAGGGACCACTTCCAATACCTGTAGATCAACCCGGTCCTTCTGTTACTGCGAACTTGCATGGCTCGGCTAAGGAATTTTTGGTGGATACAGGTGCAACAAACAGTTCTATTTCTCGCTCTTTGGTCCCTGGGGCGGCTCTGTCTGGCCATAATAATGTTTCGGTAGGCTTTTTTGGTGTGCAGGTTGTGAGCCCCATTTCAAAGCCTCTTGCATTGACCATCGGTCCTTTCACTGTGGATTCGCCATTTTTGCTGACATCTAATTGTGGTGAGAATTTGATGGGTCTGGATTTATTGAAAAAGTTGCATGCCACAATTTATTGTTCCCCAGCAGGTGTCTATATGACCATGGGTCCGGATGTGGTGTGTGCTAAGCAGTGTCTGTCCAAAGATGTGCCCCTTCCTGTTAAATTTAAGGATGTGCCACCCACTCTGTGGGCAACAGGCGACACAGATGTGGGATTGTTGCCGATATCACCTGTTTCTATCTGCGTTAAGGATGGCGCCATTTTACCTTGTATCCCTCAATATAAAATACCGCAGGCAGGAGAGCGAGCCTTATTGCAGATTGTACAGGATTTGATTGAGAAAGGTGCGGTTGAGGAGACGACTGCTAATATTTGCAATAGCCCTATTCTTCCGATTCATAAAAGGGCGCTCCCGGATTCCTCTGATGACCATGAAGATGTTTATCGTTTTGTGATCGATTTGCGCGAAGTTAATAAAATAGTGATTCCCCAGTTTCCGGTGGTTCCTGACATCACCACTCTCTTGACAATGATTCCCCTTCTGCTAAATTCTTTTCTGCCATTGATTTGAAAAATGCGTTCTTCAGTATTCCTATTCATCCTGATAGCAGATATCTGTTTGGGTTCACCCTAGCTGATAGAAGCTTTAGACTCTGTAGCGCTCCTCAAGGTTATACAGAAAGTCAGAGTATCTATAGTCAGGCATTGAAAGGTCAGTTGGATTCTTTGTTGCTCCCCACAGGTAATGTATTGCTACAGTATGTTGATGACTTGCTCATCGCTTCTGACACAGAACAAGGTTGTAGGGATAGTACAGTGAAATTGTTGTTGCATTTGGCTCAGCACGGACATAAAGTGTCCCTTTCCAAATTTCAGCATTGTCGACAGGAGGTCACCTATTTAGGTCACCTACTATCGAAGGAGGATAGGAGATTGAGTCTTGAGCGCATTAGTACCATTGTTAAAATGCCCATTCCACAGACTCAGAAAGAGGTGCGTGCCTTCATAGGTATCACTTCTTACTGTCGTCAGTGGATACCTAACTATTCCTTACTAACCAAGCCCCTGATTGCACTAACCACTAAAGATGTGCATGAGCCCCTGCCTTGAACGCCTGAATGTCAGCAGTCTTTTGAACAACTAAAAGGTGTGCTTTGCTCGGCTCCAGTGCTTGGCACGCCTAACTACAACAAGCCATTTGTATTATATGTCCATGAGATGGCTGGTTGTGCGCTTTCTGTTCTAACACAAAAAGTTGGAGATAAGCAACGGCTGTGTGCTTATTTCTCTGCTGTTCTTGACCCTGTCGCATGAGCCCTCCCGAGCTGTCTAACAGCGGTCGCGGCTGTGGCTATCTCGATAAGACAATTGGCTGGACTCGAACTTGATACTGACCTCACAGTCATGGTACCCCATGCTGTGGATACACTTTTGAATAAGACAAAGACGCAGCACCTCACCAGTGCACGTCTAACTGGCTATGAATTGACCTTGTTTGCCAAACATATTACGATCAAAAGATGTGCCACTCTGAACCCGGCCACGTTACTGCCGCTCCCTTCTGAAAATGATGAAAATGAGAAACATCATTGTATCTTCCGGACGGAAGAAGAGACGAAAGGACGGGTAGACAAGACTGATGTTCCCTTACCTGACCCACAAGGGGAACTATATGTCGATGGCTCTTGTTTCAAATTAACAGATAGCACTACAACTGCTGCTTATTCTATCACTACATTGCGTACAGTCATAGAGACATCACGAGCCCTGACAGCCAGTATGCCTTCGGGGTCGCGCACAATTTCGAGCGACTCTGGGCTGAGAGAGGGTTCCTTACTTCCCATGGTGCAAGGATCCAACACGGTCACCTCATATTGAGGCTTTTGTCTGCTTTGACACTCCCTAAGAAGTTGGCAATAGAGAAGTGTAGCGCCCATAGGAAAATTACTGACGATGTATGGAGGGGGAACGCTTTTGCTGATAAGACAGCTAAGGAAATGGCATGGACAAAAATGAAGAGAATGTTTGTGGCAGAGCCTGCTAGGTGGGTACCTGAAGTTACAATGTTTGAGGATACGCTTGAGAATGTGAAGGAAATACAGAGCAAGGCCACAATAGTAGAATTAGCAGTGTGGCAAGAAAGTACAGCACAATTGAACGATGAGGGATGTTGGATTGATAAGTCAGGAAAGCAGAGATGGCTGTTGCCAGATGCATATGTTCTCCCTGTAGTCACAATGGCCCATGGCCCAGCCCATATCAGCACTAAAGGTATTTGCAAATTGTTAGACCCTATATGGCAGAATGACAACATCCCAAAAACAGCCGCACATTTAGTGAAATACTGTTTGGTGTGTATGATGCACAATCCTGGGAAGGATACCCCTACACCACCCTGTAATTTTGCACCACCTACTTTCCTTTTTGAGGTCCGTCAGATGGATTATATAGAACTAGACAGGTGTAATAATTTGAAGTATGTGTCGGTGGTTGTCTGTGCATTTAGTAAATGGGTTGAAGCTTACCCCACTAAAGACAATACAGCTGTTACAACTGCAAAGGTACTCCTGAAGGAGTTCTTTCCTCATTTCGGCTTGCCCCGTTTGATTTGGAGTGATAACGGAAGTCATTTTAATGCCAAGGTCATTCAGTTAATTTGTGATGGTTTGCACATAAAACAGAAGTTTCATACTGCAAATCACCCACAGTCAGCAGGATTAGTTGAGAAGTACACCGGTACTCTCAAACTAAAGTTGGCAAAGATTCAGGAGATGACAGGGATACAATGGGCAGATGCTCTACCATTAGCTCTTTTGTTGACAAGAACAACAGCACATTCTAAAACAGGATTGTCACCATACGAGGTCGTGTTTGGACGCCCGGCAAATCTCTGGGGCGTCCCATGCCCTCGTAGGTTTTCAGATATTGAGTATCCATTGTTGACAGACTATCTTTGCAAGTTAACTGAAAATTTGCGTTCTATTCACCAACAGGCCTGCGAGTCCCTTCCACCCACACTAGAGGGACCTGGAAACGATATTCAGCCTGGGGACTTCATATTAGTCAAGAACTTCCAGCGGAAGAAGAGTTTGGAGCCCCGCTGGAAGGGACCTGAACAGGACCTCCTGGCCACTCAAACTGCTGTGAAGGTTGCCTGCCGAAAGAACTGGATTCACGCCAACCACTGCCACAGGATCCCTCTGCCCTGGCCCTATGACCAATGAGTGAGGGAAGGCATTGGGGACGCTGAGTGTGAGTAGGTGCCTCAGTTCATCCCCTTCAGTGATGCAAAGCTAACCTGGACCCAAACGGATGCAGAAAATGATGAAGTGCTGTATGCAGCGGTTCCCCCGGAAATACAAGCTATTAAGGAGCCGCTGTTTGTTGATCCAACGGTGCCTGGGGCTACCAGGTACAATTTGCGTCCTCGTTTGAGGAATAGTGCACAAAAGGAGAAGTCAGATTAGACAGGGATGGACTGTGTAAGTTAGGGGTGTACTTTGCTATAGTACCAACGGATTAGTTTAGGGTGATGTGAGACTTGTGCACTGTTCTGTTTCCGAGCATTGGACAGGATAGCTAAAAAGGTATCCCCTCGGGGGTACATTATCCTGATCGATGTGGGATTCATCCAGAGCTTAGGACTGAGCAAGCTCCACCACCGGTGCTCAAGAGCGCCAATGTTTGATGAACAATAGGAGCCTGTACCAGTGAGGCTCTGAGGGACACTGGGAACACTTGTCTGTGCTTTCATTTTAGTTGCACCATCGTTTTTGTGGCACTTCTTTCCTTGTTTAATTATGCATCCCTTTGGCCGGCCTATTGATGAGGAGGAACGGCCCTTTGCACCATTGCGTTCAATGAGGGGTTGGTTGACAAAGAGTAAAATAATTGGCATACTAATAGTTGTGATTACACTAGCAACAATACTTGGAATATCCTGGTTTTTAGAGGAGAAGTTTCCTGCACATTCCTTGGTTGGTACAACTCCCGCTCCCCCATAGCACATTTTTGTTACTCTAGCCCCCCACAAAGAGGCGCATAGATTGTCCTACACTGACAATGTATTCATGTGTTGCATCATGCTCAAAATGTGTCTAACGCCACTAATTGTTGGGTTTGTCGGTTGCTTCCTTCGGTCACTCATAAAAGTGTCTATGGCGCTGTCGTATATAGGCAGCTGTGAGGGTTGGTTTTAATTGTTTCGGCTGGTGTACTTCCAATTTCACCTTTCAACTTTGGGTATGGCACATATTGATTCTCATACTGCGCATGAATACGTATGCTTCTATCAAGAGTTTACCCCCATAGGACCGGCAGGACAAGGGACTCTAGGGACTCTGTCCTCAAAGTCATGTGCAAATACATATCGTAAAGTGAAGAACAATGCTTGGTTCCGAATGGAAATGGCTGATTTCCAATGGTTTAACACATCAGAGTACTTTCAATCCTTCCAAGCTCAAAATATTACCAAAGATAAGCCGATACCTGTGTCAGTGGTCAATACGACAGCTAGTTTTTGTGTCCAGGGGACTGGGGAGATAAAGGTGGGGGAGAGTAAATGTAATTTCACCTACAAGCTGAATACGACTAATAGTCCGCCTTTGATCTTACCCCATAATGTTCATTTTGTTAGTGGGTCACAAGCTCACGTCTGGTTCCTGAGGGGATGGTCTGGCACATGTTATCTCTCTTTTCTTCTTCCCCCCGTATATGTTGCCCCGTCCAATTATCATAAAAAATCATCAGATACAACGTAGGAGCACCTTCCAGACTCGAGTAAAAAGGGTTGTTGACACAAGGGATATAGATCAAACAAACACCACTGCACAGCAGTTTGAGGACGCTACAAAGGGCCTACTACCTTTCTTGGGCCCCATGGCTAATAGCCTTCAACTTCGTCAGTTAACGAGAGTTGTTGAGGGGGTTATCAATACAACTGCTGGGATAATGATAAATATCACTGCTGAGCTCCAGGCTACGAGATTAGTCACTTTGCAGAACAGGATGGTGCTAGACGTCATACTTGCAGATAGGGGAGGGGCCTGTCGCGTCATCGGCAGCAGCTGTTGAGTTTACATACTTGATCACGCTCCCAATGTGTATGCAGCTATACACAAATTACATAGACTCTCATCTGACATACACCAGGACACAGGTACTTGGACCAAATTGGGGTGGTTTTGGAACACACTCACATCTTGGGGTTGGAAGATTCTCACCTTCTTGGCTGTGGGTGCTGGTATCTTCTTTACATGTTGCCTCTGCATACAATGTCTCCCAGCTTGTTGTTCCTATTGTGTCAATGCCCTCACACCCAAACAGAAAATGTTAATTCATGATACTAATGCTGCAATTATGATACAAAAGGAAATTGATGAGTTGATGCAGATTGATGAAGGTATTTTTGAGACCACATCTTTCCTTGCAGCCTCTACTCCTGACACTGAATATATGGATTGTTTTGAATACTGGCATACCTTTGTCTATGAAAATGTTATATTATCTTTGATCATTTCCTAAAAAATTGTTAGCTCATGCAAAAAGCAGGGTCTGTTGTAATGAAAATGTTTTCGCTAGTTTTGCTTGTGCATCATTCTACGTAAGTTAGCATTTGCAGCACCATTTTATGTTTGGCCGCCATTTTAAGCCATGCTCGAAACTGCTTTTGTCTCCTCGAGAGAACAAGTTGTGGAAAGTTTCATTTCTCAAAAGTTGGGCCTTGCTCTGCTAAATGCCCTGTTCTTATTAGCACATACCTTTCCCACAAGATAGAGGCCTTCTCCCACGAGTCTAGTGGTGGGCACAGGCAGAGTGACCTTGGATTGAAGATAGTGTGGGCCCGGCCCCAGAATCGAAACCTATCCTTCCGTACTTCTTTGTTCAGCTGCATCTGCTTGGAAAATTCCATTATGGGCGTGCCTTCATTGGTTCTGAATTGTACATAATGTATCTCCATCTTTGCTGATGTCAGTCCCTCTCTGCAGCACTCCTAGAGACTGGGCAGACTGGGCAGACTGGGCTTCGCTCGAGCATATATGAATAAGCATATATTGGTCTGTATTCTCTACTGTCTGACCAACTCTTCATTTGGTATGGAAGGCTGAGAGGTGGTCGCGAGTGACACGGGTGACCCTAAACGGGCACTTGCTTCAACTCCCTCTCAACTAATAACCCACTTTCTCACACTGTGCATTGTACAGACCACCATATAACAGACTGAGATGATGAGAAAACACATTTTGAGTCTGAAATAGAATAAACAGGAACAAGACCTTTCACTAAAATGCCAAATATCATTAGCATGAACCTGATTGGCCACCTGCTTTCGAAAAGGTATCTGGACATCTGATTCCAGAGATCACGCTGTAAGGTGATACATATCTGCCTACCATTAGAGAGATTAGATCATACTATACACATGAGTTTACCTGACCAGGGATGGTGCAAAAAAAAAAGGTAAAACATTGTTTTGCTGCTGGAGTGCTCCCATTGGAACATTTATTTTTGGCAGTTTTATTTCATTTGGTTTCACTTAGTAGGCGCCATAAGTCATCAACCCTGCTAAAACGTATGAATGCAATGGAACTGAACCTTCCATACAACAGCAGTTTGTCACTTGCATTACGTAGTTTTATCCGGCTACTAGTTGCACTTTAAGATAACAAAATTCTGGTTTTACAATTTGGTATATCTGAGGCTATAGCCTCCATCCATGTCCTTATGGAAATGCATATTTTAATTTCGGAGACAAAATCCAAAGATAAAAACCTTTGCTATGATGACCTGCTTGGTGTATCCAGTTGCTGCTCCATTGCAGTCAGACTGAAATCCAGTGTAGGTCCCTGTCAACCACAAACTGTGGTTTGCCGAAGGCAATGTAGTTTTTCTAGGCACTTTTTGCTTTACAATATGAAAATTCATATCTCGGGTTTCCCCATATCCCATTTTAAAGATCTTGATATCTTTTTACTCATTAAATTTGACTCAATTTTTCTAAATTTGTTAGGGAATTTTACTTTGTAATGTTCTTTAACTTTACGTAGTTGGTAATACTTGAACTTAATGCACACTTCTCTGGGGATTGTCTGTAGCTTTTGCCATATCTGTCATGGATTGAGCAGAGATTCGCTCAGAACTGTTTTTGACCTAGCCATTCGGGTCCGATCACTCGTGGAATCAGGGTTCTTTTACGTTGGGCCCTGCTTATTTCAGCAGCATATTTTTCAGCCCTTGGCTGTAATTAACAAATTGGATATAATTTGGACAGTTTTCTAGAGAGGGATTTTTCTCTGTCAGTGCTCAATACTTATTCTTTGACTGCTCTATGTCTATTGCTTATACTCTTATGAATTATTGGAATAATTGACCTCCTATACTGCATCAAATCAGGAGGTCTAACTACTGGACCGCCTTAAGATAACAGCCCTGACGAAGTGGTGGGGATACATCCCCTCAAACGACGAAACACGTGTTGGCTAAGGCTAAAAGAAGAGGATCAAATAAAATACAACACCTTAAGACAGGAAATTTGTGTTTTATATACTCTAACTATTCTTGTACTACACTGTAATTGATTTGAATAGCGTGTGCTTCGTACCTATAAACTGTATTCACCAAGCTTTGATTGGTATTAGGGGAGCAGGGTGTACCTTCCCAGAATTGAATGCACCACTGGACTTACATCCAGTTTCCTACATTTTTATGTAATTACGATATGAGTGCCTGAAACCTTAATTGCACCCAATTCTAAAGCCATTTTTTTGTTTATTAAGTTGGCAATGGTCACACTTCCCAAATGAATAACTTACTTTCTGACAGGTAATATTATCACTTTCTCAAATGAGAAGAAATGACAAAGCAGTGCTCAAACTGGCAGCTGGAGAAACGTATACAATTGCTAAATACCACAGAGGCAGAAAGAATACATTTCAGAAGCCTCGATCTAGCTCTATTGCTCCCACAAACACTGCCTTACCTGCTTGATAGAAATGGGGGTCACTAGTTGGCAGTGGTATGCACCCTGTTCAAGTAGGGTCCCTTCCTTCTAGTCAACCTAAGGGAGTTACACACCCAAGATAACCCCTGCTCACCGTCTTGGTAGCTTGGTACGAGCAATCAGGCCTATCTCAGAGGCAATGTGTAAAGTATTTGTACATAAAATACACAGGAACACAGTGAAAACACTACAAATGGACACAACATCAGTTTAGAAAAATAACCAATTTTTATCTAAACCAAACAAGACCAAAACGATAAAAGTCCCACATAAAGAACTCAAGATATCACTTTTTAAAGGTTTAAGCAATTTTGTCAATTGAACTCTATGGATGCAGTGATTTTAGCACAAAGTACCTTTGATGCATCAAAATCCAAGAAGAAAAATAGCTGCAAAGGAGAGATGTGTTGGAAAACACATCGATGTGTCGGTCTTTGAGTCCCAGGGGAATGGAGGCATCAGTTCTGCTGCACGCAGGAGAAGTGTTGCGTAGATTTCTTATTGCGAGGAAAAGCTATGCATCGAAATCCAAACGTGGGTCCTTTCTGTGGGGCAATGTGCTGGAAACCTGGCGCACAGGTGCAATGCGTGAAAAATCCGGTAGCGCTAGGGTGGGGGATCCTAGCCGCAAACAGGCACTGCATCGAGATTTTGGCCGCAGCGTGGCAATGATTTTTCTTCCACACAGCCGCGTCTGCGTTGGAGTGGGTGTCGGAGACACAGTGCTAAGTACTCAGGCTGCGGTGAACTTGGAGCCATGCAAACAAGTGCAGCATTGATTCCCCCAGCCGCAAACAGTCACTGCGTCGATCCTTTGACCGTAGCGCGGCGATGTGTTAGTTTTTCAACTGCACCGCAAGCTTGCGGTGGAAAAACAGGCGCGGAGGGTCACCGCATGGATTTTCTTCTTCTTTCTGCAGCAAAGCCAACTCCAAGGGCCCAGAACTGGAATTGGCACCACTTGGCAGGTCAGGCCTCCCACCAGAGGAGTCCAGGGGCTGCAGGTGAAGTGTTTGATGGCACACAAAAGCCCTTGGAGAAACTTCTCTAGCAGGATACAGAGCAAAGTCCAGTCCTTTTCCTCTCCAAGACAGAAGCAGTAACTGCAGGCAAACCCAGCAAAGTAACACAGCAAAGGAGCAGTACTCCTTCTGACAGCTCTCCAGCTCTTCCTCATGGCGGAGTCTCCTTTTGATCCAGAACTCTTCCAAAAATGTGGTGTTACAGGTCTAATACTTACAACCCATTTCGCCTTTGAAGTAGGCATACTTCAAAGGATAGTCTTTGTAGTACACAGATCCTGCGTTGCCCTGTCCTGGCTCCAGACACACTACAGGGGGGTGGAGACAGCATTGTGAGAGAACAGGCACAGCCCTATTCAGGTGTCAGTGACAACTCCTCCCACCACTCTATCCCAGGAAGGCCCATCAGCATGGTGATGGGCAATCAGGATATGCAGAGCACACCTCAGCTTCCTATGTGTGACTGTTTAGAATGAATGCACAAACAGCCTAACTGTCAGTCTAAACCAGACGTGTCCACAGGCAGGCAGAGGCACAGGATGGTAAAGCAAGAAAATGCCCACTTTCTAAAAGTGACATTTTCAAACATACAATTTAAAAACCACCTTCACAGAAATATGTATTTTTAAATTCTGAGTTAAGGGAACCCAAATTCCAAATCTACATCTCTTCCCAATTGAAAGTTACACTAGTCCTAGCAATAGTGAAAAATGAAATAAGCAGTATTTCGCCATCAGGACATGTAAAACACGCCAGTGCATGTCCTACCTTTCACTTACACTGTACCCTGCCCATAGGGCTACCTTGGGCCTACTTTAGGGGTGGCTTAGATGTAATAAAAAGGAAGGTTGGGGCCTGGCAGCTGAGTGCACTTGCCAGGTCGGCATGGCAGTTTGAAACTGCACTTGCAGACACTGCTGTGGCAGGCCTAAGACATGTTTGCAGGGCTACTCATGTGGGTACCACATCGGTGCTGCAGGCGCACTAGTAGCATTTGATTTTCAGGCCCTGGGCACACACAATGCACTTTACTAGGGACTTACCAGTAAATCATATGCCAATCATGGCTAAACTAATCTCCCTTGAAATTTACGCAGCGAGCATATTCACTTTAGCACTGATTAGCAGTGGTAAAGTGGCCAGAGTCCAAAAGGCAACAAAAACAGGTCAGAAAAAATAGGAGTAAGAAGGCAAAAAGTTATGGGATAACCCTGCAAAAATGGGCAGATCCAACACTGCTGCACAAGTAGATCTATTCTGGCCCATTAAAAACATGACAGCTGAAAGATAGGACCTGACCAGAATTTCATATCAAAACACACTAAAATTAAACTGATATATCTCCAGACGTGAAGGAAGTTCTTGCACAGACATGTCAGGTGCCATGTCAGTTAAGGCTCCCAGCTCAGGCGTTTATTTTAACTTTTAGTATGTAGGTTAAATTACTTTTAGTTTAACATTTAACATAAATATGTTCTAAAAAATTCATAGTGTATAAAATGCATTTGGCTAAAAATTCAGGAGTGGCTGAAGGTGTTGCACATAGCATGTGGTAATTTGGCAAGTAGGATTGTTCCCCTTAAAGAGTTATTTTGTGAGTGTGCTTTCTGAAGTAGATCAACAAATGATGGTCAGATCTTCAACACACCAGTAAAGCTATCATACACATGCTGCAATTTCATAATATCTCGTAGGGAGGTTTAGGGCTAAAATCAGGGGAATGTAATCCCTCTATTAATTTACTTTGGAGTTAAGAAGGGGGGCATCTAAGCTAACATGGGAGTGTTGGCATGTATGGTTAACTGCATCAAACTGAGCAATGGTAAACTCAATGTAAAAAGAGAAGACATAATATCAGAATATAAAAATCAAAAGACAAGAGGTGTTTTGGAAGCATTTGTAAAGGCACAGAAAACATCTAAATTGAATTGCACAAGTATTTTCCTGATTGATGCCTCACTCAAAAGTTCCTGCACTAAAAATGCATTCACATAAGGTATAATTATCAGGCACATCTAAGTTATGGGGCACATGGTAGAACATCACATAGAAGTAGCTGTTAAGCTTTCCAGAGAGCAGTGCGTCCACATATCACTGTGGGTGAAACCTGCAAACGAGAGATCCCAGACTTCAGTAGAGATCACCTTAAACATACATTTTAAGCAACATTCTCATTTTGTGGCCCACTCTTGCTCAGCACAGACCTAAACCAGGAGAAAGTGAGGTTTAACTCTTGCTACCCTTCTGGATCTATAAACTAATCATAACAATGTGGTCCTAGAGGCACTGATATGGGTAAAACTGATCGGGCTGCAGATGTGTAATGATCTTACTTAAGATACCTCCAACATGCCCTTGCACACTGCTAGTCAACCCTCTGAGATCCTCTGCATGTCATACGAGACCGTCATTCTGCACTCAGGTTCTCACACCTGTCCCCTAGACACCCCTGACCTACCATCAAAGACTCTTGGCTTTCCCTCAGAAACCTTGATCATACCCTCAAAGACACTTAGCCTGTCTTCGTAATCCACAGCTGGTTCTTTCACTCTCTACCTAGCCCTTAGCAGTGCTCAGTTGGCTTATTCAAACCACTAACAGGCCCTCAAAGACCATAAGAATGTCTCAGGGATCCTAAACCTGCCATCTGACAACCTGCATATAGTATTTAAACAACCACGTCTGGTATTGTTGTGCCCTCAGACTCCATCAGACGGCTCCTGCCCTCAGCTGGTCCATAAAAACTCTTGATCACACTCACATGCCATTGGGGTGTCCTCAGATACCTTCCGCACAGTGCTTAAGTTGAGCCAGTGGTTGCAGCTGGGGACCACAAGCGCTTATTTTATGGGACCAGGACTTATTTTGTATCATCAGACTATGGCCCAAACAAAGAAAGAGAGATGCAGAAAGGAAGAGAAATAAGAGGAAAACAGTGATAAAGAGGGAAAGAAGGGATGGAAAGGAATTTGCAAGAATGACATAACCTGACAGATAGAGTAGGGTGGTGGAAGAAAGATGCAACATGTGGAATCAAGGAGAGTCAGCCTTAGTGTTTGGCAACCCTGACATTCAGCAGCACCAGGGGCAGACATCTGAGAAAAACTTTGACCCTGGCCCTTATTCTTTTACAAATTAAGCACTGCTTCAGCATATCCCCGAAACACTGAGCTTCTGTTCCATCACCACAGCTGGTCCTCACACTCCTCAGGCAGTCCCTTAGAGACCCTAAATGAGGCCCTCAATCTGTCCAAAGGCACCCTCAGCAGGTAAACAAAAGACTCTTGCATCCTCATAATCCCTCAGCTGAACCTGAGAGCTCACCTCAAGACATAATTAGCAAAATGTAAGAGAGCAGCATACCATTTCCAAATGCCACCATTTAGACACCACTTCAGCTGACCCTCGTACACCCTAAAATATCTGCCTTTCAACTGGCCAAAAATGTCCAGGTCTTCAGTGACTGGGAGGACAGCTTGCCTCCCTTGCCCTTGTGTGGCGACTCCCTTGCTTCCTCACTCTGTAACCGGAGGCTCAGGGCTTTGCACTCGTATGCAATGTAGTAACAGCTCTTGAACGTGGTTCCAGAGTACTGTATTGTGTGACATTTGCCCATAAAATAATATATTAAAGGTATATTTTTACTATAAAAGGCACAATTGGTGGAATGTTCCTTCCGTTTTATGTGCTACCTAATTATATGGTGTGAGATAGCTGTGTATATGTGATTGGTTCAATTATCTTAGCTACTTCCCATTTTAGTGCTCCTTTGGTCTTTCACTGTCTTATATTGACTGGATTTTTAAAATCTTTTTAAATTAAGATGCAGCAGTCTTCTTCAGGAAGTATGAAAGATGCACATCTGGATGTACCAATGTAACATAAATGCTGAAGAGACAAAGGTTTCCTCTAAACCAGTGGTTCCTGACCTGTGGTCTGGAGACCCTGGGGGGTTCGCAAACCATACTCAAGGGGTCCGTGATTGCTTAGAAAATTAAATATTTTTAAAGATTAATAAAAAGCATATGAAAATAAAGAAGAAAAATGTAAAAATGGAACATTTAAAAATGAACTGTAATGTGAAGAAATTTGAAATGGTAGGCTAAAAATAAGTTAGCGATTTTAGATTAATTTATGTGAGCAGAGCAACTGCATCAAACAGAATATAGTAAGGATGATGAGTGGCCTCAATTGAATTCAGAAAAGCATCAACCTTCTCATTATAATTACAATTTTTGCTTTTTATATGTTTGTGAATCAAATAAAATATTTCATAATTTGTGCATTTGTATGATGAATTCTTGTATATTATATATATAAAGATTTGTTTTGTATATTATTTTGTGGTTCAAATCATTAAAAATGTTTAGGTTGGGGTTCCCAACTTCCAGTAACGACTCAGCGGAGGTCCCGGGACTCCAGTGATGATTCAGTAGGGGTCCCCGGGTTCCAGTAATAAGTGGGGTCAACAGAAGTCAAAAAGTAAATAATCAGTGCAATCAGTGCTCTAAACCACAGAAATATATTTCTAGGCTGTCCTAAACAATAATCCAATCCCTCTCAGTTGAGGGGAACTATTTAAGTTTTTTTTCTGTATAATATTCAGTGTTAGACATCAAAAGGTCTGTATTCAGGGTGAGGGAATTGATATATTTTTCAGAGTTTTACATTTGAGTAATTATGTGTTTTATCTGGGCTTCTCTTGGCGTGCTAATTCATCTAAACCTCAGGCGACCTGAATAGATCACCATCTCTGACATCAATCACCTCTCAAGGTTATTGTTTTCAGTGTATTTATGTGGTAGCTGGCATATCAAAGTCATTTTCTATTAGCAAACACACCCCCTAAATAGGCCCTTCCTCCCAGTATCCAGCACATGTGAAGTCCCTTAGAGTCTCTTAGGAGTACGATATGGGCGAATTAGTGTCTAAAACTGGCAGGTTGTAACACTTGCTTTGTGTGATTGAAGGATTCAGTCAGAACAGCCTCTACTACTTCCTCCCCAGAGACCAAAACCATTTCCGCAAGGTAGGTCAACTCACTTGACACAGAAACTTTTAATTGAGAAACATTTTAGAAACATTTTGATGAAATGACAGCTATCTACTATCTAGCCCCTTGGATAATGAGGCAATGAGCAACATGGAATCTGCTATAAGTCATTCTGAGACCTTGCACACAGCTGCATATGTCTGTAGTCAGCAGAACACTCACGCTACTAGCTACTGCCTTCCCTCACACTGCTCTCCAAGATCAGGGACGGACTGGCCGTAGCAGGCATCGGGCATTTCTCCGGTGGGGCCGGAGGGGTGGGGGCCGGTTTTCTGGCCGTGGGGGCCGGTTATCAATAATCGGCCCCCAGTAACAAAAGCGGGAGCAGTGCTTTTTACTAGCAAACCCCCCCCATCCGCCCACCCCTTCATTCCCCTGCTCCCAGGGCCGGTCAAGCATCAATCTGCCAGGGCTGGTTGCTGTTCCCTGTCCGGCCCTGTCCAAGATGGCTACACAAAGGACTTCCACTATCACGATCTCTGAGTACAGTGGCCGCTCTGTAATCCAAACACACAGTTGTGTTTCCCACAGAATACATTGAAACTTGACCATTATGCCTAAGAAAACATTGCTAAAATGGCTATTTTAGATTCCACACAGATACTACTAGAGTGCATATCATCCCATGCACTCTTGGAGGCACCATTCTGCCGTACATAAATCATATGTAGAAATTTACTTTACTACAAGGCAACATGAAAAAAATTACCTTTTGCTGTGAGGTTGAACCTAGGTGAATACAAATCTTTTTCCTATTTTTTAACATATAAAACTGTCTTAGCAATCCAGATATTGTGTGCCCTTCAAATGTTATCCACAGCTTAGGGGCCGATTCCGATCTCGGCCGGTAGGGCTCCGAATCGGATTCGGCATAACCGGATCCGATTCGGAGCCCTATTTCCCGACGAATTCGTACGCGCGTCCGGACGAGCGAGTACGATGCGAAATCGCCGACCGACTCGTTCGGGCGTCCCAACCGCTCCGACCGACTCGTTCCCGGGTCGAACCGCACCGACCGACTCGCTCGGACACGACTCGCACCGCGCAATGGAGACGTTCCCCAGCCGGGTAAGTACGATGCGCGCCGCGAGCAGTCCGACCGACACGCGCCGCCCGGCTCGAAAGAGCAGTCGGAGCCGTACTTCGGGGGTCCGTGTCGGACCCCCCTGTACGCGTAGCCGCGCGAGTCGCACACAGGGGGGACCCATGGGTCCCCCCTACCTGTGCGTGTACGGCGCGAGTCGCTTCGCCGCGTACAGGGTGTAGGGGGCGCCCTTGTTCGCCTCGCACCCATTGAGGCAATGGGAGCCCGTGTACGCGTTGTACGACCGGCTCCCATTGACTTCAATGGGAGTCCGACCGACTCGAGTCCGATAGCATACGGACGCATCGTACTCGTTCGGTCGGGCTGCACGGGTCCGATTCGGTCGGAAATCTCTCCGGGTCCGGCTCGGTCGGAGAGATTTCCGGCCCGAATCGGAATCGGCCCCTTAGTCTCTAGCCTACTGACTAGAGTTCTTTATGCTAAAGTTACAAATACTATCCATTATAATTGACTTCTTAATATGCCATCATGTGTTGGTTTTTGGCTATGTCTGAAATCTTTGTCATTTGCTATGTATGCTGCATGATTTTTATTGACTCCCAATAAAAGACAGAACAACTCAAATACCTTTTACCTTGGTTAAAGTTAACCACTTGACTGATAATATGACAACGCTCTGGGCTGAATAGCGATTTTGGAACCTAGTAACAAAACATCCTAGAAAAGTGCAGTTGGAGATTTACGTCAGCGCCTGAGTGTACTTTTCTAATTTTGTTTCAGTTTACTAGAAAGCTTCTCTAGTCACATATTTCCTGGCATACATATCAGAATACCATGTGACCTTTCTTAAAAGTATCCCATTTCCCCTGTGTGTAAGTCTACACAGGGGCAAAAGAGCCCCTTGTAAAAATGCGCACTTTATCCACTGCAGGAAAAACATTTTTCCCCTAGAAGAAAGACTTTCTCCTTGGAGTTATTCCTTTTCCTTCTCACCTTGGATGGGAAGTTTCTGGAGCTCTGTGCTGGAACAAATCTCGGACCACATTTGTAGAGTGGAAAAATGGTTGGATCAGAGTTTGGGCTTGTCCACAAACACATTTGTGGGAATTTTGAAACTTTTCCTGTTGTCTCCTCTGGGTGAGAACCTCTCTATCAGTTGTCCGATACATAACAAATGCCTATTCAGTAACAAAAAAGCCCTCTGGAACGTTACAGCATCTGCAGTGGAAGAGAAAAGCATCAAGTGCAAAACAACTGTTCAACGTGAAAAAAACAGGCCTTTCAATGCTGTTAATATGGCAGCATGTTATGCTAACTTAAGTCAATACATTATGATTTCTTTTGTATGCTTGTAATGCCCAAGTATGATTACCTGCTACCAAAATTGAATTCATAATACGTGTGTTATTTAGTATAGACATTTGCACTTTTTATTTAAATGAGTTTGTTTGCAATGTGAAAAAATTCACGTGATCACTCCCTTGAGCTACTGCTCCCCACACTACCTAAAACAAGGACACAAGAATGGTGCTTTTTCACGTCTCTAATAAATTTACACTCCAACGAAAAGGGATTCACTAGGCCTCACTAACCCGGTCCGTGGGCTGCTTCTTCCTGCTCCTGCTACTCTCTGCCAGGGCCACCAAGCACTGCTGTGGTCCTGGGAAAGTGAATGGCTATCGTGGCTGTATGGTGGCATGCAGATGTGTGTTGTGGGTGGAGCCAATCAGAGTGTTTTTTTTAAACAGGATGGTTTTCACTGCGGTGCTCAGCTGTGACTTTAAATAGAAGAGCAGAAAGAAGGAAGCTCGAGTCGTCTGTGACGTCACTCATACGAGCCTATTCACAATGAGATAAAGATCTGAAAGAAAATGGTCAAGTAGACATATCCTGAGAGATCATACATAAGGAATAAATGCTTTCGATTTCAGAACAGTTGACTAAGATCAAGATGCACTATGTCCCAAAATGGGAATCCCAAATATCTGCAAAGCATTTTCTAAGCAATGTATCAGACCATGCTGATAGCTAAGGAGGCTAATATAGTTTGGATATGACACAGGTTATTGTAACTTAAAAGTTGTGGTCATAAAATTTAAAAATCAACTTTTTCCATTCACATCTATAACAGCAATGATCTTCTCTTATGGACTAAAATCTTTTAAAGTCACAACCACTGGAATCGTTGTCAGTGCTAGACTGATGATGACAGAATGCTGGTCATGTACCGAATAGAGAGCTGACACACCCCTGGATACATTCATCTTAACCTGTTTGACCAGGCATATGCATTTCTATCAAGACCATTTACTGAAGATTGATTTATGAAGAATAAAGTCACTGCCTCGGAATGGAAAGGAAATGCCGGCATTACAACTCTTGCCAGTGATTTGTGTTGTTTTCAGCATACAGTCATGGAGATGCAGAGTCACTTAAAAAAGGTCGACACATGTACCTGGATGGAGTGAGATCCCAAGATGCAACAGCAATGCAAAGAAGAAGCATCCCCAAATATATGCTCATTTGCCAGCCAATACAGATCCTGTATTGCTTGCCATTGGTTAACGAGGTGATGACGCCATTGCCTTTCCATTCAGCGTTTAGTTTGCTCTCTGGAAATGTATCCTCTCTAAATAAAATGTGCATGTCTGCTGAAGCAGGTTGAAAAGAAAACACTCCGGGAGTTTTGAAGGTAAGTGTGCATGCTCCCTGTGCTTTTCCTCTCAGTGCTTGTCTACATCGAGCTAGAAATGAGACAGAATCTCATATTCGTGGTTTTAAAGGATTTCAGTCCATAAAGGAGTAGTAAGAGCATTTGCTTCTACCGAAGTGATTGGAAAAATTGGATTTAGACATTTTATGACATGATTTAATGCTTACAGCATATTAATCTGAGAGAATCCATCATAGTAAAATAGGTCATTGAACAACAACAGCTATCCTAGTGTTCAACAAATGACAGCTGTCCTAAACTGCAGTTCCTTGATGCTCGCTTACATTATTACAGTGTATCCACACACCAAGGACTCGCTATGGGCCAAGAGAGGGCTTGAATGTAATCATTTCGCCCATAAAAGACATTGAGAAGAACATGGCGTTTGAGCCGAACATGCAATACTTTTTGAGTTGATATTATTTTATGCTTCTGGTTAACATCAGTTAACTATCTAAATATACTGTTAAACCTTTTGAACTAAACTGTTGAAAATGTCTTCAGTGGGTGAGCAGAATAATGCATGGCCGGAAGATTCACATTTGATCAACTGTTTATCACTCAGTCAATTCATAATCTGAAATAATGACAGTATATGTGGCCGATCACATGTCTCTGCTGGATTGCACAAAGACAGTGTGCTCCCTCTAGCTTGCATAACAATCACTTTTAAAGGCCAACTTCTACAACTGTGTTGTTCTCTGAGACTCCAAATTGGTGCATAGATTGAATTATCTGTTGAAGAAAGTCAAGATAAAGGATACAAACTTTTGACTTATGTGTATAAAATTCAACTGGTTTTCTTGTTATTAAAAATTATTCATAACCTGCAGCTGTATCTATGTTTCAGTATCTGCGTCTGTGTTCCATTGGCTATCTGTATGTCTAGTTGCCACTGCCTCATCTCGTTGTTTATGTCTATGTCTCATCTCTTTCATTGTTTGTCTGTGACTCATTATTTATGTCTCCATCTCCCTAACTAGGCTTATATCTCATTGCCCTTGTCTCATTGCTTATGTTTATAGGGATTACTATTTGTATTACTTCACAGGGAAATCTGAGCTATTTCAGTAGCCGATATTTCCATGTGTAACACTAGGGGGAGGGAGGGAAAGGGGGGGAACATGTAGGAAATGTCACAGAAAACTGATTCTCACATGTTATTCACCAAAACATATAATTCCCGTTTTCTGCTTCACTCTTTTTATGCACAAATATTATGAAAATGCATTAAGAAAATGGCGATATCATTTCGAGGCTTTGAGGGTGCAGCTCAGTGCAGATGACTATTGAAAGACCTGAGCATGCCTTTAGTAGACTGGGGATTTATAGGCTTTGTAGGAATCAGGACTTGAGCTAATGGCACTGAAAGTTAATCTTTGCCTTAAGGTAACTATAACTCGTGCCCTCGCCATGCACAGTTCTCTCATCACTAATTTAATTGCAAATGTTGCAGAGATATTATCAATGATGTCATAGAGAGTCATGTGTGAAGTAATATATGCGGTAATTAGCAGTGCATGGAGAGGGCGCGAGTTATAGTTACCTTAGGGCAGGAGTTATAGTTATTTGAGATAACAATAACTGGTGAATTACAGTGGTCTTTAGAGGTTAAAATGTTATGTTGTTGCTGAACATTTCATCAAACTACAGCGTTACTTTAGCCTTTGTATATTTAAGTGAAATTCTAGTTAGGTATAATTTAAAGTAATATTTAATTAACATATGTAAATCCACCCCCCCCCCACATGCAGCCAATCCCACACTGCGTACTGCCTTTGGTCATGCACAGTGAGGGGTTGGCCAGAAGGCCTGGCCTCTGGCCAGACCCTGCAGCCAACCCCCCCATGCAGCCAACCCCCCCCCCCAAAGGCAGCCAACCTCATGCTGCATGTGGCCTTCGGCAGGCAGGGGATTGGCCACAGGGCCTGGATCTCATTTTGAGATCTGTCGGCTTCGCGAATTGTCCTTAGCATGAAATATACAAATGTTTTAACCTTCATTTTTCCAAAACTACAGAACGGATTTACACAAAAACACAAAAAACACTCTTTTTAGTCATAAATGATGTAATAGCACATCATGTGTAATGAAATTTGTGAGGTCATAAGCAGTGTATGGCAGAGGCGCACAATATATTTAGCTCTGCTTATACATATATTCGGGCGATCCATCAAGCAGGGGCCGTTAAAAGGGGGTCAAAAAAGTGATTTTCCAGAAATAATTTCCATAGAGCTTTTTAGACACGACTGTTGCCCAAACCTCTGAATGGAATTACACCAAATTGGGTAGAAAGGTAGCTGTTGGTCTAGAAAGTGACCTTTTAGTAAATTGGTGTAAATACGTTCAGTAGCTTGAGGGATATTAAAGAAAACCCAAATTTGAATATCTAGGGATGCAATGACTCCGCAAAGCCTGTCGATCTTGTGCTGAGATCTTATTGTCTGCTAACACTTCAACCAGGAAGTGTTGGCAGCCATGTTTTAAAAGAAAAGGAGGGCAGGGCAGGAATACCCTGACCGCTTTGATCTGGGCCAGGACATAAAAGCATTTGTAAAAAACAAACAAAATTGCCACGGAAATACAACAGAGCCGCGAATACGTGGCAAAAGGAAAAAAAAACAAGCATAGGCTACCGCACTTGTTTATAGAATCACTGCCTCTTACTCCTCTTAGACTTTCCCTAAATGATCCCTCAACATGTGTGTTTCTTTGTGTTCCGCTTTACCAGGATTGATGCACATAGAAACCCTTGTGGAGAGTTTGGAATTTATGCCATGCATTTCTTCCATGCTCTCCCGAAGGCATAGAATGTGTCTAATTCTCAACTGAGGGTTCCCGTCTCCCTCAGTCACCAGAAGCCCCTAGGAGTGTGGTATATGTACCCTCCGAAACCCCAGGTCTCCTTGAGGTGTGTGGCCACTATCCGCCAGCCCATGCCAGGCCTGAACTGTTGCCCCGCGTGGATGTGCAGTGCATCCAGAGTGCACTGTTTGAAGATCTTTTCTGAGTAAACAGTGACTAGAGATGGTTCTTACTGTGGGAAAGCAGCAGACTAGCGCCAGGGGGTCTCTGGCAGACTGGCCCCCGTTAATCAGAAGCGATCTGTGCAGGGCCCTCATAGTGGGGGCTTCTGGGGGCTGAGGAGGCCCCAGCATGTGTGAAGCAGTGTGTGTGTGTACATAGAATGCTTGAGTGGTGTGTGTGTGCATGTGTGTGGGTGTGCAGCATGCAGATGTGTGCAAGGGAAAAGGAATCTGCAAGCTGTGTAAGAATATATGCAGTATGTGTGCAGGGATTTCTAGAGCAGTTATTGTGATCGTGCCTAGTGTGCTGTGAATGAGGTGCAGTTGTGTCCATAGATAGTGTGCCTGGGTGTGTAATTGTGTGTGTGACCTTGTACAGTGTGCAGTTTAAGTGCTGTGTGTGTTAGGGACGGGTGTCTAAGATGCATGTATTATATCTAGTGTGTGTGTGTGTGTTTATTTGTGTATGCACAGTGTGTGTGTGCAGCAAGTATTGCAAAACAGGGAGGGCTGGGGTGTTAGGAACTAGCACAGTTGCAATGCAGTGCTGTGGTGCCGAAATGTGTAACTGTGCTGTGCAGAATTCACAGGGCTGCAGGGTAAAATTTGCGTTGATGCTTTGCAGAGCTTGCCGATCTGTAGCACTGACAGAAAAAGCTGCAGGTTACTAAGTGTGCAGTTGCATTGCAGTAAATATGTAGCTCCAGTGCAAAACGTGCAATGCTGAAGTGCAGTGACATGCAGGGCTGCAGCATATTAACGTCCAGAGCTGGGGCTGCAGAAGTGGACATGTGGCACATCCAGAACTCCAGTGCAGAATGTAAGAGAGTGTGGTTGGAGCTGCCAGGAACTGGGGACCATCGGCTCAACATACTGTGATTTTGTGCAAATGAGAATATCCCTGTGCCTAAAAAAATGTAAATAGTGTTCATGTAAAGTACTCCAATACCTTCGGCTCAAGTCTGCGCTATATAAAACTGCCCCAAAAAATAAATAAATGTGCAGAAGGGCAATGCAGGACGTACAGCACTGCAGTATGGTTTGTCCAAATCTGCAGTGTGTGAGTATGCACTGATGCTAATACCTGTAGCTAAAAACACACAGAGCAGAAACATGCAAAACTGTACTGTAAAAACCTGGAGCTCACAGCATGTTCCTGCGCTATGTTCTAAAAGCATGCAATAATGCATAATGTATTTCTTATGTATAGACATAAAAAAATTATATTTGGGGAAAAATAGTTTCCATGTGTAGCGATAGGTGGTGGGATCTGCGCAGCTGACAAGGAGTTAAACCGCAGCCCCCTGAAGCCCAGGCCCAGACTGTGCAGTGAACCTACTCTAGTGCAAGCTCTGTGAACAAAGTGTAGTTTGTTCAACATGGCGGCACATTATCTTCCTGGCTCTACGGTGATGTCACTCGGCAGCTCTCGCTGAGAAGTGGCTGGCTGCCGTAGAGGCACTAGCCACACAAATAGTGCGTATTGGATAGAACGTTTCATTCAGATACTGTGAGAAGTTGGCCTGGTATATGCTGTTCACTAATTAAAGTGGACACCTTGCACCAGGGCAAATCGACTCTTATGGTAGATAGGTTTAAGACAACCTTTTAAAGAAAGCTATCCTAGTGGTAGCTGTGGAGAGCAGCCTTCAGGCTAAGTCTCGGAGGAATGTAAAGCAGCTTGTTTTACCATATAATCTCTTGAATCACCAAATGAAAAGACACCACACAGGTATATATATCAAATATATATGTATTTATTTCTAAATAACTCTCTACTAATCTCTTTATGAGATTAGAAGACAAACATATGCACAAACCAACGTTTCACAATAAGTTAAGCACAAAATATGGCTGGGGCCCTAGGGGCGTACCAGACCATATACTAAGTAAGAGACTTAGAAACAACGACTTGCAAGGAGACAAGGCCTAGGGCCTTCAGAAGTGCTGGGGCCTCACGAAACCACCCAAGGCAGGTAAGTAAAGGACCCACGGGGGACGCGTGCAGTGTGGATACACAGGCGCGAATCGCCGTTAACTTCAATGGGGCAAGTCGCGGTTGGAAATAAAGAGTTTTAGGATACTTCGGGAGAACCTACAAGCAAGTCACTTACAGGGTAAGTAGTTCTAGGGCCCACACCCACAGGAGCACCGTAGTGCTGGAGTTACCTCACCCAGGGAAGCCGGGTGCACAGGTGTCCTTTGGTGTCGGGTCGCGGCGTCGTTTTCAATGGCGAACAAAGAAGACTTGCTGCTTGCGGGAGCTGAAGAAGTGTCCGGTGGAATCCAAGCCTGGATTCTGAAGAAGGATGACCTGAAAGCAGAGGGGACAGTGTTCAAAGTCACTTGGCAGTGACCCGGGGCAAGGAAGATGGATGCCCACCGTCCTCGGTCGCTTCAGGTCGGTTGCAGGTGCCTTGACTCTTCAGCCACGTGGTCCAGGAGGCGTCGACGACGACCAGGAGCTGGATTCGGTGTGTCCCTCGACGTCTGCAGCTGACTGCGGTGTCGGCAACTCGATCGGAGCCAACAAGCCTTGGCAGCCGCAAGTCTCGGGGAGATGAAGAAAAGTCGATGGCGCAGACCAGCAAGGTCTGAGGGACTCACCCAGCGAGGGTAAGTCAGGGCAGGCCTGGAGCAACCAGGGGAGCCCTTTGGTTTCTTTAGGAAGTCTTCTGGGGACCCACAAGCCAGTGGGCAAGGGATCGCGAAGACACCTCGGGCGGAATCACTCCACAGGGGCCCACGGTCACTCGGGACGGCGTAGGCCTCTGATCTTCGGAGGGATTCCTGCTGGAGGTCGGGACCACACGTGGTCCAAAGCACAAGTTCGTAGAACGTTGTGAAGGGGTTGCACTCGACAATAGTGCACGGTACCCAGGGGTCGCGGTTCCTCGTTACTCGGGGGGTCCACTTGCCTCAGCTTCGCTGGGGACTCACGATGGCCTGGGAGAGGTCAGGAAATCCACTTCTTGGGCTGCAGGGACTTCGGACTCCGGCGGGAGCGGCGTAGTTTGCGACCGTCGTTGTCGTTTTTGGTGCCTGCCAAGCAGGGGAGTCACTCCTTGACTCCAAGGGAGATTCTTCTGTCTTCCAAAGGTAGTGGAACGTCGAAGGGCCAGGATTCTTCTGTAGAGCGTCGTCCAGGGGTTATCTGCTTTGCAATGGCAAGGTTCCCCTCTTATACTAAAAGAGGGGATGGACTAGCTCTATGACCCCACCTATGGGAGGGTCAAGGGAGGGGTGGCTACACCCACTTCCCTTTGTCCAGTTTCGCGCCAGAGCAGGGGCAGGTAGCCCCTGAGCTGGTTTGAACTGGCATATGCACAGAGGAGCCTTCTGCTCCCCCAGTGCAGGACTTCAAAGCACTCTAAGAGTGCACCCACCCAGCCCCAATACACTAAACCCTGTCTGGGAGGTGGTTACACCTCCCTGTGACAGGATGCCTATTGTTGGGCTTCCTCCACTGTGAGTTTCGGTCATCAGCAGGAGGGCAGCCCAGTGTCTGTGACTGGTGGCATCCATTTTGTGATGCCAGGGCTCTTTAGGATTCTACCGCGTTTCCACAGCAGGTACATGTCTTATCCCTCTAGAAGGGTGGAATGCTACCCCCGCCGCCAAGATTGGCGGGGGGTAGTATTCCAAGATGTTTGACACCAAACACGACATGTTTTGATGCAGCCATTCCAAAGTTAGCATTTACCGCGAGGATATAATGCACTTAAGAGTATATGGTTTAACCGCATCCACAAACAGCACCAGAGAATGGACTCTGAGAACTGCAGAGGGGCCCTGCTCATGCAGAGGCACCCCCTCACATAGAAGCCAAGCACCCTGCCCTCAGGATTGATAGGGCCTGCCATAGGGGTGACTGATAGGTTTATATGTGTGTGCAGGAGAGATATAGGAAACCTATATCTCAGTGAGGGGTGCTAGCACCACCTCACCCAGGCTGCAGTAGCAGGCCTGTGGTGTCAGATTTAGTCTGCTTCCCAGGGGTGGCATAATACATGCTGCAGCCCCTGGTAGGCCTGTGAAGTACCTATGCCCTTGGCACCTAAGGTACCATATACTAGGGACTCATAAGGCACCACAGTAACCAATCACTAGTGCACCTAGAGTGCACTCCATGTCATTTAGAGAGAGCAGATAGACTGGGGCCCTGAATAGCAGGATCCCAGTCCAACTAAGTCATAAACCAGCAAAACACCATAAAAAAGTGGGGGCAACCATATAGTCAGATTCCACCTTCCTACATAACCCCCCCAAACGAAAGGAGATAAGGCTAACCTTGACCAGTTGAGCCTATATTGACTAAGTGGCCATATAAGGAAGCACCTGCACTAGCATGGTTGCCCCCTATGTTATGGTCCACTAAGCAATCCCTCGCCCTAAGGGTAAGAGAGGGTCTCCACCATGGGGAATCACTACCTCTGGTGTGCTTAGGTAAAGTACAAGGCCGGTGAGGTGTCTGAGTAGGGAAGTGAGGCCCTAGGAATGTTGGCCTCAGCTTCCTCAGATCACTGGTCACCATGTATGCCTGTCTTTCCATGACTGAGTTGCACTTTGCTCTAAGGGTCAACCTTTGGCTGCCTACAGCTGGGGGTTGGGTCCCTTTGGATGGAACACTGGAGGGACATGGCAGGTTTGGAACCTTCTGGTCCCAGGTTTGCCCTTGCCTACCAGAGTCCTTCTGGGGGAGGTCCCTACATAAAGGTATGGGGGATCCCTCAGTGTGTAGAGGAATTTTCACCTGGCTAGGGCTACTAGACTGGGTGCCCCTAATCTGCTGATGGGGGGCTTCCTCTGGACAGGGGGCCCGGGGGGTCCACTGACCTCCCTGACCTCTGCAGCCCTGGGCTGACTGAGGCAGGGTAGAGAGGGGCAGGTTACCTGCTCCAGACTGGGTACCACCTTGGAAGGGTCCTCTGCCATCAGGGGTGTGGCCAGGCCAGGCCTGACTACCTCTGTGGCAGTTCCTTCACTAGGGGTAGGGTCAGTTCCCTGAGGAGGCTGACCCTTACCTACTGTCTGGGGGAAGAAGACTTTTCTTCAACCCTTGTGCTCTCTTTTGGGGGAGAGTGGGCCATTCTTTCAGGCTCCATCTCTCCAAATTCTTGGGCTGGGGCTGTGGCCATCACAGCCCCACTAACCTTTGCAGGGACGCCCAACATCCTAAGATGGGTTTGGTGTTCAACTTCAGCCCAGGCTGAAATTTCCAAATCATTGCCCATCAGGCAATCTACAGGTAGGGTTGGGGACACTGCCACTCTTTTGGGCCTGTGACCCCCTCCCAGCTGAGATTGACTATGGCCATGGGGTGATATGTTCTGACACCATCAATGTTGGTCACCTGGTATTTAAACTCAGGTAAAAGCTGGTGAGGGGGACTAGTTTCCCTGCCACCATGGTGACACTAGCCCCTGTGTCCCTAAATGCCACAGCTTTCTGACCATTAATCATTGGCTCCAGTCTGTACCTGCCCAATGCTATGGGACCCATGGTAAAGGTGGCAAATCCTATACCACCATCAGAGTCAGAGGAGTCTGTTGAGGGGTCCCTGTCTAAACTAGGGCCCACCTCTGTTCCTCTTGCAAAAGCACCTAACTTTTTGGGTGCACTACTCCCAACTGGAGGATTACTACTGGTAGTACCAGGAGGGGTGGTAGTAGTTGTGGGAGGAACATTTTCTTTATTGCCAATCCTGGGGCAACTGGGATCAGTTTTCCAGTGCCCAGGCTTTTTACAGACATGGCAATATGGTTTCTTTTCAGGAGAGGAAGGAGTTTGGGACCCACCCCCAGAAGAGGAATTTTGGGGCCCTGTAGTGGACTTATCCTTAGATTTATCCCCACCTTTCTCTTGGGACTTGGTAGAATCTTTCTTGTGGTCACCACCCTGATTCTTAGGCCTTACCCTGGTTCTGACCCATTTGTCTGCCTTCTTTCCCAATTCTTGGGGAGAGGTCAGATCAGAGTCCACCAGGTACTGGTGTAAAAGCTGGTTTTGACAATTATTAAGGATCTGTTCTCTCATCATTAGATTATAAAATCCTTTGAAATCAGTAACCCTACTGCCAACCAGCCAACCCTCCAGAGCCTTGGATGCACAATCTACAAAGTCTGTCCAGTCCTGAGTCTGTGCCTTCTGGGTATCTCTGAACTTCAACCTGTACTCTTCAGTGGTTAAGCCAAACCCATCTATCAGTGCACTCTTCAGGACCTCATAATCATCAGCATCCTCCTCTCTAACAGTGAGGAGCTTGTCTCTACCTTTATCTGAAAAGGAGAGCCACAAGATTGCTGCCCACTGCTTTTGGGGGACCTGCTGTACTCTACAGGCCCTCTCCATAGCAGTTATCCACTTGTGGATATCATCCCCACTCTGGTAGGGAGGAACAACCTTGCTCAGGTTCCTATGGTCAGGGACATATTCTCTGCCTCTAGGGACACTGTTGCTGCCACCAGGGGGTTCTAAACCCTCCCTTCTGGAAGCTCTCTGGATCTCCAGGGCTTCTCTATCCAGTGCCAACTGCTTGGTTCTGAGGGCCACTTTGGCTTCCTCATACTGGAGCAGTTTGCACCTTCTCTCAGAGGAGGTCTCTCTTAAGTTAAAGTATGAGCTCCTCTCTTGGACAAATTCTCTGCCAGAGTGATAAGAGTGCTCAGATTCCCTGGAAGGGGATCTGTGCCTCTCATCCACTCTGCCAGTTCTCTTAGGGAGAACTCCTCTGTCCTGTTCAGGCTCCTTGAAGCCTGGCCCTTCAACCACAGAGTCTTGGTCATTCGGATTGTCCTCATCTGACCCAGATACTATGATTGACCCACCCACTGATTCAGACCCCTTAGCTCCTAGAGCCAATCTAAGGTCATCTGCTGTCAGCAGATCTATCAGGTGCAGGGTTGAGGGACTCTGTCCTATCCTCAGGTGTCTGTCAACACACATGGCTCTCAAGTCAGAGAAAGCCATGTCCTTATACTGAGGCTGAGTGGATCCACTGGGTCCACCCTTTAAGGACATTCTAGTGTTGTGCAGTGTTGTACTACCTACACTAGTTTGTGGCCTACTGATCCTAGCTTGAGCTGTGGAAAGGGTGTGCTATCCCTTGGCACACAGCTCTAAGTTCAGTAGAACTTATTGATACTAAGCTTGACTTTATATGTACCTTGAGTACCTATAATGGTTTTCAGTTAGTAATTCAAATAGAGATTTTCTGGTAAAACAATGGCAAGCTGGAATCCCACACGCTGCCCACCAATGTGAGAAGTTGGCCTGGTATATGCTGTTCACTAATTAAAGTGGACACCTTGCACCAGGGCAAATCGACTCTTATGGTAGATAGGTTTAAGACAACCTTTTAAAGAAAGCTATCCTAGTGGTAGCTGTGGAGAGCAGCCTTCAGGCTAAGTCTCGGAGGAATGTAAAGCAGCTTGTTTTACCATATAATCTCTTGAATCACCAAATGAAAAGACACCACACAGGTATATATATCAAATATATATGTATTTATTTCTAAATAACTCTCTACTAATCTCTTTATGAGATTAGAAGACAAACATATGCACAAACCAACGTTTCACAATAAGTTAAGCACAAAATATGGCTGGGGCCCTAGGGGCGTACCAGACCATATACTAAGTAAGAGACTTAGAAACAACGACTTGCAAGGAGACAAGGCCTAGGGCCTTCAGAAGTGCTGGGGCCTCACGAAACCACCCAAGGCAGGTAAGTAAAGGACCCACGGGGGACGCGTGCAGTGTGGATACACAGGCGCGAATCGCCGTTAACTTCAATGGGGCAAGTCGCGGTTGGAAATAAAGAGTTTTAGGATACTTCGGGAGAACCTACAAGCAAGTCACTTACAGGGTAAGTAGTTCTAGGGCCCACACCCACAGGAGCACCGTAGTGCTGGAGTTACCTCACCCAGGGAAGCCGGGTGCACAGGTGTCCTTTGGTGTCGGGTCGCGGCGTCGTTTTCAATGGCGAACAAAGAAGACTTGCTGCTTGCGGGAGCTGAAGAAGTGTCCGGTGGAATCCAAGCCTGGATTCTGAAGAAGGATGACCTGAAAGCAGAGGGGACAGTGTTCAAAGTCACTTGGCAGTGACCCGGGGCAAGGAAGATGGATGCCCACCGTCCTCGGTCGCTTCAGGTCGGTTGCAGGTGCCTTGACTCTTCAGCCACGTGGTCCAAGAGGCGTCGACGACGACCAGGAGCTGGATTCGGTGTGTCCCTCGACGTCTGCAGCTGACTGCGGTGTCGGCAACTCGATCGGAGCCAACAAGCCTTGGCAGCCGCAAGTCTCGGGGAGATGAAGAAAAGTCGATGGCGCAGACCAGCAAGGTCTGAGGGACTCACCCAGCGAGGGTAAGTCAGGGCAGGCCTGGAGCAACCAGGGGAGCTCTTTGGTTTCTTTAGGAAGTCTTCTGGGGACCCACAAGCCAGCGGGCAAGGGATCGCGAAGACACCTCGGGCGGAATCACTCCACAGGGGCCCACGGTCACTCGGGACGGCGTAGGCCTCTGATCTTCGGAGGGATTCCTGCTGGAGGTCGGGACCACACGTGGTCCAAAGCACAAGTTCGTAGAACGTTGTGAAGGGGTTGCACTCGACAATAGTGCACGGTACCCAGGGGTCGCGGTTCCTCGTTACTCGGGGGGTCCACTTGCCTCAGCTTCGCTGGGGACTCACGATGGCCTGGGAGAGGTCAGGAAATCCACTTCTTGGGCTGCAGGGACTTCGGACTCCGGCGGGAGCGGCGTAGTTTGCGACCGTCGTTGTCGTTTTTGGTGCCTGCCAAGCAGGGGAGTCACTCCTTGACTCCAAGGGAGATTCTTCTGTCTTCCAAAGGTAGTGGAACGTCGAAGGGCCAGGATTCTTCTGTAGAGCGTCGTCCAGGGGTTATCTGCTTTGCAATGGCAAGGTTCCCCCTCTTATACTAAAAAGAGGGGATGGACTAGCTCTATGACCCCACCTATGGGAGGGTCAAGGGAGGGGTGGCTACACCCACTTCCCTTTGTCCAGTTTCGCGCCAGAGCAGGGGCAGGTAGCCCCTGAGCTGGTTTGAACTGGCATATGCACAGAGGAGCCTTCTGCTCCCCCAGTGCAGGACTTCAAAGCACTCTAAGAGTGCACCCACCCAGCCCCAATACACTAAACCCTGTCTGGGAGGTGGTTACACCTCCCTGTGACAGGATGCCTATTGTTGGGCTTCCTCCACTGTGAGTTTCGGTCATCAGCAGGAGGGCAGCCCAGTGTCTGTGACTGGTGGCATCCATTTTGTGATGCCAGGGCTCTTTAGGATTCTACCGCGTTTCCACAGCAGGTACATGTCTTATCCCTCTAGAAGGGTGGAATGCTACCCCCGCCGCCAAGATTGGCGGGGGGTAGTATTCCAAGATGTTTGACACCAAACACGACATGTTTTGATGCAGCCATTCCAAAGTTAGCATTTACCGCGAGGATATAATGCACTTAAGAGTATATGGTTTAACCGCATCCACAAACAGCACCAGAGAATGGACTCTGAGAACTGCAGAGGGGCCCTGCTCATGCAGAGGCACCCCCTCACATAGAAGCCAAGCACCCTGCCCTCAGGATTGATAGGGCCTGCCATAGGGGTGACTGATAGGTTTATATGTGTGTGCAGGAGAGATATAGGAAACCTATATCTCAGTGAGGGGTGCTAGCACCACCTCACCCAGGCTGCAGTAGCAGGCCTGTGGTGTCAGATTTAGTCTGCTTCCCAGGGGTGGCATAATACATGCTGCAGCCCCTGGTAGGCCTGTGAAGTACCTATGCCCTTGGCACCTAAGGTACCATATACTAGGGACTCATAAGGCACCACAGTAACCAATCACTAGTGCACCTAGAGTGCACTCCATGTCATTTAGAGAGAGCAGATAGACTGGGGCCCTGAATAGCAGGATCCCAGTCCAACTAAGTCATAAACCAGCAAAACACCATAAAAAAGTGGGGGCAACCATATAGTCAGATTCCACCTTCCTACAGATACTCAGAAGATTATAGTGCCTTGCGTCCGGCGGATTCAGTCTATCATGCACACAGTGTTGGGTCATTTGGGCCTAGCTGTCCTTCAGTGAACATGCTGTGCCCCAGAAGGAACAGAGCTATTCAGACAGAGGTGGGTGACAGGCTGTATTCATGTCTGCATCTCAAGCTTCAGGGCACTTCTTAATTCAAAGTTGTCGAGAAAGTTCGCCAGAAGCAGCTGAGGTCCGGCTGAGTGTGGGTGGTGTCTGCCTGGGAGAAACCCATTTAAAGGTGAAAGGCACGGAGTGAGGAGGAAAAAAGATGAACGTGCAGAGGGGGTGCTGAGTTTGTGGGTTGGTATTCAGCTTACAGGGCCCCAGTAAGCATTTTGAAATTAACTTATATTGTTTGGCTTTTTTTTTTTTTGGGAGGTGGGGGCATGGACTGTCACAGTCTCCAAAGCACACACGGGAATACCAACCCCACATCATTCTCTTTCTCTCTTGCTGTCATGTTCAGCATGTCTCCATGAGCATGAGCACCTCTTCAGGACAGACATGATAAAAGTCCAGCTATTTTTCACGTCTGATACACTGAGGTCTTGAGCTGTTTACATTTGTTAACAGATAGTACTGGGCGCAGTTTGGGTCCATCGAGCATTCAAAGATACAGTTTATAACCTTAGTCAGAACCTAGCAGGCAGAGGCAAAATAAAGGTCAGAAACGAGCAGAAAGTGGCAAAATAATGGGCAGAAAGAGCAGAGAAGAGGCAGAAAAACGTGCAGAAACAGGCAAGATGAGGGTCAGAAATGAGCAGAAAGGGGCACAATAAACGTCAGAAAGGGGCAGAATAAAGAGCACAAAGAGAAGAGGCAGAAAAATGAGCAGAAAGAGGCAAGATAGGGGTCAGAAATGAGCAGAAAGAGGCAAAATAAAGGTCAGAAACAAGAAGAAAGGCAAAATAATGGGCAGAACATGCAGAAAGAGGCACCGTAGAGGGCAGGAGAGAGCAGTGAAGAGACAGAAAAACAGGCAGAAAACGAGTAGAGGAGGCACCCCGTGGGCCCCCTCTTTTTTTAATGTGCACACACTCACAGCCCCACTCATATAGTCACTCACATATAGACTCATACATGCACGCAGTGGCAGACCTACTCACACACTCGAGTGCCCACTCAGGGACACAGGCAGCTACTCACAAACACACTCAGAGAATCACAAACCCACTGACTAACCCACTCAGACACTCACTCAGCAACTCACAGACCCACTCAGATGCTTACGCACCCACTCACTCATCCAATCAGAGACTCACCCATCCACTCACAGACCCACTCAGAGACTCACATACCCACTCACAGATCCACTCAGACACTCATGCACCCACTCACTGACATATGCATGCTCTCACAGACCCACTCAGAGACTCATGGACCCCCCTCACAGAGCCACTCATGATCCAACTCACAGAGCCACTCAAAAACTCATGCATCTACTCACAGACCCACTCAGAGACTCACACAACCACTCAGACACTTAATCACCAATGCACAGACCCACTCATACACATAGGCACCCACTCACTCACCCACTCAGAGACTCATCCTTCCACTCAGAGACCCTCTCAGACACTCATGCCCCCACTCACCGACCCACTCGAGACTCATGCACTGACTCACAGGCCCACTCAGACACTCACACACCCAGTCACAGACCCACTCAGACACTCATACACCCACTCAGCTACTTATGCACCCACTCACAGATCCATACAGGCACTCACACACCCACTCATACAGCAATGCACACACCCATACAGTTATTAACACACCCACTCATAGACCCATACAGACACTCACACAACCACAAAAACGCTCACACACCCACTTAGAGACCCATACAGCCATTCACACACCCATTCGCCTACCTATGCAGTCACTCACACACCCACTCTCTAAGTTTACAGTTTACAGTTATCAAAGAAAATTTAAAATAACGTAGAAATTCACTGTAAAACCAAAGGTTACAGGGATGTTATAGTTAGGCTCAGATATTACTACAAAACCAGTGAAATTCAGCAGTTATAGTTACCTGAGCTATCTATATCTTACGCGCACACAATGCACTGCTTATGACCTCACATATTGCATCACTCATGAAACGGCCAGTGACATCACTGATGACATTACTGGGGAGGCCCTCCTCCCCCAGCCACATCAGGTCATGGCCCTCCTCCTGAGCCTATTTTGCCTCAGGTAACCCATTCCGGGGCCTTATTTTAGATTAGGTGGGTGCCACGGTGCTCACCTAGGGCACCCACCAACACATGTTGGGTGCTGCGAGGGGGAGCCCCAAGGCCCCGTGGCCCCTGCCACCTCCCCACATACTGCAGGATCAGGATTTACTCCCACCCAGAGGGAGCAGCTACTTATGCTGCTCTCTCCAGGCAGAAGCATTCTGTTGATCTGTTTCCCTGCCCGCTTTTTTAAAGCTGCCCCTGCTAGGAGCAAGCTTTGTGTTTGCTCTCATTTGGTTGGAGATTCGAGAATGCTCCAACCAGCCGGGAGCAAACACTAGTTTTCCTGCCTGTGCGAGCAGGGACACAACTGTGTCTCAGTGGTGGCCTCCCTGGAAGACAGCAAGTTAGCCAACCCAGTGGATGTGTTCCCTGGGGCCATTAAATGCTCAAGTATAGGGGCCGCATGTCTCCTTCCCTTTTAAAAAGTTTATCGGCCCTAGCGGAGGAGGTCCCCGGGACCTTTGAAGGCTTGGGGAAGGGGGCTGCATGCCCCCCTCCCTTAAGGACATTTCGGCACTGGTGTGGGCTCCCTGGGGCCTATAATGGCTCAGGAAGGGGGGCGCCATTGCCCACCTCCCCTTTAATCAAAGAAATCGGGGTCAAGGAAGGAGACCTTGGGGTCCCACTCCTCCTTTGTGGACATTTGGCCCCAGGGGTGGGCTCTGCGGGGTCCATATTGGCTTGGGTAGGGGGGCCGTGCATCCCCTCCCCTTATGGAATGCAGCCCTTAGGTTGGGCTCCTCAGGGTCTAAAATGGATCAGGGAAGGGGGGCCTTAAACAATGCGGCCCCAGGCTGCCATTTTGTTTTTCCGATCCTGCTGAAGTTCCATGAGATGGTGGTACAAATTGGCATTATTTTTTTTAAATTATGGCCCCAGTGGTTGGGGGTCTCTCTGGGTCCCCCACATGGGGCTTAGGTTGGGTAGGGTATCCCTACACTGCCGCCTTATATCACTTGTCTCATGTTGCTGGCAGCAAGTTATAGAGCTCACTCCCATTGGGAGTCTGACTTACATGGGAGCAAGATGGCCCAAGGGAAAAAAAGCTCCTTGGGCTGATCAGAGCACTCATTTAAGTCCTTCCATGAATGCTTTAATAACTGGAATCCTGAAGAGAGATAGATGCTGTCTATTTTGGTATAGATAGGCAGCTGTGGCAGCAAGATACAATCTAATGGAAGTATGTCCCACATTGGATTTTTGCAAATAACAAATAATATCGTGCACTGTGTCTTTGAGAGGATTTATTTGTTTAGGATGACAATAATAAACAAAATGTTTCCATTTGGCAGCATAACAAATTCTAGTTGTGGGTCTGCGTGCTTGTTTAAGAATGTCCATATATTCATGGCAAGTTTAGGGTAACCAAATTCTTAGACCTCAGGAGCCAGATCGCTAGTTTGAACATCTTGGGGTCTGGATGTCTGATTTGTCCATTGTCCTAAGTGAAAAAGCCTGGTCTGTTGTGAAGCTTCTCGTTTGGGGCTAGTGAGAGATCTAGTAAGGTTGTGAACCAGGGTTGAAGTGCCCAGGTGGGAGCTACATGTATCATTTGTAATGATGCTTGCCTGAGTTTTTGAACCAGAAATGGAATGAGAGGGAGAGGTGGAAAAGCATAGGCAAATATCCCTGACCACTCATCCATAGGCGTTGCCCTTGGATAGGGGGATGGGAACCTGGAGGCAAAGTTTTGGTATTTTGCATTTTCAGGTGTGGCGAACAAGTCTATTTTGAGGAAACCCCCACTTTTGAAAGTATGGAAGGAGTACTTTGGATTGAATTCTCACTTTTGGGTTTGCTGGTGTGTCCTGCTGAGCAGGTCCGCAAGAATGTTGTCCGTTCCCGGCAGATATTCTGCCACAAGATGAATGTGATGGTGAAGAGCCCAATTCCATATGGTCTAAGCAAGGTGTGACAGTTGAGATGACTGTCCCCCCCCTGTTTTTGTAGATCGTACATGGATGTCATATTGTCCATACGGACTAGGACAACATTGTGTGAGAGATGAGGAAGGAAAGCTTTCAGTGCTAGGAAGACTGCCTGAAGTTTCAAGTGGTTGATGTGAAGGGATTTCTGTCTGGCATCCCACAGACCTTGTACTGTCAGGTTTTGGAGATGCACTCCTTAGTCTGTTTCTAACGTGTCTGTGGTTAGAATAATTGAGGGGCCTGATATCTAAGATAGGTCTTAAGGATCCATCCTTTTTTGGAATGAGGAAATGTAGGGATTATACTCCTGTGCCCTGTTGGTGAATAGGGACTGGTTCTATTGCCCCTTTGAGGAGTAGGGCATGGACTTCTTCTTTGAGAAGTGCTAGATGATTCTGTGATGATCTGCGAGTGCAAGGTGGGATGTTAGGTGGTGTGGTAACGAGCTCCAGACAATAACCATTTGGATAATGGCTGGTATCCATTTGTCTGTGGTGATGGATTCGCAGACTGTATGGAAAAACTGAAGTCTTCCCCAACACATGTTGTGTGGTTGGGGGGAATGGTGAGGCCATCACTTTTTGGTAGTGGAGTATGCTCCATGGGTGGAAGCACCTCTGTCCCTATAGTTACCACCTTTAAAGGAGCCCTTAAAAAATCCTTTGGAGAAGGTAGATTGGCTCTGCTTCTGTTGGGAAGCGGAGGCGTTGGTGTTTGAGGATTTATATCTGCCTCTGTACCCTGAGCAACAAAAGAACCTCTAGATGTATTAGCCTGCAAGGCACCCATGGCCTTAGCTGTCTCTGTATCTTTCTTCATTTTATGTAGGGTGGTGTCAATCTGAGGACCAAAGAGATGTTCCTCGTCAAAGGGCAAGTTAAGGACCGTTTGTTGCACTTTTGGTTTAAAGCTGGAACACCTGAGCCATGCGTAATGCCTGAGGAGGACACTGGTGTTTATTCCTCGTGCCGCTGTGTCTGCTGCATCAAAGGTACATCTGATAGAGTTATCAGTGATGGCCTGACCCTCTGCCACAATCTGCTGCCCCTTTTTATGATACTTCTCAGGGAGATGTTATAACAACTCTTCTATTTCATCACAGTGGGCCCTATCCTAGCACTCTAGGAGGGCCTGGGAGTTGCCAATATGCCAGTGGTTAGCTGCTTGAGTCACTACCTGTTTGCTTGCTCCATCGATACGTTTGCTCTCTTTTTCAGGGGGTGCCATATCTCCAGATGCTTGACTATTAACTCTTTTATGAGCAGTGGTGGCAACTATAGAGTCTGGTGGAACCTGACCACATATGAATAGAGGGTCTGATGGGGCTGATTTATATTTATATTTTTTATCCACGTGTGGGTAATGACCGTAGCATAGATGGGTTATTTGAAAATATCCTCAATATGGTGCCATATTTCAGGGAGCACAGGTAAATACTGAGTGTCCTTGTGTGTAGCAAATAGGGGTGTCAAAAAGGAAGTCTTCCTCTAATGATTCTTTATGTAATCGGACACCATGGTAGGTAGCTGCCCTGGCAATAACCTGTTTGTCGGCACTAGCATCCTCAGGAGGGAAGGGTCTGGCTGATATAAATCCAGATCATTAGGTATCATGGGATCAGTATCATAAGTGTTCCATGGGTCCCTCATACCCCCAGTGTGTGATCTAGGTGAACCTGGAGGTGTAGCATCTATTGGGTCATGATGTGGAGATGCACAAGAGGAAGGAGGAGATGGTGGAGGTGGTGGTGGAGGAGGAGGAAGTAGTGGTGGAGGAGGAGGTTGAGGATGATGAGTAGGACTAGTAGCAGTGTCCTTTGAACTCTTCTTTTGTGGCACAAGAGTGTCCAAATCCTCCTCAAAAGTCAATTGTCTCTTTGGTGAAATAGAGGCCAGTATTCTTCCACTTCCTTTTTGAATCTGGATTTTTCTTTGTTGAATATCCATAGTTTTGCGGATAGGTTCAAGAGGAATGTTTCACAATTTTTGCCTCTGATGATTTCGGAACCGAAGAGTGCTTCGAGTATTTAGGTTCGGCTGGTTTCAGGGCTGAAGATTTTGAAGCAGAAAGATGTTTCTTGGCCGGCACCGAGGCAGAAACAGTCAGAGGCTGGGTCGGTTCCAAAGATAGGGAGGATACCGATGTATGTGCCCGGTCCGAGGTCGATGCTGAGGATTTAACCTTGATAGACAAGGGCTCTACTTCTTCCTCTAACGCATGCTCTTCCTGCGCATGCTCTCCTCCAAAAATGTCAGAAGTGTCATCTTTGGAGTGATGAGACATTTACAGCCGATGTGCCCTCCTATCCCGGAGGGTCTTTTTCAAGCAGAAAGACTTGCAGGCATCACAATCGGCTTCACAGTGTTTGGGCGAAAGGCAGAGATTGCACACAAGATGTTGGTCCGTGTGCGGGTACTTGGCGTGACACTGGGGACAAAATTGAAAAAGTGTCCTTTCCATTAGGAACACATTTTCAGTGCTGACAGTGCGCGTGAAGAGTAGGCCCGAGACGGGCGGCACTCTAAGGGCAGATAGGTTGGTAACCAAACTGACGAATTTAAAGCGGTGCAGAAATGGAAAAGCGTGATCAAATGATCTATGCTGTTGAAGACTGGATAGGTCTGAAAAGTCATACCGAACGGTAGTTGAACACAGAGGAGAGGCACACACACCCGAACCCGACGGTGGAGAGAAAACAATCTAATGAAGGAGTTGATGTCCATGCGCAGTATCACCGAGAGGAGGAGTCACTCTACTTCGTGACTCGAATCTATTCTTCGAAGAAAAACAACTTGTTCAACTCTATACCCAACACTAGATGGCTCAAATAATGACCACAATCCTTGTCAGGTTGAACCACAAAAGTCACCAAATAAATCTGTGCTTGTGCTTCTGGTAGCTTGGCACAAAGTTAATCAGACTTAACTTAGAGGCAATGTGTAAAGTATTTATGTACACTCAAACAGTACTGAAGTGAGAACAAACAAAAGAGAAATTCCAAACCAATTACAAAAATGAAATAAATTTAAATAAATAAAATGACACGAAACAATGAAAATCCAATCAGTAGGACTTGAGTTATGAATTTTTTGATTTTCTAGTCTTTGCAGTTACCCAGGGAAGCACTTATTTGAAATACCAATAGCAAAACCAACAGTGACATAATCCCATTTGTGGTTGACTATCATCCATAAGCTTTACCTACCAAAATATAAAACAAAAACATTTTCTTTTTTGTTCACCTGCAAAAAACTACAAAAAGTTTTTCCAAAACCGCTAGTTATTGCTTATTGAAGAGCTCCCAATTTAAGTGTTCTTATTCTGAGAGCTGAACTCAGACAAGCTGCAATAAATGCTGGGGTTCATTGCTGTGTTTCTAAAAGATGCATCACATGTGAATACAAACATCTTGAGTAACAAGTTCTGTTACAAGAAGACCCTATAATATAAAATAGCATCTTACATGTTAATCAACGTGCATTATTTAAGTGATTCAGTACCAATGCCAAAGCTGTAAAAAACATTATGTACGCCAACAGTGAAAGACCTCCATACATGATTCAGGAATCAAAAATCTGCAATAATTAATAAACTGTTTAACCGGACTGTAGCCAATAAGTTTAACCTTGTGAACCATTTACCATTAGATTTTAAGATTTTCCCTGTGAACGTCTTAAAGGAAGAGCTACTGGACTCCATAGAACACTTCTGGATGGACCATTTAAAAGCATTGCATGACAATGGGACGAACATCACTGACAATACCACCTGATTATGATATAGCTCAAGAGATCACAGAGCTTCATTGATTCCACATTCTTAATTAATTTTCACTCATGATGTTTTTTAAAAATCCAGCAGTGTCAGCTGTGCAACCATTGAGCAAAAAAGGTTGCACTAACTGAGGAAGACGGAAGCCAAAACATTGTAGTGGAAATGTGCTTTAGTTCTTATTGAATGCATCTGTTTGAGTAACGTCTTTCTTTTAACCCCTTGGGTGCTCATGACGGCTCCACGCCGTCATGAGTCACGGTAGGCGTGTGCTCATGACGGCGTGGAGCCGTCATGCCGCTGCCGCTCCGCCCACGCGGCACTAATTCCCCGCCTGTGTGGGCGAATTAATGAGTGGGTGGGGTCATGACGGCACCACGCCGTCATGAGCACACGCCGCCCGTGACTCATGACGGCGTGGAGCCGTCATGAGCACCGAAGTGCCACGCCCACCCCCTAGCCACCGCGCCGCGCTGGAATTCGCGGCGCAGGGAAGGGGTTAAACAAACAAAGCCACTGATATTCACCTGTTATAGATATCTCAAGTAACTACAATTTGTGCTCTAAATTAACTATAGCTCATGCCCCCACCATGCACAGTGTTGTCCTCGATGATGCCATTTCAGATGTTGAAGTGATGTTATCAATGTCAAAGAACATATCATGAGTGATGTAATATGGGATGTAATTAGCATGGAGAGGGTGTGAGTTATAGTTACTTTAGGCACAACAAAGTGGCAATCACCACTTTCTCTATCTCTGTGCAGTGAAGTGCGAGATTGGTGAATTGCATATATCTTTATTTTGACAGTAGTGGAAATGTAGTAGCTAGAGGAGGGACAATATCACTTGTAGATAATTTTTAGTACAGAGAACTATTTTTAGGACGGAGATTAAATGTGGGAATATGATTGGTTACTTAAGCAGTAAATTGTTTTGCCTCCATTCAGCACCACCTAAGATGGCCAGGAAGGCAAAGACTGTAGCCTCCAGCACTTCCCCAGACATTCACTCTGGTGCTGGTAAGTCATATTTTACTTTTTATCTATTAATCTTATTGGATTTAACAATTAATCGCACCTAGGTTAACAAGCATCATGAACTTCTGTATTTTTGTACTATTTTCCCTAAGTTTCCCTTAATTACTTTATTAACCATTAACCCCTCATACCTCTTTGTGTTTCCTTTGATACACCCCTCTGCTTCTGAAGCCTTCTTCATCCTGTCTTTTTTTGTTTTTTCCCTCTTCCCCTCTATTTTTCTTTGTGTAGCGTCAATTTCTCCCTCACCCCTCTTTTACATTTTGCCTCTACAACCTCTTCTTCTAATTTGGCAAGCAATGATTTCAGATTTGTTTGTTTTTTAACTTGCACAAAATCTGTGGGTGGTAATGATATTTGCTTTCTAACCCAGGGAAATATATTTGTTGAGCTTTAATGAATTAGGGAGGAGGGTGTGGTGTGGTTTGGCAATGGTACTCATGGCAGGGCAGGAGCAGGATTGGACAGGGCCACTAGACTTATATTATTAATATGACAAATGTTGCCCAAAAATAATACTGCTCCACCAGGTAACGTCAGTTAAAATTGCATGAGATATATATTATATATATATATATATATATATATATATATATATATCAGGATTTCTCTCACCCCTGATTCCGTGGTGAAGGATTACGAGCCACGCCGGTAGCAGTTTTTCAATATGCATTTATTCTGTGGGCACAAAAACTTATATTATTAATATGACAAATGTTGCCCAAAAATAATACTGCTCCACCAGGTAACGTCAGTTAAAATTGCATGAGATATATATTATATATATATATATATATATATATATATATATATATATATATTCAAACAAATTGAGCAGCAAAAATTAAATTTGCTATTTTTAGGTCGAGCCTAGAGCCAGCACGCATGCGCTTACTGCAGGCACGACGTGCTTTGGTGCCTTCTTTACGCCCCCATCCCGCCCATTGTCGTGACTTGTTTACCCCATCCCGTTGTCCGTGCCTTCTCCCTCCTTCCCTCCCCTACTGCTGTCAGTGCCATCTCCCTCGCCCCCCGCCCGCCATCCCTCCCGTTGTCCGTGATGCCTACCATTTGCAATGCAATAGGTCTCGCATTTACGCGAGTTTGAGCTATGGCAATGCCTTTTGTTTATGTTTTGGTTTTTAAAACATAAATAAAACGCATTGTCATTTACAATGCCAATAGCTTAAATTTGCGTAAATGCGAGACCTATTGCATTGCAAATGCTTGTTTTCTATGGCAATATAAGTGTAGTCATTGGTGAAAGTTTCACCCCATGAATTCATTTATCTAAGCTTTTCACCCATTTCAATCTTCAAGTCGCTACCATAGAATACCAGAGAATATTAAGCCTTGATAACCGGCAGGCTCGACTATGGCAATGCATTCTACACAGGAATCATAAAACAGCTCCTGAACAGGCTCCAAGCCATCCAAAATGCAGCAGCAAGACTTATTCTCAACCTACCTCACCACACCCACATCACCCCACACCTCAAACAACTTTATTGGCTCCCCATACACAAACGCACTCAGTTCAAACTCCTCACACACACATTCAAAGCTCTACACAACATAAGCCTCACCTACCTCAACAGCCACGTATACTTCCATCAACCTCCCAGGCACCTCCACTCAGCCGGACTGTCACATGTACATTACATAAACAAAACAAGCATTGGCATAGCCAATAGGTCTCGCCTTTGGGACCTTATAAGTGTTTAGGCAGAGCTATTGGCTTTGGCAATGTTTTTAAGCTATGTCAGCCAAGCGGACAGATATGCCAAATTTGAAAAGAGAGCGTTTGATGTACCCAACGATTGTAGAGCTTGCTAGTGCGGAATAAAACAATACAGAGATCCTTATGTTTTAATAAAATGTTTGGTGTTTTCAATATATCAACTTTCAAGGCTAAGGGACTGAGACGGTGCTAAGAGCAATGTACACAAAGTTTGGCTGTAGCAAAGTACTGTGTTTTCCTTGTGTAGTTTTTAATATTTTTAATAACCCCTTTTCACATTTCCGGCACCTGGGTGCGCTGTGTTGTGTCTGTTTTAACATATTGCTTTAGCATAAACTTTTGTTTGTTACAGTCCTGCAATGCACACTAGGGGGCATTTTGCGAAAACATGTTGTTGCTGAAAACGTGAACTTTAAAAAGTATTACTGCTGGCAGGCAGGGGAGGGAAGGAAGGATGGACAGGACGGAGAGAAGTGCACACAGAGAGTGAGAGGGAACGAGAGCGAGACAGAGAGAGAGAGGGAGAAGGAGGGAGGGTTTGGATAGAGGCATATAGTTATACAAAAGCAAAGAGAGTTATTACTTCCTGTTCAAGGCAGCGAGAGTCATAGCCTGTGAGCCCAGGGTCACAGAGTAAATACAAGGGAGAGCGCTGTGACCGCACCTTTCTAGTAAGGCTGTACTGCAGGGATCAGACTAGTGTCGAAGGGAACAAGGAAGGACACCTTTTAGACGTTAATCCGAAGAAGGTACAAAGAGAAACAAAACCCTTAGACAGTTTAACCCCTTCGTTGCAGGGGTAATTCCCCCGTGGGTGCAGGGGGGGGGGGGGTGAATGCGGCGCCGCGGTGCTCGTGACGAGACCAGCTCGTCATGAGTCACAGTGGAGCTGTGCTCATGACGAGCTGGTCTCGTCACAAACCCGCCCACTTATTAATTCTCCCGCACAGGCGGGGAATTAATCACGCGTGGGCGGTGCGCACCTGTTATGACGAGACCAGCTCGTCATGAGCACAGCTCCACTGTGACTCATGACGAGCTGGTCTCGTCATAAGCACCGAAGGGGTTAAGCTTAAATAATACCAAAGGACGCTTGTGTTTTCATTTCCAGCTACAGGTTGGAAATTGCATCTATTCTGAACATTTAATCTACAGCCAAACCGGATGTCAGCATGCCTTTTAGAAACGGAGGTCAAATGTCTGTCTCACACGTACACACACAGTTTCACAACTTAAGACAACATTGTTTAAATAGTGGTATTTGACAACATGCACTTTTGGCAATAATAACGCAGATAGTTCACCGCAAATGGAGTCGGAGAGGAGTCCATTTAAAAGAGAGAGACGGACGGAGTTTGGGGTGGGAGGAGAGGTGGGGAGATCGGGCATTTGAGGGTGAGAGAGAGTTTGGCGAACAGAGACAGGCAGAATTTGGGCTTGAGGAAGAGGGTAATTTTAGAAGAGAGAGACAGACTTTTGGGGTGGAAGTATGGATGCTGGGTTTAAAGCATCTCAAAGTAATACTATATAAACACGGGAAAACCAAAAACGGAGACAGGCTTCAGTCAAGTACACACAAACAGAAAGAAGTTGTTTACGACTCGTGGCAACTGCTCCCCGGCCCTTCCCCAGGGAGAATCTTTAGCCTTCTGCAAACAAGGCTTGCGGTTCAAAAAGTAACACCGGGAGGCGAGCTTTGTGAAAATCAGTCTATGCTGCAGCAGCATGCTCTTCACAGTCTAGTCAGGGGAAATCGTGCAGCAATATTAAAATAAATAATATGTACATATGTAAGAAAAGCTTCTAGAGCAAGCTGAGAGGCGCAGCATGATTCCGGCTCTGATTGCAGCTGATATGGAACACGCCTTGTGGGCGGCAGGGGAGGGGGGCACAGTGTGTGTGATACTCCGGTCTCCCACCCCTCCTTCCCCCCCTGCACCGTCCAGTGGTCCAGGACACTCTAACATAACGACTCTCGCAGCATTGAAGGGAGGGGGGCGAGATGAAGCAGCGACTGGGCGAGTGGGGGATGGAAGATAAAGCGGCGGTGAGCGGGGAAACGCTATTTTCAATAATTAATGCAGATTACTCGCTGCACCCAGGCAGGAGGTCTGTGGCACCTCGGAGGAAGGGGCAGAGAAAATGAGGATTTCTTTCAACAACACAGCGCCTGCTACACGGAGCATGAAGCGCGGCCGGCCGTGATGCAGGGAGGGAGGGAGCGGCATTGAAGGGAGGGGGGCGAGATGAAGCAGCGACTGGGCAAGTGGGGAATGGAAGATAAAGCGGCGGTGAGCGATTGCATTTTCTTTAAATTCGGACAAGTTAGGGATGTCAAACATACCTCACAATTCCATCGTCTGGCTTCTTGCTGACCATAGCTATTGTGATACATTCTAAGTAAGTAAACGCCTATGTTTGTTGTAAACCAACTTATTTTCAAGATGGCCACTTCACAATAGAAAGGCCCCGCTATCTCCATCAAATCGCATTGAAGTGCAACCACGCCCTGCCTTCGTCCCGCAGCTCTGACCTTGTGCTCCCAAACGGTAGGCGTGTCTGTGCAAACAGACTAATGGCAACATAACATTGGTTGAAGAATCGCCAATAGCGAATAAGGGTGCCGTTTAAATGCCCCGGGCTGGCTGTTTTATGCTTGGTGTTGAACGTGTAAGGTTTAATTGAAAAGCGTGAGTAATGTAATGTTCTGTTTGTTTTCTAGTTTTCGCTTGAAACAGTTTGTTATGTTCTGTGGTGTTAGGTTTGACAGTTTGGAAAAGCTGTTTTAAGCTTTTTGTTGGGTTTAAAATCGGTATTTGTAAGAGGAGCAGTTAAGTGTTTCTATCAAATGAACATTTAGAGCCACAAGGCGTCGGGTCTGGTGTTTAAAGTTGAATGAAGTAGTCTGTGCAGTCACTGATTTAAACGTACGCAGTTTACAAACCTGAGCAATATCAGTTTATTAAACATTTCATTTGACATTTTGGCATGTGCAATTTTCAATGCTACTGATATGCTACGATTCTCTGCTAGGAATATTAACATGCCCGAACATGACGTGGAGCTCTGAAAGACTCGCATGGACCGAAGGCTTTTTTCCTGAAATATTCGGCGTCTTCTGCGTGTCGTTAATACTTAGAGGACCCGGTTATCAGTAGGTACAATGAGGGGAGAGATGTAAGGGACGGGGAGGAAAGGAAGCACAGGAAGCAAAGTGCACGGCTCAGCTTTACAAATAAACACAACTCCCGTAGTGCCCCGCCCCTCAAGTATAGGCAGGCAGCAGATTCCTAAAGATTCAACAAGCCTAGTGAAGCACTCGTGCTTGTGCTGGCATCCACGAGAGTGAGCAGCAGCGGCGCGAGAGCCATATGTTTTCAATTACCACGCGCGCCGCTGCTCGCTCCCGCAAGGTGGATGCCAGCACAAGCACGAGTGTGGGGAAAAGGAGCAGACCGATTTCTAAAGGTCATCTCCTAGAGCGGCGCATGCGCGCTGCCTAGGCGAGACCTAAACAGATACAGAGGACGCTCATACATCTCCCCCAAAACATGGAATGACCTTCCACATCACATCAGAGCCTCCTCAGTGCTTCTTGAGTTCCGGAAGAAGTTGAAGACCTGGCTCTTTGAATAAGCCCCAGGAAAACAGCCACCTACCCACCTGCTAAGCGCATGGATATCCTCACAGGTGATTAACGCGCTTTACAAATAGACATAACATAACATAACATCACATCACATAAGATAACATTTTAGTAAAATACTTTTTTAAATTAAGAATATGGGTTAATTAATGACACTTAATGCATTGCAAACAGTAGTATCTCAATTATGTACATATCAAAAACCCAGGGACATAGAATCACATAAAAAAATCAAGTGGCGCCTTGAGAACCAGCTAGACTGTGCGTCTGTCTCATTATACAAACATGTGCTCGCAGATGGTACTTCAATTCATGTTCCTTCTTTACCCAAGCAAAACCAAAGGGGATGATGGACGGAGTGTTGAACATTGCAAGCACTCACCCCCAGTCAACTGATCTGGGTTTAATCCATCATCATTCTTTAGCTCACTCCGCCACCCCAGTTCAGACATGGCCATATGCAAATCAGTCTGACCCTGTGCCTCATGGGAACAGTCCAGCCCGAACTGCCAAGCCATGTCTTCCCTGGACCGGAAACAAGCATCCTTGGACCGGTTTCTGGCTTACAGCCGTCATCAGCCAGGCTATCTTGAATCCAGTGGCAAAGTGAGCAAGGGACCCACGTCTGGGCATACCCTGCCAACTTAGGGCGAACATAGCAAAACCAAAGGGGATGATGGACGGAGTGTTGAACATTACAAGCACTCACCCCCAGTCAACTGATCTGGGTTTAATCCATCATCATTCTTTAGCTCACTCCGCCACCCCAGTTCAGACATGGCCATATGCAAATCAGTCTGACCCTGTGCCTCATGGGAACAGTCCAGCCCGAACTGCCAAGCCATGTCTTCCCAGGACCGGAAACACGCATCCTGGGACCGGTTTCTGGCTTACAGCCGTCATCAGCCAGGCTATCTTGAATCCAGTGGCAAAGTGAGCAAGGGACCCACGTCTGGGCATACCCTGCCAACTTAGGGCGAACATAGCAAAACCAAAGGGGATGATGGACGGAGTGTTGAACATTGCAAGCACTCACCCCCAGTCAACTGATCTGGGTTTAATCCATCATCATTCTTTAGCTCACTCCGCCACCCCAGTTCAGACATGGCCATATGCAAATCAGTCTGACCCTGTGCCTCCCAAACCATCCGGCTGTCCCCGCAGGAGGCTGGGACTTAAGGTTCTCCAAGGGAAGGTCTCTGGCCATCACTGGCAGGAGTCAGCAGTTCAGCTGCACCTCTTAAAGATGGAAGGCATAGTGGTGGCCCTTTACCGGGTAGTTGTCCTTGAGAAGAAGGAGGAGGAGACAGCGGTGGTCACTGCCTTGAGTGTCCAGCTGGCAGGCATGGCAATACCACAGCCACCGCAGGCAGATGAGCCTTGCATCCATGTCCATCACATCTGCAAGAGCAGCCTGCCTCCCTACCTGCTCCACAGATGTCCTCCTTCACAAGATATTGAAAGGCCTGGAGGAGGGTAAAACAAATCATGATTTGTTTTAAAAAGACTGGATGGCATTGAGGGGCACTCAGGGTCGGACTGGCCTGTAGGGCAAACAGACAGTGCCTGAAGGTCTTGTCGTCTGACAGGGCAGTGTGTGGGCTATTTGTAAGCCTGTTTTATGATCTTCTGGGGTGATTTTTACAGTTGATTTCCCTGATATTAAAACAAACATTGCCTGCAGTAATCTTAAATCGATGCAATCATTCATACTTTGCAAAACATCCATACAGCATATCTTTGCAAGTTCAAAACTGCCCCAATTTGCAAACATGGGCTACTTTTTTAGTTCTCTAATTTACTAATGGAGGCCACTTTTATTTTGGTGCCTGGGCCTATTTCCTGTCTCAATCCAACCCTGGGGGCACCTTTATTAGGGACTGTTGTGGGTGGTGAGGGTGGGACAGTTGGTGATGGTTTTGTTTTGTTAGGATGGTGTTTTTGCAGGATTTAGGGAGGGGTGGGCCTGTTGTGGTTGATGGGGATGGGAATGTTGGGGAAGGGAGAGTTTTATCAGGATATTTTGTCTAGGGTTTAGGGGGGAGGTGGGCATGTTATGGGCGGGGTGGGTGATTTGTTAAAAAAAATATTTTGGGGCCACTTAACAAATTTAACTTACACTTTTGAATAATTTACACTTTTGAGTGAGTTTACTACTTTTGGCTATCACAAACTCCAAGTGTAAGTTACTATTAAAAAAACAGTAGTAAGACCAGGACCACACATGACAACCCATTGATACTGTGGCACCTTTCATTGAAAATAATGGAGGTAGGAAATTTTAAACAAATTGGAAAACAAAACATAGGAAATAAGGTTAAATTAAATTCAATTATTAAAATTAGTTAAATATATATATAAATTTAATTTAATGTTAAATATTTATGATAAAATTATAAAATGTTTTATTACCCTGATTTTTAATTATTATTAAAGCATCATATTTTTTTCTCTAGGTAGGGATGCAATTTTTGATTTAAACTTCACAAAAATAATTTGCATTTAATTTAATAGATTTTCTTCAATTAAAGATTTATTTCAAAATTAAGTTAACAGTGCTGTAACATTTTCACATTATTTTATACCTTTAAAATAAATATTTAAAAGTTATTCACATTCACATTTAATATAAAGATATTTAATAATGTTTATTTTCAAGCTAAATAATCTTTTTTATTCTTTCTATACTTTACCATGCAGCAACAATAAATTTGATAGCACAGCAAAATGGAAACAGTAAGAAAGGAATATATAATAAACTTAAAATGCTCCAAATACAAATGGCACAAGACAACAATTACCACTGTTGAAAACTTTTTAAAAGTTGAAGAAAAACACCTGATCACACATCTCACACAAACACACACACACACAAATGGTGGGCAAGCACATTGGGAAGAACAAAAGAACATTTCTGTTTCATGTGCATGGATGGCTGAGACACAACTACAACAGAGACTGCAGCCATAGCCATCAACATACGCATGCAGATAAATAAATGCTAAATTGGCAATGAAAACAAGGCCATTCCCAAGTCTCTAAAAAAATAATATCTATAGCAGTGAGTATTTGAAAACAAAATGCATTTAAAAACATACAGCTAGGGCCTACAGCAGAATAGGCCCCAAAAATTGAAATGCACCACAGTATGAAGACAAATCTTGATAAACTACACAAGGAAAATGAGGAAATGGTATTAACCTCAGGCCTCCACCATCTAAAAATGTCCATTATCCCTTAATATCACATAGGCCTGTGTGTACCCTCCGTAACTTACTCCCCAGGCTATCAGCAACAAACAAAACCAAAAAAAGACAAAATACACACAAAAATAGTGGCGCCTACCAAAACAAGCATTTTGCAAAGAACTACACTCAATTTAGTTGATTTCCCAAAAGAAGTAAGAATTCCTTCTTCCAAGGGTTGATGATGAAGCACAGGGTGGAGTCTTCAGGAAAGGAAGATGAAGCTGATACTGTAGATACAGTATTCTCACTCTCTACTGTGCGTCCTCTAACTCCCCAAACAAAACATGCATTTTGTGTTTAAAAGTTACCCGAATGGTAGTCAAGGGTAAAGAAGTTAATGCAAAATAACTTTTTAAGGTATTTTATCTGTACCTGGGTTAAACAAATGCCTGGTTTGGGTCACCTGTGTTGTTGACACATGTCGATCACATTGTTTCTGTGCTCTTGAGGTAGGAAAGTTTGAACATCTCAATTACGTGCAGAGGCATACTAGTGTGCTCTTTAGCGTTACGTGTAATTTTTGCAATGTGAAATTCCCAAGATTAAGTCAAATTACACCGCCGTCATGAAAATTATGCCCAGGCCTAATTGTCATGTAGTGTACACATGGTTGTTCAGTCTAAGCACATAATGCTTGGTCTTTTCCTTAATTTGCCAGTTGCAGAGTGTTTACAGTGTGGCCTAAAGTTTTTATGTATAAGGCCTCCTTGGCATTAAGGTTGGAAACAAATTACATTGTAGTTCATTTACAAGTGTCCAAAGCAAAAGTGACGATATATTACACATATGACTTACATATTTTTTCTTACTGTAACACACAGATACAATGCAGCAAGAGCCAAGAGTGTCCTAAAGCCGGCACAGCAGCAGCAACGACAACTGATACCTCAGCAGGGACAACAATCAAATTTGAATTTTTTAAATGAAATTTTAATGTATAGAGAGCGTTAAATTCAAGGGTATATAAGGGCTAAACCAAAAAGTCAGAACCCACTATTAATCAATCAATCAATCCATCAGGATTTATAGAGCGTGGCTGCTTCACCCGTGAGGGTCTTGAGGCACTAATGTCTACAGTGCCCACATGAACTAGGATGAGAATAGCCAGGTTTCCAAGGATTTTTTAAACAAGACAAAGGAGTCAAGCTTAGAGATGTTGGCAGGCAAAGTGTTCCATAATCTGGCAGCAGCCATGGATCCAGAACGGCTGCACCATCTGACTCTACGGAATCTGGGAATGACAACTGAAGACGATCTGAGCGTCCTACCTGGAACATACCAGTTGAAAAGAGGAGAAAGCTGTTTCAATCCTTTATGATAAAGGGCTGGGATTAACACAAAATTGCCTTAAACGAGATACGCTTCCTAATATGCCCTCCCCATCTGACAGCCATTTGGGGGTGTTGAGAATGAGGCGAGCAGCCGCATTCTGCACCAGTTGAAGTTTATTCAAAGAGGAGGTGTTAATGTTCGTGTTAAGGGCATTGCAGTATTCAAGTTGGGAGGAGATTAAGGCAATGACCACCGAGTGAAGCATTTTATCTGGAAGGAATGGAAAGATTTTTCTAAGAATCCTGATTATGTAAAATCATGAACTCGTAGTGCAATTGATCTTTGTCTCAAAATAAAGACAGGTGTCAAAAATGACCCCAAGATTTTTAGCAGTTTTCACAGAAGTAGGTGCAGGACCATATTCCCCTGGCAACCAAGTATCCGTCCAAATAAATTCTTGTGCCCCAAACACCAACACCTCATTTTTGTCTGTTTTAAATTTTGAAAGTCTTCTTTCATCCATGTATTTATCCTCTTCATGCAGTGATGACACTTATTTGCTACAGAGGACAGATTATCAGATATGGATACATCAGCATATGAAAGGCAGTCGCGGCTCCTGGAGGGAGTGCTGCGGGGCGGTGGGGCGGGGGAGGGGTTACATTACATTGTGCGCGCTGCAACGCCAAATGGCGATGCGGTGCACGCAATGTAATTCTTTTTATTATTTATTTCTGTACTTACCTCCGTTCGGCCGTATGCCGGAGTTTACTACCCCACACCCTGCCCCTCCCCTGCCCCGCCCCTCCGCCCAGCAGCACTCCCTCCAGGAGCCACGACTGATGAAAGGGCTTGAAAGCTGAACAAGTGTATCAGTTTGGCAAGAGGGGTGACATACAGGTTAAAAAGAGCAGGGCTAAGCAATGAGCCCTGAGGGACTCTGAAAGAAGACCAAGGGCCAGAGGCACGACCATTTGCTTTTGCGACTCGCAAATTGCGAAAGATTGCGAGTCGCAAAAGCAAATGTACAACAGTGTCAGAGACACTATTAGCGATTCCCAATGGGGTCGCAAAATGCGAGGCTCATGAATATTAATGAGCCACTCGCAATTTGCGACCCCATTGGGAATGGCTGGCCCTCCCAGGAACGGTGGCTTGCTGGGCTCAGCAGACCTCCATGTCTGGGACTGCTTTTAAATAAAGCAGGTTTTTTTTTTTTAATGCAGCCCGTTTTCCTTAAAGGAAAATGGGATGCATTTAAAAAAAAAAAAAAGATGAAACGTTTTCGTTTAATGTTTTAGGGCAGGCAGTGGTCCCTGGGACCACTGCCTGCCCTTAACAAATATTTTCACATGCATTCCCAAACCCGTTTGCGCATGCAAAAATACTTTGTACTTCTGGCCCTAAATGCCTTAGCTTTAAAGCCACCACAACTAACAATTTGCACCCTGTTGGTGAGAAAGGAAGGACAAAGATTGAGGGCCTTCCTGCCCCCTCTGGCCTGATGAAGACGCTGCACCAGGTGCACGGATGAGACTGTGTCAAAGGCTGCTGACAAATGAAGCAGCACTAGGACAACTGCCCCACCCTGATCAACCTGGTGTCTGATGCTTTCAGGGGCGGCAATAAGTGCTGTCTCTGTGCTGTGACCACTTCTAAATCCATTCTGTGAGGGGTCAAGAATGTTGCTGGTGTCAATCAACTTCACTTGTTCTTTCATCGAGATATTTCTCTAAAATGTTAACAGGTGTCGGCAGAAGCGAAATAGGGCGAAAAGTTTTCATGTTATCAGGGTCAACATTAGGATTTTTTTTAAGCGGAATAGCTGTAGCTTCCGTCTAAAGCTGTGGAAAGATCCCTGTAACTAAGGCATGATTGAATACTCCCTGTAGAGTCTTATCAATGCAATCAGGAAATAACTGCAGGATTTTAGATGGACAAGGGTCTGCTGGAGACCCAGACTTAAGATACATTAGGAGCACCTTGGTTTGCTGCACTGAAATAGGAGGAAAGACAGAGAGCCTATGGGACATGGTTGAGATGCCCGTTGCTTCCATCGAAAAACTGTGTTCAGCAGACAAGTGAAATTCTGAGTAAATATTAAGAACTTTGTCTTTGAAGTAGATGGTCAGTCAATCACAGAACTCTTGTAAGGCCAGGAATTAAGGGCTGAGATAGTTATTTAACCTCTTTAAGGAGTTCATTAGAGGTATTTCCTGACAGCCTTTTTTTCCCATGTAGAATGTTGATTTAGCAAAGCCAATAGCAACAAAGGCACCAGCAACAAAAGGGGAAACTACAACAATGATCATAACTTCCCAAAAGCATTGTCCACAGCAGTGATGACAGCTTCCAATACAAATTTTAGTTACAACAGAGACCAAAGTAATGGCCACAGCTGTCACCAAGACAAGGACAAAATCAGAACGCAGAGATATAAGCTCTCCAAAGACCACACCCGCCACCATTTCAAGGATGCCAGCAGCAATAACAGCTTTCACCATAGCATGGAACAAAGTAACACCAAAAGCTGCCATCATAGCAGGGACCACAGCAGTCAGTATGATAGGGACCACAGCAACAACCACATCTACCATCACAACAGGGCAAAAAGCCATAGCAGCAACATCAGCTGCCATGGCAGAAGCTACCAGACCTACTGCAACAGCCGTGATCAAAACAGTAAACACAGCCTCCAACAAAGCTAAGACAAAACAGCAGTGATCACAGCTATAATCATAGCAAAGACAACAATAACTACAAAAATAGGGGAACCACAGAAGCAACAACAGCAGACATTCAGGTAGCAACAAGTGTATCAACAGCAGATGCCATCACTGCAGTTGCGAAAGCTGCGCCAATTTCCAGCACCACAGCAGCAACAAGAGCCGACACAACAGCAGCAACAAGAAAGGCTGGGACCACCACAGTAGTGACCAGCTGCCCCCAAGGCATCGACCAGAGCAGTGAAAATAGCTACCACCACAGTTGGGGCACCAACAGTACCCACAGCTGCAGTACTAGCAATTACCACAACAGGAACTACAGGAAGGCAGTGGCGGCTCGCCGAGGGAGTGCTGCCGGCGGTGAGACGGGGCGGGGGGGTAGTGGAGTCCGACATACGACGGACAGGAGTAAGGTAAGTAGTTAAATAAATAAAACTATTTACCATGCGCGCGCTGCATCGCCAAATAGTTTTATTTATTTAATTACTTACCTTACTCCTGTCCTGCGCAGCCTGCATGAAAAAAACGGCCTCCCCTAAGACGCCTGTAAGGACAGCGTCCTAGCCAATCACAACGCTGCCATTGAATCAAGCACTCAGCAAAGTAAACACGATAGATAGATCCAGCCTTCTACATCCTAATGAAAAAGAAAAAGAGAAGAAGATAAGCAAAAACAAAGACAAAGTAAGGATGATTGCCACTATCAGAGCAGGGTGAGAGACTGTCTCAATAGGCATTGGTACCTGGTAAGAAGGGATCCTGTAATGAAAGGAGTGGTCTCTCGAAGACCGCTAGTCACTTTTAGGAAAGCCCAGTCGATGAGACAGGACTTGGTTAACAACCGCCCAGAACTCAAAACAACAGAAGGGTGGTTGCGGGCGAGTGTGGGATTTTTTAAATGTATAAAATGCAAGGCCTGCACAATAGGACAGAACACCAAGCAGGTCAAGTCCCCGCTACTAAAGAGCCCTTGGACAATTCGATCCCATCTAACCTGTAGAAGTGACCATGTAGTCTATATACTCCAGTGTACTTGCCAGAAACAATATTTGGGCAGCACCATTCATATGGCTTATGTCCGAATTTTACAACACATGAGGGCTGTCACTAATAAGGACAGGAGCTACCCAGTAGCAAGACACATTAATGAGACACACAATGGTAACATCCAGGATCTATCTTACTTTATAATTGACCAAGTCCAGAAGAATAGGAGAGGTGGCAATCGAGAAAGGAGGCTACGTCAACTGGAATCCAGATATATAATCCTTTTTAATACTTGAATCCCGTTCGGACTTAACTCCAACGAGGATCTTTCTGTGCATTTAGGAGTGTAACTCAAAAAGATTGAGCCCCTCATCTGTTTAGTCTGTTTAGATGGTTTTAATATGAAAGCTAAGTAGGAGGTCACGTTTATAAAAAAAAAGGAGTAGTGGTGATTATAAGAATAAGGTAATAAGAGGTGCTAAAAGTGTGACAAATATAACAAAGGGCACTAGCCCAGGATTGTAGATTATTTGATAAGTATTCAAAAGGGTGAAAATAATGAAATAATGAAGCCACTGTGTGGATACTGGTTTGGTGGCAGCAAACTGGTCAAGGGGTGATCAGAAATGAGATATAGTGAATTGCACTAGCATAAACCGTGCTAGTCATCCCTTTTGTTTGTTTATGTATTTGTTAAAAATGTCAATTTCATGGTCACTATGTACAGTTCATGTATTATACATGTACTGTTGCTTCAATTGATTAGCCCAAATGAGGAATCTGTGAAGTACGAAAAGGTCAATAATTCTAAGAGTGTGCACGTCTTATAACATATCTAATAATCAATGATATGTCAACTACTGATTCACATTGGAATATGTATCGCCACAATTTTTTTAATTTTGAAAAAAAAGGTAAACAATCATGCTGGATTATAGGTTATTTTGATAGAAATGTTGAGTTGTTTCAGATTAATGCAATTCAATTGTAAATTTTGTGATATTTAACAAAAATGAATTATTGATGTAGATTATAGGCAATTGATTTAGCATGAAGCCAATGTGTAATTAAGAGCGCTTCATATCGAACTACTGGTATGAAATGTAGTCTTTCTTTAGTGGCAATGATTGTTGCGGACCTCGTGACCGGAAACCACTGTGTCGGAGTTTATAAAGCATGTTGAATGAAATTAACGCTTAGTGTGTGATCAAGGCATTTTATCGCCGAAGCGCGTTACAGCAGCAATAAATTCAGCGCAATATACCTGCAAGAGTGGTGTGGTGTCTGCACGGGCGTGGATCCCCAACTCGGAGAGGAATTGAGATTGGTAGTAAATATATATATATATATATATATATGCGCCAATCTCCTCCACTCCTCACTGGCTTGTTTTCCTCGCCGAGATAGAAGCACGGACACCGATTTATGTGCAAAATAGTGCTTTATTGTTTCCCTTCAGCAGTTGCCGGCCACAACGCGTTTCAGCCCCGGAGGGCCTTGATCACATATATATATTTTTTTTTTTATGTGTCATGATCTTGTATTTGATTTTGCCTTTAATTTACCACCCAAGCTTTGTACATTTATCAATATCTTAGCAGGATGAGATATTGTGGCATGTACTCACTTCATAATGTCAAGTTAAGGTAACTGTTTAATAAAGGTGTTCTATTAACCACAAATGGGAATTTAGTTGCTCGGAGGCATGAACTGTATTTTGTGTGTGTTAGACCTGGCTTCTCCCGCGGGTTTCCCCCAGACTTTTTGCTTTTTGGCCTCTTCTTTTGGACCCTTTTTGTGTTGGTTTTATGACTCTGGGCACTTTACCATTGCTGATCAGTGCTAAAGTGCATATGCTCTCCCTGTAAATTGTGTTTATGGATTGGTGATTCCATGATTGGCATATTTGATTTACTGGTAAGTCCCTAGTACAGTGCACTATGTGTGCCCAGGGCATGTAAATCAACTGCTGCTAGTGGGCCTGCAACTCTGATTGTGCCACCCACACAAGCAGCCTTGCAAAACGTAACTCAGACCTGCCACTGCAGTGTCTGTGCGCAGTTTGGTACTGCCATGTCGACCTGGCAAGTGCACCCACTTGCCAGGCCCTAACCTTCCCTTTTTTAACATGTGAGTCACCCCTAAGGTAGGCCCAAGGTACCACTGTGGGCAGGGTGCAGTGTTTGTGAAAGGTAGGACATGCTCTGATGTGTGTGGCATGTCCTGATAGTGAAATACTTCCAATTTCGTTTTTCACTATTGAAAGGCTATCTGTCCATATGATAGAATGGGAGTTTATTTATAATATCTTATAAATATAACTTTTCATTGGGACAAGATAAAAAGATGGAGTTCAGTATGCCTGAACTCAGAATATAAAAATACATTGTTTAGTAAAGATGATTTTTATATTGTGTTTGAAAATACCACTTTTAGAAAGTGGCTATTTTCTTGCTTAGCCATCCTGTGTGCCTCTGCTGGTTTGTTGATTGACTGTCTGGCTATGGAGTGACAGGCGCTGGGGATGTGCATTCTCTCAGACAGAAACCAGGAGGGTTAATGTGTGTCCTACATTTCCTGAATGAGTCAGGGCTGGGCTGAATAGACCTGGGCTGCATTTAGAGTAGGGGGAGGAGCTTTCCTTGCACCTGAATAGTCTGGCCTGCCTTACACAATGCTGTTTCCACGTCCTTCTGGTAAGCTGCACCAGAGAGGACAGAACTTGTTTTTGCTGTGCAAAGAACTTCTCTGCCACCAGAGAACAGAGGAATTTGTGCTATAAAAAATGGGGCCCAGAACTCCTGAACTTTAGATTACTGCTCAACTAAGGAATCTGCCAGGAAAAGAACCGGGAAAGCCGGAGGAGGAGTACTGCCCCTGTGCTGTTGGGGTTGGCCTGCAGTGGTTGCTTCTGTCTTGGGCAGGGAAAGGACTGGACTGTGCTTTCATCATTCTGCTGTTAGAGTTTTCTCCAAGGGTTTCAAGTTGAGCTTGCCTCCTGTTTGAAGTTTCAGGGATAGAAAATACTTCAGAGATCACTTCTGGGAATCAAGAGGAACCTTTGCCAAGGTGAAGAGCTGGAGAAACTGAGGAAGAATACTGCCCCTGTGCTGTTTGCTGTCTGGCATTGGCCTGCAGTGGCTGTTTCTGCCAAAAAAAGGGAAAGGACTTTGCTGTGTGCTGTGTCCCCTGCTTGAGGAAGATCTCCAAGGGCTTGAAGACGAGCTTGCCTCCTGTTCTGAAGTCTCAGGGACACTAAGACTTCACCCCCAGCTCCCCTTATCTTCCTTGCTGGGAGTACTGACCTGCCAAGAGGTGCCTGTAGCGGTTTGGGCCTCTGGAGGTGTTTCTGGCTGTTAGGAGCTGGAAAAGTAACGCAACGACGAGAAGCGCGACGCATCAATACCTGTTTCCCGCGCATTGCTGAAGAAACTGACGCAGCACCTGCCCGCGGCTTGAGAAATCGCTGCACGCCACATCGAGTGCACCGATCTCCGAAGTCAGAGATCACCGCACCGATTCCGAAGCAGGTCCTGCTGTGCATCTGCAAGAACCAACGCATCGTGGGACCGTGGCTGGAGAAACCAACGCAGTGCCGTTGCCGCATCGAGAACCGACACATCCCAGATCCTCAAGCATCGCACTGGGGTGCCAAGACTGCAAGAACACCGGGGCCGCAGTAAGAAACCGACGCATCACCTCCATGCACAATAAGAAACAGACGCATCACCTCCCCTTCAGTAAGGAACCAACGCATCACCTCCCCTGCGTGGCAGTAAGGAACCGACACATTACCTCCTCTGAAGTAAGGAACCGATGCATCACCTTCCCTGGGCATAAGGAACCGATGCATCACCTTCCCTGCGGCTGTTTTTGCTTGTGTTTTTGCCGCATCCAAGGTACTGTGCGTGAAAAGTGTTGCATCTGCAATTTGCTTTCAACTGAACTATTTCTACCATTTGAAAGTCATATTTTTATTACTGTATTGTGGATTTTTGTTGTTTTGGTCTTGTTTTGGTTTAGATAAAGATTACTTATTTTTCTAAACTGGTGTGGTGTCCATTTGTAGTGTTTTCACTATATTACTGTATGTGTTCACAAATGCTTTACACACTGCCTCTGAGATAAGCCTGTGTGCTTGTGCCAAGCTACCAGGGGTTATTTTAGAAGTGTATCCCCCTTACCTTGCCTAGGAAGAAGGGTCCCTACTTGGACAAAGGTGCAAACCCTTGCCAACTAGAGACCCCCATTTCTAACAGTGTGTTTTCACTTTAGTTGTATTAATGGGCATGATTCACAAAGCCACACTCGTGGCTGAGGCCCCGCAGTCATGGGGCGAAGGCCCCGCACTCATGGGGGCGGAGGCTCCGCAGTCATGGGGGCACAGGCTCCGCCGTCATGGGAGGCAGAGTCTCCGCAGTCATGGGGGAGTCTCCACCCTCGGGCGGAAACTCCACAATGAGAATTCTCATGAACCATCCCAAGATTGTAATCCTCTCGCAATAAGAGGCTTTATATCAACTAGATTCAAACAGCTTAAAAATCTGCTGTGCATACACGCAGTTTGCTCATTTCTTACTATCTTCCACCACACTCTGTTTAGATGTTTGCCGTCAGAAAGCAGCTTAGTAAACAGTAATAGTAACAGGCGCCTCGTGTTCTGTTAGTTCAGTGCAATGACTGTGCAGTCACCTGGCATTGCCAACATGTCACAAGCACAGGATGTTTGGAAGTATAACTGATGAATATTGCAATGAGATGGTACAAAATAGTCACATCTTCCAAAATGCCTTATAGAAATGAATATTCACCTGCTTCCTTCTTTTCAACTAAACGTCAGGAAAATAGAAGATACTGCAAATATACTAGTAAGAAATGTTACATTGGTGGATGTTCATTTCACAAAGACCCTTAAACAATCTGTGATGACGTTTATACATCGTAAGTGTGCACTTCCAGCTGGAGTAAAGCAAAGCTCACAATAACTCCTATATGAAGTATGATAAACCAGTTGATAAACACAGTTTGTGCAGACATGCTGGCATAAAACACAGTAGATAAACATAGCAATTCATTGTTACTGCTGTGGGCTGTGACGTGTGATATATGTATTTGACAAAGACGGAGGTAATGAAATAACTTATAAATGTAAACAATCCGGCTATGTGTAGCAATCATTTCCCTGCAAAGACCAAGCAAGTACCAAATATAACACCACAACCCCCAGCACATAGATCACCCCAGGACTTCACAGGCGCCGGCTGGCACCGTGATTTACGTCTGCAATGCTGAGCTTTCTCTGCGTCTGGAGACAACAAGACAAACTGCCTGCCAGTTTCATTTATTCTGCCTCTGAAACAGCATCTGCCTCTGACAGGGCTTCTCATTAGAACATTCTGTTCGGCGCTCTAATGATTGCATCGTGGTGTGTGGAAGGGGCTGTTCATCAAGCTGATTATTCAACATGGTTCCTGCCTAAAATAGCCTGCTCCCTATTAGCATTCATGCAGATGCAATACGTAAACAGCACCCGCGTGCATCCCAAAATGGGAAGAGGCTGCCCGATGGCCGCAGAGCGAGATTGTCAACAGAGAAACCGAATTGAAAATATCTTTTTTTTATTTATTTATTAGAGGGTTGCAGATAGCGGTGACCCCGTCTTCAAGGAGCTGGTGGTCAGTACAGCCTGATAAAATGAACACAACTAGAAAATAAGAAAGATCCAGAGAGCTTATAATAGAGGTGCCCAGTTGGTGGGTTTTGTTATTTACATATATTTCACATACTACTATTTGCAACGCATTATGTGGGTGGTCTGAGCTCAAGGGAGTAGCAAGAAAAATAAAACCCCCCCCCTTTGCACCATACCCCAAATGACAAAGAGAGCAAATGAGGCAAGCAATCCCAGTTGTCGTTCAGGGGATTGCCCCTCCACCCCCTGAGGTAAATATGACATTTCCTACCTTTGTTCAGTCTTTTTATTGCCTTCCTTCCGTATTGTGTTCCTTATTGGTGTATTTTCCATATTTCCTTCCTACCTTTCTTCTTTCACTACATCCTTTTTTGTCCATTTCTTTATCCTCCCATCCCTTCTTCCCATTTGTCTTTCTGCCTTTTCCATCCATGCATTTATATATCTTTCCTTTCTTTAAATCTACCTACTCATTTGTCCACCCATTCATTCTTCTCTCATCTATCAATCCTTTTCTGCTTCCATTTACTCTTCTTTCCATCCATCACTCCATACATTCCTGCATTCCTGCATCCACCATTCATCTCACCATCCATCTGTCTTTCTTTTCAACCACCCAGTCTTGACCAATCCATCTTTGGTTCAGCCCTTAGTTCCTCCCTCCTTTCCTGCTCTCTTGTTTAATCTGTTCCCCACCCAACAGCTCCATCATACTACATCCTTACAGTGGTATTTTTGAGCTTCTGTGCAGAGACCACCAGTTGCCAAAGAAATTCAAAGATGCTGTAAACACAAATTTAAATGTTTTATATTAACCAGACCTCCTCAGTGCTACCCACCCCCGCCCAAGCTGCTAAAGTGTGTGTGTGTGTGTGGGGGGGGGCGGGGGAGGAGTCAGGAAGCCCTTGTATGAGCTAACATTATAAGTGTCAAGAAGTTTGGAATGCATGGATTGAAAGGCAGACTAGCAATGAGGCTTGGGAGGGAGTTGCATTGTTTTGCAGTATGAGGAGTGTCAGCCTTTCAACCAGGAGAGCCTCAGACAGGACAAAGATTGGCACCGCAATAAACTAAAGACCTGCTCCACCCATCTCACAACTCCTTCTTGGCAAACAAATCTTTGACATTAGAAACAACTTCAGAATCCAGTGACAGCTACAAGCTGTCAAAATCATTTACATTCAGCTCAGTATTATGGCTTCTTTTTACCTATAGCTTCTGGGCCTGGCAGAGGAAGGAGGCCTATTCTAAATAAGGGACTGGTTTATTGACAGCCATTGCGCCAGCTCGATTTTAGAACCATTACAGGTGCAGGAGAAATGTGAGAGGAAAGAAATTTTGGAAAAATCTGAAAAAAGCTCATTAAAAATAAAGGAGAACTTTAAAAAATCTATTCTGATGTCAGATCATAGCAAGGGAGGTTTTTTTTTTTTTTACACAAATCACTGAGTGGCAGTGCACAAGTACTGGATCCAACCACTGAACACTATTGAAAGAAATGGGGTTACTAGTTGAGAGGGGTGGAAGCCCCACCCAAATCATAACCAGAATTCCTGTCAGAGTGAACCACAAAAGTCAATAAATAAATCTGTGCTTAACCCTCTAGTAGTCTGGCACAAAAGCAGTCAGGCTTAACTTTGAGGCAATATGTTAAGTGCTAATGCAGCACTCAAGCAGCAATAAAATAAAGTGAAAGCACAACACAATAAAAATTGTAAACCAATTTAGAAAAATAGAGTATAATTTATTAAATAAAATGACACCTACACGACAAAAATCCAATCAGTAGAACCAAAGTTATGAATTTTTTAAGCTCTAACTGAAAATAGTGCCAAAAAGTAGAAAGAGCCACTCACAGGTATCTTGTCATGTTTGACCAGGTCAAAAACACAGGTTCAAGCTGACCGCAATCGAGTACGGGTCGAATACAGGGACCATATTTGTCCCGGTGAAAAGTCTATCTTCTCACAGTCCATGTCCATGTGGGGAGCTTCAGATGGAGCTTTGCATTGGCAAGGGTCGCAAGGAGTCCATTGTTGGTGCAAGGAACAGGTCGCTGCTGGAACTTCATGTTGTAAGTTGATGCAAGCGGTCACTGTTTGGTTCAAAGAGCAGGTCATCAATGGGGTTTCATGGCAGGAGATCGTTGCTGATGCAGATGGCCATAGTTGTTGCAAAGAGCAGGTCATCGCTGGTGCCTCTCACTGGCACGCATTGCAGATGATCATTTCCTGGTGCAAAGAGTCCACAAGGATCCCAAACTTCTGAATTTTTACATAGAGTTCTGTTTTGAGGCCGGAGGAGTACACTCTGATGCCAGCCAAGGGTCCAGGACCTCGGGGAACCTCTTGGGGATGAGGACTTACTCCAACAAAGGCCAATAGCAAGTCCAGTTGAGGCTGGTTAGCTGGGCAGTTGTAGCTCTGGAAGCTTGTTTTGTCCCTTTAGCTCAAACAGGAGGTCTTCCCACTGACCTTTGGGATCACTTCTGGGTGTCCTGGGTCCAATGCAAACAGGTCCAGTTTTCCTTCTTCATACATCAGCGCAGTCCATCTTCTGAATGCTCCACAGGTCCAGGAGTGTTCTGATGAGAGGTTCTGTAGGTGGCATATTTATAACCAATACCAGCCTTTGTGTGGGGTCAATCCCTGGCCTGCTCCCAAACTTTTTCTAGTCAGTTCTACCTCTTCCCCTGGGTTTGGCTCCATACTGTATAAGGTGACAATGGCAAGAGCAGACCAGGTGTCAGGTTCCTTTGTGTGTGCTGTAGGCAGGGTCCTTTGAAGTGCAATCACGGCAAGACACAACTCCTCCCCATCCATCCTGTCAGGAAGACCCTCTCCCTCTACACCCAGCCCCCTTTTGTCCCTTTGTCTGGAAGGAATACACAACACACCTCAGGAGAGCCATTCACAGTCATGTGAACCTGTACACTGGCAGAAAGGCACATTTGATTTAGATAGAAAAATGCTAATTTTCCAAAAGTGTCATTTTCAGAACAGTAACTTAAACTCTGACTTTACCATTAAAGATGATTTTAAATTACAATTCAAATGAGTGGAAGAAGTTTTTCTCTATCTGTTCCTAAACTGAAGTTATGATTAGAAGTGCAATAAGGTAACCCAGTGTTAGTCTATGGGAGAGATAGCCTTCCCACAGTAAAAACGAACTCTAGGGATTTTTCGCTGTCAGGACATTTCAAACGTAAGTACACATGTCCTACTTTTCAAATACTATGCACCCTGCCTTTTGAGACTTTAGAGCCTCCCTGAGGAGTGAATTATAAGTATTAAAAAGGATGATTTAAGCCTGGCAAAAGGTTTACTTTAACAGGCCAAAATGACAGTTTAAAACTGCACTCCAGGCTGCAGGACAGGCCTGAGACATGATTTACAGTGCTACTTGTTGGACCTGACCCTTTTTGCAGGGTTGTTCCCAAACCTTTTGTCTTCCGCCTGTATTTTTTCTGACATGTTTGTGTTGGCTTTAGGACTCTGGGCACCTTACCAGTGCTAATGTGCATGTGCCCTCTCCTTTAAACTTGGTATGATTGGTCTACACCTGTTTGGCATATATTAATTTACATGTAAGTTCCTTGTACAGTGGTATCCTATATACCCAGGGCCTGTAAATTAAATGCTACTAGTGGGCCTGCAGTGCTGCTTGCGTAACCCTCAGAAGTAGACTTTCAAACCTGTCTCAGGCCTCTGCCACTGCAGGGTCTGTGTGCGCAGTTTACTGCCACAGTGACTTGGCATTTAAAGTTACTCGCCAAGCCTGAAACTCCCCTTTTACTACATATGTCACCCCAAAGCGAGGCCCTAGGTAGCCCTATGGCCAGGTGCTGTGTAGGTAAAAGGCTGGACATGTGCCTTGATTGTGTGACATGTCCTGGTGTCCTGGTAGTGACAAACAGCCCCTTTAGGCCCCGATTACGATGTTGGACAGACAGTCTGCCCGACATCCAGGGCAGCTGTCCAACCCCCCATTATGATGCCCGCAGTCGGAGCACTGTGGTCGGGGGGGAAAGAGTGCCGCCCCTGACAGGATCAGAGATCATGTCGGGCAGTGGTCGGATTAGGAGCTCCTGCATGGCAGTGGTGCCAGCGCAGGCACCGCTGTCGGGATTACGATGTCCATTTCCCTCTGCCAAAGGTAGAGGGAAATGGACATTTGTGGTGCCCCCCCAAAACATCGGTGCACCCTGTGTCAGGCACCACATGGTGCCTGACACATGGTGCAGGGATGTTTGCAAACATGCCTTTCGCGAATGAGGCTTGTGCTGCTGCCCTTTTTTGGGATGCAGCACAAGACTCAATGGCAAAAGGCATGTGTCCGACTGCCTACATGGCAGTCAGATCGTAATTCGGTGGGCGGGACTACCGACTACCTGTCGGGAAGTCCCGTTTCTGCAACAATGGCGGTCGTACATTTGTCTGATCGCCATCGTAATGAGGCCCTTGGTTTTTCTCTGCAGTGAGGCCTGCTCCTCCCATAGGTGTGCACTGGGGATTCCCTGATAGGTGCTCAGTGGTAATTTCTGATCTGAGAGGAGTAGCATTGCCATGTTTGGTATGTTTGGAATAGTGGTGATATATCCTGCTTATTGATGAAAGTGGATTTTTGATTACTATTTTAGAAAGGCCACTTTTAGAAAGTGGGCATTTTCGTGTGCTTATGACTCTTTGTGCTTTACAGCCTGACTCCAATCAACATCTGGTTTAGACTGACATGGGCCTGTTTGTGCATTCACTCTAGACAGTCACACAAAGGGAACTGAGGTGTGCCTTGCATATCCAGATGGCCCATCACCCGGCTGATGGGCCTTCCTGAGGTAGAGTGATGGGAGGAGTTGTCACTGACAACTGTATAGGGCTGTGCCACCCCCCTGTAGCGAGTCTGGAGCCAGGGCTGGGTATTGAATGGGGCTGTTGAGCACTTCTAAAGTTTGTTTGAAGTTGCCTCAACATCAAAGACGTTTTCAGTATGAGCTCAGGAGCTCTGACCCCATGTTTCTAGACATGCATGGGACCAGATGCTGCTGGCTCTACATGCTGCACATTGTGAGGGACTGCTGTTCTGCCAGAAGAGGCCACCACTTGTACTTTGCTTTGTGTGCTGACCTACAGGCCTGGTTGGCTGCTAGAGCGACTGCCACTCTGCAACTATCTGATGTATTGGCCTTCTGCCTGTCTCCTTGCTCTTGTGACCTCTGTGATCTCCAGGGCTTGTGGCTTGCCCTGTGTCCTGCCACCACATGGTGAGCGCTACACTTTCCCTGCCTGTTCGGGAACAGCGAGTGTGGGGTGCTTTTTCTGGTCCCAAAGCTGAGTAAGTGCTCCAACCAGCGCATGAACAAGCGCTCTTTATTTGCCTCGAGCATGCTGAGGTTGGCCTCGCCTGATCACCAGTGGTGCTGGGTGTGACCTCCCTGCACCGTTCTACAGGGTAGGCACTCCGCGTTGTGGGACTGTGGTGTTCTGCTTGGGTGCAGCCTGTGGACTCAGCACATTGCTTCCTCCACACCCCTATCCTCACCCATTTGCAAGGCAACCGGGAGTGCAATGGTGACAACAGCTCTAGCTTTGCTTCACAAGCCAGCAACGTTCTTCCTGATGCGTTGCTCAGCAACAATGAAGCTCCTGAAGCAGCCGTACCAGTGGGTGGGGCCTGTCGGCCTGACGATGACACACTGGCCATGTTCTCCTGGGGGCCTCGAGGCGAGTAGCCATGGCCCTATGGTTGAGCACAGCGCTCCTCTCAGCTGTGGCTCACAGTGCTTACTTAGTAGGCCTGCCAGCTCTTTGTTGATAAAACGCCTTTATTTTGGCAGCTGCACCGCATGATTGTGGGCAGCTGCCTTGTGCTGCTTAAGGCGGGGGACCCAGCGAGGGCTCCCTGCAGCACCTGGAGAAGTGTGGGCATGCCCCCACTCCTGGTGGTACGTACTTGGGTGCATTGTGGTTTCTGCCTTCTGGAGGGCGAAGACTCCAGAACAACACTGCCTGAGGTGATTTCCCTCATGGGAGCTCACCGTAACTACTGTTCTTATGGCAGTAGGTGCGCTTGTGCTGCTGTGCCCTGTATCCTTGTGTTTATTACAGTAGAACGTTTAAGAAGAGCGCAGGAGCGCTGTCAGACGTTTCTGCTGCATTTCATGCTCTGATATCGGTATGCATCATTTTATACCTTAAACTGGTTATGATAACAAGGCCAACATCATGGTTCCGCATAGATATGCACAGTAACGTGGTCTTTCATGATGTTTTGTTGAATTGTGGTGATTCATATAACTTGTCATAAACTGCTTCATAGTCATGCCCTGATGTGAAGATATATGTTGTGGTTATGCTTTATACTGACAGGATAACAATAATTTCAGGATCTGCATAATATGTACAGTGATGGTGTTTTTATGACGTGTGCAACATATGTCTTCCTTATTGCACTAATTGTGATGTTTTGACAATAGCCTGGTTGGCAAAGTGATTATTGGTTAATTTGGTCTATGTTTATATGTAGTACAGATATGTATTTTTATATACTACTGTGTGGTTTCTCTTTTGTGGCATATTTATTGTGTCACTGGTGTGTGTGGGTGTGTGTGTTGCGCAAACGCTTTACACATTGCCTCTGGGATAAGCCTGACTGCTCTGTCAAGCTGCCAAGGGGTGAGCTGGGGTTATCTTGGATGTGTAACTCCCTTACCCTGACTAGAGTGGTGGGGTCTGCCTGGCTTAGGTGCATACCCTAGTCAACCAGAAACCCTATTTCTAACATTAGTGATCAGCAGTGAGGATAGGACTTGTGTTTGCGCAGTATCACAGTGACTCATTGTTACACTACAAACTCTGCATTTAGACCATTCCGTGTTTTTTTCCTGATTCTCTAATTGGTCATTTTTTATCGTTTACTCCTGCTTCACCTCTTACGCCTAAAATTCTTGTTGTTGCTCTCGTGGTTTTGTACCTTGCTAAAATGGAGTTAACCATTTGACATGAACAACCTGTTATTTTACATAGTGGAGGAGGCAATGTTTTTCTGTAGGGAGATGGGACTACCGGTGGATGGGGAACCTCATTGGACCCTGCACTATTTTGAAAAGGACCGCATGACAGCAGCCTTAAAAAAGAACCATGAGGGTCATGGTTCTGAGGGAGACCCTGAGGAGGACCCCAAGATTAGTGAGGACTCTGAGTGGAAGGGTTCCCAGTCCACATACCTGGAGGGCAGTGGCCCAGAAGAGTCGGAGCAGGAGGAAAAAATGACTGGGCAGAGATGCCAGTAGATAGAGAGGATCCCATGGAGAGGTCTAGTGCCAGGAGCAGTGTCACTTACCATTCCCTGTCCCCTGAGGAGCTCAGTGATAGGCGGGAAGAAAGGGAGCACCAGCTGGCCCTGGAAAGGCTCAAATTAAAGCTAGTGCAGCTGGCTGTCAAGGAGAGAAGGCTAAAAGACTGAGGGAGCCCTGGCTCAGGAGAGGATGGCGGAGGCTGAAAGGGCCTTCGCCAGAGAGAAACTAGCTCTTGAGGAAAGGTTGGCCCATGAGCATAGTTTAAGTGTTCTGGACTCACCAGTGCTACAGTTGGAGTCCAGTGGTGGCAGCAATATTGTGTCCAGTGTAGAAAACTCCACTTACGGAACCAAGAGCATGGTACCTAACTCCCAGGAGAAGGGTGTCACCCCGGAAGGGTATAGGTTGAGGTTCAGGGACAGTAGGAAACTGTCTCACCAGTCTTGGGAAGAGTTTGTGGAGGATTTTTGTAAAGTACTGGAGGGATGGGTGAAGGGTAGCACAGCAAACAATTTTGAAGAGCTGTTCCATCTGATTGTCAGAGAGCACATGTTCCTTTGTTGTTTTCCAAGGCTACCCTGACACCTGTTGAAGTGTAAGATCTCTGACCCCAGGGAACTTGCAAAGGAGGCAGACCTTTGAGTGAGTGCCAGAGGGTCTGGAAAGGCATTTGGGAGTGATCTTAAAGAGAGTGGCTCAGGTTTTTCCCAACCAAGGGAGGTGGGGAAGGTTTGTAGTAGCCCATATAGGCCCCAGTGTAGTGGGATGGGTAGAGGGTCCCATGTCCCTTCTCAGGTGAGGAGGAGAGGTTTGGTCTGGAGAGAAACACTGCCATTATACATATTCACGGGTCTTTCCTAAAGTTTCCTTCACCTTTAGACGATGACTTCTGACACACATTTGCATCCGCGACAGTCTGGATTAGTTTCTTGGAAACTATACTTGCTTACAGAATCAACTTCGCAAGAATACTATCATGATACCTTGACACCATGCACAAGGATTATACATACATTGTGCAAATGTGCTTGCGGTTTTTGTACATATGGTGACATAACTATCTATAAAACACAAACAATGGCAGCCTGTTGAAAATCTTGGCCCAAGGCAAGGATGCCTTTTGTTATAAATAAACATCAGTTGCTGGATGTTAACAGAGGAGCACTTTGCTGCCATTTGTGAGATTTCTACATGCTGATGCTTTGGCCCAGCTGCCTGTTGACATCTTTGCCTGGGGTGTCGAGCTTTTGACCACGATGGGGACATACATTCTTTCCTTTCAGGTAACAGGGGTTGGATCATCCAGTATGGGGATTCTTGGCAGAACACACACACACGCCCTAGACACTTGGGTTAGGGTACGCATAGTAGGAGTACACCCAATTTCTATATTGTTTCATATGCTTGCATATATACATTGTTTTAGCACAATGGTGGAACTTTTTATTCTGTTTACTGTCCTAGTACTTCTAATAACTTTAATTTGCTTCTGTCTATTGATCATTGCAGAACATTCATTTTATACAAAAATCATGTTGGTTCAATAAATATTGAAAATGCCCCAATGTGTATTCCTTGTATATTTCTCTGAGAGGAAGAGAGCATGAGTGACTGAGCAAAAGGGTTCTAGATCTGTTACCATGATTCCTGGGGGAACAGGGCTGTCATGTTCAGTGGTTGCCAGAACCATTTGCTGCCCACCTAGGTTTAGAGGTACTTATGGTGGAACTATGAGCTAGGTGGCCTATAGGACGACATATCCTGATGGGGTGCATGGAATTAGTCTGGCACCATCCCAATGGTTATGCTGTCCACAAAAGTACAGTTTCTACCGTAGGCTGGAAACTACATGACAAGACTTGGTCTGTTGGGGTGTGAGGAAGGGCTTCTGAATTTGGCAAGTCTTGTGTTGCCATATGAGTGGATGGAGATATTTTCCATTTTGCAGCTTATTCAGCTTGGCCCCCAACCTGGCCACTCCAGAGCTTCACCCAGGAGCAGGTCAATCCCGTTCTGTGCTCTAAGGTTCATTAGATGTTCATGCCAGTGATCCATTTCCCCTAGCTTCCTTTATTCATTCCTGATGTGTGTTTAAGTATCCTCCTCCTTCTTGTTGATTATTGACTCACTTAGGGTAGGGTGTATGGTATTTACAAGGTAGTGGAAAGCTGGCTTTCACTGTAGGAAGGCTGGCTCTTCCATAGGCTAACATTGATTTACACTATTACACTTAATAAGTGCTACTTCCTGTTTGGAAGTAGCTAGAAAAATGGTTCAAGGACTCATTTTAATAGTAATTTAAAATCCAACTTAATGGTCAAGTCAGATTTGATATTACTATTTTAGAAATTATACTTTTAGGAAATTGTCATTTTCTGCCTAAGGCAAAAGGGCCTTTCAGACACAGTCCAGTGTCACCTACCTGCTTATGACTCCCCTGGGGTGAGATAGGGATTTCTCCCAGACAGTAGACAAAAGGCTAGGGTGGGAGGAGGTGTTTTCTTCATTGAACAGGATGGCCTGGGGGCTGTGCCCAGCCCCTTCCTGAGCTTCAAAGGATGCCTAACCTGACACTGAGAGATATAGCTTACATCTAGGCCTGTCTCACTTTGTCCTCCTAGCCAGCTTGGCTCTAATCCCAGTGGGGTGGGAGAACCTGCCCCAGAACTAGTTTTGAGTGACCACCTGGGAGGGTTTGCCCACTATCGTAGCCACTCCTCTGGCTGGGCACAAGGAGCTCTGCACAGGGGAAGGAAGGTTCTGCCATATTATTTTGGGCAGAGACGGACACTGTGTGATAGTTTACAGTACAGTACTCGGGAACTGGTGGAAAAGTGGGAAGGGTCACCCCTGGGAACCCATGCTCCCATTGGTTAGTGAGTGGCACTGAGTTTCCCACACCCACAGCCAGGAACTATGCATGAATGTGGCATGCCCCAGTTCCCTCCTGAGAACACTCCTGGACCTGTGGAGAATCAGAAGATGGACTGTCCTGCTGTCTGAAGAACCTGAAGGTAGACTGGACCTGTTTGCCTTCAATCCAGGACCCAAGAAGTGACCCCTAGTGTCAGTTGGCTGACCTTCTTTTGAGCTACAGAGACACAAGTTTCCAGAAGCCTCTTTTCATGCAACTGCCCAGCTGATCAGCACCACCTTGACCTGCCCTGGACCCTGGTGGAGTGAGTCCTAACGCCCAAGTGATGCCTCCCAGGTCCTGGACCCCTGGCCAATGTTGGAGTATACTAGTCCTGCCCACACTGCAAAAGCTGGGACCTAGCGCCTTTTTGCAAGTGGCCTGGAGTTTCCCACACCCACAGACTGGCACTAGGCATAAATGTGGCATACCCCAGTACCCTCCTGAGAGCAGTCCTGGACCTGTGGAGAATCATAAGGACTGTTCTGACATCTAAAGAACCTGAAGGTAGACTGGACCTGCTTGCCTTCAATCCTGGACCAAGAAGTGAACCCAAATGTAATCCTGGGCAGAGTTTGCAGAGTTTTACTCCATGGAACTTCGCGAAGTGCCCGAAAAACTCCGCTGTGCTCCACGGAGTTCCGCCGGAGTCTGTTAAGTCGTGCTGCTCGCATTGATTTTTAGCGCTAGGAGTTTTTCCCACGTTGTAAAATCAGCGCAATCGGCACTACGCATCGTGCCAGAGGACGTTGCTGCTTTCTGCCGCTCGAGCTGTAGCTTCCTCAACACGAATGGCAAATTTCTCAATGCGAGCGGTCGCAACTTGCCGCGACCACCCGCGATGAGAAATCTCACCAGGAGGAGGTCTAGTGCATTATTTTTTGTTGCAAGCGCTCGCAAACTTACCATTGGTGAGCTGCTCGAGGAAAACAAACCTCCACTCTGCGCCACTTCGCTGAGTTTTTCGGAACTCTGCACCCCACACAGAGTGCAGAATGGGCAAAACTCCATGAACTCCGCCGGCGGAGCGGAATTCTTTGCCCACCCCTATCGCAGTGTCAGTTGACTGACCTCCTGTTTGAGCTACAAAGACACAAGCTTCCAGAGGCCTCATTCCCTGCAACTGCCCAGCTGATCAGTACCACCTGGGCTGGCCCTGGACCCTGCTGGTGGCCTCTGGTGGAGTAAATCCCAACCCCAAGAGGTGCCTCCCAGGTCTTGCCAACTTTCTGTCTGGAGAACCGATAGAGACATGGATTGCTGTTGAGGCTGCAACCATGGATGTGAAATCACTGGTCAGCCTCAGCTTGCTGGTTTGCCCCGCTGAAAGAGACCTCACTTCCAGAAAAGTTTCCAAGCTTGAATGTAGAGGGCTTAATTGGGACTGACGCCAAGCAGCAGCCAGTATACGTTGAGGCCTTCTTCTGCACTGTCTTCACCTGCTCAGATCTTTCCCACTTTCATCGATGATCACACCGGGACTCCATTCGTCAGCAACCCACCGTCATCAAGCTTCACTTCGGATGCAGCTTGGAGCTTGCCCTGTCGATGACTCATCAATGTCCATTTTTCTCCATAAATGTTTCTAAGTCCAAAGGTAAAATTTCCACTGGGACGAACCAGCATTCAACTGCTCGTCCATTGTGGTCTGCCTTAACTTGTGACTTTGACCTGGTCTAGAGTGACCAGATAAATATGGTTGACGCTTTGTGCTTTTTGGTGCTATTTTTAATTCAAACTTTATTTTGGTGTCACTTCATTTATTAAAATTTACTCTATCATTCTAAATTGGCTTGGGATTTTACTTGTGTTGTGTTTTCACTTTATTACTCTTTGAATAGGCATGAATATTTCACACATTGCCTCTAAGTTAAGCCTGACTGGTTTGTGTCAAGGTACCAGAGGATTAAGTACAGGTTTATTTAGTGATTTTTGTGGTTCCGCCTGAAAAGGATTGTGATATTTATTAGAGGTGGGTTCCAAACCCCCTCAACTAATACTCTAATCTCTTACAAAAAAGTGCTGCGGTGCTGTGATAGGGCAGTGATGATAGCAATGGTGGCCAGGAGGTAGGGGAGCAGCAAAAAGTGTACAATGAGCCTACAATTATGAGGTAAGGCAACAACAGTGCTGGAAGATGATGGTGGGAGACCAAACTGTGTGGCTGCTACAGCAGCCATCTCCACGCTTGCAGGCTCACAGACAAGCACATGTCCTAGCAGCATAAGCGTAGCCCTGTGACATAACACTATCCGATCCTTTTTTGGCCCCGAATGCTGGTGACACACACAGCTCTTCCTTCTTATGAAATTCAGGTTGCACGCCAATTCAATGTATGCTTGACTGCATGGGGGACATAGTTGTCTACAAGTAATGTGCCCGGTTCTATTCAATACTTCAGAGATTATGTCAGATAACATTGAGGGATGCTCAGCATAAAATGTATAACAGGAAAAGACGACTATTGCGGCAGAGAGACCAATGGGTGGTCAAACCAGTTAATCCTCAAATCAGTTATTTGTATGATCACCATGTGTGAATCATATATAGTTAACATATTACACAGTACATTAAAACAGACCTTTGCAGACATTTCTTACTATGATTAATTTTAACAGAATTATCTACTGCTTTCTATCAAGAAGACTCAGTCACATTTCATCTAGAGAATGTGCACATTATTTAATCTTGATGGTAAGAATGCACTACCGCACTAACCCATTCTATCTGGTTCCTGGTCAGACTTGCTAAAAATGAGTTTGCAAAATGTATTGTATTTTATTTTTGCATTTTTTATTTTTTATTCTTTCAATATTTTTCTTTTGATTTGTGTACTTCTGAAATTAATGTTGGTCACATAATACTGAATAAACTATGAATATATGTAAATTTTAAGAGATGCAACCAGAAACATTGGATCTAATTTTAATTGTGTAGGGCACAGAAAGTTGCACACACAACCCATATTTTCTATTTTCTATTTCTTAAATCCACTGATACATAGAATAACAACCCTTGGAGAGAAACTGTAATATAGTTGAATAGCTTCCCCATTCAACCAATACACAGAAATGCCTGTTGACTTGAATTAAATCAACCTTTTCACTCTTCAATGTCTGATACATCTCTGTCTCCTAATACAAGTTGACAGTACCACTCTGAGATCACTGTGCTTAATGCACAATCAAGACATGGGAATCAATATTTGTGGCGTCCCCCATGCAGCTAACTGGTCTGGTTATTAAGTTAGGGAGCATTCGACAAAGTTACAATTTACATTATTTGTTTTAAAAGAAAGTTTAATTTGCAATTTGTTGGCAGTGGACGTACATCCCAACCATGCACTGATTTATGTCTCAAATCTTCAAATGTTACATGTCTTCTTATACTGCATTATCTGGTCTTTTAGGAAACTAGTGAACTACCTCCGTTAATTTATTTGCTTAATATAATGCCAAGCATATGACCTTGTGGCATCCTCAAAGAGAGTTGTTACAACAAAGTAATTGTTTTTTATACAAACTTCGTAAAGTGCCATGTGTGACCTGTGGCTACTTTGCAGTGATCTTTGGAGCAAATAGCTCTGTTGTCAGGGTGATGTACATCTGTAGAGCAATCATTGCTGCATTTAATAAACCATTAAGTGGCTTCGATGCAGGATCCACCCGAACTTCGCTTGTCTAGTAAGGCTATTAAAACAGTTCCTGGAGGGACACTTCGCGAGCTCCCCACAAGATGGCCTCTGCTCCTTGACTCTCCTGATTGGCTCAGGCCAACTCCTGGGACACACGGCTTTTCCTGACGCAGTTGGCTCTTCTGCTTCCAGGAATATAAGATCAGCAGAAGGTGAACACCACAGTTGAAGCTTATTTTTATCTTTCCAGTGTGCAGTGTTTACATATTTTTCTTCATACTGCATTGCGCATTAGGAGGCACAGCCATTTTAGGTCTGTTATTCCTTTTTGAGGGTAAATCCATGCTGCGTCACAGAGGATATGAGACATTTATGTTTCTAACAATTTGGATTTCTCATGCAGCAGCTATCTGCCTGCAGAATGTGTTATTCTTTGCTCTCCTTATAAATTATTTCATTTTCACCGACTCTCACATCCAGCAGTTAATCATTTTGTGAAGGATTTCCTTGCCCCACTTGTACCAAGTATCTGCTATGCTGATTATCCTTCACTGTCATGCAAGGCACTGCTTTAAGCCTCATGAATTTTCCGTCTCAATGCAGGTGACGACCTTTCAATCAGATATGTGCTGCTCCTAAACTGCGCATTTCTTCTCTTTGTTTTACTGCACTGACCAGGCTCTTTGTTCATTTTCAATCCTATTGGTCACATAAGTTCAGATGGTTTTAGCCTTATAATTGGACCTTTCACTTGACCTTCTATGGGTCTGAATGCATTTTGTGGCTATTTCACTGCTTTTTTTCCACATCCTCCTCACTTATTTCAATAGTTACTGAACAGTTTATCTACTCTAGCTTTCTTTATGAGCAGATCTCTGAAACAGAAAGAAAAGGCCAAAACCCTCCCATCCTCCAATAAACTCACCATACAACATAAAATTTGCCAATGCAACCTAGCTCCTGAGAATATATCAGTCCTCATGGAGAGCACCACTGAATTTGAGATAGGCGGTGCTCCTTCAGCTGCTGGAGCTGAAGAATCTAGCTCAGTCAAAAGACCTAAGAAAGAGTTGGACTCTACTTTCAAATCGCCCTTCCATCCCACCTTAGAGGATGCTTTGGAAGATACAAGTGCCTAAAAACCTTTTGTGGTTAAACCAATACATCTCTTCAATGCATTGAGGAGAAATGGTCCACCCATGACCAACGCATTACCTCTGTTGAGCAGCGAATCAGCGACCTGGAAAACTCTATGCCAGATGTAACTCAGCTGACAAAGGAAATTGATCAACTCAAAAAGATCACTGAAGATTTGAAAAACAGGAATCGGAGGAATAATTTGCAGTTTTATGGTTTTCATGAGAATTCAGAAGGCCCCCAACACAATCTTTCTGCAAAAGCCCAAAACGATCTTTCTGCAAAAGGCCATCACCTCCATTGTTAACCAACAAGATCATAGCCCTCTTAAGCATTAAAAGAGCTCATCGCCTGGGCCCCAAACCATCTGCATCATCCTCTGACACTCAACCAAGAGGAATAATTATCCTCTTTTTGCAGTTTACCGACTAGAAGCATTTTCTCTCTGTGGCTAAACAAGTGAGGTCTTTGTATTGTTCTGGATATAAAGCCTACTTCTTGCAGGATGTCTCCAATGCAACAGCTGCTGGGAGAAGGTGCTTTCTTGAATTCTGCCCGCAACCAAAGTCCTTGAACATTAGGTATGGTTTAGTCCATCCTTGCTTATTCAAAATTACCTGCAAAGAGAAATCTTATACTTTTGAGGACCCAGCCCAACTGCAAGATTTCCTTCATCAACATTGTCATGAGGACATGGAAATTGGCTCCTGTGCTAAAACATGCCTGTTCTTTCAACTACATTTGACTGCTTTTATGTATAACCTTCTATTTTCTGTCTCTTATTCATTATTTTTCTCTTCCGGATCACTCCCCCATTTAACACTCTTGTTTCTTTCCCTTTGTATTACAGCAGCTGGTCTTTGGAGGTTTCATTTGTCTTAATCATCTCTGCCCTTATGTTGTATGTACCCTTACCACCACACTCTTCTCCCTGTTATGTATGGTAAGTTTACGTCACATTATTTATCCTTTTGTTTTAATCTGCCAAGTGAGTGTTTAATTTTCGAATATTCTTTTTAATCCTCCCCTCCTTATCAAGAAGTATTTTGTATTTGCTTTTCTCATCATTGACATGTTTCCCTCTCTCTGTTCACCGGGGCTGGGACTGGTTCTGTCTTCTTTAGGTGCTCTGTACTCTCTGCATCTTTCCAGATGTTCTCTTCTGTCATTAAGGATTTCACTGCAACCAAGGAAATTTCTTCCTATGTTGCCTCTCTGTTCTATCCACTTTTCTGGGGCCCCTTACCCCATTTATATCTTTTTCTTTCTCTTTAATCCTCCCCATGCCCCTCATCCCCTTCTCTATTCTCCAACTGGTTTCTTCTTTCATTCAAAATGTACACTTACTATGTTTCATATTAATGTTTAATAAGGGCCTCTGCACAAATGGCACTGAGAAAAACAGCATGGAATGTTAAAGGTTTAAAAAATCCCATTAAACACAAACGTGTCTTATCCAACTTATCTACATTGAAATGCCAATTGGTATTACTTCAGGAAACACATTTCGCTGACCCAGACATGATTAAACTTAAAAAAACAATGGGTGGGCAAACTCTATTTTCCTCCCTCTGTTTTACATAAATATGGAGTAGTTATATTATGTCATAAATGTCTAAACGTGTCCCTTTTTACCTTGGAAAATGACGAGGAGGGTAGATAGCTATTGGTTCAACTCAAAATTGATGATACTAGCTTCACGATAACAAATGTTTATGGTCCCACACACCCAAGCTTTTGGAGGATAATTTCACAAAAGGTTGTACAATATTCCACTAACTTCATATTGGGTGGTGATTGCATTCAAATCAATGATCCCTTTCTCGATTGGCACTCTACAGCTCGGTTTCTTCCTCACAAAACACACAAAGCTTTCAAGCACACCATCACAAACAATGGTTCATCAGACTTCAATCACACTCTCAAAGAATTCTCCTTTTACCTGGCCCCTCACAATTCCCAAACCAGAATTGATATTGTGTTTTTAGTAAAAAAAGTTGAACCAACACTTGGTTCATTCAAAGATTGCCTCAATTTTGATTACGGACCATGCCCCTATATGTACTGATCTTGATATTCTCCAAGATCCAAGTCTCATCAGAGATTCAATAATGCCTTACTTTCTAACAAGGATTTTCTCACTTCTTATGAAAACTTTGTACACAACACCTTCCCTACTGTTGCGTAGACAGGAGTTGGAATAGTACTTATACTATTCCAAAGTCCAGTGCCCCCTAAAGCAAGTCACTGTAACAACTTGCATGGTAAAGTAACATGTGGTAACTTCGCAGTCAGGATAGTCACTGCGTTGTGAAGGCATGCGGGGTAAATGCATGCTGGCTTTTGTCATACAACCATCTCCCACTCCTGTCCTCTACTTAAGCCATACTTGGTTGCTCATTTATCCCCTTATGAGCAATTTCTCCATATTCCCGTCTGGTATAACAAATGGCTCAGGAAAAATGAAAAGCCGTTGATCTGGCGGACATGGTTTGACAAAGGTATAGTTACAGTTTCTAAATTGTTGCATTATAACATCAGTTTTCCATTTTAATCTATTTCTTCTATCTATAATTTGGCCCCTAATTTGCTTAAACAATATCAGTTTTTAGAATCAGAGCTTACAGCTGCCCTTGGATCTCTTTCACCTTCTCTCAATCAGAATCATGGTTTACACATCAATCCAATCTCCATTACAACACCCTCTACTGCTGCCCACATATATATAACTTCAAGACTGTCCCACATTGATAGGGCCAAATCCAAACTAGAACTTCAATGGGAATCGGATCTACAATCTAGTTGGCCCATTTCTGTATGATATAAAATATGGGAAATGATCCATTCCACTGCTCGTCCAGCCAATCTTACCCAAACCCCATATTATTTTTACAGTAGACCTTTTTACACCCCTGCACATCTATTTAAACTTAAACTCCTCAAATGAGACACTTGCCGGTGTGCAACACCAATTCTGGTGCCTACACTCATATGTTTTTCTGATGCCCTAAGTTATCTGGATGTGAGGTAATGTTTGAACTGGAATTGGAGCTATCACTGGAATTTCCACATTATTCTCATTATCCGCTTTATTTGTTAATAGTTTAAGCAATCTCTGGTCTCATAACAAAATGTATGGAAAATTGGTTGATTTTCTAATTGCGATTGGTTTACAGGTGATTGATTACCTCTAACTGAAAATCTACAGATAATATTACTATCCGAACCCCTAACCTTACAGGATAACAAATGTGTGTGCCGCCTCAGAACATGACAATCCTGATCCCCTAAGGGAATTGTGGTAATAGATCTAGAACCTTTTTGTTTGGACTCTCGTGCATACCCAAAGAAGTACACAAGAAATCCTCAGCAAGGCTTTACAATATTTTTTGCAGTGTTGTGATTCTTGCATAAAAGACTTGTGCTGTAATTATAAGTAGAATGAAACAGATCCGCGTAATTAGGATAACAAGAACAGTGAAAAGAATAAATGGTCTACCCATTCTACTAAGACAGTGTATATATGCACGCACATAAGTATTGTGTAAATATGTTGAGCAGAACATCCCTTGTGTTGGGACGCAGGAATCCGCTGAGCTGGAATTCCGACATGTGGTAACCCTGCAGTGTAGGTTGAGTGCTCCTCTGCCTAAACAAAGAAGCGGCTTTGTATTTATAACAATATAACCCATGTGGCCATGTCATAACCCCTGTTTGGGTCGCAGTTGTTTATTCTAGTTGGATAGCGATGTCGCCAACCGGACAAATAACAAATATGACATTTGCACAGTGAACTTTATCCCTTGTACTAAATGTTCAAGGAATGATGATAGAGTGCCTACGAAGTTCAAATGTAAGCAATGCAGATCAGAGAATCACACACACACACACAAATGTATGTCAAAAGTATTTGTGTGTAAAAGAGAAGACAACTTAAGAAACATGAATATGTAAATAGTGCTGTTTCTGCTAGGCCTCTCCTGACCATGTGACACCTCTCTTCCTCCTCAATATCCAACTAGTTCTTACAATTTATTTGTATCACAGATGCATTTATTGATAAGCTTTACTATTTCTTTTAATTTTCTTGTATATTATTATCTTTCCACTTGCTGTTAACCATAGTTTATACTAATGGAATGGCATTCTTGTTCAAATGTATAATTTGCTTTCCCTTTAATAAACATATTAAACTAAAAAAGCAGTCCCTGAATTGATTCTGGTACTTTTCAACTGTCAGACCAAACTTCCTGACTAGGGCTTTCTTGATGCATATGTACAAAGTGTGATGATCAGTATCAAAACCCAGAATGGCATTCGGTCCGTCCAAAGGTAACCTCTCCAATATGAAGGCACCAGTGTTACTGCAATACCTGATTTATGGTGCAACTGAGCTCCAATTTTGTTCCCATGTTATCAATATCACCGCCAATGGCATAACTAGATTCCACCTCTTTGCTATTGCTATTGCTGCTGCCAGGAGAGTGGAGTGTAGAGACCTTTTGTGTTTCCAGCTCTAGGTGTTTCATCTTTCAGTATAAGTCAATCCACAGTTGCCTCCTCCACAGCAATTTGTTCTCATGCCTTTTCTCTAGTCAGGTGCAACAGATACTCTTTTTCAGCCTTCCTGTACTCCTGTCTGTTCTGTATCACTTCACTGGCATTGTGACTTCTTGCAGAGGTACTACTGCTGGCTCTTGGAAGAGTGGGGACCTTGGGCATTCTCTTTGCTAGCGGACCTCACTTTCTCAACATTTGTAAGGTCTACCTCTTCAGAGACTCCGTCATTTGGTAGCCCGGCCAAATATTGTTCTCTAAGTGACCTCTACAGCTTCTTCACCATAGGCCTTTAAAGAAATCCTCATGCCTTACACATCATCCAAATGGTTGTGTTTTTCCTCGTCATATGTTTGTACAACAAAGTTTCAAAATTGAAAAAAATCACAAATTTAAGAATGAAAAGTTATGTTGAACATCCCTTTCAAGGACTTTCTGCCATTAGTGCTAATGCTATTGTTAGTTATTAAACACTCATAAGTCCTTATTCTTATGCTGAAAACACAAATGCAGGAAACTCCACTAGTAGGTTTTGGAAGTGCGAGGTCACATTCTTGATGGAGCTGTGGCTAGCACCCGCACTGCTGAAACTGAGAATTACACAGAGGAAAAAGTAGTTTCAATAATGGAAACCCTGCCTCACCTTAAAATGTGTGATTTGATGAGTGTAACAAAGCAATCAAATACATTTTTAAAAAAGAGTGTGTGTTGTGTCATGTTTAAGTAAAAATGGAAATCCAATATGAAAAAACAAAATAAACATGAAGAAAAGGGAAAAAGGGGTTCAACAAGTAATAAGAGAAGAAAAGGTCCTATCAAAATAATTGCAAAATGTGTTCTGAAAGGCAACAAAAAATGAAAAAATATATTGAGTATTCACCTCTGGTCTTAGAGGGACATCAAGCGACTCACTCAAATTTTCATGCAACCAGATTGAAGTTTGACTGTGGGTACATTCGATATTTCTACCTTGCACTTAGACATTTATTTAGTTAAGTAGGACTAACCTTGAGGCAGTCTCAGTTCAGGGTTTGAGAAATGTTGGGCGTATGAAGTCAGAACTGTTATTGAATGCTAGTTGGGAGCTCAGAGTAGGATAAGGTTCTGCCTTGGCCTGACAGATGGTCCTGGTCCACCTGTTCTTATAACATTCGTAAATATGGAAATGTTGTCCCACGGAAGAGGAAGATCTCTTATAAGCCCAGAGTTTTAGACAAAATGGGTTTCTTTAGTGCTTCAAGTTTGGTCCCCCTGGAATGGCCTTAGGGGTCCCAGTGCTCTTGCATTCATTTGCGTTTTCAATTTGTCCAGTCATTGTACAGTTCACTGGGGCCCACTAAAATGGTTAACATTCTGATTTTTTACCCTTGTGCCACCTCCTGGCCCATACTGTCTCTAGGGATCAGGAAAGGAAAAATGCTATCTCTGTTACTGGAGTAATGTTTTTAAGGGCAAAGACTCAGGCACATCTACAAGCATCCATTGTTCATTCCTTTGCCTCAATGGCACAGCTACTGATAACACAATAGGCTGGACCGTCTTAAGCCCTTTTCTCCAAAATATTTTTCAACTGCTGGTGTATAAAGATTTACTAATGTACCTTTACAAATGATCCAAATCCAATTTCTCTTTAAAAAGTTCCACATTTTACACACTGACACTTGCACATAAATGTCCAACATGGTTAAATAAATTCATGTGTCTAAGGATCTCTCTATTTATCATTCAATTCTAAACACTAACCAATTCAGGTTAGTCCACTTCACACATTGCCAACACCTTCTGTTGGCAATATCTCAGTGTGCACAATAGAAAATTGGAAACGATGAGCCTGACTTAAAGTTCGGTGGAATGCTTACTCTTTCAGAATGTGATAGATATCACAGCCACCTTATTACAACTGCCATAGCATATAATGAACGTGTAATAATCGGATGGGATATCTTTCACATTGTGATGGAGTAACCCATCTGTCAAACTCTAAATAAGGCCTATTGTATCTGAAGTGGATCCCTTCCTGAAAGGAAGCAACCATAGGAGACCTTCTCCCCTTATTCCTATTTCCTAATATTGTATCTGTTCTCTTTCTCTCAGCCAGTAGGATGGTTGGCTCCCTTCTGAAACAGCACTGATTAGATAAACCGTGTAATGGAATGTAACTTAGAATAATTACCAGTGGGATAGATTAATTCAATAATAATATCTTTCACTGATTAGGCCCAAAAGGCCAAAACTACTCCAGAGTTACTTATAAACAAATGTTCTAACTGGGAGGGAATGGGGCCTAGCAAGTAGGACCAGTCTCTCCCTTTTGAGAAGGGACAATGTTTGATTTGAATATGGTTGGTCCCTGTTTTTAGTGGTACAGATGAGCTTAATGGGCTGGAATGGTGTACTAGAAAGGAATGTATCATTAATGTTGTTCACAGTTTCTCAACTCAAACTAAATAACCACTTTATTGTAGTATGTTCGCAAATGTGCATAAGTTAACTTTAGTACAGAATTAAATGTATCAGTTCCATCTGAGACATAAAATACAGATCAACATAAAATTAATGGCAGCAATATGTGTGAGTCAGGACTTAACAACAGGGCAGTGCAGTTGTTCTCTCACTGTTAAACATTGTGAGAAAGTCATCCTTTTTGCACTGCTCACCCCCATTTTATGACTGATACTGGTGGTAACTGACTCTGACTGCACCCTGGGCTCTGCTAACCAGGCCCAGGGTCAGTGCTCTGATTAAAAAGGTATATTGTAATTAGGTGCAATTACAATTGGCTCTAACAACCTATCTGTATGTCCCCAGTATATGGTAGGTTTAGAGGCCCAGCAGCTTTGAGGCACTTAAGTGTGCACTGCTGTGTTGCCTGTTGTCATTTTAAAAGTCAGGCCTGTGTTGCAAGCTGCTTTTAAATTGAAATTACATGCAAATTCGGCTTTGAATTTAAAGGTACTTCCAAAGTATTAAACTACCTTATTTTTACATATAGTTCAACCCAAATGTCTACATTAGGTGCCCCCAGAGTAGGGTGCAATGTAAAAATAAGCAGGGGCATTTTAAAAGATGATTTATATGCCCTTGTGATGGAAAAACTACTAATTTCATTTCCCCCCTCTTGTAGCATTTTTGCTCCACAGGCTTACATTGGAATACTCTAATACAATGTAGCTATTGACAGGAGTAAGCTAAAAAATATTTCAAGGACTTAAAAGATTGGTAATGATAAATCCAACAACTTGCCACTGTTGAGTTTATAATAACTAATACAGAAAAGAAGTTATAGAACTTTCTTTTCTGTGAGTCAAAATTGGGCCTTCTAGCAGCCTCTACTGATTGGCCAGCCCTTAACAGGCTTAGCAAAATTGCTCTGATGAGGTGATAAGTGGCCTGCATAGTAACAGTGGTTATCTGGTGGGGGAGCTCTGCATCTGCAGAGAACAGGCCAGGAAGGGAGATGGTTAAAGAAACTGGGCTTCAAAGAGAGCGGGACAGTGATGAATGCCAGGCAGGCCTACCCCCTCTTTCTTTACCCCCATCCAGATGGGAGCCCCAGGAATTTAATTTGCAGGAGGTCTAGTAAAGGTGTGTTAAGGGAAATGGGCCACACCAGTAGGTTGGCTTAGCCTGCTCTTACTACCAAAGAAAGAAATTGTCCATCTTGAATTTTAAAGTACAGTGCTTTGTGGGACAAGAATATGCCACACTTTGGAGGAAGCTGTCATGCTTTTGGGTGGCACCCTGTACCCCACTTGTCAGGGGTGCCCCCCAACTTGTTGCCCCAGAACATTGGATAAATATATGAGAGTTGCATGGCAACTCAGATCTGCTGTCTGAAACTACAAGTACAAGAAGGTCTGCCCTGCTGGAACCCTGCTCTGCACCCCAAAGGATTGCACTCTTAAGGACTGCTCCTGCTGCACACTGGGAGCTACAGCTCTGAGGACTTTGCCTTGCTTCAAAAAGGATTAGGGAGTGGACTCCTTGAAAGCAACAGGTTAACAGATCTCAACTGCACCCTCTCCCTAAAGAAGTCCCCAGCCTGGAGTGCATCCAGAGGGCTTTTAAGAATTTGGCCAGTTGCATTCTGGGAATTGTGGTCCCAAGCTTCCAAGGACCATCTCAAAGCTTCAAGGTCCTTGGATTTGTATTTTGGGCACTTTGAACCCTCAAAAGGAACTTCAGGAAGAAGTTCCAGAAGTTTGGAGAAGTTTCTAGCAACTTTTGGAAAAAGCTCCATAAGGTGACCGACCCGTCAATGAGAGTCAAGCCACCGACGTCGAACCATGACCCAGCCTGGATCTCAGGTTCATCCCGCTGAAAGCTACATAGCTCATGACTTCCGGGATTTCACCAAGGCCTCGCGCTGAAACAAGCTGCCGTCGTCAACTCGAATCCTGGCCTGAAGAGGAGCCTTGCTCGACGACGAGAGAAAATCCTCCAGAAAAGTTTCTAAGTGCGCTTAGTGTATCTGACCCGGGTTCCATTGCTGTTGGCCTCAAACTTTGACTTTGTCCCGGTCAAGTGCGACCAGATGTCCCAAGTTGGTGCTATATTTTTTTAAGCACTAGAAAATGTTTATTCTTTAAAAGTTCATATTTCCGGTTCCCTGCATTGAATTTTTATTGTTTTGGTGTCATTCTAATCATAAACATATTTTCCACTTTATAAATTGGTTGTGGATTTTTATTGTGTGTTGTGTCTTACTTATTTAATGTATTGGTGTTTTTAAATGCTTCACACACCTGTCTCCTAAGTTAAGCCTGCCTGCTTGCAGCCAGCCACCAAGGGTTGAGCCAGGGGCTAATGTATTGAGACCTTGACTGTACCTTACATTGCGTTGGTGGCCTTATTGCTAGTGTGAGGTGCATACATACCCTTAGCCAATAATCCACCTTCCAACAAACATTGTCTGCAATGGTGGCTAAACTTTGTTTACATTGGTGAATCAAAAAAAGAGACCTCAATAAAACTTCAAAATACTGTCTTTAATAACTTGTTGAGCGTGCTCTAGTCAATTAATCAGAGTTCAACGGCCACATAATCAACTTCTCTCACATCTCACATTTGTTTGCCTTTTGTATTGGACTGTGGTGTTGAGCATTTCTTACCTGACTTTCTGACACATCAAAAGTTAACGCATTTTATGCAGAAACAAATAAGACATTTCTTGTATGGGGAGTGCTTAGGACCCAATTCTACCTTTCCTTTGGGTTAAATAGAAATATAAGAGATTTGGAGATATGTAAGTTAAACAAGTTTTCACCTTTGCTCTACTCAATTTAATTACTCGCATTCATTTGCCAGCTGATGCTGCCCCTTGTTTTTTTCAGCGGGGGAGGCATACGCTTTTGAAGATGTCTCCCTCATGGTGATTGCTCATCCGTAGGCCCAGCTCCAGTCTGCAGATACCGATGGTCAGAAATGAACATCTGCTTTGTCCTTGCTAGAGCCCAATACACCTGGTCAAAGTCACTTAGTTCCCATGCTCCTAAAAACTCAGATTCACAAGAAATAATTGTCTTTCTATGTCTCACTTGAATGTAGTCCTACACTACAGGTGATTTCCGCATCCGACATTTTAGATCAAGTGGTCTGTGATTAGCTATCTTCGCGGTTCAGCGTGTCCCGTAGATGAACATTTCACGGTTCACACAGGTCTCCCGCCATTTCCTTCTGTTATCGCCAGGCTCTTTCACAGAAGCGATAGGCTTCACAATAAAGCATCGGCCTGGGCAGATTGCAATCACAAGGCTTTGACATGTGCACGAATGCAATTATTCTGTTCACAGCCGGCAATCAGTTCTAGCCTGTCATTATGGAAAGAGAATCTCCCCTCAGTAGCAACGCGTGCAGTATGTCAATTTAGGTTTCTATTATATGCGATGGTTCAACCTCTCCAACATATATTTCAGCATTTTCACATCGGCCACTGTCGTGCCTTCCTCAGAATGGCAGTGGATGGAGGTCGTGCTTTCATGCAGACACTATCAAATCCGAAATGGATACAGTTATTTATGATAATGACCATCGGCACAGTCGTTACTGTGTTATAATTAGACTTTTAATGCATTTTCTTTAGAAACGCATACAATCAGGAGGGGTGAGCGCAATCTTTCCCAAGTCTAAAATGCAATAAGAAGCAGTCAAATGGGACATGCAGAAAACATGAAATCTGCCACAGAGGATGGTATTTACTTTTATTTTATATGTCGCCTGATAGATATTGTATGATATTTTTATTTAGAGTGATCTGAGGGAGTCTTCACAATAATTTTTTTTTGTTTGGTGGCAGGATTGGTGCATAGACCTAAAAAGTCTACTTGCTTTATTGTATCTTACTGTTAAATAATGTTCCTCCAGTCAGCTTTAACAGTGGGCCTCCTCACCCATAGTTTCTCAATGAGTTTCCACATTTTCATTTCTCTGATGCTAATCAAGGAATCCTGATGCAAAAGGACTCCCATGTCTTCAGAGCGATGCTCCAACTAAAGAACATACACAGGAACAAACGTGTCTCAGAGAAGAGCACAGAGTTAATCACCCGTTCATTACTCTTGAGGGACTTGAGGGAAGAGCTTGGCCGTTTCCCAAATCCCGGACTTGGTTAGGAAAAAGTAGCTGGGTTGTGTGCCAGAGGACCCTGCACACACCCATTAAATGTCAACCTGAGCACACAATAAGACACAGAAGTGGAACTGTAAATGTAACACGTCATCACTTTAGCACCCTGGGGGGCAGCACATGCAACACTGTGCCCCAGTCTGCCTGATGGTTGAGGCAGGGAAAAACTATGCTTGACTAAGAGTAGCGGCTTATTTAGTGCGGCCCCTCATTCACCCTCCCACCCCCGATATCTCAATGGGAAAATATACCTACCAAGGGAAGATGGAGTGTGACAGAATTAATCTAGGAAGAGAGATTTTCAGACAAAAGGATTTAAACTACTTTAAAAAGGTAATGGTTGCTGATTGGTCCTGGTTTTTCTACCTGAATCTACTCACTGGGACACTGGAAGAATTAAACCTATAAGTGAGGCTTATATGTGATGGAGATGAATGCAGTGTGCTGGCAGTGTGAAGTAACCAGTCAGAGTTGGAATTTTCATGAAAAAACACAAATGTAGAAAGCAGCTTGGACTTTACTTTGTTTTCTGAAAATCCATTTTCTCATCTTATAGCTATCCTTTGCAAATTTAATTTTAAAAGACATCTGAGGAAGAGCAAACAATATATTATTAACATTTCAGAGAAGCAGCCAGGCAAAAGAAGAAATCTCTTTTCAAATTCCTCTGTTCCTTGTGTGTGACCTCTCTGAGATCTACAGTCCTGAGAAGAATGAATTAAATTTAATAAAGAGGCTTCACGTCTGGTTGTCCTTTGAGTGACCTGGTTTTTTTCATAGCTTTCAGAGAGTCCTAAAAATGCACATTCTTTCGAAATAGAATACCCATAGCTGAACAGATCACAGGGTTTCTTAAATCTGATTTTTAAATGTATTAGGATTGAAAATCTCATTCTGAAAAACAAAGGTGCTACAGATATTTCAATCATAAGTGTTCATGCAAGAATGCAAGCAGTAGTTGGATGTGAGCTCACTGAGACAAGTGACTGGTTAAGGAAGCACAGTTAGCTTTTCCTTCCGGCAGCGAAGTAGCCAATACTATGCAATACCAAGTCTGCTTTGTATGAGAGAATCTACTCCCTCATTTATTAAATCAAACTCTTGAACATACATGATCTTCTGAAACTCTTTCGTTGCTGGTCTTGGAACCCTAGGACCATAGATATGCTTAGGGCCTTTGGGATTATGGAGGGCCAAATAATACAGAAGGGTTGACTAAATTGTGGAACGGATGATTGAAAACTGATTTGCATTAAAGAACATTTTGAAAAAAATACCAACGCTTGGAGAATGATTTACAATAAAAGAAAAGACTTTACATATGAATTTTTGGATCTAAGGTGATTATAGCTATATACAACAAAATCATGGACATAAGAATGAAACAAACAGATAAATTGTTGCCCTCCTACTAAACAGTATTGTGGAAAGGATGAGGCAAATTATGCAGCATAATGTGGCACATTCTGTGACAGTATTATTCTGCTATGTTGAATTTTAAAATACATTGATATCGCTTGGAAAAATGTTTCTTCTCATGTGTATTGTTTAACATCTGAATGCAGCAATCAGCAAATAAAAGTTGATCAGTTAGCCTTCGCAAATTGCCTGCCACATCGCGGCACCACATGCTGCACTTTTAAATAGAATTTTGATCTGTTTCAGTTTGAGGTAGAAACACATTAAGGACAATTCAGAAAACAAGGTTTGGATCAAACAGTTGCAGATTTACTGCTTTTTAGAAACCACAAATATTTTTGGGTAATATGCCTGGAAAGCTTCACCAAGCATAGACTAAAATATTATGTAACAAATTTTTAGGCAAGGGGAAACGTGTCCTATGTTCAAATTCACATTTTTGCCTCACAAAGAAACCTCTTTCTCCTCTATATTTCCTTCATATTTCGAGGTGGTAGATATAACTTTCAATGTCAGAATGGGAGTTGTCCTAGCCCTCTGCTGGGGCAAATCTCAGACCATTTCCATGGTGGGAAGGAGTCATATCACAATTTGTGAATGCCCCAAAACATACAGGTTTGTGGGGGCTCACAAACTTACAAGGGAAACCACTCCCTGTTCTGCCCATCACTCCCACCTCCCATCGGAGTTCCTTTTGTGAATTCCAAGTAGAGTTAAATGAAGGGATCTTTCTGATATAACCTTACGTTTATGGTAAAATTACTTTGTGAATTGGCCCCAGTTTGTTTAGTTGAAATCTGCAATTTATGTAGCTGAGGGTGGATTATATGACTTGTGTGTACAATCCATAATTATGTGGATAACACTGCCGATGAAGTCGCTCATAATTCCTGTTTCTGGGATATGGTCAATTGCATCATGTTTCTCAGGCAAGCTGATCCCATTTTTAGAGTGCGTGGTTGCATTCATGTGGCCCCTTTAGTCTATAAATTGCTTCTGGGCACTGATATTTGAGTTGTGGCATCTAGTAATTGAATTAATCAGAGGATAAAAAGGAAGAGATTGAGGCCTTGCTGAAAGTTGAAGGACAGGGCCTGAATAATAATAAAGGGGAAGTTAATTCTATGTTGTTGCACCTCACACAAAGAATCATCTGTCACTGCTAGCCTTTCTTTATGACCGCAGAAATGTCAGAAAGTGACCAATCTTATATTGCAGCTCTCACTTTTCATTATCAAAATTTATTTCAGAAGGAACATTTTACTATCACAGTAAATATATGAGAGCTTCCTCTGTTAGGCTTGTGTGTTAGCTTTAGAATTCTGATAGTGCCTCCTGTTTTCAGTATCTACTAAGTATTTTTATCTTGTCGGCACACAGAAAAGGCTGCCAAATTATTTTGGATCAATGCCATGAACTGCTTTTGCAAAGTCATACACTGAATCAGCCCTTTCGACTGTTCAGCTGCTGAATGGATTGATATTGTTTATAGGCAAAGGCCAGTACCATTATTAAGTGGAGAGATACCACCAGCACTGATGATAACCGTGTGTGGAAGCGTTGCAGTCATGGTGAAGGGCAGTGTGTGCTTGATCTGTCCCAGACTGTCTATCTCACCCTGAGTACAAAGTTGATCTAGGGTGAAAGGGACATTTCTGTATGAAAGACTCCGATATATTTCAATGTAACATTTGCATGGGGCAGCATCTCTGCTGGTTTCTACAGTGAGGCTAATGAACACATTCCCTTGTTGTTTCATTTCCACCTCTTGCCACACACCAGTTCTTTGTGGCTGTCAATCAGCTTCAAAGCCTCTAATGCAATTCATAATGGTTGTATGAGCGCAGATGTACCAGTAAAGATGCAGCTCAGTGTTACCAACATGGTCACGGGATTGGGGCAAGTGGCTACATAGATGCTGGCTGATGGGACACATATGAGAATTGAACAGTAAAGATAAAGATGGTTCACCTTTACACATAAGGTAAGGAGTGTGGCCAATGCATTTCTGTAGCTTGTGTGTTCATGCTCTTTGTTATTCATAAGGACATCAACACGTGCAATCCATGGCAGACATGCATTAGTAGACCTAAAGTCATCAGAACACACATCTTACTTATCTATCGATTCCACGCTGCACATACTTGGAGCTTATGGATGAGAGGGGATCACATCATTATGCTCTGCATCTTCTATTCAGAATCGACACATTCAGTTGGAATACATAATGTATGGGTGATCTTCATATTAGTCCACTTTCCTGCTCTCCAATAATTGTGATTCCTTCATGATTTTGGATAATACCGTAGATATAGAGGATATCTAGAGATGTAAACCATGTTGATTGATGGGGTGGAACAGAAGAAGTGCTGCCAGATAATGCAAATTGCCCCAGTGCTGGGCAATTTGTCACCGGTGAAGTGCAATTTTGTAACAACATGTGCACAGACTGATCGGTGCTAAAAAATATTTGCACCAATTGACGAGTGCGAAAATGACGTTTTGAATATGTTGGGCAGTGAATTTGTCAGTGCAAAATTTTCCAGCTGCATTGTAAAACTGCTTGGCATGTTTTTTTACACTTTTTAAAATCAGGTCCGTTGTACAATATTCTACAAAAACATGCATTTTTCAGATTGTATGAGATCTATGTTTAAAAAAGATATACTTAATGTTACTTTCCTCCAGACAATTCTTTCAGTATCCACTATTGGATGAAATATGCATTGTACTTCGTTATGATGCCAAATGACTGTCCTTGCTGCCACCCACATGCTGCTAATTGATGCCTCGCTAGTATTTGCAATCTGTTCCTTGCTTTGCTGAAAGGTTCTAATAGTACAACGTTGTAAGATTCGGTTTCTATGTTAAAAATTGCTTCTAGCAATAAATCATTCTATAGATTTCACATAAGAAAACAAATATTAAGTATGATATTGGTATACTTAGTCCTATGAAGTGACTATTCTAAATGCAGGTCACATAGTGATTTCCTAGTGGTTGTTAACATGGTTTACTGTCTCATCAGTTTCCTTGCAGGTGATACTAACTATTAGACCTGGCCCTTTGGGCAGGTTATCCCCATACTTTTTGCCTTTCGCCTCCTATTTTTCTGACCCTATTTTTGATGGCTATAGGATTCTGGGCACTTTACTACTGCTGACCAGTGCTGAAGTGCATATGCTCTCTGTATAAATAGTGACAATGATTGGTTATCCCTGATTGGCATATTTGATTTACTGATAAGTCCCAAGTAAAGTGCACGGTGTGTGCCAGGGCCTGTAAATCAAATGCTACTAGTGGGCTTGCAGCACTGGTTGTGCCACCACATGAGTAGCCCTGTATCTCTGACTTATCACTATAGTGTCTGCATGTGCAGTTTGTAAACTGCCATGTTGTCCTGGCAAGTGCACCCACTTGCCAGGCCCAACCCTTCCCTTTCCTTACATGTAAGGCACTCCTAAGGTAGGCCCAAGTTACCCTCATAGGCAGGGTACAGTGTATGTGAAAGGTAGGACATGTACTAGTGTGTGTGACATGTCCTGATAGTGAAATACACTGTATATCATTTTTCACTGTAGAAAGGCTATCTGTCCCATAGGCTTATAATGGGGTTACAATGTACCATGTTTACATGTGTAACTTCCCATAGGGACAAGATAGGAAAATGATGTTTGGACTCTCTGAACTCAGAGTTTATTAACTCACCTTTTGGTAAAGGTGTTTTTAAATCCTTTGTTTGAAAATGCCACTTTTAGAAAGTGAGAATTTTCTTACTTCACCATCCTGTGTGCCTCTGGCTGTTTGTGGATTAAGCGTCTGGTGTGTGGGTGACAGGAGCTGAGATATGCATTCACTCTAGGCAGTCACTGAGGGGGGTTGAGGTGTGCCCTGCCTTGCCTAGGTGACTCAGCACAGGGCTGAATAGACCTGGTCTGCATTTAGAGTGGTGGGAGGAGAGTTACTTACACCTGAATAGGCAGTGTCTCCTTTTGCAAAATGCTGTCTCCGCCCCCTGTGGTCATGCTGCACCAGTGAATGCAGAACTGGTTTAGACTGGGTTCAGAGACCCTTGCCACAAAGAGAACAAAGACATTTTGGGGTATAAGTATTAGACCTAAAACCTCAGGACTTGGGATTGCTTCAAGAAACAAGAGGCCCCTGCCAAGAAGAAGAGTGAAGGGCTGTGTGAGGAGCGCTGCCTTTTCTGAGTGTAGTTTGTGTTGGCCTGCAGTTGCTGCTTCTGTCTGTGGTGGAGGAAAAGGACTGACTCTTTTTGCCCTGCTGTGGTATCCTGCTGGTGAAGAATCTTGAAGGGCTTGTGTGTGCTGGCCCCCTTACTCCCCATGAGGACCAGTTGGGGGAAACCTAGGACTCTTCTGTGCCCCCCAACAAATCCACACAGGAGAACTGGCACAGGGAGTCAGAAGGACCAGCTTTGCAGGACTGCACCACTTTGGAGGTGAGAAAGGTCGCTGCAATTGGCCCTGGTGGGTAGAGCTGGTCGCCAGGAGTAAAACGAGCCCAAGATCGTCAGTTATGCCCTTTTGGCGACCTTTGACCTTTCCTCACTGGAGCGCGTGGAGCTCCGCTGCCGTGCAATCGGATTCCCCCGGGGTGGGCGAGGGCCTGGGGGAGAGCTACCGTTGTTGTTACGTTGGGGGAGGGGCGTGCGTGTGCCCCCCTCCCTGTGCCTCTATCTTGCCCGGGGACCCCATCCCCTGGGTGGGCTCATGGTAACCGGGGGCCGGGAACCTATCCCCGGGCCCCCATGTGCTTCCTGATGCGGGGAAGTGCCGTCGCACTTCCCAGAGAGTAAGGACTGGGGAGGGCCGCTACCTCCCCCACGTGGTCCGCTCTCTCTGCTCCCCGTGCCTGGGGGAGCGGGAGGCGATTGCGGAGGGCTGCAGTCTGCCTACCGGAATGGGCAGACCTCCATACAGGTTGCCGGCTCCAGCGGCAGCATGCGTAGGTGCTGCTGGGCACGGAGCTGGCGAGGACAGCCTGGTGTGGGCTCACCAAGCTTCCCACCACCAAGAGACGTTGTTGAGGTGCCTGGGGGATAGGCACCTCCTGCAAACCCCCAGAAGCGAAGATAAACCCAGCCAAACCTTGCAGCAGCTCTTCCTGGCTCAGTGGGAGAGCCGATACTATGATATTCACTGCACTATGGAATCTCGCCCCATAATACTTTGCGGGGCCTTTTGTTTGTATTGTATTTGTGCCCATAACTTTGCTTGGGGTGGTCCTAGGAGGATGGGACCACCACCGAATCGTTCAGCATGATGTGCTCTTGTGTTCAAGTCATCTGCTTGACCCTCTCCCTAGGTTAGGGGGGATCCCAAAATCATCACCTCTCTCACTGTTTGATATAATTCCAAGCTGGCTTTTGTTGGGGCTATATGTTCTTCAGCATATAAAGATAGAGTTGCTTTACCAAAGGTGTGGGAGGTTTTTGAATGAGTATTGCTTTGTGTTTTGATAAGGTGTACTTTTATTGGGGTATAGGTCAAATTATATTGAAATGACAAAATGGTTTAAGGTTTATGTAATGATCCAATAAGCACCTTGTGGTGCAGTGTTTTATGTGTTTAGAGTCTGATGTGTTATATGCTATGCAGTAATTTAAGGCTGCATGACAAGGCTCATATTCCACTCCCAAAACAGGATCTATGAATTGTTTTATGATGCGTCAAGAAATGTATAAAAAGACATTCAAAATAATTGTACTTTGAGTCAGTCCTCAGGCCCGTTTCAGTATACCACACTCCCAGCCGTAGTGTTTGATTAAACCAACTGTTACTGTTTTGCCAAATGCCTCTTGTCATTGATTTTTCAATGTAAATTCATATTCGAACAACCCTACCTCCCCTGTAGGAGCTCCTGCAATCATTTTTTATAAATGTCTTTTAAATTTTAGCAAATGCTTTGCCTTTGTGGATCTACTGATTTGCTAATCATTTAGGAAGAAACCCATAGGAATCTTCTAGGAATCCTATATGGATCGTTATTTCTCTATGTAGTTCTGATGACCCACTTTACTGTACCAATGCATTTTTCTTTCCATTCTTTACTCTTATATAATGTGCATTAAACCTAAAAACACTATCTGTACCTCTTCTAAGTGCACGTCTGGTAAGAAGCATCCATACTCTCATTAAAAGTAATGCAACAATTAATTTAATTTCAAATTATGTTTTTACTGTATGCATATGGCCTCCATGTTTGGGTGGTGCTACGTGGTCTTTTTTTTCACTTTGTGGCTAATGTTTGCATTACAAAATAATGTCACCGTGCATCCGCTTGCCTAGGCCACACCTACTGGCTTTACCCATGCTTATTGTTGTTGGTACAGTAATCATAGTGAGCTTGCGCTTTCTTGCTCTCTCTGAAACTCCCTTTATACAAATGTGCTTCGATAATTCAAACTTAAGAGACAGTATTATAGAGATTTACTGAAGGCCTTTCCAGCTATCCCCATTTTTTTTGTAAATATGTTTATTCGTTTCAAAACCAAATAAAACAATCCAACATATACAGAATTTAAGTTTCCTCAGACATCTTTTTGGCATTATATAAGTCCAGTGTCTCTAGTAAGTTGTATAATTGCGGGCTGCGGCTGCGCATATCAGTTCGATCAGTCTAAACACAATGTCGCAGACCCGCGTTGATGCAATAAATGGTCAGGAATACCAATCTAAATACAAGAAAGATCCCGATAATGATGACTGAGGAACATATTTGAAAGGATAACCAACCAGGAAACCCCCCCACCCACCCACACATTCCTCCCTCTCCCTCCCCCCACGTCGTGGCACACTAGATAGATGAAGCTAAGAACAACCACTATTAAGCAGAGCACACCTTTCTACTGCATATGAACTATATATTACATTGGATAATAGTAAAGGCCTATAGTACCACAAGAAGTGACTGCAGGGGACACCCATTTCTCCCGTGCATAAGCCAAGCAAGCAGCATCAGTGCCGGTCGTTCAGGTCACCAGCCGCGGAGTTCCAGCTATCCCCATGTTTAAGTACTGTTTTGTTGAGAATTGATTGGGTTCGCATGTCTATAAGGGCGGTATGGTAGAGCCTTCCTGCACCATCAGCAGGGCAGAAAAGAGGGCCCTTATGCAGCTGTGCTCTGTAAATATGGTCCGTTTGCTGTAGGGAACACAATCAGCAAAATTATTTTTTCCTCTGCCACCCATAATCGTTGCACTATTGATGAAGTCACACCAGACCAGTACAGATGATGGAGCACTGCATAAAATTTCAGATTATAAGGGTGCTGATGGACACCATTTCTTACCCGTGGAACATATGAACGATTGCACTAGGTATCAACGACTGGGATATTTTCCACCAATGGATTTTAAGTGACACTTCAGAAAACAAGAGTCACACGTCACCTGCCTATCAGAGCACAGAGAAAGGAAGCATTAATTTCCCATGGATACTTTCATGTTGCGTATGGCCGTCTGAGCTCCTTACTCTACCTTCTTAACCGTCATCAAGGATATGGAAAGTTTAGGTCAGCGGCGGTGTCATTTGACAGCCATCACACAGAAGAGAAGGCTCAGTGCTTGATTCAGAGGTGGGTGGTAACAGAAATGTTGCAGCTTTTGGAGGAAGTCCAAAACTGTCCATTGGAGCATTTACTGATGACGAAGGATCCTGCAGCAGCCCTCTGCCTTAGGGTTATGCGGTGCACCGTAGCAGAGGTAATTCCATCAGAATTATATGTTTTGATGACGCTTCCATTGAAGGATTTTCTGCTTTGAACAAAAATCAAAGGGCTTTCTTTGCAACTCATAGATTAATCTGGGCTTTAGTACCTTTTTTCACCACTTCCACCCATTTCAAATTTCCTCTGTGACCCTGATCATTGTAACCATGAAATATTAAATATATGCCTAACCTATACCACTCTCAATTACCTGGCACAGCAAAATCACCTCTCTCTTCTAGTTAAGAAAAACGACCTGATCTGCTGTTGCCATCTCCCAAAACCCCCTTCTTAGGCGATGGAAACAACTACTGAGTGCAAAGTGCAACCACATTAACCCCTTCTTGCCTTGGGGATTTTTCAGACCTGGCTGAGAGAGGTGCCACAGCATCTACTTCTCTCCCACACCAGTTCATGTTGTGAAGACCTAGGAGAGGTGAGGAATTTGGAGAGGGCTCAGCAAGGAATTACAAGCTTCTCTGCTAGCATTGGGTCTGTAGAAGGAGGATTCAGAGGGTACCAGCAGCACTTATTCCTACACTTCCCTGTGGAGGGACAATCCCTGGGGGAGTCGGGTGGCTGCTGGCATTGTGACCTCACAACAGCTGTACAATAAGCTTGGTTGTATGCTGGCATGACATTATATCAGTAAGCATTCGGTGGCAGGAGTATCTATTCTGGCTAATGAGGGGCATATTCAACAATAGCATTTGGCTGTAGTAAGTGCTCTTAGTTCTATATTAGGGTTAGTTAACTTGTGTATACAAATCAGATCAATCTGCAAAAGAAAGGAAGATAGAAACTGGACTGTGCATTTATTCATCCTGCCTCTCTAGATAATTAGATTGTAAATACTGGGCTATATGGTGATAGTAGAAAATAGGTTTTGATGACAGTTGTGTGAGGTCTCCCAGCAAGCCTTACAAATTGGCACTTGTAGGCCTTTTTCTGTGGGGGAATTGATGGGAGGTTTATGGACTCTGTCAGTAGAGTGCCTCCAAAAAGATGCCATTGCAGGGTTCCTATGCGGCCTGAAAAGGATGGAATGCCTGTTGACAGCAGTGATGTAATTCAAAGCCACTTGATGAGATGTAGTGTGACAGAACCACCCTCATCTCCATAGCATTGTCAGAAGAATTCATCTAAAAAGTTTGTCTGAACTATACTACAGAGTATGTGCCTTATGGAAACAAATGATGTAAAAAAAAAGGGAAAAAAAGAAGTAGGCCTTGTCTGGCTACAAACCAGGATATGGACAATATTCCTGTCAATATCCCTAATTGCCTATTGCCCTAAAACACTTGTGATTCAGAAAGCATCAGAAGGCTCACTTTTACAGATGACACTACATCTAGAAACAATATTAATCACCATCCACTAAAACTCTGCCATTGTATATGATCCTGAGTCGCATCCCTGGATGCTCCCATAGTAAGTGCTTTGTTGCTCTCTTTCCAGGTTCACTCTCTACAAATACCAACACATACATACGTACATGAGAGACATGGGTCTACAACAACCATGATTTTCAGTCCCTTTGGTTTGTGTCTGCCATATTCTATTCTACATTTCGTCTATGTGTCTGTATGTCGGCCGAAAAGGACAGTTATTTTCTGTACATGTAGGGCTGTAGCTGTATGTATATTTCTATAGGAATACATTTGTGAGCAGTTTATTATGATTAGGACAGTCTTTTAACATATAGGTGTTTTTTTTTTCTTTATGTGCCTGCTAGGCCTGGCATCTTTTGTTGTGGTTTCACCTGCCTTTTTGCCTCTGACTCCTGTTTTTGTCTGTCTGCTGCATTTAGTTGTTGTTGGCGTTAGGACTCTGGGCACTTTACCACTGCAGACAAGTGCTAAAGTGCACATGCCCTATGTCTAAAAGGTAATGGTAATTGGTTTCTCCATGATTGGCATATTTGATTTACTAGTAAGTCCCTAGTACAGTGCACTGTGTGTGCCCAGGGCCTGTAAATCAAATGCTACTAGTGGGCCTGCAGCACTGATTGTGCCACCCACTTGAGCTGTCCTTGAAACCTGTCACAAACCTGCCACTGCAGTGTCTGTGTGTGCAGTTTTAAACTGCTATTTCAACCTGGCAAGTGCACCCACTTGCCAGGCCCAAATCATTCCTTTTATTGCATGTAAGGCACCCCTAAGATAGGCCTAAGGTAGCCCCATGGGCTGGGTGCAGTGTATTTAAAAGGTAGGACACGCACTGTGGTGTTTTGCAAGTCCTGGAAGTGAAAAACTGCTAAATTCGTTTTTCACTACAGCAAGGCCTATCTCTCCTATAGGTTAGCATTGGAGCTGCCTTGTAACATCCTAAAAGTGTATCTTCCAATTGGGAACTGATATAAAATTGGATTTTGGTGTCTCTGGACAATTTTAAAATACATATTTTAGTGAAGTTGGTTTTTAAATTGCAGGTCTGAAAAATGCCACTTTTAGAAAGTTTCAACAACAATAATGCACTAACCGTCACGTTTGAACTGCTGCTAACATTATTTAACAGACTAAGGCCTTTCAATGAATTATATGGTCTGAAGTTTTTATTTACTATATCGATTTCATCTTTTTGAGATATAGTTCATTTACTTTATGTCAGACCAAGGGAGAAACTTCCTTTTACCCGTTTGTAAACATACATTGAACTTTCCATGTCAAACATAAAATAACACTGATGTACACAAAAAACATAAATTACAAAAATTATTGAGCCAGTTTTGTTGTAATCCCGCAACTCTCCCGAGCGGGATTTCCAAGATGGCGCCTGCGACCGGCCGCCAGGAAGAAGAAGGAGGCGTTCTAGAAGATGCGGCCCAAGCACGTACAAAGGAAGGAAGTAAAGACGTGGAGGTCGACGAGGGACAGGAGAAGAATGCCGAGTCGGATTGCGGGGAGACGGAGTACGGGAAGCAAAGGCGAGTTCCAGGGGCTAGAGAGGAGACATCGGAGTTCCAGGAGACAGGACGGTCGAACACGGAGAAAGAAGATGCCGCAGCAGAGGAAGCAAAGACACCACTGCCTAGGGGCAATGCGCGAAGGTCTGACCGACCCGAAGAGGAGGAGGGCGGTGAGGCTCCTACTGCCACGACGCAGGAGGGCCGTGGCTTCCGGCAAGTACCCTTCATTCATTATCTCACGACTGGGTGGTGGCGGCTGGGGCACTAATTGCTTGCATCTGTATGGCACTGCAGGGAACCCCACTTGTCATTTGTTGGTTTACACAGCTCAATACCCGGGTGAAGGTGACGGTCTAGGCATAGGAGTTGTTAAGGAGTCTAAACCTGATTATTGTTTGTTTGTTTTGTTTCGAGAGCCACATACATACTTCCTTTCCTCCTCTGACCTGGCGGGATGACAGAAAGAGCCAAAGGCGACTCCAAGCACCAGACCAAGTCTAAAGAGAGAGAAGATTAAACCCACGGACATTGGCTAACTTGTCAAGAAAAACATTTCCGTTATCTTGTTGTTATAAACTCCAGCCTCTAACCTAACGGAATCCCTTGTAATCTTGATGTTGGCCATTAAAGCTCTGACAAAACCCACTTCAGACTAGGTGTCTTATATGACCAGGTGACCACACTTGTCTTTCAAAAAAGCAGCAACCTAACAATTGTTTTAACAAACAAATTCTTTACATATTCCCCGTGGTATAGGGCACCATGTACCACGGGGAATATGTAATTAATTTTGCCCTTTGTAGGAAGTTGTACAAATTTCTACCTACCCACTAGGCCTAGTAATATTTCCCTTTGGTTCAGCAGCACCGCAATATTGATAAAGAATTTGGTTGTTAAAGCAGTTGTTAGGTTGCTGCTCTTGGCCAGCTAATGTCTGCTTTTCTTCTGTGTTTCTGCACATCTCTCTGTCAACCATTTGATCCTTCTCCCTCTCTTCAGCAAAGGCTTTTTAATATTTTAAATGCATGAACGAAAATCATATGTGGGTATATAAGGACCTGCTGCTTTCAATCCCTATGCAGAATCCATACTATGCATCTCTTTTGCAGTCTCTAGGCACTTGCCAGTGCAGCGTGACACCTCATTCATAGTACATTCAGGTTTATAGCTATCATCTACTGCAGGTGTTGGTTCGAAAATCAATTGAGGAATGTCTGATCCCGCAGACACCTCTTTGCCACTACAAATTTACCACTAATACATCAAGCACAACCGTTCTGAAGAGCGCGGTGTCAAGATGAATGCTGCAGTCGTCCAGTGCTTAATTTGAAAAAAATAAGGGCCAGGGCCCTCATCAGGAGGCTACTTCAGCTCGCATCACCCATTGTTTCTGCCAGTCGTGTCAATGACAATGTAAACACAACTACTAACCATCACACTCCTGCAAGTGTGACAATTCAGACTATTTCAGACACCCAGAGGTATATGAAAGGCTTGGGCAGCAGGTATTACTCATTTTTAGTGTATATTGAATAATTAAACAGCTGCTGTTGCGTTTATCTCTAAATAAGACAAACATGTGGCAGACTGTCATAGGTGCCGGTGTTGATAATTAAGTGCCGGTGCTGGGCACCGGAAACCACCGGCTCAAATTAAGAACTGCACATGTCACTTGGTGATTAGCAATGACAGTGGTTCTCGATTCAGCAACCTTACAAAGATAGCCTATGCATAATAGACCTTATGTAAATACAGATTTTGATTGGATTACTCTAATACCGCACATTCTTTCACCTGTTCCTGAGCATTTTCATACCACCGAGGCTATGCTACTGAGCTACACTCCAGGGCTTACACCTCGCGCCATCCTCTTTTGTTGAAGGGGGCAGGAGTAAATTGGAATACTTCCAGGGGCCAGACAGAATGTTCCTTATGCAGAACCATACTCTGTGAACATGAGCTCTGATGAAGTGTTGGTGTATGGCTAGAATGTGTTTACATAGTGACTGGTAGGGAGGATGTGCAGCACAGAAGGTAGCCTCTGTGGCACTATGCAGTTTTAGAAATATGTTTACCTTTGATGATGTCAATAAGAGGATTGTGAATTCCTGCGGTAAGAGTGCACTACATCTGCAGGTGACCAGCACTAAAGTATGTAGTGCAGCTAGCTGGTGGACGTGGCATTAGCTCGTTTAGGCATATTACCAATGACAGTCAAAGTCTAAGGTACAGTTTTTTTAGTGGCAAAACAGTTTTATTTCGTTTTCTAGAAAAATAGGACATTTTCTATTTTTCTCCAGATCTTTTTACATTCATCAAAAAGGGAGGAGTAATGTTTTGGGCTACTGAAGACAAGCCATAGAGGTAGCCATCAACCTACACTACCAATACTGCATGCATATATTTATTTTAACAGCAGCTCACCTGATTGATAGGCTAGGCTGGGCAGTGGGCGCCTGTATAATAATTCTTCGCAGGGAAGCCACTCAGCCCAACTTGCTCACATATCAACTAACCCTGATCCCCAGTAACTGAACTCAGCAAGCACATGTATCGTGAGGCGTACAAACATGCAGAAGAGGTATGATGAAAGCTGTGGTAAGGAACAGACACATTGGAATCTGGACAAAAAAGTACTGTAGAGAGGTATGTGTGGGAGGCACGTGTGTCCTCCTTACTCCTTTACCGCTTGCAATGAATGAAAGTGCCTAGTGAGGTCTGTCGTTCTATTAGACACATTGTTAACCAAACACCGTTGTGGTAGACTTGAACAAGTTAGAGAAGTGAGAGGCTGAGGCAAAGCCTTCTTCCAGAACCTGTGATGAGAGAACTGGGAGAGAAGATGTAGATTGTAGGAGCGCAGCTTGTTGGTCTTTCCATTGTTAAATTTGAGACATCTTTATCGTTTAATTTCTGCAATTCTTAACCTGAAAAAACTCAGGGACTCTTTTACTTTTTGACAGACATCCATCCCATCTGCTGACCTCCCACTTGACATGTTTAGGGAGCTCTGATTGTCTGGTGAGAATCTATGTGAAAGTGAATCACTTGGTGCGACAGATGTACTTTCATTACTGGTGAATGCTGAATGACTCGCCATGATTTTCAGCCAGTTCCGCATGCTCTTTTTTCAGTAATAAACCTCTGATGTGGGGGTATTGCTGAAAAGCAAATATGTCCCTATCATGCAGTGAGATTTCTCCCTGTGCATCCAGGGTCATTCAGTACATTTTTCTTCTGAGGACCACCACACCTCTCATGGAGGACCCAGGAAGGAAAAATCAGTGTTGGGAGCCCCAGCCTATGCAGGACAGGGCATCTGCCACTGTGAACTGGTGGATTGAATACACAAAAGGTGATGGGAGAAGTGCTTGCAATAAGTCTTCCACTGGCACTTGTTCTTGGTAGCATAGCTGTTGTGACTTGCCTTGGTTGCTATGCATCCTCCCCAGAGTGCCGGGTCCCTGCTGCTCAGCCAGTGTGTGAGGTCATTAGAATGTTGAAAGTATTTGTGGTTGCACGAGTGTCAGTTGAAGAAATGCGCTGAGCAGCGAGGATACTGCTCCTGGTGGGGCCATTTTCTGTAAGTTGGAACAAGCTTAATAAACCTTGATCTTTAATCCATACTGCTTGGCTACACACCATCTTTTATTCATTACAAAAATAACCACCCATTGTTCTTTTGCCCAATCGGCCACCTAAGTTTGGACCCAACCGTATGCAAACCAGTTTAGATCCTGCTCCAATAGGAACAGCCCAAATTGCCAGGACAGGTCCTCCCTAAGCCAGATCACAAGCAACCCAAGACTGGATTCACCCTGATTGGGGCTCGCCAATCAGGTGCAGCTTGGTTCCAGTTCCACAGTGAGCACATGGCTGACCCATGTCTGGTCATACCCTTGCCCCTTAAGGCGGTATGTCAACCACAAAAAAGGTGATGGGAGGGAGAAATGCTTGCAATAAGTCTAACCACTGGCAATCGCTCCGGGTAGAATTCCAACCCATCGTTCTTTTGCCCAACATGCCACCTTAGTTTGGACCCAGCCATATGCAAATAAGTCTTAACCCTGCTCCAATAGGAACAGTCCAGCCTGAACAGCCAGGCCAGGTCCTCCCTGAACCGGAACACAAGCAACCCAAAATTGGTTTTGCTCTAAATGGGGCTCGTCAGTCGGGGGTCGCTTGGTTCCAGTGGCACAGTGAGCCTGGGATCCATGTCTGACGTGACATGGCGGGCAAAAGAATGAAGGGTTGGAATGCTAGCCCATGTGATTGCCAGTGGTTAGACTTATGGAAAGGATTCCTCCCATCACCTTTTGTGTGTTTACTCTGAACTGGTGGGACCTGTGGAGGACAGACCAGTAGGTCTTAATGGGATGGAATTACGAGTTCAGCAGGGTGGGAGTAATGCCAGATTATGGTGAAATTCCAGCTTCACTGAACTCTAAATGACCCCCTTAGACTTTTGCTATTTTATCCTTGGACTGGGAAGTTCTTGCCTAATTTGCAGAGCGTGAGACACTTGTATATCTCCCATAAAAAAGGAAACAGGTTAAAGATGCCAGGCTGGCCAGCAAGTTCATGTCTGGATTTGCCGCATTCACTGATAACAGAGACTTTCTTCATCAATCCTCGCTGTAAACGGTGTCTGTCTATGGTATACCAGAAAGAGCTGAATCTTCTGTCACAAGTTTAGGTCGTTTATGGTTAGAAAATCAACATGAAGGCAAAAATTGACTAACGCTATTTTACAATAGAGCTACGTTTATTACACGCCATAAGTGTTGTGGCTGTAATTCGCGATTTAAGTAACTTAGGCACTTATATAGCCTCGAAAAGGTGAAAGGAAAGTTACTTTCCGGGGGCACCATAATATTCCCACAGCAAGGTAAAGGTATGCAAGCTTGTAACTTGTAAATTATTTGACGCTGTAGCCTGTGGGTAATTTCACCACTTTCTGCCAGGAGCATATCCCAGACCATAAGATCTCAGGTGGTCCCGCTTTATTATGAGAGGGGCTCCTTGTCCCCTCATTGATAGAGCCACACTATCAAAGGGGGTGACAATAATAATCATGAAACCTGGGCCTATGTGGTTACACAGAATAGACGGGTTTACTGTGCTTTTATCGATTTGAATATTTGTTGTGAGTTTGTTGATGCATTATGTACATAACATAACATGTGTATTTGTGCACGTTCACCGGAAGGGTCTCTTGGCGCTGAATAATGAAATGAAATCGAGATTTGTAGAGCGCGAAACATTCACCCGAGGGTGTCAAGGCGCTTGCTCATCTAAAAACAGGATTTAAGCTAGGTGGTTCGAAAGCGCCTTAAAGACTGAACAGCCATGTCTTCAGTTCTTTCCTAAAAGCCAGCAGATGCGTTTCTTGTTTCAGCCTTCTAGGAAGAGAATACCATAACTTGGTCGCGCCAACCAGGAAACTTCTTCCCCCCCAGGAGCATTTCTTGACCCTGGGAACAATCAGATCATGGGCGAAGGATGAGCGGAGACGACGGACTGGAACATATGGTATCAGATTCCGTTTTAGAAAGTCGGGTCCTGTGCCCTGTATGGCCTTAAAGACAATGCATAGAGCCTTAAACTCTATTCGTCTCTTTACTGGCAGCCAATGAAGATCTTTAAGCATCCTTGAAACAGATTTGTGTCTTGGGATGTTCAACAAGAGCCGAGCCGCAGCATTCTGCACTACCTGCAGTTTAGACAGGCATTTTTTCCGGAGATTGGTAAAGAGCCCATTGCAATAATCAGCTCTTGAAAGAACAAGAGCTGAGAACACTAATTTGCGTAGCTCGGCAGGAATAAATGGGAGGATCTTTCTCAGAAGTTTTAACGTGTGGAAGGAGAGGGAGGTGACCTGATTGACATGACATTCAAATGAGAGTTTAGAGTCGAAGATAACTCCCAGGTTCTTTACCTTGGTCACTGGTATTGGTAAAGGACCAAGTTCCTGGGGCCAAAGATCCGGGGACCAAAAATTTGTATGGGCACCGAAAAGTAAGACCTCCGTCTTATTAGAATTAAGTTTTAAACAATTTGCGGCCATCCAGTCCCCAACCTGACGAAGGCAGGTATGAAACTGTGCCATAGTGTCAGTGGGTGAACCTGACAATAAGAGATGTTTATTGTTACCCAACTCAATGGTACTCATTTTATCGACCTAAGATGGATGAAAGGCTGAGTGGACATGAGTTATTACATATGTGTCACCTTAGAATTAGAAAGTGAGGACCGGAATAGTAGGCGTAGATGATTCATGGTGTACTCATGTGGGTTTCTAAGAATTACTCATCGATCAAGAGGTCATTCCATGACATTTTATGGAATGTGTGTCCAATAAAATGTATCACATCGTTCCCATGAGCTATTTCTGTCCTGGAATGACAAGGTGATTAGCACTACTCTGAAACTGCTTTATAATGTAAGCAAAACACGTTAACAAGGAACTTTGTTTTTATTGATGATTTGTTGACTTAACCAGTGATGAGATTTGAGGTAAATGAGCTGATGCTTACTGGGTTATTAGGAGTCGTGCATAATGAGACTAGTGTTTGCAAACCCTGTTCACATGTTTTAAACATAAATTGGTGAATTTATAACACTTATGGCCATATGCATCTATATAGCTATCGATATATATGTAGATACAAAGCAATGGTGAGCATTCCTGAGCACTTGCTTAAAAAATAGGCACAAATCCTTCAGTTTAAGGGATGTTGAATAAATATTCCATGGTGGTAATTCCACATCCAGTTATTACCAATAACTTGGAAGGTGGTATTTACTGGGGGCATCATTTGCTCATAATTCCAAGTTGCTGATCACGCAATGGGGATTCGCAGGCTAATAGTGAAAGTTTCCGCCATTCTGAAGTGCCCAAACTTGGAATTTTTACTGTTTAACCGCATGATTTGGGCAGGTTTCACCAGGTGCAAATAGTGTGTTATCACCCTTTAGGTGCGTAATTATTACCTGTGTTAAAATACAATTTCAGGCGCAAATAGGAGTTTCGTCTACTTCGAGATTTGCAGAGCAGTTACAACAAAGCCCCAAATTAGATTTTTTCTTGGAGACATTGACATTTACTTGGAACTACTAGTAGAAGCTGACTCAGGGATGCGACTGGTTGTTTTTATGGTCAAAAAAGATGTTTCGTTCTATTTCTTTATCAAAAGTTTATATTTGCCTGGATGAAACTGCACACATACGGGTACTTACAGAATGTTCACCTTGGAGGGGAAGGCCCAGCCAAGAGTTAGACCTATCAGTCTTACTCCTAACGAAGCACTGATGGGATCTAGATTTCTAAATCCTGTGTAATCGAAAGTGCATTCCAGCTTTAAAATAGAAAAAGTGTAGCTGACACCAGATCAAGACTCCTAGGGAGAGGGAAGCCCCAAGGGGATGAAAAGCCAGCAGTCATTATAAATATCCTTAATCTTGGTTCGTAATTTTATATATTCCAGTTTATGAGTATATTATTTATCATTTAATTAATAGTTTGATGTATTGATACAATAATTGGGAGTGTCTGGGAGCTCTACAAATAACAAAGTGTAATTGTGTAAAGCTCATGATGGGTGAAGGACAGAATATTGCAAAAACTGAGAGATGGTAAAGGAGATGACGTGTGCAATATGAACGCAACTAGGTGGGAAAACAAAAATGGATCTATATTTTTGCTAGATGTGAGCAACATTAGTTGGGCAAAAGTTGAAAGGGGTGCATTTTAAGGTGTCTCTTGAAGGCAAAGAGGTAAGGTGCTGGGAAGCATGTTCCAGGCAGTGGTAGTAGAACCAGTGAAAGCTTGATTCGGGAGAAGGTCTTGCTGAACGTAGAGCCCCAATCCGTCCAGAGTTAGGACTTCTGACGCCGTCAGAGTAATAGATCAAGTCGGCATAGGGTGTTGTAGAAATGAATCACCTTGCACACAAGGCAACAAAGTTTGAATTGATTTTTTGCAGTTAGAAGCAGCCAGTGAAGTTGGAGGTAATGGAGTGAAACCTTCTCGAGATGGTGACCAGTCTGGCCACTGAGTGGACCATTGCCTTGTGGGATGATTGGGGAAATCTGCTAGGCTTGCACTTCAAAAGTCTAGCCTTGAAATAACAGGCGCATGTGCAGCTGTTTTTAGGAGAGAAAGCAAAAGACACACAAATGATGGACAGAATGTGGAACAAATCAAACATTCACCCCCCAGTAAAGAGATAATTTGTGTGTTTATTGCTTTCTCGCCCTAAGAGGGCTGGGTATGCCCAGATGTGGGTCCCGGGCTCACTGTGCCATTAGATTCATGCTAGCCAGGCTGATGAGGGGTGATGCCCCGAAAACCGTCCCAGGATGCTTGTTTCTGGTCCAGGGAGGACCTGGCTTGGCAGTTCGGGCTGGACAGCTCCCATGAAGAGCAGGGTCAAAACTAATTTGCATATGGCTTGGTCTAAAATGGGGTGGCAAGGTGAGCAAAAGAACAATGGATTTAACCCAGATCTGTTGACTCGGGGTGAATGTTTGATTTATTCCACATTCCGTCCATCATTTGTGTGCCTTTTTCTGTTTTTAGGTGGTCTGAGGGGATAGGATCTTTAAGTTTCCTAAGGGAGTGGAAGAATAATTTTGCAGAGTTTGCCACCCTCTTAACGTGAGGTATGCAAGTTAGTGTGTGTTTATGGGTGAAACTATAGGAGAGACTGTAGGATAAAAGTAGGTAGAAGGAGACTGTAGGATCCAGTTTTAGTGACTCTAGATTTAAGTGTCAGGTTTGGACTAATGGGAAGGGTAAAAAACAAGGAGCTCTATTTTTGTATATTAAGAGAAAGGAAGCATTCTGCCATCCGGTTTCGAAGCTTTGTTAACCACATGCTTACAGAGGCGATGTTGCTGTAAAGCAATGTTTTGAGGTAGATTTGCATATCATCAGAATGTTGCTGATAAGACAGTGCATCACAACGGATGAAACTAAGAGTCTCTAGATACAGAATGCATAAGCTGTAGCATTATTTATTTAAGAGTTTTATATAGTGCTAGCCAGACGCAAAGGTATCAGAGCGCTTTACAACATATATCGTGATGCAATCAGTTATACAGTATTACAATAAGCAGCATTGTCTTGTGTCGAATCTTGTTCCGGCGGTCTTGGGAACGAGTCAAACAGAAAGAAAATAGGCGATGGAAAGCCTTCTTATTGAAGTGACTAAGTTCTGTGCTGGGCAGGATTCCTTTGGTGGAGGGGCTCTGTTACATTGTGAGGCATCTCTCCCTTCAGATGAGATCGGTTGAGGAAGAGGTCTTTGAGCTGACTTTTGAAGTTTACGAAGGAGGGATTAGTCCTGATGTGGACTGGTATGGAGTTCCAAATTTTGGGCGCATTTCCTGAGAAGGAGCGAGACAGGGTTTTTTGTTTGCGAGTTTTCGGTGGAGTGAGAAGAAGAGTGTTGGTGCTCCTGAGGTTCCTCGTTTGTCCTGCCTTTTTGAGTTTGGAAGCCAGGTAGGCCAGTTTACCGGTGTGAAGAGCTTTATGTGTGAGACAGGCAGTTCTGAAGTTGGCACACATTTCGATTGGGAGCCATTTTAGTTCTCTTAGAGAGGGAGAAATGTGGTCGTTTTTCTTTGCTCCAGTGATCATCCTGGCAGCTGCATTTAGAGTTACTCGGAGGGGAGCTAAGTGAGATTTTGCCGTGCCCATGAGAGTTGCATTCCCGTAGTCCAAGCTGGACAGAACCAAGGATTGTGTGGCCAGTTTGAGGTCGTTGGGGGGGATGAAGGGTTTTATTTTGTTGAGTAATTTTAGGTTCAGGAATGCGCTCTTTGCTGAGTTCTTGATATGTTTGTCCATGTTTAGGCTTGGGTCCAGAGTGATTCCCAGGAATTTTACGGAGTCTGCCAGGGTAAGATTGCAATTAAGAGCATCAATGGATTTTAGCCATTCTGTGACTAGGGGGGTCTGCTCCTTGTTGGATATGAAAAGGATTTCCGTTTTGTCTTGGTTGAGCTTTAGGTGGCTGTGGGATAGCCAGTGTTGGACTTCTCGTAGAGTGTTATTTAATTTCTGTATGTCTCCAATTGAGGATGTTTCTAGGTAGATCTGGGTATCATCTGCATAGAGGTGGAAGGGGATGTTGGCTTTTTTGAGTATGGAGGTGAGGGGCTCCATATAGATGTTAAACAGTGATGGGGAGAGAACTGATCCTTGTGGGACTCCCCTGGTTATGGGGAGAAGGTCAGACGTGAAGTTGTTGATTTTTATTCTTTGGGAGCGGTTCTAAAGGAAGGAGGTAAACCATTGTAGGACCACCTCGTCTGCACCAATTCTCTCTCGGAGTGCATTTATGAGCAGATTGTGGTCAACCGTATCAAAGGCTGCCAATAGGTCAAGGAGTATGAGTAGGCAGCCACGGTCTGCATCAAGTGATTTGTAGATATCATCTATGATGTTCAGGATCGCTGTCTTTGTGCTGCAACCTTTTCTGAAGCCTGATTGGTGATGATCTAGAAGGTTGTTGCTGTCAATGTGTTGGTTAAGTTGAAGGAGAACACATCTTTCCAGTATTTTGGATAGCAGAGGGAGATTGAAGACCGGCCTGAAGATGTTGGGGTTGTTTGGATCCGAGCCCGTTTTTTTAAATAATGGTGTGACTTGGCCGATTTTTAGACAGTCTGGCATGATTCCAGTACTCAGGGAGCTATTTATGATCTTGGCCCAGAGAGGGGCTAGGGTGAGGTTGAGCTTTTTAGCCAGTTGGGCGGGAATAGGGTCAGCTATGTGTGAGGAAGGTTTGGACCTGATAATCATTTCCGTGATGTCTGCTTCGGAGATGGGGTTGAATGTCTTCCAGCTGCTCGGAGGGTGCCGAGGGGGGTTGTTTCCTTCGTTGCTGGGAGGTGGGTTATCATTGGTTGACAGGAGGTGGTCATCAAGGGAGCGTTCGATCTTGGTGATTTTTTCATGAAAGAAATTAGCAAAGGTGTCACATAGTTCTTTGGAAGCCTGCATGGTTGATGCGGGAGGCTTGGATGTTTGTTGTTTGATGAGATTGAAGAGTTCTTTAGGACGATTTTTGGCATTGTCTAGTGCACTACGGAAGAAGGCAGATTTTTCGTTCTTAATATGTTTTTTATATTTCCTGCGTTCTGATTTGAGTTGGTCAAATATTGTGATTATGCTGACAGGATGCTTCTTTAAAATGCTTAGCAACAGATGGAAGTTGAAGAGTGCAAGGGAGGAGCATATGAAACTCAGAGATGACACAAGCAATTAGAAGTATAGTGCTACAGGGAGTTGTCAGCTTTGATTAAATCCAAAGGCCTATCAAAGCAGAGGCATCTTTAGCACATCCTCAGTGCATTTCTGAATCTCCAAAAGTCTAATTCACGATGGATGAGTAGAGACAAAGTTTCAGAAAAAGGAATCTTGTATGGAGAGTGTTCTCCCCTAAAAACAGTCTATTTTGGAATACCGAATGCAGATATTTTGTTGACAGTGCAGGGCAAAGGAAACCCTCAAGCAGATGGCATACAATTTTGAATTCCATCTGATGTTTGGAAATGAGAAAAGGGTGAGCCAATGGGGTCCAGGAGATGGATTCTGTGTGCTTCAGGCCATGAAACTTGTTCAACATCTGAAGAGGAAGCCCTTCACAGATTTAATTGCAGTAGTCAATTTTAAAGATGACCGCCCCAAGTACAGTAGTGGTCTTTGAGGCAGCAGAATGGGCAACACGATTCGACAAAGGAAACGAGAATGATGGCAGCCTTTCAGGCAATATATTTAAGACGAGGGTCTAATGACAAGTTTAAATCCCAGGTTGGGTCCTTTTTGAGTAGAAGACAGTGGAAGACTGAGCAATCAGTAAATCAAATTTGAGCTAATTACAATTCTAGGGTGTTAATTCTTTTTTGCAAAAGTGACAATGATGACTAAGATGGGCACTTCACTCCACTTCACTCCATGGAATCATGGACAGTGTGTTGTGTTGGGTAGCTCTATATAGTGTGATGTAACTTTTCATTTGCATATGCATCTTTTGTAATCCTCAGCGTGCTGTCTTTGGCTTCCAAATTCTCTGTTGGAATCTGGGGACAGTAGCTGTTGGGAAGACGCGAGCAGAGAAGGTCGTTCCGTTCGCTCTCCTGGATTGGTGCTTCATTTGGAAATAAACCTACTTAAATACTTCTCCTGACTACGACCTATCATTACAAACTGGTGACGAGCGTCTTTGAAGCACCAAGAACCTACAAATATCGCGTGCAAGTTCTTATGCATTACGGCAAATTATGGCAGCTCAAAATTTTACATTGCAACCCCCACAAGCCTTTTGGCCAGCCAGAAGCAACAACCCATGCATGAAATGGGTGGAATGGAAGGCTTACTTCCTTAATTTCTTGGAAACCATAGATGATGATGGCAAAATGGCTCCAGCACGGAAAAAGAAAATCTTCATACATTCTGTTGGACCTCAATGTCTTAAAGTATATGAACGTATGACTAAAACCTCGGGTGAGGGTGATGCTAATGTTTTTGATTTAGTACTAAAAGATTTTGATAATCATTTCTCTCCTAAAGTATGTATAGGTATCGTTAGTTAAATGTTTTTCCAAAGGAAACAAGAAGCCAATGAAACTGTTGATGAATATGTTTCTGCACTTACTAAACTTGCGGATGATTGTAAGTTTGATCACCTACAGGAACAATTTATTAGGGACCAAGTGGTCATGCACACTAGAGACCCAGTGAATCAAGATAGACTTTGGACAAATGGGGACGCTGATCTTAAAGATATTTTGGCTATTGTCAGGAAGGCAGAATTATCTAACCTAAGTGCTAAAGCACTAAAATCAGATTCTAAGGTTAATCCTGATGAGGTCATTTGTAAGGTTAAAAGCAAGACCTTTGTCAATACCAGATCTGATGTTAAAAAAAAAAAAATTGAGGTGAACAGAAAGAAAGGTTTTAGATGCTATCGCTGTGGCAGTGCTTCTCACTTAGCGTTCGTAAATTTTGTCCTGCCATCAAGCTTAAGTGCTCTAACTGCAGTGTAGTAGGACATTTTGCTAAAGTGTGTAAAAAGTAAAAGTATGTTAAAATTAAATGCATTGATGAGGGTGATTCCAGTGATGAATGTGGGAGTGTAGTAAGGAAACTCTGCATAGATGACACAGAATGTTTAGCACAAGATTTTGACTCAAAAGAGCTTTTCCTTTTGAACATTAATGACAACGTGGTCAGTGATAGGAAAAAACCATTGTGCTCTATGTGTATTGGTGGAGTAAAGGTGCAGATGTATGCGGATTCAGGCTCCCCTTATACTATTGTTGATGAGAATGTATGGTTGACAAAATTCATCAAGCACATTGAGCACAAATTAATTGATACTGATGTTCATCCAGAAGGGTATTCTGGGGAAAAAATTGACATGCTAGGGTACTGTCATTTAGGGACTGATTAGGATGGCAGGCGGATGTCCACCGCCGGGCCGGCGGTGGCGACCGCCGGGCCGGCGGTGGACATCCGCCCGCGATCGCAACCCAGAAAACCGCTGGTCAGATTAGGATGGCGGTGGTGACCGCGGCGGTGGGAAATTCCGACCGCCGCTTTTCCACCGGTTGCCATCCGCACTCCTGCCTGGCGGACAGAGCAGGACCGGGATAATGGTGGCGGTGCCTAGCAGGCTCCGCCGGCACGATTATGATGCCGGCGGTAGCCAGCCTTTCGGCAGCAGTCAAACCGCCATGGAAAGGCTGGCAGAGATTGTCTTCCGGGGGCCCGTTGCGGGCCCCCAATGTGTTGGGGGGTGTGGGTGCACTGGGGGGGGTACCCATGGTCCCCTCCTACATTTCCCTGTACCAGGTGGCAGGCTCTGTGCAGTGCCTGCCACGCAGTGCAGGGAAATGCAGGACATGCTCCTTTCGACATCGCGGCGGTGCTGCGGGCAGCAGTAACCGCTGCAATGTTAAAGCCCGCAATCGTTCCGCCGCAGTCGGATTTCAACCGCGGGCCATCGTAATTCGACCGGCGGTTATGTCGGGGTCCATGCGGGCGGTCTTTTCCCGCTACCATGGCGGTCGGGGAGGTTTTCCGACCGCCATCCTAATCAGCCCCATAGTGTTTAGATTCAAGAACAGGAAATCTTTTGGAAAATTGTATGTTGCTAAGAAAGGTCCATCTGTACTTGGATGGAAGGGCCAAGGAGAATTAGGCATAATTCTCAACCCCAACAGTTAACTTCTATGAATCCAACTCACGGTGGATCATACCTTGAAGACAGTTGAGGTTCCCATTACCTGTATTCGGGCTGTCCTTGTGTTCCTTTCGTCCTGAGGAAGATCCTCCGTGACTACTAGCAATTTGCACACTTTTGGGTCAAAATGTCGATGCGCTTGTCATAATCCTGACCCTATTCTCTCTGCTCCACGTCAAAAGGAAATTCCAATCCCAAGCAGATCCGAGATTTATGTATCTAGGGATGGATGACATCTGAATGATAATTTTTAACCAGCAATGCATCACTACATATATTTGTCACAACCAGCACTTTTTTGCACCTTGTCACCTTAGCACTTGCGCCGTTTTGTTTATTACTTGTGACAGCCTCTTAGTGTCGTTTATACACTATAAAATGTCAAAAGAAAAAAAGTGATTCTTTCCTTCAATATATTCCTTTGATTTATTCATGATTGGTGTGTTTCTTTGTTTTCCCTTTTTTTCTCCATTAACTGCTATGACACAAATGTTTCAATAATTGTTTATTTTTCGCTAAAGTTTTTTAATCAGTAAGAAAGAAAGCAATTCTGTACCCGACAGAACCAACATTACTCCATATAGTATCTGTTACTGTTTTATGTTTAGGGAGGAGTGGTTGGGCGAAGGTCAAGTTTTAGACCTTGTTTCAGTATCTTAGAGAATATGTTAGACTGTAATTAGCCAAACTCTGTCACGCTGAGAATGTTCTGACGTAATTATGACATATGAAGGTTCCATGTCTAAATGTAGGAACAGTTTACTGAGTTGTGCCTGGCTGTGATGGAATCAAATGTCTTGTCCACTGTGCAAATAAACTTGCATGAACTTTAACGTGGGAGAAGTGACTTCATCATTTATTCATTACACGTGTGTTATGGTCCTATAGACAAATCCTATTATAATAGACATTTGGACCTCATTTGATCAAGCTAAGCTCAACTTTTTGAGTGAAAAGCATAGCAAAAACTTAAGTAATCTAGGTCAAATGGTTCTTTATGCTGTTTGCTCTTCACCAGGATCTGGTCTTAGATTTAATGATGAGCTCCACAACTAAGGGATTTTTTAAAATTAACTTAAGATAGTTTGGTAGGTACCACAGTTGGTTGGTGAATTTGCTTCTCTACACTTTTCTGTAGGAAACTGGCCCTTGGGTGTGATTTTCCTCTTGTGCCAAAACTACTGAGTGGTTAAGGATCACAAAATAAAATTTGTGTCAGGGTAAGTACACTAGCTTTACTGGAACCTCCCTATCAGAAAAATAAAACTAGAGGTTATTTTAGGACCTTCATTTGTTTTAAGCCTTATTGGTTTGTTGACGTTAGATTGTACTCTTCATCCGCTACATTCCCTACAATATCCTTTTATTATGCGGTGTCCAGTTGTCTGTGAAAGATAAATGCTGTTGATTATAATACTCTTGCTCTACTTTGCATGGAGGTATACTTAGGTGATGGGTGCACCCTGGAACTGGGACAGAATATTCATTACCTGGGGAAGAGGAAGGCCTAATCTCGAACTCTGCTCCTCACTCTAATCAAAATTGGATTTCCAGTTCACCTACGTACACCACCACTCCTCGCCCAATTTAGTTCATTGTGACAGGAGTTTACTGCAAGCACATAATTGAAAGCTTCAAAACCTTGAATTATATGTACTTAATAGGGAGTGTATATACTGAAGCCCAGAAATCTCTGAAATGTCTCACTTCCCAACGATTGAAGACAGTCACCCGTTCACCACCAGTTGTTATACAGAAGTGCACTGCAGATGGAGATTTTACATGATAGTTGTCCAGTGAAAAGCTCATGTCTTCAGAAGGTAATATTTCTCAATGAATTGGGGAGGCAGGGGGGGAGTTGTTTAAGCATTTCACAAAATCACTATGTAATAAAGCATTGGGGTTGTATCACAAATATGTCCTGCACTTGCATGCAGGCACCTTATTTACCTGTGCACTCATTCATTTATGAAATCCTGCAGTCAATAGTGTCTATGGCACATGCACTACCTATATAAAATGGTGATATCAATACACAATAAAGGGGCAGAAAGTCACCTGACTAATTTTCCAGGATGATATTTGTTTGTGAGGAAAAGCCAAGGTCAGTTGAGGACATCAAGATTCCCTCCATTCATTCAACTGCATAAAGGTCAAAGGTTTTGATTAAGAGATGATAATCTTTCAAGGGCTTTCCCTCTTGTTAGTTATGCATACACAATTTTTATAAATGATATATGCATCCTGTTCATGCTAGCCTTCTGCTCAAGCCCTTATTACAATTTGCTTGGAGCAGGATCCCCATGGGTGATAGTAATCATGCTGATTCTCTGTGACCTGGTTTTCCTTAAAACTGGGATTATCCAGTGAGGGAGCACAAGGCCCGGTTCTACTAGGTACAGAACTCCCCCAAAAAAACACTGTATATGGAGAGGGTTGCAGAGGCCTGGGGCACAGATAGCACAGTCACCTACCCCTCTCTCAGAGCACAAGGGAAGCATGGTGGTGACGCTCTGTCACTATTTTTCATTTGGCCTAACGTACACTAATCTGCACATTATATACACTTATACAAAGTATGATGTTCATGTTAAGTTAGCAAGAGTTAATGTAGGCCTCAGTTTAAATGACTCACGCTAACATGAAAATGTGCTTTTAGCTACTGTGCTCTTTCTCTCATTTCCAGAACCAAGCTGCAGTAGTTCACACAAATTTGGTTGTTACAAAATGATTTAGTTTCTGTGAGAATTGTTTATCTCTGTGTGTTTCACTGAACGCCGAATAATAAATTCCTGAACCTGTGCTGTGCACAGGCTGACTGCAATGTATCGTTCTACTATGATATAGCTCTTAAAGGTCGTGATGCAGAAAACTTCCATTGACTGATGCCTTCGAAGAGGATTGACCCCATGATATCGTGAAACTTTCAATCCCGATTGGTCGCCTCTCCCTGTGAACCATGTGTTGCATCTGTCAAGAATTGTATGCTATAATTGTGTATTGCTGAGCTAGTTAGATTCAAATGCTCCTTTCCATTTTCTCTTGAGACTAGATCTTCACTTTTGCTCAAGCTCAAAGAGTTAGACTCCTGAACGAATCCTTTCTTGTTTACCTGACTGAATCTTCATTTGATTTAATCTTTTAGAGGCTTTAATTGCTGACACCTTCTGCTCGATTTTCCCCATTACTTCGACTTCTTAGGTCAGCATGTTTGGGAATTTTCTTTTAGGGGACACTGAAGCTTACACTATTTACTTATGATAACTTTAAATAGTCTATCTCTGTATTTACTAATTTTCAATCTCTTTGAATTATACTGATCAATGCATTTAATGATGATCATTGATTTATGACTAATGTAAATGATTTGAGATTGTATCTTTACTAATTTGTTAATAACCCTTCATGGTTTGCAAATCTACTACTTTCTCTCATACTTGTGGACCTAATATGCTTTAATGTCATCAACATATTGTTGAATTGTTGATGTTAAACCTCAGCCTGGGACCAAGGGTCCATCGCGGCTCGAGTGAAGCTTGTACTTGAGTTTGCACAAATTATCCGAACGGCACAATCCCCATCCCCGCTGCAACAATGGCAGGTTCCATGCTGCAGCCCCAGAACTACCAGTCCTCCCACCCTTTCTTCCTCACGATCTGCCAAGGATCCCCATTCACATTCAATGCCTGTTCAGAGCCAGAGGTGAATGTGAATGGAAAGTCCCTAGAATCGGGAATAACCTGTGGGAAAGAACCCGAAAAACTACATCTGGAGTTTTAGGAACAATACCATCCAGAACTGGTAATTCTGGCCCACTATCTCTCCCCCAATAAGCTCTGGCAGTTTATAATGAGGTCATTAGTTTTTAAACACACATTGTTCAAATGACCTTTGTAACATTCTACTTTCTGCCATAATGCTTAAATTAAGTTTGAGCAATAACTAAGGGCATGATTACGAGTTTGGCAGTGTTGCGCCGGGTCTGCCCCTCAGCCTCACCACCAAACCCGTGGTTGGGCCCCTCGCTCAATTGCGAGTATTTATCGTGTCTGCCGGGCTTTTTTTTTACATTCCCACGGCGGTGCCCTGAAAATGGGCACTGCAATGGGAACGCCAAAAACAGTTCCTGCACGGCATGGACTGTAAAGTCCATGCCGTGCAGGAACTGTGGTGCATGCACACAGGGGGCACATGTTGTGCCCCCCTGCATGCACCCGAGGGTGCAGGGCCCCGTTTGTTTTCTCTCCGCCACGGTTTTCATGGATGAGGAACTGTCATGAAAACCGAGGCAGAGAGAAAACTTGTAATATTCATCCCGCCAAGCATATTGCTGCTTTTAGACCTCCACACCACAGCCAGGGAATGGTGGTTCCCTGGCGGCTGCGGCGGGGCAATGGCAGTCCGACTGCCCTGATTATAATAGGGTGGTTGGGAGACCGCCACTGCTGCGGCCCCGTGAGTCTGGCGGTCCATGGACTGCCAGACTCGTAATCAAGCCCTAAATCTGAATTCAATTTTCTACAGGTTATTTATTGCTAACATGAGGTCCTCCTTGCAGTTGATAGTGTAGTAATGTTTTACGTTAGGTTTGCCACACCTAATGTGTTAATTATAGCAAATAAAGTGCATCTCTAATTTTGGCTTGAGGTTTTTCCCATGTCTCAGCTGGTTGCACATACCATTCATTCTGTTCTCAATGTGCTCATGTATTCTGTGTTAAAACCTGCACAATACACTATAAAACATTTCACAGATAAAAGTATTCCCAGTGCCTTCAAAATAACAGGACAATAAATACCTATTTTTTGGTATCAATCTAGACAGCGCATGAGCTGTCTCATCGAGACCTTTTGTTTTCTAACAGAGGGCTTAGAGGCCGCCCATTGCTTACAATTGGTTGCCTTCACCGTCATTCTCATTTGGTTGCGTCTTATTGGTAAGCTGCTGTAGTCTTTTTTTACTCCTTACATGTTTGTCCTTCCTCTGGTAAATGGATGCATTACTTGTCTGTCTACTGCTCATTCTTTAAGTGACACTTTTTTCTTAGTCTTTAAGCACTCGAACAGAGTGTTGTCTTTTTTATCTAGCTCCGTCATGTACTTCTCCCCCCTCTCTGCTCCTCTCTCCCTGCCTCTGTCGTTCCCTCCCTTGTCCATGCTGCTTGCCCTCACCGACCTGCCCTACCATTCTTCCTCCCTTTGTTGTTGTCCGAAATGTTGCTTGCCCCTATCTGCCTTCCTTCCGTTGTTGTTCATGTTGTCGCTTACCCCCACATGCCCTCTCTCCTTTCATTTTTTTTATGTTCTTGTTTGCCCCGAGCACCCTGCTCTCTCTGTTGTCCATAAGCTTGCACCCCCCACCCTTCTGGTCCGTGTGCTTGCTCCCAGCCCCTCCTTCCTGCTCCTGTTGTTTGTGTGGCTCCCGACTTGCCCCCTCCCTCTGTGTTGCCTCCTGCTCCCACACCCCCAAAAAAAGGTGCTCGGTCATGTTCAGTGCAGGCTGCCTATAGAGCTTTTTTCCTACAGCCTCCATTGCCCAAGTTGCCCTATCACATGCCCTCCCTCCCTCTGTATTGCCTCCCACCCCACCTGCAAAAAAAAATTAACTATGATGCGACCTAGCTTTTGTTGTTTTCTTTCAGCTACACTGCTGTGCAACTTGGCTAGACGACATTGACAACACCAATAGTGATCTAGTAGGTGAGACCTATTGACTTTGCCAGTGCTTGTTTATTGTGTTTATCTGTAAATAAGTCTATCTAAGTAACTTTCCAAGTGATTTACTGAAAAAATATGTGACTGCATTAGCTAAATATATTTTGCAATATATATTTTGGAGCACATTAGAGTTTCACTCCGTAACGTGCAAAGGATTCTAAACATGGATACATAGGGTCTTATTATGACTTTGGTGGTCCTCCAGCGCTGCCGCCACCATGCCGTCTGCTGGCAGACCGCCAAAGCTGTGGTGTGCCCTCCTGCCGTATTTGGAGTTTAATCCTGGTCAGGCAGGCGGTGCTGCAGCAGTCTCATAGCAGTGGGCTTTTATGCTCAAATGAGAGCCTAAGATGCAGCCTGCCGCGGCGACAGTGCCTGCAGGATGTTCCTGCACGGTGTGGCATGCATGCCACACCGTGCAGGGACAGGGATGCAATTCTAGGGGGGCACAACGTGTGCCCCCCTGCATGCACCCCCAGGACCATGAGCATTAGTTGCCTCTCTGCCACCCTTTTCATGGCAGGCTCACTGCCATGAAATGGGCGGTGGACAGGAAACTTAGAATATGCTCGGCGGTGGTACAGCGGCACCACCAGCTTATTCCTGCTCCTTAACATTGTGTGACTGCTGTGGGTTCCTGGATCCCCATGGACACAGCGGTCCTGTGGCGATCTGACCCTCTTTTAATACTGTTGGTGGGCCTCCCATGTGGCGGTGGTCGGACCGCCAGCGAGAGTACATCGGTCCTATGGACTACCGTACTCATAATAAGGCCCATAGTATTTGGAGAGAGTTTAGATATTGAGCTTGCTGTCAGAAACAAATCTATTCCATAAAGAAAAAAGACTATCAGCAAGAGGCTCTAATACACAGACTAGAGAAGCAGATAAAACAGAAGATGCCACATGTTTTAAATATACTAGTCATTAAGATTCACTTGTTATATTTTAAACATGACTGAGATTTCTTTGAGTTAGGCAACAGAGAGTTGTAAACTAGGGGCTAGCTCTTGCTAGCTACTCATCACATTACTTACCTGACAAGTTCATAATAGCCAACTGCGATTGACAATAAATAAATGTGGTAGTCAGGCACAAATGTGATTCATGGCTCATCTAAGTGCATGCACCTCCCTGCTCGCTTTCATGGTTTCTGTTCCCTGACTTTTACTCCCAAACAACGTTTCTCTTGTTTTATCACAAGAATCGTTTAGAACAGTGATACTCAAAGTGCGGCCCGGGGGCCGCTTGCAGCCCTCTTGACCTTTACATGCGACCCACCCCTGGTGAACAGCAGCACCAGCTGCTGTTTAGGTGCTGGGCACTAATATTCATATTTTCTTTTTAAATAAACTGGCAAGCATTTATTAACCTGCAAATAAATGCTTGCCCATTTATTTAACATGTTTTAGACCTTACAGAATCTCTGACACACCCAGACCCCTACTGCCACCCTGCTGGCATCAGTGTGGCCCTTAGTCACAACACAGACCGTACTTTGTCTCCCCTGGGCAAATGTTTGTGAGTACCAATGGTTTAGAGGGAAGACTACACTTCCTGATACCAGGTCTGCAAAATTTCAGAAATAGTAAAACGTAGAAAGGTTTTGGGGTAACAAGTCATGTCTGAACTTGCAGGAGGAAGGGAAAATACTGTATGACCAGCCTCTTGACAGCTGTATTCTAGCTAAATTTTATTTGGTTAAGCTCTTATGGATCTCCTCTAGGCTATATGAAACTGTAAAAATTAAACCAAATAAAAAACATAAAGACTGGTCAGCACTGTGAGGACAGTAGCAAAAACTGTTGCAGTCAGTCTTTGCCTAATGATAGAAGTAATATATTCCGATGACAATGAATATGAATTCGGTGACCTATGTTGAACTTAGGTGCCCAAAATAAGCTCTGGCAAGTGGTTACCTACAGAAAATTTGCCAAGACCATACGCCAGACTGGAGCTGAAGTAAGTGGACTAGCAACAGGCATGCTTTAAGTGGCTTTTCCATGAATATTACCGTTTTTATCAAATTCAATCACATGGAGTGAGGCTTTTAAAGTAACCAAAATATGGAGGTACATGAAATACACATGACAAACTACTAAGATCTACTGTCTGCATCAAACGTTTATAGGTCACCTACACAATCAGTCCTGAACGAAGGGCCTTATTATGAGTATGGCGGTCCTGGGACCGCCGTACTTGCTGTGGCAGACTGACTACCACCACCACTGCGGGTCTGCCTGCCTTATTATGATGGTGGCAGAAGGACCGCCACAGGACTGCTGCCTCCGCCAGGATCCAGGAACCCATGTCGGTGGTGGTGCGTAAAGGGGCCTGAATATTCTCATGGTGCCAATGCCGACGCAGCTGAGCATATTACGACCTGCATATCTACTGCGCTTTTCATTGGCGGGGACCCCGCAATGATAAGGGTGGCAGATATGGAGGTCAGCTGAATCTGGGCATGGGGGTGCATGCGTGGGGGGCACATGTTGTGCCTTTGGAATTGTACACTAGTTCCTGCATGGTGTGGCATGCACAACACGGCTGCATGCCACACCGTGCAGGAACATGCTGCAGGCACTCTCCTGGCAGCAGTATGCTGTTAAGGCTCTCCTAAGAGCCTAACACAGCTGCCACCTTGAGACCGCTGCTGCAGCGCACGCTCACCCTGGATTAAACTCATAATCCGGTGGGCGGGCTCACCGTGACCTTGGTGGTCTGTGACGTCATATTAAATATTTCCTTATAAATTACACTATGAACTCATATAGAGATGGGTAGCAATGGAAACTTTTCACATTTATGGATGATCAATTCACTGGTGAAATGTCACCCACTATACTGTTTATATAGTTGGGGAAATAATACAGTTATACTGTCATGTGGATTTAGCGCCTGCTCATGAAATCTGAGAATTTACCATTACCACCCAATTCTAAACCAAGCTCTGAGGGTAGAGAAGCAACCTGTTTTCACTCTATCCTCTCAGTTTTTAGCACATTTGCTTACACAAGAACATAGGTATTCTAACCACCAATTAAAGAGGCACTCTTTTCGGGTCCACAACAACTTTCTGTTATGAATTACATACACATAAAAATATTGCTAGGATGGCAATTGATTGTCATTTTTTTAAATAGATATTTTCTTGATTTGTTTGTGTAAATTCTCCAATATTAAGGATTGTTAATTATACGTGAAATAGCAACCCTGTGACCTGATGAAGTTTTATATTAAGATTTGTAGTAAAACTCAGTTTACCCATATCTTCTAGATTTTTATTCCTTGGAAAAGACTCACAGGTTCCCAAGACCCCAGGTTATATTTGAGGCAATTCTGTGTCACTTGATTGCTTTTTTTTATATTTATGTGATCGATTCCTTTTTCCACAATTGAACTATTTGCGTTTTTGCTGAATAAAACTGTTAACATTATCATTCATTGAAAGCAGTTTTATTAATGAAATTATTCGAATGATTGTCAATAATACATTGTAGATTCATTTCTCTGATTATACATGTTTTCTGACTTTGCATCCTACCTAGAACTGGAGTGGATAAACTGAGTTGGATTAATTATTGTGAATAATGTGCGACTGAGAGTTATTTAATTGGTTAAATTAGTTCTGCACAAAGGGTATGTTTTCCCTTTTTGTCAGATATGTTTGCTGAACTATCACCTTTCTCTATTCTACATCATTTTCAGATGATGAAAACAAGACGGAAGAGAGGGAGCCCCATTACCCTATTGTGCACGAGAGGTCTAGAGGAAGGAGCAGATATCCACAGTAACATTTGTGTAATCCCACTGATCCAGCACGATATTAGCAAACAGCATTCATACACCAGATACTCACTTGGGCCCATACATTCATACTACACTAATACTTACACTGGGTTTTATCAGTTGTTACTCTTTATCAAAATCCCTGCTACCAATTACCTTCCGAATGAAGAGTAATGACTTAGCAATGAATCCTTTGCTAATTGGGAAATTTAAAATGAGTGACATTCATTATAGTACATAATCCTGAAATAACCACTGAGTCAGGAAGTTTTAAAATGTTTATCTAAAGATTTAGCAGAGTAAAATACAGAACCACACGGTACTTAATCGCAATACCCAAGATGAAGCATAGAATAACTATTGCTAATCAATGACGGTCCCTCAGAAAAGGAGAGGATAGAGACAGCAGCGCAACTAAAGGTTGCATTATATTTACCTAAGTGCGAGAACCAAACCCCTTGGCCAAGGAGTTGGAAAGAATAGGACCCAGGAAGGATGAAGAGCAAAGACCTCCTCCAGGATCAGGACAGGACCGGTGACCTCTCTACAACGACGCCTGCGTCGTTCCCCTCTCTGATACTCGACTTCTCCTTGATTCGCCCGTGTCTTCCTTCTAATGGACTCCGCCGCCCCCTCCTCAGGACCTCTCTGGATAGGGAGTCAGTCTGCAAATCGATCAGCTTGGCGGTCTGGAGCTCTTCTTCGCGTTCTGTGCTAAGCTAACTAATAAACTAATTCTATATCTATTATATCCTTCTACACCCATGTACCTCCCCTTAATGTTGCTAAAATATGGGACCACTACTTCTGATTGGACAGGGACAGGGGGTGGATTCTCACACCATATTGATTTGTCTTGTATTTCTGAAGCCTATTGTTTTTAAACTACCGCCCCTTCAATTTAATACATTTGCTTTATTTCCCACCCGTCTCATGACAAAATTTACAATTTATTCATATAAAATGTTTCTTTTCGACGAGAACATCTTGGTATGTAGTGGTGTCGGCCAGCAGGTCATGGCCTTGGATGATGTCCAAGTTGACTTCATCTCTTCCTTTCTGGTCAGCCTCTCAGGGCGCATGTGCAGAATCTTTGTCACACGAGCTTTCAGTTCACCAAAACCCAGGCCCAAGTTTACGAACTAATAAAAGTCAAAGAAGAAAACATTAAAATCACAAATAAAATGTTTCACTGTATGCCCACTCTTTCTACTCTATTCCCATTTAATTATAAATTCTATCCCGCATTAGTAGCGTTAGAGAAACGACAGTTTAATAATGACATGAGAGCAAGCTGAAGCATGTGAAAACATCAAGCAGCCATTTTAATGCACACTGCGCAGAAGCAGAAATTTCCCACCAAGCAAAGAAGAGACGTCACAACACGTGATGTGGTTGGGACATGCGCAGTAAGGTTCCCGCGCTTTAGCGGCCATTTTGGATTACGGACAAGCGTTATTCATTAATAAAACACATAGGCAAGCATCCTTACTATTCGTGTAGTGTATGCAAGGATTAGTAGAGACAATACAAATTTAATAAATTAATACTGTGAGGAGATTGCATTCGAGCAAGTCTCATTTGTGAGTCCTTGCTCCATCAATCCCCTCTCTGATGGCGTTTCTGAGCCATCAAAATACTACCCACAATCAGATGCCAACTTCTAGCAAATAGTTTCATTCTTATTTTTACATTTTCTATTTTTACCATCCCCTTTCAATTTCTTGTATAATTCACTTCTCCATTCTTCAAGTTCTATTTCATCTAATTTTCTCTTCTTTCCTTTTCCTGTCACATTATATGTTCCATTCTTTCTACAACATTTGCACCATATTATTATTGTCAGTGCTATTATTGCTATCCCTGCTAAGGGTACTAATATTTGACCTATAAGTCCTTTTCCTACATTAGCAAACCAGGTACCAATTGACGCAATACTACTTGTCAATCTTTCCCATACACTATCAACTTCCAGTGGTTTTAGTTCCTTCTCAAGTTTAGTTATATTCTGTATATACGTTCCAATTTCCGCACTCTTATCAGGAATATAAGTGCAACAGTGTTTTGTCTTCAATAATTTACAGACTCCGCCCTCTTTTGCCAATATAATATCAAGAGCAAGTCGATTTTGCATCACCATAGATCTAATCGCAACCATCTCCGCATTAATCATTAGAAAACCTCCAGCAGTATCCGTTGATAAACGATCAACCACCGTAGACAATTTACATATTTTCCTTGAGTTCAGAATTATTCCCACTGAAGGTATCAATGCACCAAATATATCACCTACAATTTCAGAAAAACTAGCTCTTTTACTACGTATTAATTCACTATTGTTTTCATTGCTCCCAGTGTTTCTTTTTACGTGGTATATCTTTGGAAATACTATTCCAAAATAACAACTTCCATACCACCGTGCAGGAAGCCTAAAGTAAGCCTTATTCCCACACACATAATAGATTCCAGGAAAAACTGAATCTGTTCCTCCTTTGATTCCCCAACCTCCAAGAATTAAGAAATTATGTTCACATTCACTGGTACCGATGAAAACATTGTTATAATCAGTTTTTAACCTATGTAGACAAATTTTCCCTGTCTTTACAAAATCCAGAGCCATAGCAGCTTGAGCCTTGCCAGGTGTGTAACTCCCTTCTTTCTCAGCCCAAGGTGGCAAATGAGCCTTATGCTCAGAAGCTTTCTTTTGGAAATCTTGTCTTCTATCTTCTACTAAATTCAAAAATATCTTTTCTTCTTCGTGTAAAGAACATGTTAGATTGTGTCTATGTGCATGTGTTATGTCTATTGATTTCATTGTTAAGAAAAATTCTCCCATAAACTGTGCGTCTTGACTACTAAGCACTGGGTTCATACTCTTTCGAATCGGAACCTCAGAAAATATCACATCTATGTTTGAATAATAATACTGAAGTCTCCCTGTTCTATAAAATAAACTAGACAAAACACTACATGATATGCCATATGTCAGTGGTAAGTGATGATATGTTAATCCTTCTGCTACTGATTCAGGTAACTTCATACAGACATAACAATTACTAACTTCCATGGTATCTACATACTGAAATAATAACTTTGTGAAAACATTTAAACTAGTGTCGTTATCAGTTATTTCATGATGAAATTCTGGTTCATTTTCTGCCATTAGTTCTACTCTATTGCCCTTCATGTTTGCTGTCCTCTCCTTAGTTTCATTATTAATTCTTTTATCCATTATCATAAGGTAAGGAACTGCTACAATCAGGACTAACCATACTATAAGCACCATTACTAGACTACATATGCATATTGCACAGCATCTTCTACAACATCTCTGTTTTGGTCTCCCAGCAACTCTATCGTCAGGCATTTTCGACAAGGAAGATCGCTCTTCTTATCTATTTCCTTTTTTCTTTATATGACTCTTTTGCTTAGTCAAGGTGGTCTTGTTTCTTTCTCGTACGTTAGTTCTGCACTTGTTCCTTCGTCACCACTTTCACTTGACTCTGAACTTTCGTAATCTTCAAGAATGATGTAAGTCCAATCAGGACCCTTGAATTTGTTATTCACAAGTTTCAGTCTTTTACTTCTTCTTTTCTCAGTTTTATTCTGTTGTTCAGTTTGGCTTGTTACTTCATTTACTTGATCTGGATCGTCACTTCTGGTTTTTATGTGGTATTTTACTCTTTTAACGACACTCGGCCAATGATCTCCTTTTCTTGTTTTCTTTGTTTGCACTGTTTCTTTATCTTTGTCTTCAGAAATCTCTTTATTTTCACTTTCTGACCCTTTTTCGTTTTCTGCAATTACTGTTTTTCTTTCTTGCTCTTTCTCAGGTCTGATTTGTTTTTCTTCAGCAGCTCCACTGTGAGTTTCCAATAATTGACCTTGTGCTTGATTTATTTCTTCATGTTCATTTTTCTCGAGATCTTTTTCTTCTGTGTGATTTTCCTGATCTAACTGGTTCTGATCAGGGCTTATTGCACTTTGTACTTCTGCAGCCTGACCGGATTCTTCTAAACCTGTCTGTTCCTGCTCAAAACTCGTTGGTTCTTCGTTATTTTGAGCCCAGTTTCCTTTCCCTATCTGGTCCTGCTCAGGTTCTTTTATTGTATGTTCTTCATTTTCCTGAGCTGCTTCTTCTTCACCTATCTGATCTTCTTCGATTTCCTCAAATCTTGTTTGACTTCTTGTTCTGTGGTAAACTTCAGGAATTTCTACCACCGGTATCCAGTCCTGACTTGTGCTCGGTTGTTCTTCTTCAGCTTCTCTTGAATCTCGAGCCTGAGATTCCTCCGCTGGGAAACCTTCAGCTTCCTCAGTGATTGATGCTGTCTGAGGATTTTCTTCTTCAGTATCTGGTACTCTTTTGGTGTGGCTTACGTGAATCCAATTAGGAAATCCTGCACACTTCACTGCTGTATTTGTGGTCAGTATTACTTGACAAGGACTGCCCCATCTGGGTGATAGACACGTTTCTCTGGTGTGATTCTTCACTACCACCCAGTCACCAGGATTCAGATCATGTTCCTGTTCAGGCTGCCTGGAAACTGCGTCTTCTCCAACCTGGTGAGAGACAGAACGCACTAGGTCAGCCAGTCCTTTACAATAGTCCAGAACCATATCATCAGATATATTCAGCAGTTTGTTTGTGGGAACATGTGTTTGTCTCATTGCTCTTCCCATCATTATCTCGTGGGGGCTCAATCCTGTATTTCTGTCAGGTATGCTTCTGAGTCCCATTAAAACAAGTGGCAATGCATCTGGCCATTCTAATGATGTTGATGCACACATTTTTCCCAATCTTGACTTTATAGTGCCATTCAATTGTTCAACCACTCCAGAAGCCTCTGGACGATATGCACAGTGCAGTTTCTGTTTAATTTGGAATGCTTCACAGATTATTTGGATCACTTCACTGTTAAAATGTTTTCCTCTATCTGATTCCAAAGTTACTGGGAAACCAAACCTAGGAATGAGCTCTCGTAGCAACAGTTTTGCGACTGTAATGCTATCATTTCTCCTGGTAGGGTAAGCCTCCACCCACTTTGAAAACAGACACACTATGACTAGTACATATTTCAGCCCTCTGCATGGTGGTAACTGTATGAAATCGAACTGGAGTCTTATAAAAGGACCCTCTGCCTTTCCAATTTTCCCAAACCCAATTATTGTCTTCCGCCCTGGATTATGCATCTGGCAAGTTAAACATCTCTGGCAAAGACTCTCTGCAACAGCCCTGAACTTCGGATTGTACCAGTTTTGTCTAAAAAGCCTAATCATTGCATCTCTCCCTATGTGTGTGTCTCCATGATACATTCTGGCCATTTGTGAGAGTAAACAGTCTGGCATGACTGGTCTGCCATCAGCACTGATCCACACTTCATCATCTCCTCTTTGGGAACAACCCACTTTGATCCACAAATTCTTTTCATTTTCATCAACATCATCTTGTAATCTCTTTACATCATTCCAAGTTTCAGGTGGCATATACAGCATAAGTTGGCAGCTGATTCCCATTCTTTCCACCCTCTTATTGACTGACAATCTATTTTTGGCACAATGTTGAGCCACCAGATCTGCATATCTGTTGCCGACTACCACCCAGTCATCTCCTGACTGGTGTGCGGCACACTTCACCACAGCCAATTCTTTTGGTGATTGTATTGCTTCTAGCAATTCCCTTACAAACTGTCCATTTTTAATGGGGGATCCTGAAGAAGTCAGGAAATCCCTCTGCATCCATAGTTGGCCAAAATCATGCACAACCCCGTAACCATATTGGCTATCTGTAAATATAGTTACTTTTTGATTCCTCCCAATTTTGCAGGCTTTTATCAATGCAATCAATTCAGCTACTTGTGCAGATTTGACTCCTGGTAAATAGGATGCTTCGACTATTCCAGTTAATTCACATACCGCATAGGCAGCAGTTAATTTACCATCTTCATGTCTTTGACATGAACCATCAACAAATAGCTCCCTGTCTGGCTTTCTGAGGGGCTGTTCTTCTATATCTGGGCGAGGTTTCGTACATAACTCTGTAATCTGTAAACAATCATGTTCATTTTCTTCGTCATCTTTAATTTTCTCATGATATGGGTCTGGTAGTAAGGTTGCTGGATTTATTATAGTACACCTTACCATGGTCACATTTTCAGCACCCATTATTATTCTTTCATATTTAGTCAGCCGACTAGGAGTAAGATGTTGCGTTCTGGTTCTTGTCAATAGAATCACAACAGCATGTGGAACAAACACCTTTACAGGATGTCCCATCACAATTGACTCACTTTGTTCAATGCTCAAACAAGTAGCTGCCACTGCTTTTAAGCATCCTGGCAACGCGGCTGCCACTGGGTCCAATGTAGCAGAAAAATATGCTATAGGACGTCTGTCTAAACCGTGTCTCTGGGTTAGGACAGAAAGTGCACAATTTTCTCTTTCATGACAGAATAATGCGAATTCTCTTTTATAATCAGGCATGCCTAAGGCAGGTGCTGAACATAGTGCATTCCTCAATTTTACAAAAGCTCCTACACTCTCATCATCCCACTCAACAGGATCCTTTGCTTTCTTTTTCGTCATGTTAATTAAGGACTTAGCTAGTATAGAAAATCCTGGTATCCATTGCCGACAGTAACCTACTACTCCTAGGAACATTCTTACTTGTCTTTGGGTTACAGGCATTTGCATTTTCTTTATTAATTTTACTCTTTCAGAGGTTACTCTTCTTTTTCCCCTCTCAATTTGATGTCCCAGATATTTAACAGCTGTTGTACAAAACTGCAACTTTTCAGGTGAGACTTTGTGCCCTTCTTCGGCCAAAAGATTTAATAGTGCTATGGAATCAACAACACAGTCCTCTCTGGTGTTCGATGCCACCAATAAGTCGTCGATATATTGCACTAGGACTGAGCTTCCTGGCATCACTAGTTTCTCAAGGCACTTTTTCAATATCTGATTGAAAATGGAAGGACTTTCCGTGTACCCCTGAGGAACACGATTCCACACATAAACTTTGTTCTCAAATTTAAATGAGAAAAGATACTGGCTATCCGGATGCAATGGTATTGAAAAGAATGCTTGACATAAATCAATTACTGTGAACCATCCTGCACTCCAAGGAATTTGGTATAGAATTACTGCAGGATTTGGCACTATAGGACAACATGGTTCCACTAATTTATTTATTTTTCGCAGGTCCTGAACAATCCTATATTTTCCACTAGGTTTCTTTAGTCCCATGATTGGTGAATTACATGGGCTACTCATTACTTCTTTTAGTATGTTTTGTTCAACCATTCGATTAATTTCTTCAATGACTCCTGCCTTTACTTCTGCACTCATTTTGTACTGTCTGGTATTTGGGAAAATCGCACCTTCTTTTACAGTAATTTTAACTGGGTCTATTTTAGCCATAAGTCCTACTTCTTTTCCTGTGAAATCCCATACTGTGGGGTTTACTGTACCTTTTAATTCTTCTGGCAACTCGTCTTTTGTTAATACCGAAAACATCTCATCTACTTCTGTACCCTGTTTTGCAATCATAATTTTATATACATGGTCTTCATCTGGTGTCTGAACTGCCACACCATCCGGTGTGCAAAATATTGTGCAGTTCATTTTGCACAACAAATCCCTGCCTAATAAGTTTACTGGGCTAGAATCGCATACTACAAATTGATGCATTTCTCTGAAGTTTCCGATTTTAACTTCCATTGGTTCGGTAAGAGGTGTTCTAATCCTTTGATTAGCTACCCCCACTACTTGGATATTTTCACCAGAGAGAGGAAGGTCTGGAATGTCTGCTGTTCTTACAGTAGACCGGGTAGCACCAGTATCCAACAGAAAAGTAATATCATTACCTTTCACATTTCCTTCCACGTATGGACCTGACTGATCTACCGATAAGGATGCGCCAAGTACGCACTCCTTCTCCCCCTCTCTTAGGTACCGTCATGAACTGTATTGACAGAAATCGTCCTGTAAAAGAAATTGTGAGGTTATATAATCATTCTTACCACTTCCTCCTTGATATCCGATGTCTGTACCGTGCTTTGCTCTGCTTACATTACCCTGAATAGGTGCAGGTGGCAACTGACTCTGAGGATTTACACCCTGCTGTGAGTCATTCTGCGTCTGTGGATTTAAATTTTGATTTGGGCCATTATTATTCCGAATCTTTTTACATTCATCCTTCCAATGCCCCAATTTTCCGCATCCATGACAAGGAAATTTCTTTTTAGCTTCTTCTCTACTCATTCGTCCTCTCACTTTTCCACCATTCCCAGTATCACCACTCGTTCCAGAATCCTTTCCCTGATTTTCACTCGGATTTTCCAAATTAATTCCCTGTTTCTCGGCCATTTTCACCTGTGCCCACATTACCTTCTCCTGTAATTTCTTATGCCTATCCTCAATATCATCTCCACAATATTTTGCATATTTCAAAATCTCGTCGATAGGTTTCCCTTGCCAACACAGCATGTGTTGTTTAATCATCTGACAAATCTCCGGCTTCAAACCGTAAACAAATCGATACACAAACTGACTCATGTTTTTGTCTCCAATGTCCTCAAATCCACTATACTGTTTAAATACCTGCAATAAACGCTCATAGTAGGAATGTACCGATTCATTAGCTTCTTGTGTAGTTCGGTCTATTTTCACCCAATCGGTTTCTTTCGGTGGTATTTTCCCTTTCAGGTAAGTTATCACCTGCTGATACTTTTTCATCACATCATTTGACGGGGCACCTGTTTTCGGATCTCTAGGATACTCGTCACTTGGCCAATCAACTGTAATTTTACAATCTGTCCACAAATCGGCAGGTACCACTATGTCAAACAAACCATCTAAGTCCTTTAACAATACCTTTGACACCTTCACAAACCTTTCAACCTGCTTGTACCATTCAATTGGTTTTTCTCTCAACTTTGGAAAATCATTCGTAAATGACAAAATATCCTGTCTGCTCCATGGGACATGTATATATCCTCCTCCCGCAACTTCTCGCATTGGGTACATTTGGTCAGCTTTCCCTGTTTCTTTCATCACATATTCCGATGCTGATCTACTGGATCGTGCTTCTTCCTTTTTCTTGGCCCATCTAGTTCTCCATCTATCTAGGTCTCCCCATTTTTGTAGAACTATCATTAATTCCCTTACTTGTAATTTTCTTCCAGAGGCATTCATGTTTTCTAAATCTTTTTCTGAAAATTCTGCTCTATAGGGTTTCTGCAACACCTTTGATCTCCCTATTTCTATTCCCATCTGTAGTGCTAAATTGGATAATTTTTCATGGAATAATCTTACATTTCTTGTGATACTCCTGCACATAAATAATAATTCTTCATCATCATAGGTATTTAAGCGATCTAGTCCTATATTTCCTGCTATTAATTCTTCTAATTCGACTTTCAATTTATGAATGTCTATTATTTTTGGAGGTGTGCACTGTTTATCTGATTCTTGTGCCCACCTTTCTAAGTCTTCAGGGGTGACTATTGTGGCACTTTTCGCTCCTAATGAAGTTACTAGACTTATATCTTTTGAACACCCAGGTGTAGTTCTCTTGGGAGTAATATTGACAGAATCTCGAATGGGTAAATCCATCAATGATATTGTGGATTCGCTGTCACTAAAGTGATCTTCAACCATTACTACTGCTTCAGGTTTTGTAGCGTTTACAGGAGTAGGTGCAAGTATCGGTGGAGGACAGTTTCCCTGAGTACCATATAATGGAACTACTGGACCAATTGTTACAGGTATGGTCAATGAATCAGGATGTACTTTTATCTGTGTTATTTTCTGTATTAATTCTGCTCTGGTCTTCTCTAGGGCTTCTCTTTCTTTGTCATGAAGTATTCTACTAGGGGTGAATTCATGCATTACCTGTGGTACTAATGGGGTTTTTAACGGTGGTGCACTTGGGGTGCATCCACTTGTCCCTTCCTGATATGGTGGGGGTTCCTTAACATTTCTTCCATAAATTCGTCTTCAGAATCGTCACTTCTCATTAAATGTTTTGTCTTTTCTGTGCATTTACTTCCTAATTTTTCCTCTGTTGTTAACAATGGATATAGTCCTTCTGTAATCATTGCCCTTCTCCATTGTTTCATCTGACCGTCCCTAGACTCATGTTGGTATCTGGGGAAAAATCCTCGATAACCCCTATTACTCCTGGATCGGTCACGCTCAAATGCCTCGGTTTCCCATTCCTCTAAGGCTTCGTATTGAGTTAATCTAGGTCTGGGTTCTAGGTCATTCATCCTCAATCTCAAATTTTGAAGAATTCTTCCATTGAAGGTACCATTCTCGGGAAATGCTAGTTTTCCATCATTTTTGGTATATTCTATCCAATTCTCTATCCATACACAAGTATGATAACCTCTTTCCATCATCATAAATGAAGCGGGCGTTTTAGCTGGTGGAATGATAATTCCTTCCCTAGTTTTGATTGGTTTATCCTTTTTAAAATAGTTCTTAATCTTTTGCAGAAAGGACATTTTTCTCTTTTCTCCGTACATTCTATCTAATCTTCGGTGTATAAAATTATATTCTGCAAAACCTAGGAATCTCCTATCCGGACGAGTTCCTGTTAAAGTCGGATCGCGTTTTAACATGCAATCTCTACCCACTAAGATTTTAGCTTCTAGAATATCAACCAATCAAGTGTCTGCTATCTTTTATTCCCGAGCCAATCCTTGCGCGGTCTTTTGGTGACGTTTGTCTGTCAACCCCTCCTTTACAATCTGCGCTTCTCTGTCCCTCGCTGGTTCAACCAATCCCAGCGCGGCACTTGTGATGTCAGTACTACTCCTGACTACTGACCCCTCCTTTACAAGAGTCGTTCCACACCCGCTGATTCAACCAATCCCAGCGCGGCGTTTTGTGACGTCAGCTCCCTCTCCGGCAACTGACCCTCCCTTTACAAAATTTTACGCAAACTTATTTTCTCTACAATTCTTAATTAAGTTTCAGTAACAACATAAAACATTCGCTATCGTGCCAGTTTCTCTAATTTAGAAAAGATAGTTTTCTCTCACACTTAGTAAAACCTTTCCGTTTACTAAACATACACTACGAGTAAAACCCTTCCGTTTACTCTTCACACAAGCTCCAGAAGTACCTGTTACTTCTTCAATGTTACCCTTTCTAGGTGATATAACATCAAATTTTCACCAGCGTACTCCTTTGCTATTACTCACACGCATAGAGTCCCTAACGAGTACTGATAGTCCTGCTTAACTTTTCAGTACTATTTCTGCCTGACAGATAACCTCACTGCAGTATGGCTTCCACTTACCATCCGCTATTCATTTTTCCCCGGGAATTCTAGACAACATAAAAACAAAACTTCGAATATACGGATGTTAGTTCATAAAAATAAAATTCTCATTACCCAATTAACAAAGAGTAACCATCCTCTGATTACCAGAAAACTGATCCAGCGCGATTTTAGCAAACAGCATTCATACACCAGATACTCACTTGGGCCCATACATTCATACTACACTAATACTTACGCTGGGTTTTATCAGTTGTTACTCTTTATCAAAATCCCTGCTACCAATTACCTTCCGAATGAAGAGTAATGACTTAGCAATGAATCCTTTGCTAATTGGGAAATTTAAAATGAGTGACATTCATTATAGTACATAATCCTGAAATAACCACTGAGTCAGGAAGTTTTAAAATGTTTATCTAAAGATTTAGCAGAGTAAAATACAGAACCACACGGTACTTAATCGCAATACCCAAGATGAAGTATAGAATAACTATTGCTAATCAATGACGGTCCCTCAGAAAAGGAGAGGATAGAGACAGCAGCGCAACTAAAGGTTGCATTATATTTACCTAAGTGCGAGAACCAAACCCCTTTAGCCAAGGAGTTGGAAAGAATAGGACCCAGGAAGGATGAAGAGCAAAGACCTCCTCCAGGTTCAGGACAGGACCGGTGATCTCTCTACAACGACGCCTGCGTCGTTCCCCTCTCTGATACTCGACTTCTCCTCGATTCGCCCGTGTCTTCCTTCTAATGGACTCCGCCGCCCCTCCTCAGGACCTCTCTGGATAGGGAGTCAGTCTGCAAATCGATCAGCTTGGCGGTCTGGAGCTCTTCTTCGCGTTCTGTGCTAAGCTAACTAATAAACTAATTCTATATCTATTATACCCTTCTACACCCATGTACCTCCCCTTAATGTTGCTAAAATATGGGACCACTACTTCTGATTGGACAGGGACAGGGGGTGGATTCTCACACCATATTGATTTGTCTTGTATTTCTGAAGCCTATTGTTTTTAAACTACCGCCCCTTCAATTTAATACATTTGCTTTATTTCCCACCCGTCTCATGACAAAATTTACAATTTATTCATATAAAATGTTTCTTTTCGACGAGAACATCTTGGTATGTAGTGGTGTCGGCCAGCAGGTCATGGCCTTGGATGATGTCCAAGTTGACTTCATCTCTTCCTTTCTCGTCAGCCTCTCAGGGCGCATGTGCAGAATCTTTGTCACACGAGCTTTCAGTTCACCAAACCCAGGCCCAAGTTTACGAACTAATAAAAGTCAAAGAAGAAAACATTAAAATCACAAATAAAATGTTTCACTGTATGCCCACTCTTTCTACTCTGTTCCCATTTAATTATAAATTCTATCCCGCATTAGTAGCGTTAGAGAAACGACAATTTAATAATGACATGAGAGCAAGCTGAAGCATGTGAAAACATCAAGCAGCCATTTTAATGCACACTGCGCAGAAGCAGAAATTTCCCACCAAGCAAAGAAAGACGTCACAACACGTCATGTGGTTGGGACATGCGCAGTAAGGTTCCCACGCTTTAGCGGCCATTTTGGATTACGGACAAGCGTTATTCATTAATAAAACACATAGGCAAGCATCCTTACTATTCGTGTAGTGTATGCAAGAATTAGTAGAGACAATACAAATTTAATAAATTAATACTGTGAGGAGATTACATTCGAGCAAGTCTCATTTGTGAGTCCTTGCTCCATCAACACACCTCTCTAGTTACCTCACACCCCTGATTACAGAACACCATTTGGAAAACATTGCCCCACCGACAGGGGGTGTTAGTGGACGGAGAGACTTTACGGAAGGGTACACCAGCAGTGGAAAGCAGTCAGAAAGCTGGTCAACTGTTAAATGGCATCATTAGTGTATGGTAAAGATTTAACATGCTCCTAGGACTGCATTCTTGATGCTTTTCACTCATTAAACACAATTGCTCGATGTTTCTCAATGCCCCTTCTCTTGCATTTCTTGTACTTCTTTTATCCCGTAAGCGGGCCATAAGCCAGGTAGGGGGAAAGCAGCTGTCAGAGGGCGGTACAGAGAAGTTCACCACTGTCCGAATTACGAGTTGGATTTCTGACAAGCCGACGATAGCGGGAAGACCGTCTGCTTCGAGTTGTAGGAATTGAAGGATTTGGGGTACTCACCCAATTCCGTTTCTTCCTTTCAGTCTCCAATGTGGATCCCTTTCTCCAAGTCCCCCTTCACAGCAGCATCTCAACCGTGAAGAAAACAACCCTGTTGGCGCCGAAATCCAGGTAAGTCCATTTTGTACTATTTACCCATTGACTGGACTGGGCACATATTGTCCAGACTCCAGCAAGGGAAAAGTACTGGTAGTAGGTATTTTTTCATATGTGTAATGCATATGTGTACCTTTAACACTTGTGCAGTCAAAATATACACACATGCATCAACACATGTGAAAAAACATTCACCGCCCTTAGAAACATTGCTGCAGTGCCAGAGGTGACATCGTAATACTGCAGGTGGGAGGCCGCCACCACGGCGGTACGATGGTAAGTCCGTCGAACTCGTAATCAGGCCCTAAGTCTTTATATGTTGCACAGAAAATATATATATATATATAAATATAAAAACTATTATTTTTCCATACAATTTACTGAAATGTGGCATATACCTTTAGGGTTGGTATGTAAGGTATATATGATGGTAGTTGGTTGGGCTTTGTATTTATAGTCTGGTATTAATAAATAATGCCTGAGAATAAATATGTAACAAATATAGCACGTTAATATATATTAAAAAAAAATATTACTCAAAACGTTAGGAGTGGGTTGTAAGTGATACAGGGGTATTGGGTGGGGAAGTGTATTAAAACTCACGTATTTAATTTGAATACTCTAGTATTAATTTAGAATAAGTGAGCAAATAATTTTGGGATTTTATTCATATATATATATATATATATTGTTTTTTATGTTTCACATACCTTGTGGGGCGCATAGTAAGGGAAATAGGTGTTTTTGGTGGAGAAGAGAATTAATACCCATGTATTTAATTTAAATAAATAAGTATTCATTTTTAATAAGGAAACAACTAATTTTGGAATAAAACTTATATTTTTGAAGAGAACGTTACACATACCTTTAGGGACAGGATGTAAGGGATGTAAGGGATGTAAGGATTTCGAGTGGGGAAGGGTATTGATGCTCAAGTATTTAACTTAAATACCTGAGTATTAATTTTTAATAAGCAAATAATTTTGGGATTATATTTATATTTCAAAACATTTTTACACATACCTTTAGGGGTGGGTTCTAAAGGATATCGGTGTACTGGGTGGGGAAGTGTATTAATACTCGGGTATTTAATTTAAATACCCGAGTATTAATGTTTAATAAACAAAAAGGTTTGAAAATATATATTTAATATTAAAAAAAATTACACATACCTTTATGTTCGGGGATAAGGGATATAGGGGTATTGGGTGGGTAAGTGTATTAATACTCAGGTATGTAATTTAAATACACAAGTATTCATTTAAAAAAAGAAAAATAATAATTTTGAGATTATACTTTTCTTTTGTTTTTAAATGTTACACATACCTTTAGGAATGGGATGTAAGAGAGATAGATTTATTATGTGGGGAAGTGTATTAATACTCAGGTATTTAATTTAAATACCTGAGTATTTATTTTTAATAAATTAAAAATCATGCTATTCACTACTATTTTCTTTTCTAAAATGAAAGTTACGTAATATTTTTTTAAAATAATGTCCAACATTCAGAAACAGTTTTAAACATGTTCTTGCATTTTTATAGAAAGTGCAAAGCAAATGAAAAAAAATACACCAGGTTTTCAATTAAAACATTTATTAAACATTGTTTTAAAAACATCAAAAAATAGCAATAAATATTTCAATAAATATATTAAGTTTTGGAAAAAACAGATAATTTTTTAATAGAGAAGAACCATATTTAAAAACAATTTAAAAACATGTTCCCATGGTTTGACATTATTTACAATGGGGCAGATAGACCTTTTTCGCTTTATACATTTTCCCTTGACTCTCACGGTTTGATGTCTCTTCCCTTAGTTGATGGAGCGTCGCGGTCAAGAACGGCTGGAATGTGAGGTATGGTCGGGTAAGAAAATGTTATTTTATTATATTAAAAATAATGGTGGGTAGATTTACTGTAAGGAAAGATGGGGGAGGCTATTGGAAGAGTAGAGAGCATATATGTATGTTTTAACTTAACTAACCACACTTTCAACCCCATACAGGTTGGTATAATATGCACACGTCGGGAAAGTTTGTTTTTTGTCAAAATATTTTTCAATAAACGTATCTCTAAAAAAACCAGATACCTTTATTAAAATCTTTTTGGGAAAAAAACAAAGTTTTCTCTGTTTTTTAAAACTACAGGATTTTTCTATGAACATTTTTACCAGTTTGAAGCAGAGGGTCATGTTAGATTCACAGAAGAAGATTCAAAGTGCTGGATGTTTTGAAGTGGATGAAGTTTTGGCAAGATTTGTTTTTGGAAACAATCTGTTCCATCCCACATTATTTTTTGGGCTTTTTCGGCAGCAGACAATATTTGGATGGGCTAAGAGTTGAAGAATCTGGATGGTGTATGGATAGCTATTATTTCACTTTACGTACTGCGTTTATTGGCTTGCACATTTGCTTTCTTAAAGGAAAACCGATATCTTAATATATGACATAGGTGTCTGTTTTTCCATTTTGAAAATCATTTACAGGTTTTACCTTTCCAAATTTGGATTATTTCGGCTTTTTGTAAGGATTGTTTGTGAGTCATGGTGACAGGATTACTAACAAAAAATCACCATAACTCGAAAAACAACAGGTATGACTTCAAAGTTTTAATATACTTATAATTTACAAAAATGATTCAAAAATGGCAATAGAATTTTTATTAAGGGGTCTAAAACAGGTGAAAAATTTCACAGGGTACACATGTTAGTTAAAAATGTAGAATGTAAGCAAAACTTTCTAGGTAGTCTGATGTCCCCATTATTGTAAGCTGTTGAATTTTGGATAAAAGCCTTTCACACGTTTCTTTGCTTCTTTTAGATACTCTGGGATCCATACTACCAGAAAGTGACTGAGCCATTCTCATTTCTTGGAAACTTTGCTCTTTTTACAAAATTTCCAAGAAATGATAGAGGTTAGGGTGACTTTCACCAATTGATTTATTAAGAGTTATGCCATCCTTTGATAGTATTGTTTGTTTTTGCTCCTTCCTCTAAGCAGGTCGAGTAACATTTCTACCAGTCAATGGGGAACCTCGGCTTCCTCCTGCGACCCGACCTGCTCAGATGGTCAATTCAGGTATCTTTGAAGTAATTTATAAGAGGTGCCAATTTTTCTTCAATAATCTGATTGTATAATTGAAGTGTAGAAGTCATCTACATATTGAGGATGAACAAAGCACAAACCATTTAGTATTTTTTAGCTTGTATTGAAGCTTACTGTCTGCCATGTAACCCTGAGCTAAGGATGCTTTTTTAATTTTTCCCCAATACGCCTGGGAAAAGTGAAAAAAACATCTTTGAATTGGGGTATCAGGATAAAGTTTAGTAATTATATTTATCATTTGCAACTCAAAGTCAATTATTGCTTTCCAAGGACTTTTGTTGACAATTTGGGATTTAATAACTGATAAAAACTCAGTATAAGTAGAGGATTGTCTGTCAGGAAGTAAACTGAATACTAAGGGGATAGTTGTATTGTTTACATTACCATGTAGAGTGTAAATTTGAATAAATGGTTGGGATGTAGACTTAAAAGTACCATCCATCACCCAAACTTCAGTATTCTCTAGGGTTACCAAATTATACATTGTAGAGAAGATTAGAATACATTAGGGGGTTTCGATTATCATGCAGAAGAAAAGGTTGGTTAGTAAAAGTGAGGGTCAGTTCAGGGGGGATGTTAATATTGGAGTAAGTTTGCGGTGTTATTGTGTGTGAATAAATCGCCTGTTTTGTCCTCTGAATCATTCGTTTTAAATTAGGGATTGTGGGCATACTACTTTCAATGTGCATGGAGATGTTTTGTGCAACCTCCGGTACAACTGAGCCAGAGGGTTCTTTGGACGTGGCTGCTAAATATTTTATCTGTTGTAGATTTTCTCTAACTGCAATCTCCATTGCAGAGGCAGAGTGGTTATGCTCTGTGAACTTCTCCACTATGTCACCCCGAGTAACTGCTCTGCCTTTGCAATGGGATGAGAAATATTTTATGCACCTCCAATGACTCCTGGGCTCAGTTAATCTTTCCTTACAGTAAATGTAAACACCAAATTTAAGTAATCTATTACCATGCCTTGATTGGTAGTAACTGGCAAGGCGACTTAAATCCACTGTTGCTGCCTCTGAAACCATAAGGAGGCTAAAGTGGAATCAGCGAGAGGGTTACACAGAGTTTTATCAACTCGAAGTAGAGCAGATATTGTGTTGGAGAGTATGGGGTACGAATGAGACACGGACAGTTTCTGTAGGCCATGAATAGTGAGGATGGAGCTCAAAGGAAGAGGGGATATTAGATGGGATTCACTGTGGAGCCTCCTTATGGCACAACCAAAGAATTAAATTAGAAAGGAGAACTGGGTTCTGGGAGCATTGGGCTCAAAGGGGCATTAATTCTGTTGGAGACCTAGGCACATCCCTGCAACCTGTCTCCTTTGCATGCTTGAGTTCATGTTACGGTCTCCCTCCTTTCGAATTTTATGATTTTCTAAAACTTAAAAGTATCATTAGGAAACTACTGAAACCACATACCCCTCAAAAAGTGGATCCTCCATAGCTCCCTTGCTCCTTTTGCTTCTACAACCCCATTTACCTGTAAGGACACCGTTTGGCCATTGGTATATGCCTAGTGGACCTGCCCCCACAGCAGTCTCTGCTGATGCTCCACCCCACCCCCTCTCATCTACTCCTTCCCCCCTCTTTGCTCGTGCATCTTATGCTCTATTTCTGCCTCCTTCTTTTTTCTTTATTCTCTCATATACCATGTTTGTGCTCAGGGACCTCAGTTATCGTCTTATACAGAGTACCTTTGATCAACTTCCTATCACAGTAAGAATATTTGTTCTCAATGTAACTGGGAAATTTACTGTACTGATCATTCACCATGCATGTCAGCCGATATACCAGCTGATATTATATTATCAATATGTACTCCTTTCTTCGTTACTTTGCACGTGTTACAATACACATGATATCTTTGTTTCGTATGATGATCTACAATGTACCCTGTAGCGTGTATTCACTATCTAACCTGCAAGTCCTTACTTTGTCAATAAATCTGGTTGAATTTAAAAAGAATAGAAAATCTACCCCCAGTCACTGTCCAGCACCAGCACTGTACCTGGCAGAGAGAGAATAGTGGATCTCAGTGGTTAATTTGTAAAAAAATAAGTGCTGGGGCTCCCATCAGGAGGCAGCTTGCACCTGCCCATTTCTCCTGCTAGCGCCGCCCTAAACAGAACCAACTATTAATCATGAAAGTGGGCAGAGGATGTGATGTAATGGCCAGAGCTGTCAACTTCGGAGCTGGGGAAGCACGTTCGAGTTTCGGAGTCCGCTCAACATCCTATGATTGTGGGCAAATCACTTAATCTCCCCGTAAATAATTGTGTCCTTCACAAGTGCTCATGAAAAGCGCCAGTGTTGGTTATTAAGTGCCGGTGCTGAGCACCGGAAACCACTGGCTCAAATTAAGCACTGGTAAATCTGCCCGCAGTCACTTTCCAGCACCTTCCCTGAGGTAAATAACCGGCACAAGTTAGAATAGTAAATCTGCACCCCAGTCACTATCCAGCACCTTCTCTGAGGTAAGTAACTTGCGGAATTAGAATAGAAAATCTGCCCCCAGTCACTGCCCAGCACCTTTCCTGACGTAAGTAACCAGCGGAGTTAGAATAGTAAAACAGTCCCCCAGTCACTGTCCAGCACCTTCCCTGAGGTAAGCATCCGGCAGAGTTAGAATAGAAAAAATGCTCCCCAGTCACTGTCCAGCACCTTTCCTGAAGTAATTACCCAGCGGAGTTAAAATAGTAAGTCTGCCCCCAGTCACTATCTATCACCTTACCTGAGGTAAATAACCAGCGGAGTTAGAATAGAAAAGCTGCCAGCACCTTCCTTGAGGTAAGTAACCTGCGGAGTTAGAATAGAAAAGCTGCCAGCACCTTCCTTGAGGTAAGTAACCTGCGGAGTTAGAATAGAAAATCTGCCCCCAATGACTGTCCAGCACCTTCGCTGAGGTAAGTAACCAGCGGAGTTAGAATAGTGAAACTACCCCCCAGTCACTGACCTGCACCTACTCTGAGGTAAATGATTAGGGGAGTCATTTTAAATAAATTTAGACCCCCCGTAATCACTGTCCACCACCTTCCTGAGATTCCCAAAAATTATTTACCCCAGTCACTGTCCAGCATTGTTCCTTTTTTTTACACTATCACGACTGGTAAGTTTAAATATTTATGTAGCCTGTGACATTTAAGTTCCGCAAATGTATTCTTCATACCTATTCTTATGTTGTTTAATCTTTTCACACATTTTTATCAAAGATGTGGAGAAATGCTTTACCTCTTTTGTAAGTACAGTTGGAAAGTGACTTTTCTATGCTGTGTCCACTAATATGGGGACAGTTCTGTTAAAAACTAAAAAAATGAATTACAAATATATTTCGCTGGATGTCCTAGTGTTGACACAGTTTGTTTACAGTTAAAATTTGTACTTACTTCTGTTCATAGATGGCAGTGTTGAGATATACTTGGCTTTCTTTTCTCGGGTCTCAGTAAAGTGTGTGGTCAAGTTAAATGGCAGTGTACCACTGGTGACGAAATGGTGGATGGTCATACACATATGTTTTTTGAGGGTGAATGATAATTTAGAAAATATTTTTCAGAAATTGTGTTTTGTTTTTATAAATAAAAAACATGACTGAATGTATATTTATTTTAACTGTTTAAAAAATATGAAGTGACCTTCTTCGCAAGGGATGTCAACCATCTTGGTTGGGGACAACATTTGTAGGGGTCAGTGAAAGAGAGAAGAGACAAATGTTTATATGGTAAACATATTATTTACAATGTCATTGGTTCCTATTATTTGGTGTTTTCACTGCTGCACCGCTCGTTTATTTTGCAAAGTTTGCTTAGTTTTGACATTGTTACTGTTCACGAACAACAACAAAAAATGTAATAAATGAAATGTACATGAAATGTATTTGTGCGTTGTTACCTGTCAGTAATAACACCATACCTATTTCAAAATTGTTTACTTCAACAGTAAAGCAGTACCACATATAGCACAAATACGTTGTGAATGTTTGTGTTGTAGTGCTATGCGTGTTAATGGCACTTATAATGAGTCCTTATGTATGCGCGTACGTGGTAATGTGGTCTGTGGTAGTGGGTCATGCGTGGTAGTGTACGCGTTGTAAAGGCATGCGTGGTAAATGCATGCGTTGTTTCATCATACACCCGTTTCAACTTGCAAACATGTGAAATCGGTATTTAACACCCCAAATTCTGTATGCCTTGTCTTTTTTTCCTGGCCTTTTCCCTTATTACATTTTGTCAGGTTTGATCTGCGAGAATCTATCAGGGAAAAACTGAGAATGTGAAAATTATTGTACAACCAATAATTCTGATATTTACTCTCAACTTTTCATGCGGACATAAGTCTTTAGAGGCCCATTATACTCCGATATTGGCATAGTTATCCAAATGAAATTCCATAGATATACAGTATATATTCCGTACATATACAATACACATGCACACATATATAACAAGAATTGAAGTCTTCACGAGTGCCTAATAAAGCCAATGCTTCTCATGCGTACTGTTCTGACATTTTGGTAATTACTTTTGGCCTCAGTTGATATTTGTAACTCTTGTTAATTACTCCGTCACGATTACGATTGGAGCAAAAAGTGACGCTCTGGAAATTAACATTTGTTTTCACAGAAAGGGATATGGAAATCAAATATTAATATAGGTATTGAGCTGTTTCCCTGAAATTAGAATGCAGGCAATGAAGAGCAATTAATGCTCAAATTCCACAGCTTCTGATTGGTGAACGCAATTTCACCATTCCCTAGAAGGCCTTACTGTTAATTATTTACAAGAAGTATCTGAAAAAGACTTAACAAGTAATATCTGTACTTACTGCATTTATGGATAAAGCAATAGAACTCTCGATGGGCACATTTTAGAAAGCAGTTTAGAAAAGGATTCTTTTAATGAGAGTATAAAAAAAATGTGTGCACAAAAATGGAGATTAAATATAATGGGAGTCTTTCAAGCGTGCAAGCTGGTTCACCTGAATTCAGCGGCATCTTTTGCTTATGCCCAACCCCTTCCTGGCTGCAGCTGATCCATATTAAATGCCCTTCTGACCAGTTCAGATGCATTTCTCGAAATCAGTAAGCATATAATAAGCTATAAAACAGGCGACATTAGACTTTCCCTGTATCCATGACACTTTAGGTGCGTTCTTTCGTTTACAAGGAGAGGGAAAGTTTCCAGTCTGCAAATGTGAGCCATGGCTGTTGGCTGAATGCTGCGCCGCACGTCTAGGCCCCTGTCACATCAGAGGAAGTCATCGGTGCACCGCCTTGTCACATGCCACCTCTAATCTCCGTTTACATCTGCAGGGGGTTCAGCTCCGCTGCAATGGGTGACTCAGGCCGCTCGTGGACGCGACCTCCTTCACATAATGGCGGCACTAATTCAGCCGGAGAGCCTTGGCTTCTGCTCGGTAGCTGGCCTCGGGTTGCAGCCTTCGCGCTGCACTGAGACTCATTAGGACGGCTGTCGTGTGGGATCAGCGCGGCCCCATTTTATGCAGCGTATTATAGAAAATGTTAAAAGCACGAAGGACTTCGAAGCGGAGAATCATACATACAGAGGCGGCCGGCGCCATAGTGCCTATATAGGCCACACTCCCCACCCAATGCGAAATATCATGCATGTTGGAATAAATAAATACACAACACAAATTTTTGTTTGGGAAAATATTGCTGCAGGTTTATTCCATACAAAAGTATGCAACATGGTGGGTTATCTTACGGGCGATCCAAGGGCAGGCAGCTGTGACTAACCTACGCTGCTCTGCCCGCCTGATGAGCCAAATTGCACTGTGGCCAACCCAATCAGTGCTACCAATTATTGTGTGTTCCCCCTCCCTAGGATCATGTGGACCACTGGACCACCATCTTACTCGCGCCCCTTTCCGGGCGGAGCATTGCAAGGCAAGCCCCCGGTTGTTCAGGCTTACAACCGCCCTCAGGACTAGCGGGGCGCCGACGATTTTCTTCCAGGGACCTGCCATGAGGAGTCCTGGGATTTGGCACTGGCACCCCTATTGTGCTCCTGAAGAGGTACCCTTCTGTACCCTTTTGCCTCCAGATCGCCCTGTAACTCCGCCACAGCTCTGGGGGCGACCCCCATCACCTACAGAGCCCCCCCACCAACACTGCTACTTTCCTCACCTGCAACCCGCTATTTCCAGGGCCTCCTTCATGTCCAAAAGGGACAGATCCATGTCCACCTGTGACAAGTGCATACCATCTATGTCAAAATAACCTTTGGTGTTCGCCTGGATTAGCCCATGCCTGATGAAGCCAAAGCCCCCTTGCTCTGCGAACTTGCGCATGGAGCTGTTTATCCTTCTCCGGGAATTTTCAACTGACTCACAAGACCTGTAGGAATGTGATGGCCTCCCAGGAGGGAGCTCTACTCTTAACCACAGCTATATTACCCATGAAGCTAATGTAGGCTCCAACCTCCTGCAACCTGTAGTTGCAATCCCTCTAGCACTTTATGTGCCTTAACACCTGTTTCCCCAATTTGTGGGACAGCAGCACACCTGTTAGATGACCGCTTCCACAACCGGCCTATCTACTATGGCTATCAGGGCGGGGACTTTTATGCTTACTGAAGCAACCCGTAACCTGCCCTCGGAGCAGAGTGCACATACTCTGTGAAGTTGACCAGACATTTGCACAGACCTTTCTGATTGTTAAACCATGGCGAACAGGAATGTACGATGGCCTCCCCGGAGGTAGGGAACACTGTTCTCTTCTTTAACCACAGCCTAGTTTACCCTGCAAGTTATTGTTCGGGCCAACCAATACCCTTATCTCAACCCACTGACCTCCCATTGTCAGGGAGCGCAGTGCCAACAGGAGATGGGACCCCAAGAGCATAACAAATTACTGCTCTACGTTGACCACAGTCCAGTGTGCTGTAATCAGTAGAGCCCAGTGTGCAAGGATATGCATTTTCCTTTGGGGGGGGGTTAAGCCATAGTACACCCCACCCCCGAACTCGACGAGACCCAACTGGCGGATTCAAACTGATAACCAACTGCTGCCCCAGCAAGGGTTGTCATGCCTTCCTAGAATGCCAGGTGGACCTGCCCACCTAAAAAGGCCAAGGTGAATCTAATCTCAAGGTGGTGGGTCCTGAGGTCCCCTAAGGGGACTCCAAAGATTCTGCTACATCTTATGTCCTTCTTGCCTGCACCACCCATTCACCTGACTGCGATCCACAGCCGCAGTGTCACCATTCTGGTGACCCCACCCAGAAAATATGGCCCATCGCATGCTTTTGTTGCAGGTATCCCAGGTGCGGCAAAAGATGCCAATGCCTTTGGATTGAGAAGACATTGAGAATTATATGTATATACCTTCACCTACTGAGATTGAGCCGCAGAGAGTGCTCTGAAATTGTCAGCAATAGTGCTCCAAACCCATATTTCTTGACACTATTGGAGCCACAGCACACATTCTGGCCTAAGCAACTGACCTAACCCACCTGGCTGACTTACCGCTGCGAGACTTTGATCTTGTCCCCATGCTCATGGTTACCGGTGCACATCTTCTATAGGTTCTGCCCCCTCTGTAATTATACAGAGTCCTGCAATGTACCCTTCTGCCCCTGTGTGGGCGAATAAAACACCTGTAAAATTGCAAATCCCACTGCCGTCACAACATCGGGCAATCCGGTGGGGGAGAGGGGTCTTTACCGTTAGTTCTGCTCATTACATGGCCACCTAGCCCGCAAGCATCCTCGTCTGACAGTAGTCTGTCTGCTGTGTAGCCAGCTAAATGTCCGCACCCTGGAGCAAGACGTCCCATTCCATACTCCTGTTAAAGGACTACCATAATGCAGACCTGCAGGAAAAGCTTGAGGGCTGGTAGCTGTCGGAGAACACTAAGTAAAGATACCTGCCCTTTCTTGGAAATGGGAATGCTCAATGTGTTAGCTAGCTGTGACCCTATGTGCTCTAAACCAGTGTTACCCAGCTATGGAACCACATACATGTTGAGTAACACACTTACGTAAGCTGTCTGGCTGCACGGGCGATAATGCGAGCGAAAATAGCTTTAACTGAAGCACCACTAACACGCGCTGGTCTGGGGGGGTCACAATTACTGCTAGGAGACCAGACCTTTGCCCAGTCAGGGATACTGATGAACTATGTTGAACACTTGCTCGTGTGAAGACTGATACAGTGAGGCTGGAGTGAACGTTTGTATGTTGTGCATCTACCGTAAGTATCTAGATTTGCTTTGGCTGAGATAGAATTGTTGCTTCCGTCACACTCCAAATTGTGGCAATGTGCAGCTTTTTCGCATGTTTCACTGCTGAGTGTGCCTGGTCCGTTCTTAGATACACACTGCGTATTAACCAGTTGTGACCCCATATGCTTAAAGCACTAGACCTGGTTCACTTGGTTTACCCTGGAATTGATTGCCCTCCACCAAAACATGTGTATGGGTTGCTGGTCCCTGACATACTTCCTAGTAATCTTGTGTTGAGCCATGCTCCTTTTATGCCTTTTCCAATGGCAGTTAACCCGCTCACACAAGTGACCCGCTGGTAGCAACCCCAGTGTGACCTGTAACATGGTATTGTACTTCTCCTAACACTGCACTGCGGGCAAGCCACACTCACTGCTACTGGTGTCTGACTAATCGGCCATGGAGGCCTTAGCCATACTGCTCAGTCAGCAAGACACGCCCATTGTACAGTTGAAATTTAGCAACCGCCGGGGCCTGCTACCGGGCTGTGTATATGCGGCCCAGGATGAACTTGAACGATTGGCTTGGTGTGGATGGGTTGTTAACGTTGCCTGGCTGAAGTGCAATACCTTTGGCAAACAACCCTTGACAAGATGTGCCAACGCATGTAGAAGTAGGAGTTCTATCCAGCCGGCCTTACTTTCCTCTCGCCCAGAGGTCTGTGTATAGCGCTTGTTGTAGCATAAAATGACGCTTGTATATTTGTGATGTGCAAGTGCTCCCGTAGTTATGCTGCTGCTGAATAAGCAATATATTGTTGCCCCGCTCCCTGATATTCATTTTAACCACCACAGAAGGATGAAAGGTTGATTGAACCCAACGTGGGTTAGATCCTCAGACCATGCGTTTGAACCCACCACCAGACCCAAAGATAAATCGGTTCAGGTATCCTTTGCAACTCCCCTTTTAACCCATAAGAGGCCCATAGGCTGACACCCCAGCGGGACCTGGCAGTCGCATTTAACCTTTATATCCTTACAGCATAGAAACACTCACCGCTGCAGATGCCTTGATGCATGAGCGTCCGCTGGTCGCACTAGTCAATACAGCGATTGTTTAAATTATTATGATACTGAGTATATGAGAAACTATGCACAGGCAATTGAAAAATTCACACGTTCAGTAAATGTGAAACATTTTGGACTTGTCCATCAAAATTAAGCCAGTCCCCACCCTAGGTGAGGTCTTGCACTCCCAAACTTCTGCTAATGTGTACCAGGGAGCAGACAAGTCAGTGGGAACAGGGGGGGAAAGTATGTAGATACCTGCCCTTTCTTGAATACTGGGAATGCCAAATGTTCTTTAATACATAGTAGCCACTTGTGCTCTAACCCAGTGTTTCCCCAACTTATGAACCGCAGCACACTTGTTAGGTGACAACTTCCACAACCCGCCTGGCTGCCATGGCTATAGGGCGGGTGAATATAGCTTAACTAAAGCAACCTGTAACATGCCCTTCTTTGCAGAGTGCACATACTTAGCTGCATCGATCAGACATTTGCGCAGGCAGTTTTGTTGATAAACTATGGTGGACAAATGAATGGTGTCCCTCTGGTTTCTGAGAATGTATGTCTGTTGTGCATCTGCCACTGAGACCTTGATATGTTTTGGCTGTGTTAAACTTGTTGCCTGCGCCACACTTCAGGCGTATGGAAATTGTGCTAAACTCTCACTTACTACACTGCTGAGTGAGCCCAATGCATTCACAAAAATTCCTTACAAATTCCGTTTCTGACTGCAATTGGAATGAGATTGCAAGCCCCGATCCCACATAAAATTAAACATATTCCAGCTGGGGCCATGGCCTATCTATGCCCTCTGTGGTGTGATCTGAACTGCTAAGACAAGCGTCAATGAAGCCTCACAAACACGTGTACCCGTTCATTTTGGCTACACCACTGCTGTGAGACTAATATGCTCCCTATCCGTGATACTTTTTATTAGATCAATAAGTGTAATGATAAACATTTATTCGACCTCCGAAGGATGAAAGGCTGAGTGGACCTGCCTGGATCTGAACCTGTGACCATGAGGTCATACACCCACCCCTACATTGGGTGCCTTAGCCCGTGGCCGCTAGACCCGTGTCTGCATTCTATACAGGGAACTAATGCTTATGTATCCCTAAAGCAGAGAGTGACCACGCGTGCGGCGCTCCATCACTATCGATTAATAATTGTCTGCACTGGAAAGCTGGGACGAAAGAGCAGGTGGGTATAGCCGGATGAGGTGAGCTGTGTGCTTCCCCTTGCCGCTCGGTCATCCTACCCTATTGAAGCACCCTCTGAAAGACCAGGGAACATTTTTCATCACCCTCTTATCTAACCTTAATAGTTTCCACGTGGCTCCTGATGACACCTTAAATCGTTGTTCTATGGTATACTTATAGATTTTTACATCTACGCTGCCATACAGGACCACGCCGACCAGCAGAGTGACCCAAAAACCTGCGATCAGCATCGTACACTTTTTTAGCAGGTGTGTAGATCCACTGCGATATCCTCCTTGAGTCAGTTTCCACAAGTTTGATTATAAATAAGCAAGGAAGGCCACACGTGCAGCACTCAATCCTACCGAATAATGATTATCTGCACTGGCAAGATGAGAGCAAGAAACCTCTATGTTCTACCTCATGATAGAATTGCAACTCCCTTACGAGGACAGCGAGGGTTTGAAAATATTTTGTCATGCCACCCTTTGGCCTAATGATTCTGACCCGAACACTTGCTCTCTCTTTGCCATTGGATTAAAACATGTAAGCTGAAACCTATGCTTAGCATGGCGTGCCGCATAGTTCAGCCTCTTCTGTCATTGTGTCCAGATATATATGATCAACCCGTAACCTAGCACCTACAGCAAGCCAGGGCCCTTGACCTTGTCAATGGTACCACGTTGCAGACTAAACAAAGTATTGATTAAAATGCATGTTCGTCTATCGGACGGTTCGTCTACATTCGACAGGCACAAGGTGGACCTTAAAGAATAATTGTCCTGCACCATTATCAAATGTGCCACATGCACGCTTAAAAGTACTCAGTAAAGCCACCCAATCTCCAATGATTCGGGCTTCTTACAATTGCGTATAACACTGTGCTACCAGACCTCTTCCTGACTTCACGGGGCTAACATAAATCACTATGCCAATCGGGCCGCTGTCCTGCAGATTAGTAAGCCCTGGAGCCCGGCTTGGCAAGCCGGGAGATGGCACTGGATCTCTTGCAAGGGGGACCCATTAGGACAGAATGGCCCTTACCCTGCCCGCCAGCCATTGCCCATGGCCAAGCCTTCCGCAATCTGGGCATCCGAATGCATCGTACCACCAAATTGGCGCTCAATCGCCCATCACACCAAACAAATTGCCCTTCCCTTTGCCACACTGGCACAACCTCACCAACCTGTGAGTTGGGGAATCCCACAACCCACCGCAAGTACAAGGGAGAGCGATGACCTCCAGTAGCACAGGTGAGATGCGACCAACGGACAAACCTGCTAATTAACGCTGACATGTCCAGCGGGTAAACCTACGGCGGTGAAACCAGGCTGCCCCACCCCCCGCAACTGCACAAAACAGCAGTCCGCGGCCATGATCAACACTAATGGGGGGGCCCGTGACTTCGCACAAAACGCGGGCTACAACACCCCCCACTCTCACTCCAAATAGGCTGACCGTCACAGCAGCTCATTCTCTCTGCCCCTCGGCCTCGGTCAACGTGTGACTGCATCGTGCCCCAAACACCGGTGGGAGATCGTGAGCCCGACGAGCTGCGGACCACCGACCCCCTGCTCCCCCCAAACACCAGACTGGAGGCCAGCAACCGGCCCCAAAACGAGGAACCGCGGCCCACCAATCACCACATCGGAGTCCGTCTCAAATTACAAAACTGTTCAAATAGCTCATTTAAATATAGCAGGCATAGCAAGACTTCACATTCCATTTCTTGAGGCGGAGGGGCCCTGGATATATGGTACCAGACCCTCCTAGTTAGCTTCAGGTGGTGCAAGGCCCAACCACGAAGGCGCATGATCCCAACGAGCTGCAGACCACCGACCCCCTGCTTCCCCCGAACACCAGACTGGAGGCCAGTAACCGGCCCCAAAACGAGGAACCTCGGCCCACCAATCACCACATTGGAGTCCGTCTCAAATTAAAAAACTGTTCAAATAGCTCATTTAAATACAGCAGGCAAAGCAAGACTTCACATTCCGTTTCTTGGGGCGGAGGGGCCCTGGGTATATGGTACCAGACCCTCCTAGTTAGCTTCAGGTGGTGCAAGGCCCGCCCATGAAGGCGCAAGATCGCCCCAGATAAGAAAGCACTAGGGCAACCAGGTGCATGATGAGCAAAGGCCGAAGCAACAAACGCCCAACAAACCAGAAACCTTTCAACCCATCAGCACAAAACGCAACTCGCCCCTTTGAGAGCCAGCAGCCGTCGTGCCAACACACATCTGCAGCCTAACAAACTAGGCACATGCCCATACAATGAAACGCCCAGCCTGACTCGTGCCCTCTCCCACCGCCAGAATGCCTGCCCCTGTGAATCCACCCCTCTGAAACCGCTCCTTGCACCGATCTTGGAAAGCAGTCACATGTTTTGTGTCACTGACTCATTTAGCCAGTCCTGGATTTTTGCCAAGAACAGTTTTCAAGATCGGCGTTATTCGGACAAAATTACGATAATATTACACTGCACAACTGCCTATTACACTGCCCCTGGGCACTTAGGGCCCGATTCACAGAACTAACTTAAGACAAAATCCTAAACTTACTACCATTTTGGTATTCACAGAAGGCACTTACTCATTTTGGTATTCACAGAAGGCACTTACTTACTCATTTTGAGTAACTTACTCATTTTGTAACTTACTCATTTTGGTATTCACAGAAGGCACTTACTCATTGATGAGTAAGTGCCTTCTGTGAATACCAAAATGAGTAAGTTACACAAAATGAGTAAGTTACTCAAAATGAGTAAGTTACTCATTTTAGTATTCACAGAAGGCACTTACTCATTGATGAGTAAGTGCCTTCTGTGAATACCAAAATAGTAAGTTACACAAAATGAGTAAGTTACTCAGAATGAGTAAGTAAGTGCCTTCTGTGAATACCAAAATGAGTAAGTGCCTTCTGTGAATACCAAAATGGTAGTAAGTTTAGGATGTTGTCTTAAGTTAGTTCTGTGAATCGGGCCCACTGACGGGCGCCGCGCTCGGACCGCCGACCCCAGTAGGGCAGGTTCTCCCCTAAGTCACCCGGGCAAACATGGGTGCCCACGGCTGCCCTGCATTTTAACCTGCGCCCTCTCCCTGCTCCCCCAGTGGCCGCAACAAATCGATGAAAAGTGCCACCCCAGCATACCTAATCGCTGGGGCGACAGTGGCATCTCTCAGAGCCCGAGCGGGGGTTCGGGGGGGCGCGCACTCATGCATGATAATGATGACCCCCCCAGCGGCCGCACAATCTTATATACCGCCCCCTACATGCCCGATCACTGGGGCAGAAGCGGCCTAACTACGCCCTGCAGTCGCCGAAGCCCCCCAGGGAGGCCGTTTCAGCAGGCCGATGGAGGGATTCAACTGGTGAGCAGAGAAATTTGCGCCCATGTGCAAGATTGGAGGCAGACAATGTGTGCAGGAGCTGTGGGGATTAACCGCACCCCACAGATGTGCGGCACTGACCCCCACTCTCACACGATCTGTGTGAGCTCAATCCTCTGAGCCCAAACTGTGCTAATTAAATCGTGTCCACTGATATCAGGGTAGCCCACATCTCACCGGCTGGAGTTGTGCCACATGTTCGCTCCATCTACCCGTTTCTCACTCGTGGTCAACCCGGAACAACTTGGCAGACCGGACCGGTGGCCCCGCCACCGCCTATGTCCAGCCCCCTAAAACTGGGTCGAAGAGGGAGAGTATGCCCCACGAACCAATGCCCCAGCTACAACCACAACTGGCTAGACCCAAGGGGTAAGTCCGCCGCACAACAGGAGAGGAGCAGAGGCGGTAATAAACAGAATATGGTGGAGCGTATATAGGGCTTAAGCGATGCTCCACCATGCGGGGTCCAAATATGTTGCCTCCAAAGATGGTCAAAACTAGAGCTAGCTCACCTAACCCAGGGTGGACCCCGACGCTCCTCTGTTCTCCTGCTAGATGGCGTGTCCGGCGCAAAGAGGGCGCCAGAAAGGCAGGGGGAGGTATAAGTACCTTCCCCCAACCCTCTATGCGCCGGAAATGATGCAACCCGCTCGCCAGGCAGAGGGACTCCTCCCCGGGTCCCCCGACTAGAAGGGGTGCTGGTGTGCCTAAGTGGCACTAAGGGGGCCGCCCTTTTAGGTGGCCCACTGCGTGAGCCGCGGGCAGCCACATTGTCGCTGTTATCGAACTTTATCCCAATAGATCTGAAGATTGTTCGAAACTTGACAGCACTACTTTGTAAGATGGTCTATGACACTGTGCATGTAGTTTAGTTATTTTCAACAGTAATATACATCATCATGCCATAAAACATGTCCATTTCTCCCACAGAATAAAGTGCTTTTGCTAGGTATAGTGACAAACGGGTTTTCTAGTCGTAGTTAGGAAGAGATTACCTCATATTTATGTTTCATATTTGCATTTTTGAAACAATGAGATTAATACATCCAATTGCACTATTACCTCATTGGAAAATAATTATAATTAGGGAATGTGGTTAATTAACAGGACATATGAAAAATCAACTACGATAGCAGACTAAACCTCTCGATATGAAACCGATTGTTAATGCGGAAGAGTGAGAAATGAAATCGGTTTAATGCAATATATTAAGAGTATGCAGTATCCGACGGCCCATTGTGACCCAAGCACGATATTGCTGGGCATATCGTGCTGTATATCAGGCACAGAAAGTAGTTTCAATTAAATGAAAATAATTAATTAGCCACAGGAAACAAAATCAAAGGCTGTGTTGCTTTGTGATCCATGCACTGTATTAAAATCATCCTTTACAAACTATAGGCACTGTTGGAAATGGCCCTTTTTGCAGGGTTATCCCCAAACTTTTTGCTTCTTCCTCCTATTTTTTCCTGACCGGTTGTTGTTGTTTTTAGGACTCTGGGCACTTTACCACTGCTGATCAGTGGTAAAGTGCATATGCTCTCTGTGTAAATTGCTATTGTGATTGGTTCCATGATTGGCATATTTGATTTACCAGTAGGTCCCTAGTGGAGTGTGCCAGGGCTGGTAAATCAAATGCTACTAGTGGGCCTGCAGCACTGATTGTGCCACCAATATGAGTAGCCCTAAAAAGATGTCTCAGGCCTGCCACCGCAGTGCCTGTGCGCAGTTTGTTAACTGCCATGTCGACTTGGCAAGTGCACCCACTTGCCAGGCCCTAACCTTCCCTTTTCTTACATATCAGACACCCCTATGTAAGGCCCAAGGTACCCCCCCCCACCCCTGGGCAGGGTGCAGTGTATGTAAAAGGTAGGACATGTGCTGAAGTGTGTAACATGTCCTGATTGTGAATTACTGCCAATTTCGTTTTTCACTATTGCAAGGCTGCCTGTTACCATAGGACAGAATGGGGAGTTTGTTTGTAACATCTTATAAACATAACTGCTCCTGGGAACAAGGTAGGAAAACAAAGTTTAGTATGCCTGAACTCAGAATGTTACAATGCATCTTTTAGTGAAGGTGATTTTTACATTCTGTGTTTGAAAATACCACTTTTAGAAAGTAGGTATTTACTTGTTTAGTCATCCAGTGTGCCTCTGCTAGGATGTGGATTGCATGTCTGGGTTTGGAGTGTCAGGGGCTGGGGAGGAGCAGTGACTCCAGAGAGCCTGATGAGTCAGGGCTGGGCTGAATAGACCTGGGCTGTTAGGGTAGGGGGAGGGGATTTCCTTTCACCTGAATGGGTCTGGTCTACTTTCCACAATGCTGTCTCCACCTCTTGCCAGGAAGCTGCATCCGAGAGGACAGAACTGGTTTTGACTGGACACAGGGCTTCTCAGCACAAAGAGAACAAAGACATTTTGGGGTATAAGTATTAGACCTAAAACCCCTGAACTTTAGACTACTTCTGGAATCAAGAGGAAACTTTGCCAAGGAGAAGAGCTGGAGAAACTAAGAAGTACTGCCCTTGCTGTGTGTCTGGGGTTGGCCTGCAGTTGCTGTTTCTGCCAAGGAAAGGAGAAGGACTTTGCTGTGTGCTGTGTCCCCTGCTGCTTGAGGAAAGTCTCCAAGGGCTTGAGTAGAGCTTGCCTCCTGTTTTGAAGTCTCAGTGACACAAAGACTTCACTCCCAGCTCCCCTGAACTTCCTTGCTAGGAGTTCTGACCTGCCAAGAGGTGCCTGTAACTGTGTTGGGCCTCTGGAGGTTGTGCCTGCTGTTGAGAGCTGGAAGAACCCTAAGAGAAGTAAGAAAACCTGTTTCCGACACCGTCAGCGATGCTGCTGTGATGCCGCGACCTGCACCGAGGCCCGGGGCACTGCTCGTGAAGTGAACAACGCATCGCCTGGCCTGCTCCGCAGCTCCGACTCCTTTTGATGCCCGCCGATGCCTGAAGGTATCGGCCGTGCCCGACGCCAGCGCTCGCACCGACTCCATTATCGCCAGCGCCTGCATCCTGTTATCGCGGCGCTGATAACTGCCGAGGGTGACTCCACAAACTTGCCGACTTCGCATCGTCACCGTAACCGACGCCTCACCACCGACACAGCGCCTTCCCCTGTCCTGGACACGACACGTCACCTCCTCACGGACACAATGCCTCACCTCCCCCGTGGCAGCCAGAAAACCGGCCTCGACATCGACCCCGGATGCCTCACTTCCTCGACCCCGTGCATCGTCACAGACTTCGTTTCCAAGGTACTGTCTGTTTGGGGGTCTGTGTGACTCCGTGCCCGACACCGCGCTCCTCTCGGTCGGCACTGTACTTTGGATTTATTGCTGTCACGATGTTGCTATAGCCCCAGTTGGTGCTATTTGGTTTCTACAAGCTTATTTTTGCAATATCCTTTTGAAAGTCATTTTTCTTAATACTTGTATGTTGGATTTTTGTCGTTTTGGTCTTGTTTAGTCTAGATAAAGGTACTTTATATTTCTAAACTGGTGTGGTGTCCTTTTGTGGTGTTTTCACTGTGTTACTGTAAGTGTTGGTACAAATACTTTACACATTGCCTTTGGGATAAGCCTGTCTGCTCGTGCCAAGCTACCAAGGGGGTGAGCAGGGGCTATCTAAAATGTGTATCCTCCTTACCCTGACTAGAAGCAAGGGTCCCTATTTGGACAAAGGTACCTACCTCTGCTAACTAGAGACCCCCATTTCTAACAGGCACTATTAGTCTGCACAAGTTCATCCACGTTTTGGCTGAATAAGAGAGTTGTTACAAGCTTCATCAGAACAAACACAGAGGGGCCGATTCCGATTCAGGCCGGAAATCTCCCCGACCGAGCCGGACCCGGAGAGATTTCCGACCGAATCGGACCCTAGCAGCCCGACCGAACGAGTACGATGCGTACGTATGCTATCGGACTCGATTCGGTCGGACTCCCATTGAAGTCAATGGGAGCCAGTCGTACGACGCGTACACGGGCTCCCATTGACTCAATGGGCACGACGCGAACAAGGGCGCCCCCTACAGCGGGTTCGCGTCGATGCAGGTCGCGCCGTACATGCACGTGTAGGGGGGACCCATTGGTCCCCCCTGTGTGCGACTCGCGTGGCTACGCTTACAGGGGGGTCCGACACGGACCCCCAAAGTGCGGCTCCGACAGCTCCTTGGAGCCAGACTGCGCGAGTCGGTCGGAGCGGTCGAGGTGCGCATCGTACTTACCCGGCCGGGGAACATCTCCATTGCGCGGTGCGAGTCGTCCCCGTGCGAGTCGGTCGGAGCGGTCGGGTTCTGCGAACGAGTCGGTCAGCGATTTCGCGAGCGCTCGCATCGTACTCGCTCGCCCGGACGCACGTACGAATCGGTCGGGAAATAGGGCTCCGAATCGGATCCGGTTAAGCCGAATCCGATTCGGTGCCCTACCGGCCGAGATCGGAATCGACCCCAGATTGATGAAACTTCAATTTTGGGAGTGGATGATAATGACAAGAGAGTGTTTCTTGCAAGGGAATATGACATACTATCAAACACTTATGGATTTTGATTTTGGTGTGCTGGTTTAGTGAAAGAAAGAGGAGCTGGGCTGGAACCTGCACTGTGCAATTAATGCATTTCTCAAAATACCTGTAGAAGTCCGGCCATGTATTTATAACACATATCAGTAGAGCAATGTATTGCCTCGATAAATATTTAGAAAATTAATAAAATAAAAGTGGCCCTTTTTCTAAAGGATCTGTGATTTGTCTTTTATTACAGTGGTAGACCATTTCTGGGCCCAAACTTGACTGTAAACTTCAAGATCTACTTTAGAAATGTGTTTATTCCATTTTACAACACAAACCCACAATCGTATCATAATTATTACAAACAACCACAAAATTATCTTAAAAAAATACACAATTAATGCCCGAATACACATACATACTTCCTCACACTGGTGTTTGTCATTTTTATTTGAACAAGATTGCAAATCCATTTGAATCAGATTCTCATTTGCATTCAATGATCTTTATGCAAATTAATCAAATGCTGCCGCAATCCAGGATTCATCAACTTTTCTGTAGTCAGAGACAAGCAATCCACAAAACAGGAACTCATTTTTTTGCACAGTACTAAAGTGTGTGTTAAAATCCCCAAGTATGTGTTAATTCCCTCAATAAAGTTTCAATTGCACATAAAAATACATTGTTGAAGCCTTGGAAATTCCAAATCATTGATCTCACAGCAGACGAATTCTGGCGTGATCGAATTCTGGGATGCCTGATGAGCTATGGTGCTGGCAATAGTAAAACATAACTCTGAGGGAAACTGAGGCCTGCTTACTTAAAAATGCCATCAGATGTGTATTGTGAGTGAACAATTTACAAAACAGACATGCGTACATTTGCAACCTATGGCCAGATGATTGATTGAAAATCATTGGCAAGAGACCTAGTTCCTATTTGATTTATATCGTATATTAAATGTTATTAACCAATGAGACATTTGTCATCTTTAGCGTCAGCTACACTCTTGTCAACTCAGAATTGATATTAGTTTGTGAGGATATGTCATTGATATACAGGTTTTTTATATACAGGAACACTTCATTAATGAAAATGAACTCCTCTTTCACTTTTATGAATGAATGAATGAATGAGTAGTTTTTATATAGCGCAACGTTCACTCCAGGAAGTATCTTGGCGCTTTAGCAGATGACCGGAATTGTTAACTTTTTTCAAAGTTTTGATTTTAATATGTGTAAGAAATTGGGTTACTGGTTGAGGGGGATGAAACCCTACCCAAGCAGCAACCACAATCCTTGTAAGGGTGAAGTCACAAGCAAACCCCAAATTAAGCTGTGCTCAACCCTCTGGTAGTTTGGCACAGAGCAGTCAGGCTTACCTTAGAGGCAATGTATAGAGTATTTGTTAGACTTGGCACCATTGGCGTGGGTCTCCCTTCCATTTTTTGCTGTTGCCTCTTATGTTTTTGCTGGTTTTAGATGCTTTTGGGCACTGTGCCACTGCTGTTCAGTGCCACAGTGCAAGTGCTCCCTACTGTAAATTGATGTGTTGATTAGTGACTCCATGATTGGGTTATTTGATTTACTTGTCAGACCCTAGTACAGTGCACCACGTGTGCCCAGGGCCTGTAAATCAAATGCTGCGGTGGGCTTGCAGCACTGGTTGTGCCACCCACAGAAGCAGCTTGTAAAGTGTGTCTCAGGCCTGCCATTGCAGAGCCTGTGTGCAGTCTGTGACTGCCATGTCGACTTGGCAAGTGCACCCACTTGCCGGTCCCTAAACCTTCCCTTATCTTCATATCAGACACCCCTAAGGTAGGCCCAAGGGCAGGGTGCATTGTAAGTATAAGGTAGGACATGCCCTGGTGTGTGTGGCCTGTCCTAATAGTGAATTACAGACATTTTCGTTTTTCACTATTGCAAGGCTACCTGTTCCCCATAGGCCAGAATGGGCAGTTTGATTATTACACCTTATAATCCTAAACTGACCCAGGGAACATGGTAGAAAAACGAATTTAGTATGCCTGAACTCAGAATGATAAAATACATCTTTTAGTGAAGTTGGTTTTAACATTCTGTGTTTGAAAATACCACTTTTAGAAAGTAGGTATTTTCTTGCCTAACCATCCAGCTGCCTCTGCTCAGGTTGTGTATTGTATGTCTGGGTTTGGGGGTGACAGGGGCTGGGGGATTCCAGGAGGCAGGGTGAGTCAGCACTAGGCTGAATAGGTCTGCCTGAAGGAGGATGGGTGGGAGGAGTTGCACCTGGGTCTGAATAGGGCTGTGCCTGCCTTCCACAATGCTGGCTCCACCTCCTGCCGGGCGTCTGATGGCTCTGCCCCTCACTCTCAAAGTAAAGAAGGAGTCATGTACACAAAGTGCTCCAAGACTGACCAGAACTGGTTTGGACTAGGCAAAGGCCTCTCTGCCTTCAGAGAACAAAGGATTTCTGTGTATAAGTACTGGGGCCCAGACCCCATGAAATTAGATCACTTCTGGGAAATCAAGAAATCTGTTGCCAAGGAGAAGAACCGGAGAAGCTGAAGAAGGAGTACTGCCCCTGTGCTGTTTTGCTGAGTGGGGTTGGCCTACAGTGGTTGCTTTCTGCCAAGGACAGGAGAAAAGACTTTGCTGTGCTTTATCATCTTGAAGAAGAAAATCTCCAGGGGCTTGAACTGAGCTTGCCTCCTGCCTGAAGTCACAAGGACACAAAGACTTCACCCCTTCTGTTTGCCTGCATCTAGAACTGCTGTTTTAGCTGCTAACAGAAGGAAATTGCAACACCGACGCCGGCGAGCGACGCCGTAACCTGCACCGAAGCCGTGGGCACCGCTCGTGAAGAGCACGAGGCACCGCCCCGACTTGCACCGTAGGCCCGACGCCTGCTGACGCCGTGCGACATCGACTCCGAAGCCGTCACCGAGGCCGCTGCCTGCACCGGAGCCGAGGACACCGCTCGTGACGCTCAGGACGCACCGTCCCGACTCGCACCGCAGCCCCGACTTCACCGACGCCAGGGCTTCATCACCGCGGAACCGATCCTCGACGTGGGTGACCCACGAATCCATCGACACCGCACCATCGTAAGGAACCGACGCCTCGCCGCCATCCATGACGTCACCTCCCCGACACAGTAAGGAACCGACGCCTCACCTCCCCTGCGCTGCAGTAAGGAACCGAGACATCACCTCCCCTGGGGTCGTAAGGAACCGACGCCGCCGGCGCCAACGAAGCATCACCTCCCCGACTCCGTGCACCGTCTTTGTTTTCATCGAATTCCAGGTACTGTTCTTTGTGGGTCTGCTCGACTCCGGGCCCGGCCGCCGCGCACCTCGCGGTCGGCGCCGTAGTTTGGGATTTCCACCGGTCATGACGTCGTGATAACTCCAAGTGGAGTTATTTGTTGCTACAAGCTTTATTTGATTGACTATCCTATTTTTGAAGATAACGTGAACTGTCTCTATCATTTTAAGTATATTTTAGATTACAGTAATGTGGATTTTTGCTATTGGGTCTTGTGTTAAGTCTATATAAAGATTACTTATTTTTACATACAACCTGTGTGGTGTCCATCTGTAGTGTTTTCACTGTATTACTGTATGTGTTCACAAATGCTTTACACACTGCCTCTGAGATAAGCCTGTCTGCTCGTGCCAAGCTACCAGGGGGTGAGCAGGGGTTATTTTAGGAGTGTATCCCCCTTATCCTGACTAGAAGCAAGGGTCCCTATTTGGACAAAGGTGCAAACCATTGCCAACTAGAGACCCCCAGTTCTAACATTGGTGGTCAGCGGTGAGGATTTGGACTTGCATTTGTGATTCATATACAGTGATTGGTGTACACTACTAGTGAGTGCAGACCAATATGCGACCACATACATTTTGATAGGACTTTTTCCTTGGAACCTTTATTTTTGTTGAGAACTGCCAATTTTCACAATGAGCAAAAGAGGATCCATTGCACCTGCAGATATTGAATTTGAAGAAGATAGGGTTGATACCTACACTGTGCCAGAGCTCAAAGCCGTTTGTTAAAAGTTTAAAATCTCTATGAGAGGCCTCACCAGGAAGGAGGAGCTTCAAAAGGCGCTGAGGGCCTGGTTGGAAGCACGGAATGCCGGTGGGCAGCCCGAGGAGCCTGTGGAGGAGGCAGAGAATTTAGATGAGCGGCTTGAGGGGCCATTGGGCTTACCTGGGAGGAGAGTGCCCTCCAGGGAGGGCAGCAGTGTTTCTCAAAAGGGCCTGTCTCCAGAGGAGCTGGAGGACAGGGACAAAAAGCAGGATGCATGAAATGGAGATGGCCAAACTGAAACAGGGAAGCCATGATAGCCTTGAGCACAAGAAATTGGAGTTGGAAAGTAAGAGGTTGGCCATGGAAGAAAAGAAGATGCTTTTAGAGCATGAGAGAGTGGTGAGGGAGCTAGAGCTAAAGGCTAGGAGCCTAGAAATCACTCCCTCTGGTGGCAGCACACCTCCAGTGCCTGTAGAAGGTAGAGTGTACATCCCCAAGGAGGTTATTAAAGATTTCATGAAGGGGAGGACATTGGGCAATGGTTTAAAGCATATGAGATCGCCATGACATCACACCGGGTCCCTGAGAAGGATTGGGGAGCGGGGTTGTGGGGCCGCTTTACAGGTGAGGGACGGGAAACCTTGCTAGCCTTGCCCACAGAGGATCAGATGTCCTATGCCCACCTGAAGGAAGCTTTAGTGGCAAGGTATGGGTTAACTCCAGAGCTTTATAGGCAGAAGTTTAGGAACTGCAAAAGCTGGAGTCTAGTACCTGGGTGGAGTATGCGTCTTATTTTTGCAGAGCATTGGATGGATGGGTGAAGGGTAGCAAAGTAAATGACTTGCAGGGGTTCTATGATTTAATTGCATGGGAGCACTTGTCCAGTAGTTGTTTTCCAGAGCTACGCCAGCACCTTGTTGACAGTAAGCTGACTAATCCTAGAAAGCTTGCTGAGGAGGCGGACCGCTGGGTCAGTACCCGGGTCCACAAGGGTCTTGTGGGAGACTCCGCCAAAGGTGGGCAGGGTCCCCAGCAGAAGAGTGGGGGGGACAAGGGTAAACAGAAGGAGTTCCAAAGGGCCCCAAAGTAAACCCCAAGGGAACCAAGGTAAGGGTTCCCAGCCTCCCACTGAGAAAAGACCATGGGTCCCAACAGATAAGTCTGTTCAGAAGGGGCCCGAGACATGTTTTAGTTGTGGTCAGGTGGGTCAATTTGTAGGAAGTCCCAAGTGCCCCAATACCGTGACCACTGCACCCACTGGTGCACCACCCCGGCAGATGGCTAGTGTAGCCCTGGGAGAGGATTTGGGTGCCCAAGGTGGGTGGGGTCCCGCAGAGATGTCCCTGGTCTCTTTAGGAGACAGTGAGATGGTCCCTAGGACCCAGCTGCCTGATAACACTAAGAAATACAGGCAGTGGGTGACCATCAATGGCCATAGGGTGGAGGCTCTGAGAGGCACCGGGGCCAGTGTGACAGCTGTCAGTTGTCGGCTGGTGTCTGAGGAGCAGGTGGTCCCCAACGTATTCTACCCCGTAGTTGCTGCTGACAACTCAGAGAGCCACTGTAAGGTGGGCCAGGTTCCCTTTGAGTGGGGGGGGGGTCTCAGGTATCCTTCAAGTAGCTGTGAGGCCAGCCATGCCTGTTGACTGTCTGCTATGCAATGATTTGGAGAGCTCCCCTTGGGCGAAGGTGGAGCAGAGGTCTCATTTGGAGATGTTGGGTCTGCCAGAGTGGGCGTGTGTGACCACTCGGTCAATGGCAGCCGGTAAGGGTATTCAAGAGGACCTGGAGCCTGGAAGAATGGCCCAGGTGCCTGCCTTAAAGAGAGGAGGCAGGGGGCACGGGAAACCAGCCCCCGAAGTTCCCACGGTCCAGGAGGAGGCAGGCCTTGAGGGGGATGCCCTGGAACCTACCGGGGAACAAGTGGCTGAACTGGGGGACCTGCCTGAGCTGACCCATTGGCAGCAGGAAGGAGGCCCCTCCAGGGAAGAGTTCTGCGAGAAGCAGAAGAAGTGCCCTTCTCTTGAGGGCTTGCGGCAACAGGCTGCAAGCCAGGCAGCAGGTGATCAGTCTGGATCACACTGGATCTACTGGGAGAATGGTCTCCTGTATAGTGAGCCTAAGGTTGCTGAGCCTGGGTCAGCCCGTGTGCTGGTGATACCCCAGCGCTTCAGAGCCTTCCTACTGGGTCTGGCTCATGATGTGCCTTTAGCAGGACATTTGGGGCAAGACAAGACCTTTCAAAGGCTTGTCACCCACTTTCATTGGCCCCAAATGCGCAAGAGTTCAGATACTCATTGCAGGACCTGTCAGACTTACCAGGCAAGTGGTAAGAGTGGGAGGAAGCACAAGGCTCCTCTCCAACCTTTCCCTGTTGTCAGCACCCCCTTTGAGAGGGTGGGTATTGACATTGTGGGGCCTCTGGATCCCAAGACAGCCATGGGCAACAGGTTCATCCTGGTCTTGGTGGACCATGCCACCCGGTACCCGGAAGCCATCCCTCTTCGGACAGTGACGGCCCCCGTGGTGGGACGTGCACTGACAGGGATTTTCTCCCGCGTGGGGTTCCCCAAGGAGGTGGTGTCTGACCGTGGTACCAACTTCATTTCCAATTATATGAAGTCCCTGTGGCAGGAGTGTGGTGTAACCTATAAGTTCACCACTCCTTACCACCGCCAAGGTAATGGGCTGGTTGAGAGATTCAACCGGACCCTTAAAGGCATGATTATGGGTCTTGAAGAACCCATGAGGCGTAAGTGGGACGTCCTCTTGCCATGCCTGCTCTTTGCTTACAGAGAGGTGCCCCAGAAGTCCTTAGGGTTCAGTCCCTTTGAACTGCTGTACGGCCATTCTGTAAGAGGACCTCTGAGTCTGGTCAAGGAAGGCTGGGAGAAAGCTCCCAGGAAAACTCCCCAGGATGTATTTAGTTACATGCTGACCTTCAGGAACCAGACTCTGCGTTTCAGACAACTCGCTGAGGCGAATCTGGAAGCCAGCCAGGAAGAGATGAAACGTTGGCATGGTCAGAATGCCACTCTGATCGAGTTTCAGCCTGGACAAAAGGTTTGGGTCATGGCCCCAGTGGAGCCCTGTGCGCTCCAAGATAAGTGGACCGGACCATTTGAGGTGGTGGAGCGCAAGAGTGATGTCACCTACTTGGTGGACTTGCAGTCTCCCAGGAACCCCTTGCGGGTCCTGCATGTGAACCGCCTGAAGCCCCACTTTGAGAGGTCTGAAGTGGGCATGCTCTTAGCAACAGATGCTGGGATGGAAGAAGAGACTGAACCTCTTCCTGACCTCCTGTAGGCAAAAGAGCAAGATGGGTCAGTGGATGGTGTGAACCTCTCTCCCACCCTGACCCCTGAGCAGCAGAATGACTGTCGCCAACTGTTGGGACAGTTTTCTGATCTGTTCTCCCTGACTCCCAGTATCACTGAATGGTGCGTCCATGATGTGGACACTGGGGACAGTCCTCCTGTGAAGCACAAAACTTACAGAGTGACTGACAGGGTGAGAGCTTGCATCAAGGAGGAGGTCTCCAAGATGTTTGCCTTAGGGGTGATTGAGTCCTCTAACAGCCCTTGGGCCAGCCCAGTGGTCTTGGTCCCAAAGGCTGCCGTGCCTGGTGCCAAACCCGAACTCCGGTTCTGTGTGGACTACCGAGGACTCAATTCAGTCACCAGGACTGACGCGCACCCCATCCCCAGAGCTGATGAGCTATTGATCAGTTGGGGGCTGCCCGGTACCTCAGCACGTTTGATCTAACGTCTGGATACTGGCAGATCGCCTTAACTGATGGGGCCAAAGAGAGGTCAGCATTCTCCACACCAGATGGGCACTACCAATTCCGGGTGATGCCCTTTGGGATGAAGAATGCCCCTGCCACCTATCAGAGGTTGGTCAACCAGGTGTTGGCTGGGCTGGAGGATTTCAGTGCCGCCTACCTGGATGACATTGCAGTGTTCAGTGCCACTTGGGAGGAACATCTGCACCACCTCTGGGAAGTGTTGAAGGTGCTGCGAAGGGCAGGCCTCACGATCAAGGCGAGTAAGTGCCAGATCGGGCAGGGTTCTGTGGTGTACTTGGGACACCAGGTTGGGAGCGGCCAGGTGGCGCCCCTACAGCCCAAGATAGATACCATCCTGGCTTGGGAACCCCCCAAAACCCAGACAGAGGTGAGAGCCTTCTTAGGACTCACCTGGTATTACAGGAGGTTTGTCAAGGGGTATGGCAACATTGTTGCACCCTTGACTGAGCTGACTTCCAGGAAGCAGCCCAGGAAAGTGAACTGGACGGATGCCTGCCAGAAGGCTTTTGATGCCCTGAAATCTGCCATGTGCACGGCGCCCGTGCTTCAGGCGCCCAACTTCTCAAGGGAATTCATTGTGCAGACAGATGCTTCAGAGCATGGTGTTGGGGCTGTGCTTTCACAGATGAATGAGGAGGGCCTAGACCAACCTGTAGCCTTTATTAGTAGGAGGTTACTCCCACGGGAACAGAGGTGGAGTGCGATTGAACGTGAGGCATTTGCTGTGGTCTGGGCACTGAAGAAGTTGAGACCATACTTGTTTGGGACTCACTTCCGGGTTCAGACCGACCACAGGCCCCTCAGATGGTTAATGCAGATGAGGGGTGAAAATCCAAAACTGTTGAGGTGGTCCATTTCCCTACAGGGGATGGACTTCACGGTGGAACACCGCCCTGGTACAGAACACGCCAATGCTGATGGTCTGTCCAGATTTTTACGCCTTAGTGATGAGAACTCCCAGGAGGTAGGGTAGTTCTCCCCACATTTCAGCAGGAGGGGACACGTGTTAGACTTGGCACCATTGGCGTGGGTCTCACTTCCATTTTTTGCTGTTGCCTCTTATGTTTTTGCTGGTTTTAGATGCTTTTGGGCACTGTGCCACTGCTGTTCAGTGCCACAGTGCAAGTGCTCCCTACTGTAAATTGATGTGTTGATTAGTGACTCCATGATTGGGTTATTTGATTTACTTGTCAGACCCTAGTACAGTGCACCACGTGTGCCCAGGGCCTGTAAATCAAATGCTGCTGGTGGGCTTGCAGCACTGGTTGTGCCACCCACAGAAGCAGCTTGTAAAGTGTGTCTCAGGCCTGCCATTGCAGAGCCTGTGTGCAGTCTGTGACTGCCATGTCGACTTGGCAAGTGCACCCACTTGCCAGTCCCTAAACCTTCCCTTATCTTCATATCAGACACCCCTAAGGTAGGCCCAAGGGCAGGGTGCATTGTAAGTATAAGGTAGGACATGCCCTGGTGTGTGTGGCCTGTCCTAATAGTGAATTACAGCCATTTTCGTTTTTCACTATTGCAAGGCTACCTGTTCCCCATAGGCCAGAATGGGCAGTTTGATTATTACACCTTATAATCCTAAACTGACCCAGGGAACATGGTAGAAAAACGAATTTAGTATGCCTGAACTCAGAATGATAAAATACATCTTTTAGTGAAGTTGGTTTTAACATTCTGTGTTTGAAAATACCACTTTTAGAAAGTAGGTATTTTCTTGCCTAACCATCCAGCTGCCTCTGCTCAGGTTGTGTATTGTATGTCTGGGTTTGTGAGTGACAGGGGCTGGGGGATTCCAGGAGGCAGGGTGAGTCAGCACTAGGCTGAATAGGTCTGCCTGAAGGAGGATGGGTGGGAGGAGTTGCACCTGGGTCTGAATAGGGCTGTGCCTCCCTTCCACAATGCTGGCTCCACCTCCTGCCGGGTGTCTGATGGCTCTGCCCCTCACTCTCAAAGGAAAGAAGGAGTCATGTACACAAAGTGCTCCAAGACTGACCAGAACTGGTTTGGACTAGGCAAAGGCCTCTCTGCCTTCAGAGAACAAAGGATTTCTGTGTATAAGTACTGGGGCCCTGACCCCATGAAATTAGATCACTTCTGGGAAATCAAGAAACCTGTTGCCAAGGAGAAGAACTGGAGAAGCTGAAGGAGGAGTACTGCCCCTATGCTGTTTTGCTGAGTGGGGTTGGCCTGCAGTGGTTGCTTTCTGCCAAGGACAGGAGAAAAGACTTTGCTGTGCTTTATCATCTTGAAGCAGAGAATCTACAAGGGCTTGAACTGAGCTTGCCTCCTGCCTGAAGTCACAGGGACACAAAGACTTCGCCCCTTCTGTTTGCCTGCATCTAGAACTGCTGTTTTAGCTGCTTACAGAAGGAAATTGCAACACCGACGCCGGCGAGCAACGCCGTAACCTGCACCGAAGCCGTGGGCACTGCTCGTGAAGAGCACGACGCACCGCCCCGACTTGCACCGTAGGCCCGACGCCTGCTGACGCCGTGCGACATCGACTCCGAAGCCGTCACCGAGGCCGCTGCCGGCACCGGAGCCGAGGACACCGCTCGTGACACTCATGACGCACCGTCCCGACTCGCACCGCAGCCCCGACTTCACCGACACCAGGGCTTCATCACCGCGGAACCGATCCTCGACGTGGGTGACCCCCGAATCCATCGACACCGCACCATCGTAAGGAACCGCCGCCTCGCCGCCATCCGTGACGTCACCTCCCCGACACAGTAAGGAACCGACACCTCACCTCCCCTGCGCTGCAGTAAGGAACCGAGACATCACCTCCCCTGGGGTCGTAAGGAACCGACGCCGCCGGCGCCAACGAAGCATCACCTCCCCGACTCCGTGCACCGTCTTTGTTTTCATCGAATTCCAGGTACTGTTCTTTGTGGGTCTGCTCGACTCCGGGCCCGACGCCGCGCACCTCGCGGTCGGCGCCGTACTTTGGGATTTCCACCGGTCACGACGTTGTGATAACTCCAAGTGGAGTTATTTGTTGCTACAAGCTTTATTTGATTGACTATCCTATTTTTGAAGATAACGTGAACTGTCTCTATCATTTTAAGTCTATTTTAGATTACAGTAATGTGGATTTTTGCTATTGGGTCTTGTGTTAAGTCTATATAAAGATTACTTATTTTTACATACAACCTGTGTGGTGTCCATCTGTAGTGTTTTCACTGTATTACTGTATGTGTTCACAAATGCTTTACACACTGCCTCTGAGATAAGCCTGTCTGCTCATGCCAAGCTACCAGGGGGTGAGCAGGGGTTATTTTAGGAGTGTATCCCCCTTATCCTGACTAGAAGCAAGGGTCCCTATTTGGACAAAGGTGCAAACCATTGCCAACTAGAGACCCCCAGTTCTAACAGTATTTATGCAGCAATTTAAACTGTAATATTGTGAAAAAATAATACGAGAAAACTTCCACACCAAGTTAGGAAAATAGAGTAGAATTTAGTTAATAAAACAAGACTAAAATAACAAAAACCTAATCAGTAGAACCAGAGATATGCAATTTTAAAGATTTAAGTGAAAATAGTGCCTAAAAGCACAAACTGCCAATCGCTGCTATCTGGTCATGTGAGACTTTGAGAAAGTCACAAGTTCAAGCCAACCGCAATGGAGTGTGGGTCGGATACAGGTACCAGGTTAGTCCAGCAGAAAGTTACCTTCGCAGTCCAGCGCCAAGAGTTCCGTTCGCGGTGGAAGGGGGCACGAGGAGCAGGGGAAGAGTCGCAGGTGTCTGTTGAAGTAGCGGACATCATGGACTGTTGTTCCTGTCAGCATCACAGACGGTCATGGCTGGAAGTTCGCATTGGTAGTCACTGCAGCAGTCTGTGCTGTAGCATGAAGAATTGGTTCGTCAGAACTTTGCATTGGCGGTGGGTGCAGTCAGCGCAGTCTTGGCATGAACCCGCCCGTTCGCATTCAACCCAAAAACTTCGGGCTAGCTCAACAGAGCCACACCAAGAGTCCAGGACCTGAGGGGCACCACTTAGGGGTCAGAAACGCACTCCAGCAGAGACCATCAGGGATCGAGAGTTGTTGTCTGAGGTCCAATATTTATACCTAGTGCATCCTTTGAAGTGGGAAAAGCTTCTAGAGGCTTCCCTTTGAAGTACAAAGGTTTCCTGACTCTACTGTGCTGGCTCCAGACTAACTACAGGGGTTATGGAATCCTTTGTGTGAAGGCAGCACACATCCTATTCAGGTGTGTGTGGGGCTGTGCCTAGCTCCGTCCTCCCATACTGCTAGTGATGACCCATCCAGGACCACCTAAACTCTCTATTGTTTGTTACTGTCTAGGAGGAACACACAAAGACCAACTGCCAACTACATCCACGCATGTGACCCAGGCTGTTGGCACTAAATGGCTAGTGCAGGAAAATGCCAACTTTCTAAAAGTGCTGCAGCAACAAATGATGCTCGTTTCCAGTCCAGGGAGCACCCAGCTTGGCAGTTCAGGCTGGACTGTCCCATGAGGAGCAGGGTCAAGACTGATTTGCATATGGCTGGGTCCAAAATGGGGTGGCGTAGTGAGCAAAGAAACAATGGATATAACCCAGATCTCTTGACAGGGGCTGAATGTTTGATTCATTCAGCATTCTGTCCTTCATTTGTTGCCGCAGCATTTTTCGCCCTAAGTGGGATGGGTATGCCCAGACTTGGGTCCCTAGCTCACTGTACATCTGGATTCAAATTAGCCTGGTTGATGAGGGGTGATATCCCGAAACCGGTCCTAGGATACTTATTTCCGGTCCAGGGAGGAACTTTCCTGGCAGTTCGGGCTGGACTGTTCCGCTGAGGAGCAGGGTCTAGACTGATTTGCATATGGCTGGGTCCAAACTGGGGTGGCATAGTGAGCAAAAGAACAATGGATTTAACCCAGATCTCTTGACTGGGGGTGAATGTTTGATTTATTCAGCATTCCATCCATCATTTGTTGCCGCATCACTGTCTAAAAGTGGCATTATCAAAATTGTAACCCAAAGTCTGACTTCACCATAAAACAGGATTTTTCATTACAATTCCAAACACACCAAACATGAATTGTTTACCTGTTTTCACCTGGAAGATACAGCTTATTAAATGTAATAAGGTAATTCCAATGTTATCTTATGGGAGAGGTAGGCATTTCAATATTGAATTTAAGAAAAATGCATTTAAGAGTTTTCACTACCGGAAATGTAAAACTTAAAATTACATGTCCTCGTTTTTAAATACATTGCACACTGCTCTTGGGCTGTTTAAGGCCTGACCTAGGGGTGACTCATATGTATTAAAAAGGCTGGTTTGAGCATAGCAAAAAGTTTATTTTGAATGAAAAAAATTCAAGAACTGCACACCAAAAGTAATCGAAAATGTTATTTGTGTATAAGGAAAAACAATTCTCAAAATATGCTACTGGTGTGTGCTACACAGTATTTGTGGGCTGCCTATCCCACATGTAACATGGATATGCGAAGAAAAACAAGCAGAATGGCTTGAATAAACCGTGTGCACAACTCGGATAAATATTAATCAATCTACACATCAGTTAAAAAAACAAATTTTTAACAAGCTTAAGTATATGTAAACAGAACACAATAATCCAATAAAGTATATCAATGAATTTTCATTATTTTTTCAGAACGTCATTAATAGATACAATATAGCTGCATCAACAATTCTGATACAATTATACAGTTTGTACAAAACCAAAATTATGAAATACAATTGCCTTTATATGCGTTGCACTTGATGACACCATGCCCAATGCATTTCGGGACCTTCTGTCCCTTCTTCAGGGGCCACTGTAATACAAACGAAAATACACATGCTTGTTGCTTTATTGAAAGAGTCCAATCAAAGCTACCTTATTAGATGACACCCCTAATACTACAAAGAGTGAAACAAGTAAACACGAACACACCACCAAATCGGTGCGCTCCTGAGACAACAAGGAAACCAGCGTTAATAACTGGAAGGTAATTTGTATATACGCGATACAGCAGACTGTGGAACCCCACAGGCTGAACGAAAAAGTAGAAACATGCCACAAAGCTGAATGACCATACCATAAAGTAAAATCACCATAGTGAAACAAATCTACTTTCAGTCTACACGGATATAGTGGGATAAAGAAAAACCACGGCCACAAAACCATAGGTGTGCGTGCTGAAATGGTGCATGAAGCTAATATCCACGTCAGTACTTACTACCAGAATGCAGACTAGTTCATGCAGGTACAACAAACACTAGGTTGACCTGTATAAACAAAGCGTAAATTTAGACAAACGTGACTGCCCGCCAGTACAAAAGTGCACTCATCATTCCAAAAGTCAAAGTACCTGATTCGGAGTCCAAAGTAGTTAGGCAATGACCTGCAACAGTGGAAAAGGTATACTAAAATAAATACTCTCCACACGTGTATCAACAAGAAATGGGAGACCATCAGCGCAACAAAATAAGCAAGTTACCTGCATACGAGCGGCGAATAGTCCAACGTAAACCCAATTATATGAATGTAGAGAGACGCTGACTCTACCGGTAACCAAGTTAAGTACTGCACTAGCCGCGCCAAAATTGAGTCCGATCACGCGGGTGTCAAAAACCTAGTCCGCCACGTTCAAGTGTCTAAATAATACTGAGTCGGCCATATTGGAGATGAAAAAATAAACAGAATACTGCATGTAGTAGTGCAACAGAAACTGGCTGGGAGCCACGACCCTCCAAATAAATAACCAATATAAAACAATAGTAAGAAATATGAAACACGCAAACAAATAAGAGTAATAACTGTGCTGAAAGTTACCGTGCTGAAACCACGGCTGATCAAGAGACTATCAGACCGCGTAAACATTGCACCAGGAATCGAGTTCACTTTGTTAGAAAGGATCGGCTCTGGAGCCAAAATACTAAGTGAAGTAATAACACTCAGTACAAAAGAACATCTGCATGTGGAAATATGCCGGGGTAAACAAATTCCGCACAAAGTCCAAGAGGGGAAAAGTAGAAACGTATATATGGTGCTCGTCATAAAAGAGCCATAACGGAGCCCTCCTGGTTGAGAAGAGCCAACCACAGGGAGAAAAACACAAATGAGACAGTAGAGGAGTGTCACTCAGAGCAAAATCCTAACGGGGTGTCATCATATAAAAAACTGCCTCATAGACTCGTTGAATGATGACACCCCGTTAGGATTTTGCTCTGAGTGACACTCACAGTGGCCCCTGAAGAAGGGACAGAAGGTCCCGAAATGCATTGGGCATGGTGTCATCAAGTGCAATGCATACAAAGACATTTGTATTTCATAATTTTGGTTTTGTACAAACTGTATAATCGTATCAGAATTGTTGATGCAGCTATATTGTATCTATTAATGACGTTCTGAAAAAATAATGAAAATTCATTGATATACTTTATTCTGTTTACATATACTTAAGCTTGTTAAAAATGTGTTTCTTTAACTGATGTGTAGATTGATTAATATTCATCCGAGTTGTGCACACGGTTTATTCAAGCCATTCTGCTTGTTTATCTTCGCATAAAAAGTTTATTTTGCCAGGTCGAAATCGCAATTAAAAACTGCACACACAGACTGCAATGACAGGCCTGAGACAGGATTGCAAGACTACTTAAGTGGGTGGCACAACGAGTGATGCAGGCCTATTCATAGCATTTAATTTACAGGCCCTGGGTACATGTGGTACCACTTTACTAGGGACCTATGAGTAAATTAATTATGCAAGTTGGGAACAAGCCAATGTTACCATCTTTTTTCTTTTGTTTTTCTGGCCCGCGCCTCTGTTACCATCTTTTAAGAAGGAGTAGCACAAGCACTTTAGCACGGGTAAGCAGTGGTAAAGTGCACAGAGCCAACAAAAACAAGATCAGAAAAATATAGAGGAGTAAGGGAAAAAGTTTGTTGAAATGTGTCTTTACAATAGTCCTATCTTTAGTTTATATACATCATTATAGACTGTTAACCCTTTAACACCAAGGCATATATCGAAAAGATCTTTGTGATTCAGGCTAAAGATAGATTAAGAGAATAGTGAGTATTGGTAATCTATTAGAACAAATAAAAATACTTTTCAAAATCCGACCGGCAAAGCAGTCATACTTGAATGCTTAAATGTTTTGACACCAATGCACTAGGAGCTGGGGGTTGACTTTGTGGATGCTCTCTGTATTGTGTCTCATGCTGGAGTACTTTTTGTTCAGTCAGCAGAAATGGAGAAAATATTCTCAGCCCCAAGGACACTAGAGGACAAGTGATTGTGTTACTCGTGGTAAGGCTGAGGAGTGCATGTATACACTAAATGTTAATGAGGAGATGCTGGTAAATTTGAAAGCAGCAGAGGGAAAATAAATCAGCATATTTTTCTGACTCACAGCGATTGAAAGAACAATGACATGCCTACAATTGGACAAAACCAAAGGTTACTATCTTTGTTCACAAAGATTCCAAATAAAAACCTTGAGTGGTGAATAGATGACACCTTCCAATATACAATAATGTGTTCCCCAACTGTTTGCATCAGTCACTCATTTGCTTCTATTTAATTTGGGTTAAGCTGTATCCATATGAAACCTTTGCCCAAAATAAATTCAATACATTTTGTGGTACAAGCTATTGGTGCAAATGAGCATTCACTAATGGGACATTTCTAGATAGTGAATAGTCCCTCTATAGCCAGAGGGAGTCCTTTATTATTTTTTTCATCAGGCTGCTCGGGAAGAGCTTGCCGAGCAGCCTGATTGTTTATTTTGTTTACTGCAAGGTCGAGCGGCACGCAGGGTGCATTGATGTAATTGCAGTAAAGGTGAAAATAAAAGAAGTAGAGGGGCTCGTTTTACTTTTACTGAATCAGTGCTCGTGGCATATCTCAGCCCCCAGGCACTAATTCTGATGGGAGAGGTAGGGTTGGAAAGGGGAAAATCTCCCCTTTCCAATGTTACCTCTGTCCAGATGATCCCTCCTTGGGGATCTCCACATGAGTGATACCCAAGCAGGGATCCACCCACTAGCCACTAGGGATAGGGTGAGCAGCCCCTTGGGCAAGGGCTTGTGCTCACCCGGGGACAAATTTATGATTTCACTTTCTCCCCCCCACCGAGGCAGATGGGACAATTACCTGTGATCTGCCCCCCAGAGGAAGAAAGCCCACTAGATACCATTGATGTTTTTGAGATCAAAATATAGGGGCTGGAGGTGCCCAGCATGGGTCTGGCCATGCCCCCACCCAAAGAAAATGGGCAACAGTCTTTCTGCCCTCTCGGAAGGGCTGATGGGTGTAATTGACCCCTATCTGCCCCACAAAGGGGTGGGGGCAAAAAGCCCACTAGACGCCAGCGAAAGTTAAAAAAAATAAATAAATAGGGGTGGGGGCCACACACCATGGGTATGACTGTGCCACGACCCCAACTAAATGGGGCAACAGTCTTTCTGCCCTGTGGGGGGCAGATGGGGTAATTATCCCCGATCTGCCCTGCGGGGGAGCAGATAGCCCACTAGACATCAGGGATTTAAAAAAAATAAGAATATAGGAGTGCAGGGGGAAGACAGGAGGTGTGCCCCCAATTTGCCATTGGGGAGCAAAAAGCTCACTGTATGGCAGGAATATATATTTTTAATAAAATACTGGGGTGTGTCTTGCCCATCCAAACATCAGGCCACACCCTTACCCCAAAAACCTCAACAGTCTTTCTGCTCCCCTGAGGACTAAAGCATCCCATCCCAATGGTAAGCAAGAGGACATTTGATTCTTTTGGGAGTCGTTTTTACGTATGGGCCAGGAGAATGTGGCTAATGCGCAATATCATCACACTTGCAATGGTGGACGGCTGCACTTTTTGTGCATGTGTAGGCTGCCACCTGGAAAAACAGACCAAGGCAATTCTGAAAAGTAGACATCCGGGGGAGTCCAGGGTGGTGTGCTTTGTATGCATCACACACAATGAACTGCAAACCTCAAACTTAGACTAAAACAAGCATTGTCCGCACATTTCTGTGAGGAAAGCTTCTGAAATCTGTGGGGAGCCACAAATGTCCTGCCACACAGCATTCCCCCATGTTTCCCGATAAAAATGGTACCTCACTTGTGTGGGTGGTTCAAGAGACCTTGACACAAAAGGCCCTAAAGTGCTACGTGGAAAGATCAATCGGGGTAGCCGCAACATTTGGGGACGTGCTCAGCCGTCACCCATGGAAACTTATCAACCACAGCCATTTTTGAAAACTAAACAGCCAAGGAATTCCAGGGTAGTGTGCCTTGAATGACTCCCATGAGGTTTTCTTACCCACAATGCTCTGTAAACCTCAAACTTTGCCTGAAATCACTCATTTTCCTAACATTTCTGTGATGAAAACTTCTGGAGTCCGCAGGAGTCCACAAAATTCCTACCACCTAACATTGCTGATAAAAACGTTGTGCCACTTGTGTGACTGGGCCTAGTGACTACAATAGGAACTGACCAAACCGAGGCCAATAGGAGTCCCCTTGCAAGGGGAATCAAAATGACATACATCAGTAAATACTTTTCAAGTTATGCAGACTTAGTGGAAGGCTCATAGGTTGCAAAACAACATGAATTATATAATCAGTGCAAGAGGTGCAAGCGAAAAGCTCATATGGCAAAATAAGGGAAGGCTCATATGGGGAAAAACAACATGAATCATATAATCAGTACAAGAGATGCAAACTTGTTTAGAAAAACACATAAATCACAATATAGCACCATAGGGTGCAGGAACATCTGCGCTCCTACTAGGCTTGTTACAGTAGATTTTGTGAGCCATGCTGAAATGATGGTATTTAGAGACCAAAACGTAGGGCACAGGCAAGCCTGTGCTTCTCTTAAGCGTTAAACGGTAGTATCTGGGGATACTATCCAGAGGCAACGATCCCCGTCGGGATCAACCCCTGGACTCCTTTGGCATAGGAGCAGGAGGAGCAAAGCACCTTAAGGTCCTGGTGAGTGGCCTGTTAGTCTCGTCCCAAAAACGAAAAAGGCCCAGCACGAGCACAAGAGGCATCTCTTGGTCCCTCTCAACTGCGCACTGTTCAAATAACTGCCAGCTATTGCATGACGTGGCGACACCCCTCCACAGTACCCGGTTTTGCCACAACTGTGGGGGAGTTGGCCGAGCTGCTCTGTATTCGGTGGTCAAAAGGAGCATGGTACTCAGCCACCCGGGGCGACAGTCCACACTGCGAGGGCGCTAGTCTTGTGGGACACGCCAGCCCAGAAGACGATCCCTCACTCCACAGCCCAGGGCAGAGGTCGGAACTAAGAGGACTTCTCTCCTGACTGCGAAGCCGCCTCGAGGGTTGAATCCCTCACTTCAAACGGCTCCCATTGTAGAGTCAGAGTGCGGCCATCAGTGCTGCGCTGCCTCGGAGGGGGAGACACGGAGTCCTACGGTGCCAGCCACACCACCCAGGTGGCTCAACCCTGAGGAAAGTGCCAGCACTTCAGCAGCCCGCAGGAGAATAAAAGATTTGCTGCTCACTGATCACATAAACCATGAAGCGCTTCACCACACGCTGGTTGTGACTAAAGCGCCTGTACTTTAGCTTGCAAAAATGAACATATGAACTGAAATCAGACACCGCCCCTGATCCCCAGCAGCAGCAGCTGGCAGAAAGAAATGCTTCCACAAAGCGGAGCACTGGCACTTGGAAAATGGTGCGATGAGCGGTAATCAGGCAGATTCACGCGGTCTTAGATGGCCCAGGGACTTCAGGGAGAACAATGGGCAAGCCAGCAAGTCCTTGCAGAGCACTGGGGGGCACACAAGGAGCAGCAGGCAGGCCAGCGCAGAGTCAATTTGCAGTGTCAGTCCCTCTAGCAACCCAGCAGGCAGCAGGGCAGCACAACAAAGCAAGCAGTGGTGGTTCTTCCTGGCAGCACAGCAGTCCTCTGGCAATGTGCAGTTTGTAGAACCAGCAGCGTCTTGTTACAGGTCCCACACAGTATCTAAAAATATGGGGTCAGTGCCCCAGTACTTATACTCAAAATTGTCTTTGATCCAGGGGTGACTTCAAAGAAACCCTTAGAAGTGTGCAACAATCCCTTTCAACCCAGTCCTGGATCTACGTCCAGTGATGGGTAAACCAGCCCTTTATGTGAGGTCAGGACACCACCTCTTCAAATGTAAGGGTGAATAACCTCTCCCTCTCCAACCCCAGGAAGACTATCAGTATGCAGATGAAAACAAATGTATCCCCTGTCACACTCAGCCCTTGCTGTGCTGTGGCTGTCTGGATAATATGCAACAAGTGTGGCTGTCACCCAGGCCAGATGTGTATTGGAGTCAGGCTGCAAAGCACAGAGTGTCATAGGCACTTTCTAAAAGTGGTATTTCTAAAATAGTAATGTAAAATCCAACTACATCAGTAAGCAGGATTTAGCACCACTTTTCTAAACATACCAAACATGGCAACACCACTACTTTCTGATCAGGAATTACCACTTAAAAATAGATAAGGGAATCCCCAATGCTAGCCTATGAGAGGAGTAGCCCTCACAGCAGTGAAAAACGAAATAGGCTGTTTGTCACTACTAGGACATGTCAAACATAAAGGCACATGTTCTACCTTTCACTTACACAGCACCCTGCAAATATTGCTACCCAGGGCCTACCTTAGGGGTGACCTATGTGTAATAAAAGGGGAGTTTAAGGCTTGGCAAGTAGTTTTAAATTCCAAGTCAAAGTGGCAGTAAACTGTGCATGCAGGCTCTGCAGTGGCAGGCCTGAAACAGGTTTGAAATGCAATTTCTGTGGGTGGCATAATCAGTGTTGCAGGCCCACTAGTAGCATTTAATTTACAGGCTCTGGGTATATGGTATACTACTTTACGAAGGGACTTATAAGTAAATTAAATATGCTAAACAGGTGTGAACCAATCATTTCATGTTTTAGGGGGGGAGCACATGAACTTTAGAACTGGATAGCAGTGGTAAAGTACCCAGAGTCCTAAAACCAACAAAAAGAAGGTCAGAAAAATAGGAGGAGGAAGGCGAAACGTTTGAGGATAACCCCGTAGATACCTTATGTGGAAAAAAAGTTATGGAATCCTAAGTGCAAACTACCCCAATTACCTAAAAAATGGCTCAGTACTTGGGTGGTAGGCTGAACAGAGGCCCAGCAGTTAAGAGGTTAAGGAACAATATTTACTCCAACTGAGATTATGGGTTAGGCTAGGATTTTAGAATAAGAAGATTTTAGATAGATAAATACATAGGGTGTGGATCAGATTTCGAACTGATTGCATGATTGCATCCCAGGTATTTTGAATGGCTTGGCTTTGCTGAATAACGTGGGTGTGTAAAGTTGCTGCTGTCTGCAAAGGTTAGTTCACCTTAGTGAGTTTTGCTTCGGTGGTAATATCCCCAGAATGACATGAAAAAGAATGACTTCAAATGTGGGATACTGTTTTAACTCCAACTGCTGAAGACTAAACCATTGTTCACATCACTAATCCCAACCATAGTTCCTGTCGTATCCCTCATTAGATAATGAAACAATCTTATGACTTTTTACAAAAGCTTAGGTCACCCCTGGGAACACACAGTGTTGTGCTGCCACTGCCAACATTTTCAAACCTTCCCCATGAATAGCTATCTGAAAAACAATCATATGATAAAGTGATACAGTCGTTTAAACAGGGAACTCAAAACATTACTAGAGCTATTTTTGTAAAAAGAAAGGGTACATTTCTTAAGGAAAAGGATTTTGCTGCCAAACCAAGAAACCATAACCAAAAACCTACAAATCTAGAAAACAAGACCACAACAACATAGACTCTGTTGTCTTGCAGGATATTATTAGACATTAGCAACTTATGCTGAACATGTCGTTTTTCTAGATGTTGTGAGGCCTAGTGTTCGGATTCTTACTGAAGGAGATCTCTTGGGGCCATCTCCCAAGAATTCAACAAATGCTTATTTTAGGCAATTAAGCATGATTAAGACACCATTTGCCACATTAGTGGTGCAGGTATTGATCTGTTGCCATGTAGAGATGGAGGTAAACTGGAGCCGAGCTGGCTCTATCATTTTGATGATGTCTCATTTTAAAGGGCACATTTGCACAGCAGTAAATATTTGTCACTATACATGGTTAAATTTAACCAAGTCTTCTATAAAATGAAGAGGTTAGATATTGGGTCATTAATGATGAAACACAACTTCCCAGAGAGAGAGTGCAGATGCCTTAGGGGGTTTGAGAGTGTATCACCTAGGATAGAGAGGTTTGGTGTATACCCTCCCTACCCAGAGGCTCTAGGTCCGATTTGGCCTATAGAGGATTAATGTTGAGGAGGTTATGAAAGTATAAGCAATATTGTTTAAGGCATGCCACAGCTGTAGGCAGCTATACAATGAGAGTTATGCAGGGCATATTCTCATTTGAACTCTTTAAAGGATTTCCTGTATTGTCCCTATAATACTCTTCTATCTTGGAGATTCCCATACAATTCCATGTCACACTGAGGGAGGGTGCAGGGATTTCTTAAGTTTTATTAAGACTCCTTGGTTCCATTTGGAAGGAAAAAAGATAATCCTCATATTTCATAGTAAATAAATCGACTAAGTGAATGAAAAGTTGTAGTTTCCAGTCATCAATTTTCAAAAAGTTAGTGACTGGTTATTATGATGTGGGACAAAAAGAGACAACAGCATCAACTCTCAAATTTTGATTGGGAAGTTGAAGCCAGAGTCCTTGTCATTGTGCAGAATTTTTCATAGGAATAGAGTGAGTGAGGTGTGTGGCAGGATTATAGAGAACATGCTATATTAAAAACCTTTCAGGGGCCCGGCTTGAGAGAAGCCTTCTTGTCTGAATTTCAATGACTTTCAAAATCCATATCAGATAATAATAATGTTATGGCCTGAATGTGTTCTTGAAAGATTTGATGTAGACAGCACTGATGTCTTGGATTTGTCCATTAGGAAACTAAAGATGAAATTGTAACTACTGATCAGAGTTGCACATGGTGCAGATTTTATGTTTTGCACTCACAGGGTATTTGTTAACCTGACAAGGTAGATTAAGTCAATGCTGATTGGAATTTTATAGGCAAAATGGCATGAGGCAATTATTTTCCATTTTCTAATAGGAAAGGTAGTGTGCTGAGCACAGCTTGTTTGACTGATTGGCTTGCAAAGACATTATTTGAGATATTTCCTGAGCTGTGGTAAGAGAGCTTCTACTGCCTCCGTTCTGTTGTGTGTGTCCACAGAATGAGTAAGCAGTGTTATTTTCTCAAAGTTGGTTTTCTTGCTAATGATTAAAAGTTGAAATCCTGTGTGGGTCACTCGGGATGAAGAGAGATCCTTGGGATCAAGGAGCCAGGGGGCATTGTTTGTTCTATTGGCAAATAGTTAATTATGGTAATTTATCGTAGACCAAAACTTATCACTGACAGATCATCTCTCCAAACTTACCATAACAGCCTCTTTAAACTTCTCCTCCCAAAAAAAATAACCATCCCCCCATAAGATTTTCATTCAGGCTCAGATTCTCCCCCCAGCTGCTGACTGCAACACAATACTGGCTTGCCTTCCAAAATATGCCCTGATACCACTGAGGCAATCCTCTATTCTGCACTGCTGAGAGTAAAAGTCTCAAAGAAAGTGAATCATGTAAGCATCATCCTGGCAGATCTCCACTCGTTCCTCTGGGACGACTCATTCTACTTCAAAATGGCATATATCACCCACCAAGCCTTCCATCACAAGAGGAATGAGAGTCACAAGTAGCAAACCATGCCTATGCCATGGAATACCAAATGTAAAAATAATCAAGGCAGAGATTCTGGAATACCTAACCTTAAAAGCTCTGGAGTAACGAACACTGCAACTCTACACGATGCTAAACAAGTGCACTTCGATTATTATATTGCGGACGACACGCAAATCATAGTGTCTATTAATAGTTTGTCCGCTGACACAGCGTCTCGGTTTAAAAACTGTATAAGTCATATTGGGAATTGGATGCAGACAAATTGTCTTAAGCTCAACGCCTCAAAAACAGAGGTCATGCTTTTTGGCAATACACCCATTGTGTGACCAGACAGTTGGTGGCCAAGTCACATGGGCCCTCTCCCGGTACCAGCTGATAAGGTTAAGAACCTGGGAGTTCTGTTTGATGCCAAGCTCTCCTTTGAGCCCCAGATTAACCGTACAACAGCAACCTGCTTTTTCATCCTCAAAATCTTGAGGAAGATATTGCTGCTCATCCCGTTTGAGCTCAGGAAAACAGTAGTCACAGCCTTGATTAGTTCCAGACTAGATTACTGCAACGCCCTTCTGATCAGTGCAAGCAAACGCAGTCTACAAAAATTGCAGACTACCCAAAACGCCGCTGCTAAAGTTCTGCTTAGGCTTCCTCGTCTTGCCTCAGCTTCCAAGGCTCTCGCAGAACTACACTGGCTGCCTATTAACAAGCGCATCCAGTTCAAAGCCTTGTGCATCACATTTAAGGCAATACACGGCAAAGGCCCATTACAACTATCACAACTCCTTAAACCCTACATCCCAGGCAGATCACTAAGATCTGCCAGTAGTGGCAATCTCGCCATCCCCAAGATCTCAAGAGCAAAATGGGGAGGCAAAAGCTTTTCCTATACTACGACTAAACTCTGGAACTCCCTGCCCACTTCCCTGAAAAACAAACACAATCTGCTACAATTCAGGAAGCGCTTAAAAACCTGGCTCTATCAGTAACACTTCTCTGGGAACAACTGCCTCCTAGTGTTCTAGCGCCTAGATACCTTCGGGTCATGTTGCGCTTTAGAAATTCTTCATTTCATCTGCCAAATACCTAAGATGGCCCTGTCAACAAAACGGATAATCTCTATAAACCTTAATGTTTAATATATTTAGACATAACGTTATCAATTATGATAAGACATCAAACTATCTTCACTTTATGGGGGCTGCAGTGTGGCTGCACAGCAGGTGTGCCGCTGGTGCGTACCAAAGACTAGCTTGTCTGAGCCTGTCTGTGCTCTGCCCATTCCCAGCACCAGGATCCGTGGTACTCCTGCTATCCAACTGTCCCCTCCATCAATCACTACTCCACTGCAACTTTTTGCACACTGAACCCTGGTCGCATCTTCCAGCGCAGCTGCCACACCTTGCCACTTGGCACTGAATGTGCATTCTCCTGCCCTCATTAACTTCAGAATACCCATCCCACACCAGTGCAGAAACACCATCACCACATTTTCATGACTGGACTGGAACAAGATCTCAGAAGTATCTTGGTATTCCGAACTCTTACACAACAGGCCTGGACACAACAACAACATCCATTTACAACTTCAACGGCTAGATAACTACCTGCACAGATACAATGGCTCCTCTCAAAACTATCAAAGCCCTGAGAACCAGGTTGCAAGCAAGTTGGTATATGGAAGAGCTCAGGCTCACTAACAACTGCAAGCAACTTGAAAGCAGGTGGAGAAAAAGTCATAACCACACTGACAATAGCACCTATAAATCCACTCTCAGACACTACCATCAGCAAATCAGCCCCATCAAATATTCTGCACTCAATGACCGCATCGAAAGCAGCACCAACAGCGCCAAGGAAATCTTTGCCATAGTGAAAGACTTCAACTCTCAGGCAGCAATCTGCACCTGCATAACCCTCTCTCAGAACCTCTGCACTCAGCAACAAAACTCCAGCATATATGAAATCTCACCCTTACAGTCATCCAAACCAACATGCAGAGATTCACACTGACCACCTGGCCAACATCAACACTCAAGAAATGTCACAATAACCATTCAGTCCATACACTTCAGAAAACCCTCAGACCCCTGCCCTCACCATGTCTTCATCATCTGCATCAAAGGACTAGACCCCAGCAGCGCAGCCCTCACCCCGATCCTGAACAAATCAGTTATCACAGCTACCTACCCAGACACCTGCAAACAACCACAGTAATCCTCCTCCTCAAGAGAACCTAAGCAGACCTGAAGATGCTATCCAGCTATCCAACTACTGGCCTATCTCCCTGCAACCATTCCCAGCAAAAGTAGAGGAAAAGATGGTTAACAAATGCCTATTCACCCACCTCGCAGACAACTATCTCCTCGACACCACTCAATCTGGATTCATCCCCAAACACAGTACAGAGACCTCTCTGCCACAGATGACATCCGGAGGATAATGGACAGAGGTGACACAGCAGCCCTCATTCAACAGGATCTTTTGACAGCCTTTGACACTGTCTCCTACTCCATGCTTATCTGATGAATATGTGAAGCCGGCATTCAAGGTCCTCCACTTTGCTGGATTTCCTCCTTTTTGACCGGTCGCACCCAGTCAATCAGCCTGGCGTCCCTTACCTCGGATGCCGTCAACCTCATCTATGGGGTTCCACAAGGATCCTCACTCAGCGCCACTCTGTTCAACGCCTACATGACCTTACTCATCAGCATCATCCACGTACATGGAATCAACATCGTATCCTATGCTGACGACACCCAGCTCATACTCCCGTCCTCTCCCTCTCTGACAAGATGCCAAACAGCTGGACCAATTTCTCTGCCTGTATGACCACAGTCGCCAGATGGTTGGAAACCAACTGCCTTAAGTTCAACACAGACCAGAAGGAAGTATTAATCTTTGGGAAAGAAATCTCGCTATGGGACTCTAGTTGGTGGTCTGCCGAACTCGGACCCACACTCTTCCAGGCAGCCCTCGTAAAGAACCTCTGAATAGTAATCAACAACCAATTTGCCATATTGGGCCATAGTGAATGTAGTCTCCATCTCCTTCTTCCACACGCTCAAGATGCTCAACAAGATTTTCAAATGGCTTCCCACCAACTCTTGCAGAACCGTCACCCAAGCCCTGATCATTAGCAAGCTGGATTAAGGCAACAAACTCTATACTGTAATCAACACTCAACTGACTAGAAGACTCCAGACAATACAATACTCAGCTGCCAGACTCACCCTCAACCTCAACCTCTCACCTCGCGCTCACTTCACCCCACACCTCAAAGAGCTCCACTGGCTCCCAATCCACAAACGAGCACTCCTCCATGTCCTCATGGACACATACAAAACCTTAAACACAATTGACCCCACATACCTCAACAACTGTATAAACTTCCACAAACCAACTTGACACCTCTGCTCAATCGGACTCCTACTCACACACACACCCCTGCACACGCAGAACAAGATACGGAGGTCATACCTTCTCCCACCACACTCTGAAAGCCTCGAATGACCTGCCCAAACACATCCGCGCACTCCTCCTCAGATCTTGAATTTCATAAGAAACTGAAGACCTGGCTCTTCACCTAACCCCGACCCTGGCTTGGCCCAAACAGCTTGTGCTTCATTGTCAGTATACCCACCCGGTGAGTTGTGCGCTATACAAACACACATAACATAACATAACATATAAGTAATATTATTAAGCTCTACCCTTCTAGCAGCAAGATTGCATTTATGCAAACGGTAGTCTTACCTGTAATTAGAAATGTGATTCGTACATTTCAGCAGTATTAAGTGCTACGTCAAACCTTGGTCTCTCAAGCCACCACTTGGTGTTCACAAAAAACTTTTTGGCTTCTGTTTTGCCTTTTCTCTTCGTATGTCAATAAGTAATTTAGACAGTAAAATGGAAATAGTAACAGCTTTCCTTCAGTCTCATAACAAAATATGGATTTTTAGTGACACACTCTAGGTAAGGTTAAAAGGGGAAACACAGAAAAAGGAATGAGCTATGGATTAAGAGTTCAGAGCTTTAAACAGCAAAATAAATTGCTTCACTGTGAATGAGAAAAGCACAAAATGTAAGAAATTTAAAATATGTTAGACAATCCTTCGTTTCATAAACATAAGAATCAGATTGCTCATGAAGGCCAGTTTGCAAAATGGAGACAGTAACATGCAATTACAATTGCACCTTCTGATGTGTTTTAAGATTCTTTAGATAAGTGGTTATTAAGCTGTGATCCAGGCTCTCCTGGGGGTCTGCAAATCCTAATCAGAGGGTAATAATATTAACAGATTAATAAAGTGTATAAATAAATAAAGGAGCAAAATGTACTATTAAATATTAAGTTAGTATATTCAGATTCACTTATGGAAGGAAGTGTATCAAATTGTATGTAGTATGGATGATGAGTTGCCTCAATTAAATTAAAAAAGCTCCAACCTTCCCATTTATAATAAAATGTTTTTTTTTAAATATTTGTGAATTAAATAAAACATTTCATAATTTTTTATATTTGTTTGATGAATGCTTGTTTCTGCATTGTTTTGAGGTTCAAATGATCGAAAATGCTTAGCCAGGGGGCCCTAGCTTCCAGTAATTACTCAGTGGGAGTCCCCAGATTCTAATAATGATACCTTGGAAGTCCCCTGGTTCCAATAATTATTTAGTGGGGGTCCACAGAAGTCAAAGGGTTAAGAACCACTGCTATAGGTGCAATGCATAAAGCACAACATGTGTACTACACCCACATGTTTGCAACCTCGCATAGTCATAGTTTTCCTAAGTTTTGGAGGTGCAGTTCTAGGTTTACAGGCATACTCTTTAGAAACATTTTATGTACTTTATCTTTGCATTGCCAGTATACTAGCGTATATACTCCCATGGGAAATATATTGAAACATTTTATGTGCGTTTTTTTGTTGTTGGTCTAAGTTGAAAATGTACATGAAACATCTTCTGTTAGACTCCCCCAATATTTGGGGCATTATGGCCTCTTTCCCAACATGGAAACGAATTTAATCTCAAATCACATAGTAATCTTGCCCTATAATGCCATCTCGGTCAACTCCCCAATCATGGTTATAGAGTTGCTCACTCAAAATATATTTTGTGAGTTAATCCTTTTGTGAATGTGAAACCAGATTTTCTGCATTAGAAAGAAGTTTGGGCATTCATACAAATAGCTACTTGAGTGCATAAATCTAAATTATGTGTGCTAATCACTTTGAGATTCCAGCTCAGCATGGAAAATTTCTTGAGGGGAAAGTTTCTAAGCAGATTTCATGCCTCCATGACAAGGTCATTGATATGAGTGAGTTAAAAAGTGAGAGTCGTGCACAGTCATTAATGGGACTGATGGGTAAGACTGCGGGGGCAGTGATGCATCAAACATTAATGTGGATAAAAGAGCAGCTGCCGATGCCCTACCACTCATCAATGCGGACGAGCCAGACGGGGGCGCTGTCATCAAAATAAATGAACTAATAGAGGATTGTTTGGGGCCAAAAATTCATTTTGATACAAGGCTCTTCAGATCAAATTGAAAATGCAATCCACGTTTGCCTCCACTGTGACTCATGGTATTGTATTGGATTTTATATAGTGATTCCCTAACCCTTTGAGACACTTTGTACATTTATGCTTCATAAATAGACAAGACCCGTTATGTGAGAGCAGCTATCGTGAGGACCATTGCATTTACAATTCAGGTGAGCATTGCTGCAGGTACAGCAGATGTTCGTTAAATGTTTGTGGGTTTTGAGAGAACACCGAGGTTGGCACTGGCCAACTCGCTCTGGTGATTGCTTACTTCTACCTCTGAATCAGCAGTACGTTGAGTTATATTGCAAACGGTGTAAGGATGATATGCCCTTTATTACAATGCACCTTTATATTCCGTTAGACTAAATACTCTTCAGTGTCCCTTAGTAAATCAGACAGGAGCATTGTTCATTTCTGGCCACAGATTTCAGCCAACCCTCAGCTTGCTAGTTCGCACTACATTGGCATTGCAATATCTCAAACTTTTTGTGAATATCCCTCAATATTTGTAAGTCTTCTTTCACGGGTACTACTTAATTAGGTTCTCACAAGTGGTCTTCCTGCACAATAAGCTAGCTCCCAAAAACAATTTGGGTAGGGTAGACACCTTTTTAGAAATGTGGACCAATTGTATGCACATGCATTTACTTAAGGGTCTTCAGGTTTTCACCACTGCTTTAGTTCACCTTTTCTGTGAATTTTCTTGATTAAAGGGGTAAGAAATTGGGTTATTATTTGAGAGGGATGAAAACCCCACTCAAATAATAAACACAACCCTTGTCAGGGTGAGCCCCGAAAAGTCACCAAATTAACCTGTGCATAGCCCTCCGGTAGTTTGGCATAAAAGCAGTTAGGATTAATTTAGAGGCAATGTATAAAGTACTTACTCCGCACACAAACAGTAATAAAGTGAAAACACTACACAAGAAAAATTCTAAACCAATTGAAATAATAAGTTGTAATAAACAACATGACATCAGATCAGAATAAGTTCAATGGGCAGAGCCAGAGTTATTGATTTTAAAGTTTTTGTGAAAAATAGCATCAAAAAGAACAAAGAACCAACATGGCTATCTGATCGCGTGAGACCGGGACCAGGTCACAAGTTAAGGCTGACCTCGATGCAAACAGTTACCTTCGGACTTAGAAAATATTCAGAAGAGTCCTGGAGAAGGAAGGGTCCTCAGCGGGGCCAGACAGCAGGCTGTAGCGAAAGAGGAGGTAGTTGAGGATGGAGATTCGCTGGATGAAGTCTCGGTGAGGCAATCAATGATAGGAGGAAAAGCTTGGTTTCCAGGCCGAAGAGGTTGTCATCGTTGATGCAATTCCGGTCGACGTCAAGGCCGGTAAAGATTTCGGTCTTTGGAGCTGGAAATACCACAGTGGGACCAGGCTGCAGGCTGAAACCGAAGAGGGTTCCATAAGGCCGGCCACTGTTGTCAAGAGGTCCAGCTGAAAGGATTTGCTGCTGCAGAGAAGAACGATGCAGCACCTGGGCAAAGTTAATCCCACCGGCTGTGCACGTTCGTTGGATTGGCTTGCAGGTAGGTCCCGGGCTCCTCTCTGTTCTCAGAGCAGTCACTTGCTGGGGACAACCCCTGACCCAAACTAGTTCAGACCAGTTCCCTGTCCTTTCTGGGACTGGCTCCCAAATATCAGGTTACTTTGTGTTGGCTGCAGGCATGGTGCTTTGAAATGCAATTCAGAGCTGGGGAAAACTGCTCCGCCAACCATCCTGTCACACCTAAGCTCCTTTTGTCACCATGTCTGGAAGGAATTAACAACCCATCACAGCAGAGACAGCCACAGTCATGTGACTTTGTTTACTGGTAGAAAGACACTGTAGGTTTGGTCACAGAAATGCCAACTTTCTAAAAGTGTCATTTCTAGAATTGTGACTTAGAATCTAACTTTACCATTAAAGAAAATTTTAAATTACAATTCAGAAGAGTTCAAGAAATATTTTCCTACCTACTGTGAATCTGAAGTTACACTTTATTAAATGTAAAAGGGTAATTCAGTGATAGGAGAGTTAGGTCTCACAACAGTGGAACTCGTCTTTAGGAGCTTGTCACTGCCTGTGTATGTAAAACAAATATACACATGCTCTAATTTTTAAATACAGTGCACTCTGCTCTATGAGCCTTTAGGGCCTACCTTAGGGGTGACTTCTAAGTATAAAAAAGGGGGTTTTCAGCCTGGCAAAAGGTTTATGTTGCCAGGTCGAAATGACAGTTTGAAACTGCACTACAGGCTTCGATAGCAGGTCTAAGGCATGTTTCAAAGTGCTACTTTAGAGGGTGGCCCAGTGAGTGCTGCAGACACACTAGTAGCATTTAACTTACAGTCCCTAGGTACTGGTACTACAGGTCTGTCATCGTTATCAGTATTATAGGACGGGACACAGATTTCTGCAGCTCTGTCTGTCATAAAATAGTGCCCGGGGGAAGGGGGGCGGGGAGACACAAGCGGCCACACACGCCTGTTGTGCTCCCAGGGCACTATGTAAAATATGGTCCTAGGAATCCCGGTTTGCCTTTTGCTAGACCCGACACCTTTGGGTGGTAGTACTCCAAAACTTTCCGCTTTCACCCCTCCGGTTTTCTAAAACTGTTTTTGTTGGCTTTTTCACATTACTACTGCTAACCACTGCTAAAATGCTTGTGCTCTCGCCCTAAAACAGGATAATATTGGCCTACACCTACTTGGCACATTTAATTTACTTGTAAGTCCCTATTAAAAGGTACTTCATGTGCTATCTTGGGAGGCCAATCCCTCATTTGCATGGGGACATGGTCCCATGCAAATGAGGAGCTCAGTTTGCCTCTGCACCAACGCTTTATTATGGGTGTGGGCACAAAGACAAACAGGCCCTTAGGAGGCTCACTGATTGTGCGCCACAAAAAGGTGACACCCTTTCAATGCTCATCCTTAAGGCATCCTTCTGGATGTGGGGAAGAGGGTCCAATGGACTCTCCAGACATCCCACAGCAAATGGGTGCAGTCACCCACTGCACCTACCTGCAGGGGATCTCTGTAACCTATTTAAAGTACAAACGGGCTGCCACATACACTGGTGTAAAGCACAGCGGTTTGTAAGCGGCCACTCTGTATTTCACTGAATGCTTTTTCCCAGGGCAGGCATGGGTCTGCGGTTGCCTTCAGGGCAGCACATTAATTGTAATAGGGTGAACTGTTCCTGTTTGCACACATGTGGTGCAAACAGGGACCGTACGCCCTGTCTATAATACACACCCTCATGGGATTTGGTCCTGAACCTCCATGGAAGAACTGGCGTGCGCATCACAGAGACCATTGTGGAACTATAAAAGCCAACGAGAGAATTTCAAAGGGTGAGCTTCTAAGGAAGTTTCTTCAAAGTGGAACCAGGAATATAGACTGACACCACTTTAACATTAACATTACGACGTGCGTATTAATCCTTCTTTCAAGTGCCTGTACAACTCAGAGTTAGGTGCCTGAAAGAATAGCAGCAGTATTGAAAAAATTAGTTCAATACGTTTGAAATGAAATTGTGTGTAGCAGAGGATGAGTAGGTCTCCTAAAGGCAAGGTCTTATTCTAATACCCTATATTGTGTAGCGCCCTGCTGATCTACGGGGTCTAGCAGCACTATATGAAAAACACTAAAATAAAATAAAGTAAAAACTCTAAAATCTAAAATCATTCGGCAATGTGCAAGATGAGATGGTCACCGGGGTCCTCTACCCATAAGCTGAAGTCCACAAGAATAGCTAAATAAGGAGATTTATCAGCAAGGCGCGTTAATACAACAGAAGAAAGCGACTGGATCGTACAAAGCAAGTGTGAGTTGTATTGCACGTGTCTGACAATTTTTCATGTTTAGAAGTCTAGGTCAGGGTGTTACTAATTCACAGGTTTTGCAAGTAGTAGGTTAATTCAGCCCTTCATTCTTTACAAAAGGAAAAGGAGTATCGATTTGGACTGCGATAATAATTGTGTACAATCATGTGCTATGCAAATCGTTTAGGATAAAACCACTGCGTATAGTTCACTGTGCATTATTTTGTATTTGTAAGAGAGACAACTGTGTCTTCTCTTAAATCAGGCAAAAAGCTATTAGGTGTTTACTGTTCCGATTCTCAAGCCTCTGACTGCCATAAGGAGAGATTAATGTTTGTTTTTGGGAGTAGGAAACTGAGGGATTGACACCATTTTCATTCTTGATCCACAGCTTCAGCAGGTAACTTTATTACGTCTAACAACCCTCAATTCAACTTTTTATTCGTGGCATTTAGATAGGGGATTAAAATGTGCTTTACATTCTTTTGTACGAGGGGCTACTGAACATGTGCAAAGTCAGCAACAGGTCCTGCAAGCAGTGGCGGCTCGCATAGGGCGTGCTGCGGAGCGGTGCGGCGGGGTGGGGAGGGGCAGGGTGGGGGGTAGTAAACTCGGACATACGACAGAACGGAGGAACGTAATAATTACTTTCCTCCGTTCCGTCGTATGTCCGAGTTTACTACCCCCCACCCTGCCCCTCCCCCGCCCTATGCGATCCGCCACTGCCTGCAAGTACTAGCTGAGAAACGAGATACGTAGTCAAACAGAGACGCTCTGTGGGCAGTTCGTTTGGATTGAAACACACTATGAAGGATGTATCAGTTAGCTTGCTTCTAAATCAAGTGATTTTTTATCTTTACTTTGCCAGAGTGCATCAAAATTCTGCCAATTCAGCCATATGTCTTTAAAGATAGTGAGAAATTATAAACTAACTTGGAGCCTGGTTCACAAAGACTTTCCTGTGAGTAGGTGTGACTTACTATTGGCTTAAACTATGAGATTTAAAGAGGTTAGCAGAAGGCCAAACGCGCAGAATGTTTTTCGGCATTTACTGCTGTTGGGAGGTAAAAAAAAACCTTAAAGGGACGTTAGGGATATATTTGTCCTGCTGACCAACTGAATAAGTGGAAAAAACATTTTTCAGAAAAATGGCTTATGTTTTAGCTTTAAAGATAATTATTTGCAAAACAACATAAAGGGAAGGATTGACAGTAATGGAAAATGTAGAAAAGTAGTCTCTGTCACAGTAATCGATGTTAAACAATTTCCACAGATAGTGAATCAAAATATTGGCACTTTTATTGGTAATCAATCTAAATCTATTCCCATCTGCTTTAAAGACATTTGGAACCTGGAGCGAAGATGTTTTGAGACCTGAGACCATATTACAGAAAGTGCCCTGGGGGCGCAATGGGCATGTGCATATGCTTTGTGTGCCCAGGGGGGACTTTTGTATTACAGAAGGGGCTGCAGATGGTTGTGTTGCCCTTTCTGTAATACAGATAGTACTGGCACACATGTAGCACCAGCGCTATCATTAGATGGCGTGCCCTGATTTGCAATGGGGCATGGAACCATTCAACCATTTGCCTCTGTACCTCTGCTGTATTACTGACATGGGTGCAGAGGCAAACATGCCTTTAAGCGGCGCTCTGAAAGTGCATGACAACAAGGTGGTGCATTGTCAATGAGCCCCCTAAGGACAGCCCTCTCGATGGGTGTAAGATCCCATGCACCGCCACAGTCATGCCCCTGTAGGTGGGTGCAGTCACTCACTGCACCCACCTGCAAGGGGACCTCTAATCCCTATTCAAAGTACAGGTGGGTTGGTGCCTGCTCTATGAAATACGGAGCGGTTTTGAAGTAGCTGCTCTGTATATCTCTTGAATGTGCTATCCTCAGGGCAGCGTGACTTACCGGCTGCCCTGGGGGCAGCCCATTCATTGTAATAGGGCGCACTATCCCTGTTTGCGTCAGGCACTCTTGTTTAAAGGTGTGCTGTGGCACAAAAGGGTTAGTGCACCCTGTCAGTAATACGGGGCCTGTTGTACATCTTCAAATATCTCAGACCTATAAGAAACAGAATAGGAACATTGCAAAATACTTATAGTAGATTGAGTAAGCCTGTGGCAGATAACTATACTTAGGCTAATCGCCTTATCATACTGAACCACAACAGCTTAAAAATTAGCTAATGCATTATTGAGGACAATCATTTATGTACTCCGTACCAATGAATTCAAATTAAATATACTGCAGGCTAAATAGAGCAATCTTTGTGTGAGTTCTTCATTTCTTTTCAAAATTATTCTCGCTAACTTTTAGCCAGGATCCAGGGGAACAATGTGTTTGGCAATGCAGTGCATTTATTTACTAAATCACCCAAACTAACAATAATCCCAAGAATGTGCTTCTTGTATATGTAAGTCAATGTAAGGGTGTATATACACACTATCATCCTATTTTATTTCTGTTCCTACCTTATAATAGAATAGAACAGAATTTACTGGGGTGATTTCCTTTTTTCATACATTTTTGTATAACACTCTCCAATAAACAAGAGACAAATATGTGTGAAAAATAAACACAATTGTGAGAAATAGACTTCCGGAGATACTTGGTTATATCATGTTTACTGGAGCTTATTAACTCTGTTACAGCTACTCTATACATCCATCCATTAACTGACTTATTATCCCTTCAAAACACCTTCCAATCTAGAACCCCGCTCCCTTACCGTTCCAGGTGACATCAGAACAGATCATCACATCATCACATCTCCCCCCTCCCTCCATTTGAAGAAAAGAAAGAAAAAGAGAGAGAAGGAAGAGAAAAAAAAAACAATTTAACAATGTTCAATTAGTCGTTCAGGCCTTTTTAGAATCCTTTCAGATTTCCTGAGCATTAGCTCATTTCCTTGTCCATTCACTTGTGTATTTTCTTGCTCATGGCTTTGTTTGATTTTCCTAAAAAACGTGTTATTCCTGGTTATCAAGCTGCCATCATTTTCTGCTGTTACTGTCGTTCCTTTAACATTTGTTACCTCTAGAGGTATAGGATGAAATCTACTTTGTGACTTTCTCACTTGCTGTTGTCGAACCAGCACCAAATTACCTACTTGGTACTCTTTGTCTTGACATCTTCTTCCATTCTCTGCATAATATTTCATTTTGTCCTTTGCCTCTATATCCTTTTTCATCACTTCCTTGTGATCTTTTGGTGCTCTTGCTGGTAAATGTGGTAGACGAGTTTGTCTTGATTGACCAAACATTAAATCAGAAGGGCATTTTCCAGTTGACATGTGTGGAGTATTCCGATAATCCCGCAAAACTTGACATAATGCTTGATTTATTGATATTTGCGACAGTTTTGCTCTCTGCACAGCCTTTCTAAAGGTAGCCATCAACCTTTCTACCATTCCGTTAGCTTGAGGCCACATCGGAGTTATCTTTCTATGCACTATACCTAGATAATCCATGAATTTTTGAAAGTCATTCCCATTGAATGGTGGCCCATTATCAGTTTTCAAGGTGTCAGGTACTCCCCAAGTTGAGAATATTTCATCCAGAACTGGCAGTATTGTTGATGCAGAGGTAGATGACACCACTTTCACAATGGGGAAACGAGAATATTCATCTATTATAGCTAGCAGATAGTGTCCTGAGTCTAACGGTCCATAAAAGTCTGCTGCTATATTGGACCGTACAGCCTACGGTAATTCAGACATATGTAAATCTTCCATTCCTCTTTCCTTAGTGGTACATTGACATATGTAACAGGATTGAACAACCTCTTCTACTTGTTTATCTAACCTAGGAAACCACAGTTTCTCTCTTAAGAAATTCTTTGTGGCCAAAATTCCTCGATGACTCTCGTGCCAAGTCAATGACTCGTCACTGCAATTTTGCTGGAATGATTATTTTATTGCCCCTTAGTAATATTCCAGATGAAGCCACAGACAACTCAGATTGTATGTTTTTGAATGGCAATATATCATGCTTCTTTATATTTGAACTAAATTGGCTTGCATTGTTTATCAATTTCCATTTATTTTCATGCATAATTCTGATCACTTCTTGGATAGTGTCATCTGTTTGTGTTGCTTTAATTAGTTCTTCCTCCTTAACAACTCCTGGCACTGCTGATTTTACTATAAAACGTATATATTCCTCTGCTTCTGATCTCTGCTCTGCCTCTGTTTTACATGGGTGTCTAGACAAGTAATCTGCTGGGTTATACTCTTTTCCTGGTTTATGAATGATTCTAAAATCATAGTCCATCAGCCTCATTCCCCATCTTTCAATTCTCGGTGGCATCTTTGTTTTTGGGTTTCCAAAAATAGAAATGAGAGCTTGATGATCAGTGATGATTACAAATGGCTTACCATATATAAAGTCATGATAATGTTCACATGCCCAGACAACAGCCAGACTTTCTTTTTCAGGCTGAGAGTACCTTTGTTCTACTTCAGATAGACTCTTGCTGGTATGAGAGACCACAAATCTAGGAGTTTCTCTCCCAGGTTTATGCTGTACCAAGATTGCACCCAGGCCTACCGGACTGGCATCCACTACTAACTCTGTGCATAGCTGTGGATCAAAATATTTCATAATTTCTGCATTTGATATTTCTAACTTTATTTCTTTAAACGCCAGTTCACATTCATTACTCCAGCAGAATCTTCGTCCTTTCCTTGTTAGTTCTCTGAGTGGTGAACTCACTGTTGCAACATTTTTAATATACCTTGCACAATAGCTAGCCATTCCTAGAAACGACCATATCTCTGTTACATCCTTGGGTCTTTGTACTGCATTCAGAGCTGATATTTTGACAGGATCTAGCCTCATTCCTTCAGCAGTAAATATATGCCCAAAGAACGTATGAACATTTCTTAAGGTTGAGTGTCAAACCTGCTCTTTGACGCTGTTGACATAAACCATCTAGTGCTTGGTCATGTTACTCTTGAGTTTTGCCAAAAAATAGAATATAATCACTGTAGTTCATACTGTTCTGCACCGGCCTTATGACATTCTTTATAATTTCCTGAAAAAGGTCTGCAGCTGAACATATTCCAAAGTTTAATCATTTATATCTAAATAGACCCAAATGCGTAGAGAACGTTGTGATATATCTTGACTGTTTGTCAATTTCTAACTTAAGATGTCGTTTGTATAAGTCAAGTTTTGAAACAAATGCAGCCCCGTTAATACTGCTGATCATATCATTCAAATGAGGACCTGGATATCGCTCTCTCTCAATAGCTGTGTTCGGAATTCTCATATCAACACATATTCTGATATCGTCAGTATCTTTTTGGGGACAATTACAATGGGCGACACCCAAGGTGTTGGTCCTGTCACTTCTTCAATTATATCCTGATCAAGCAATAGTTTTATCTCTTTTTCTACCTTTGTCTGCATGTGAACTGGTACCCTTCGATGTGTTTGCGCTACTGGTCTTATTGTTTCGTTTATATGTAGAGTAATTGCTTTGTCCTTTAGTTTACCTAGTCCCTCAAATAATCCAGGATATTTTCTTAAAAATGGATGTTCTATTGACATGTTACAGTTTATTGCTAACAAACCCACGAGCTGAGCAGTAACATTGCTCAACAGACAAGGTCCTGGAACTTCACCTTTTGAGACATGTATGTCTTCTTTGCTTGTTACACTTCCATATTGTAATGTTTCTTCAAACTTTCCTAAGCATAAAACAGGATTTTTAGCTCCCCATTGAGAAACACTAACATTCGATGGACTTAAAGGGGGTTATTTGATTATCTTCATATATTCAGTTATGCACATTATGTTACACATTGCTCCACTATCAGAACAAACTGAACCTTTTGCAGACCAACCAATAAGTCCACTGATGTGGTCTTTTTTATATTTGCTCTTTTAACCATATTGAATTGTTGAGGTTCACTTTCTTCTTGCATCATGTAAAGTCTTTCAGACTGCTCAATCTCTCCTTCAAAATCTTCTTCAACTCCTTCTATTTGCCTTACATATTTTGTGTTTCCAAATCTCTTCTTTGTACCCAGGTTGGCTTGCTTCTAATTTTCTCTTTTAATCCAATCTTCTTTTTTTTCTTTTTTAAACCTACATACAATTGCAAAATGATTGTATCTCCCACATCCTTTGCATTGTTGTCCCATTGCTGGACAAGTTCTCAAATGCAAGAATCGAAACCCACATCTGTAGCACAATCTCCATTCTTTGTTCGGCATTTCCACTTTTTCTCTAACATCCATTTTCTTTGACATTTGTCTCACTTGCTCTATCGCTTTCATTCTTCCTTCTTCCATGTTTGTAGCATGTTTCTGAGCTTGCATATCCATTTTAGCCATTCTTAAAATCTCCTGGAGGTCACGTTTTTTTCTAGAAGTTTTTTCCTGAATTTTATTGAGTTACAACCTTGTATCACTCTCAGTCTTATTGGCTCTTCATTACTAAATTTATCAAATTCACAGAATGTCACCAATTTTTTTAGTCTAGTGACAAAGTCATCCATTGTTTCCTCTTCCTGTTGACAAGCCATGTTAAAATAGTACCTTTCAAAATCTAGATTTCTGTGAGGATCAAACTTGTCATTTAAACACTTCATGAGACCTTTGTACGTATCTTGCTCTTGCTCTGGAAATGTAATTATTAAGTCTTCTACATCATCTCCTACAAGATTGAGCAACAAATCTTTCGCTTGCTCATCAGTGTATTTCTTACATATTGCTTTCAGGAAATGTTCAAATCTCCTCCTCCATTTTTCCCATCTTTGCGCAACATTTTCTTGGCTTGATAAATTAAAAGGTAATGGTCTCTTAAAAATTGTGCTTGAGACATTTCCAGCAATATCCTCTTCATTATATATCTCTGAATTCTTATTCACTGTAGCTTCACTGTTTGTATCTTCCACTGACATAACTGCTATACTTATATTGTCTCTTTGTATAACTATTGTAATCCCTTTTATATTATCCTCCTTTTCTTTTTTTTAAAAATTTTTATTGAGCGTTCACGATGTGCCTGACTTAAAAATGGCTGCCACCGTTTTTCTAATAACAGTTATTTTATTCTTCTTTATTTTTTTCATTTTAGCATTCCTCCTAATGCTAGATATTACTTTAAAAAATGTTTTGTCTTTGATCTCCTTTTATTTTTAAATGTATTCCTTTTGCGCTACACGCGCTACACATTTGCTGCCCGACTCCAAAATGGCGCTCGCACTTACTCTTGCGTGCATGCGCGCATGCGTCATACGGTTGTTTTCCGTCTGACACTGATCGTATCCGACACTCACCACTCGCTTCTTCTTCTTTTCAATACAGCAATCGCCACACTGCTACTCGATCCTGATCCTCGGCCAACCCCTGACTTTCAGACAAAGCCGGGCGACACCAATGCGATCAGCTGCAGGTACCTTTAAGTCTTCAACAGCCCGTCAGTTTCACCTTAAGTCTTCAACAGCCCGTGAGTTTCTTTTTGCCTTCCTTCTCTTGTCGCCATTGTGAGAAATAGACTTTCGGAGATACTTGGTTATATCGTGTTTATTGGCGCTCATTAACTCTGTTACAGCTACTCTAAACCTCCATCTATCAACTGACACCTTCCAATCTAGAACCCCGCTCCCTTACCGTTCCAGGTGACATCAGAATAGATCATCACATCATCACAATAATAAAGCAACTAGCCTTTTCCATGTTGAACCAAGGATCTGGAATCACATCCCCCTATCCATCAGGAATGTCCCAACCATGCTCAGGAAATAGTTGAAGACACAACTCTTTAAAGAACACTACATTATTATGCAGAAGCAGTGCTCAAGCCAGCTATCTCTCAGCTATCTCTCCAATCCCTTGGTGACTGTATCCTTGCCTTTGACCCTGTACGGTGCTCTGCTGCCTTTTGGCTAAGTTTGCACTATAAAATACCACATACATATATTTGTAAAAGAACAGTGGTACTCACAGGAGACTAGTCACTCAATGTGAAGGATAAAAGGATATACTTTGGTATCACACTAGTCAACAAAGTTGAGGGAAGCTATGGGTCAAATTATCTTAATGGGACATACAGCCATCCTTGTTAAGTGCCATAATACGTTTATAGATGAACACTTGAGTTAAGGCTTAATTGATATCACAATGGGCTGTTTCCGAAATAAATCTAGAACTAGAAAGGTAAAGCAGTATCCAAGACTCATTTGTTTAACCTATACTTGGCAGACATTGATAAAGCACTTACAGCCATAAGAGGATTTCCCCCGAACCTGGCCGAACAGAAGATCAAAGCCATACAGTATGCTGATGACACAGTCTTACTGAGCCAAACGCCAATAGGCCTACAAAGGTTGCGGGACACTCTACCTATATGCTGTGACACCATTAGTATCAAAATAAACACAGAAAAGTCCAAGATGATTGTCTTCAGCAAGAAAATCAATAATAAATTATGCAGGCTACTAGTTAAAAGAATAAATCAAACATCTATCAAGTTACAAAAGTCTGGTTTGATAAGCGAGGACATACATCAGCCCATCTGAATGCACTACAAATACAGTACATGCCTTAAATAGAGCATTTCTTCATCTTCAAAACAATCCAACTGGCCCAGACACCAACTGCTTATTTGAGGTTACAGGATGCAGATTAATATCAGCTCTGGCGTATGGAATGGTAATGCTCAGAAGCAAACTTCCAAATGGCTTGATAAGGCACAATGCAGCACCCACCGGCTACTTTCCTATCTCCCAGAGTGTTCTGTCCAATCTCAACTACACCTGGAATTTAATTTAACAAGACACAATATAATGTTCAGCACAAGAAACCTGTCTCACTGAGAAGCTGAAAGATGCAGCACCAAAAACTTTAAAAAATCTTTTGTGGCAGATGGTAACTGATGGCTCTTCTCCTTGGCAATGTTGCTCTGAAGCACCACTCTTTGAACTGGAAGCAAAAGAAGTATGGGAAATAGGTCTTCCAAGTTAGCAACTAGCTAAACTAATAAAAAAACAACCAAAACTTTTTTTTCACTTCAAATTATGGTTGATCTCATCAAGAAAGCTCATTCAAACTTAGGGGCTGATTTAGAAATTGGCGGACCACCCTTCGTTCCTCCAGGTAGATGGGGTAGTTATTCTGTACCCATGATGAAGGGACCGCCCGCCACATTTATAAATGACCACTAAACAGGTGGTCATTTATGTAGCATTGGCAGGAACCGCCATCATGGTGGTTCCTGCCAATGCATTTCACAGTTTGATGCAGGCCTGTGCCATGCTGAGGCAGCCCTGCACCAAACAGTTGTCTTTTTATTATTTTTGAAAATCTTGAAATTGGATTTTCTTTTTGAAAATAAATCATTTAATGCTTCTCTCACCATGGGAGTCATCCCCCATGTTGATGGGAGCATTATTACCATTTTACTGTCCCTCACTGCCAAGGTTTTTCATGATGGTGGCGGACAGTAAAAAAATGGCTATATGTGTGTCCATCTTATTGGATGGGTGGGCATATAGCCATTTCTTTGACGGCCCTTACTGTGTCAGGCCATTGGAGAAGTTTGGCTATGGCAGTGATGGAGTAGTCACCACCGTAGCCACACCTATTGTCCGCCTGCATCAAAATCAAGCGGGCAGACCAATTATTTTGGCGGTATGTATACTCAGTCACCATTGCGACAGAGTATACATACTGTTAGATCTTTAGTCTTAAAATGATATAATCCTCCGAATACCTCAATATACTTTAAGTTATTACCTGCACTTAAGCGGAAAAAAAGATCTAATGAAATTAAGATTTGGTTGATCCAGGCCTTCTGGTATGGGAGGGTACACCACAAATCAGATTCAGTTTGCAGGCTCTGTAGAACAGCCCAAGAATCTCACATTCACATTCTTTGTATCTGTAAAAAAGAACTACTTACATTTCAGAAATTCTGGTTATTCCCTATATTTCCGATTTTGAAAACTCATTCATGCAAAGAAGCAGCTGAGTGCTGCTAAACCGTGAATCCAGCCAACTAACTACCCGATTTTTTTAATACATAACTTTGGCAACCGATTAGCTAAATAGAGTGACATTTGATGATCTTGCTATGTGAGCTGCCTCTAAATGGTCAAATAGCCTTTATCATATAATATACCTATACACCCACACACATGCACACATGCAGACACACACACTGCAACATTAAAACAGTATAGAATCATTTCAGTTTAGTATGTTAAATATTACCATTGCATTGAGTGACAGTTATTAGAAGCGATTCTAACAATGATCTTATAAACATTGATGCCCTCTGCCACTGCTCTGATGACGAAAATGAAAACCAGAGCACCCATTTATTCTCAGTGCATTCAGACTGTTTATTCCACGTTGCTAAATGTCTTTCTTTATTGTCATCCATTCTTGAAATAATTTATCTACCCAGTCCTCACAATCCAACTATTCATTCATTCATTGAGCTATACAGCCATGTCTTCAATCTCCATACACATGATTGAACAAGGTTCCATAATGAAACATATATTGCAAAATTCAAACTTTTAGCAATTTGTTTCAAATATTTATTTGGGAGACAACTCCCCAAAGCCCCATTTGTTGTGGTCAGGCTTGATGGCTGTGCTCGGTCGCTACGTGCAGTATGTGGGCTGGTCTGGCATAATTTGCCTGGGCTGTTTTAGTTCCTTGTCTGTCCCTGAGTAGTGGTAGGGTGGGGAAGCTCCTACTCCTCCATAATACAGAAGGACCACCAATGAATCTCAAGGAGAAACTCTCCCACCACCTATCATTTTCCAAACTGACAACCTTAGGCTGCAGACTCACTTCTCTTTTATGTAGAAATAGTACTTTCCTACTGTTGTGGGTTTCAGTTTTTGCAAAATACAATCAATAGAATAGCCTGACAAACTCACATTTCTAGCCAGTTATGCTGTTTTGATTTTCAATTTGTATAGTGTGTTTTCAGGCCAACTGCAGTGACCTAATCAGGTGCCTATTTTAGCCAATATTCTTTAATGCCTACTCTGCTCCTCTGCCGGAGAGAGGTTAGCTCCAACTCACTCCTTTCAATGACCTCCTAGAAGACATCTGCTGTTTTTCCTGAAAGGGAACACACAATAGTGAGGAAGAGAGAGAGTGAGAGAGATGCTTGGACATTTGTGAATGTAGTAGGCAGGTCAAAGTTTGATTCTTTTCATGAGTATGGCCTTCCTAGACTGCAGCACTGCTCTGACCTACAGGGCTTCCTTAGATAATGTTGCCAAATTGTGATAAAATTCCTTTGATACAGCTTAGTTGGTTGCTAGCAATGTTGGGAAGGGAAGAAGTCATCTTTAATTTCTGAGCTCATTTTGAACTCTGAACTCTGCACTGACTGGTTGATGCAGCAGCTAGCGGGCAGGTGGTCCTTTTCGGTACTTGCCAGTAAAGCCACGCCATTTCACAGGAATCACTAAGAGGAAAGAGCTCAAAACTCATCTTTTTGTATAAGCCTAGAGCCTGGCTCGTGAGTCTGCTTGTACATTTGTATCGCCGGGACACTCTTCGGACCAGCTGCACACTTTAAATATCACCTCATTCATTCAAGGAATGATTAAATAACTTCAACTGAAGAGAGAGATTACCATGTTTTGGCATCTCTATTTTTTACTTTTACTTGAACAGCATATTTTAATTGGTATGCAAGAGGAGATACTGATTACCCTCTAGGAAGGTGCCTTTAGAGTATTTATTATTATTATTGTTAATAATAATAATAATAATAATAATAATAATACATTGAAAGCTGAGAGCTCCATTGAAGACAATGAAGTAGCTCGGGCTAAACGTTGCTCGCTGCTCCAATATCCCAATGCTTGCCTTCCCGTAACTCCTTGTTTGTTTCAACACCTTCTACCCTCAGTGGGTCAAATGTTCTAATAGCCTTGTAGCCCTTCTGCCTGTGGCTAAAGCGGCTCTGGCCTGTACCTCAGGAACAATGCCTTAAACAACTATTATAGCACTCGGCAGTGGGATATAATGCTATATCATTTATATTTGTTTTAGTAGTAGTAGTAGTAGTAGTAGTAGTAGTAGTATTGGCGTGCATTTGTTCACTATTATTAGTGCTATCTTTATTATTGGTATTATTAGTTCTTTGTTACTATTGGTAATAATACTCAACACCATCATCAATAACTCCTTCATTGCTGATGCTGTGACTTAACTTGAAGGTGCAGGACTTACAGGAGGCCACGGACTGCCGCTATGTTCAATATGTACTGCGCTGATATGCTTTCGAATGCTTTAGAAATATTAATAAGTAGAAATTAGTGGGGAACAGATCGGTGAAACACAACAGCCACCGAAGCTGGATCCGGTTTTGCTTGGGTTCTGGAAACTGTAACATTTCTGGTGATATCTGGTTATATTTTTAACTGTTTGTAAATACCAATATTTCTATGTGTTTTCTCTCCAGGGATGACATCGGTTTTGTCAGGAGGCGCCGACACCTAAAGCTAAAAAATGTTCATTGTAACCTACTTGATGGAAAAGCCTAGTGGCGTATTATTCATGGGGCGCTGTGATTCTGTTCCTAACTGAGCAGAGAAACTGAACTTCCTTTCTGATGCTGTGCAACAAATTGAGAGTGCTCTCACCCAAAGGCCTTGCAGTGAGCCTATGAACCCCTTCACAGCTAGAAAGTCTTACCTTCGAATAGACTTTCATCTGACAGAAATGTATGGCCCATATCACAAAACATTTTTGTCTGGCGCTATCATGTGTACCTGGTGATATGTAAGGTAGTGTTTAGTGCAAACACCTTTTACCACCATTTTATTAAAACAGATTTCATAAGATGGTAATAATGTGATAAGAATGGGCATATTAGCTGTGATGCATTTATTGTGGTAGTGATTTCTTTTGTTTTTTTATGCTGTTGTATTGTTGTGCTGTCTTATTGCATTGTCTTGTTGTTGTTGTGTATTGTGGCTGTTATGATTTATTCTGTTTTGTTGTGCCCTGTTATTTTTCCTTGATTTGTTATGTTGATTTGTATTATATGACTTTGTTTTGTACTGCTGTTTACCTTAGGGATATCAACAAAGACTCCTTTAAGGGTCCACTCACAAACAAAACCATTTAAAATGGTAAAATACTGCTGCTCCAGCTCTTTTGTCATTTAAGACACCAGTCAGCAACAAACTGAGACTGAGACCTGGCTTTACATTAGAAATCTCAGTGCTCATTTTATGCAATACAGTCATTGCAGTCCATTGGGATTCATCCATGGAGGGTGCCTTAGCTACTACATCCCTTAGAATAACACTGATATTCACTTTGCCATTATTTGATAGGGAGCCTTTCTCACAATAACTCTAGATACGAAAATCCAACTTTATCATTTCTGTCTTTTAACTCCTTACATTTGTCATTCCTTTTGGTTGGGTGGTGTAGCCAACTGCTCTCCATCGCGAGTGAGTGACCTTGGGTAATCTTGGTCCTGTTCTTCCCACCCCTTAGAATAACACTGATATTGACTTTGCTACTGTTTAAGAGTGAACCTTTTCCACAATAACTGCGGATGTCTAAATTAAATTTCTTTTTTTTTTTTTGTCTTTCCACTCATTACATCTTATGTTTCATGTTCAAATTGTTTTGGAAGCCAGCGTTTTTTTAACTTTACTATTGTTTTGCTATTGTATAACATGCTCATTTCTCCGAGGACGACTTGGCTGTTTGTGCCAAGCTATGAAGATTGAAGATTGAGCCAGGTTGCCCTCACAATCAGACTGGTTTGCCTTGGTGGGAGCTCAGCCACATCTCACATCAGATTGCATCCTCTCTTCCGTGGCGCTTCACTGTGAGAAACCAGGACTTGTTTTTAGTGTCCCCCCACTTTTTGCTCCCATTGTGACTACTAGATGCTGGTTTTCTGACTCTGATTGTGCCCGGCGTAAAGTTAACCAGACCCAGGGCCTGTGCTCTGTGTAAAAGTACATGGTAATTAGGTATAATTACAATTGGTACTGACGACCTACCAGTATGTCCCTAGTATATGGTAGAACATGTAGGTTTAGAGGCCCAGTAGATTTACTACACTCAAGTGTGCACTACTGTGGTGCCTTCTGTCAATTTAAAAGCCAGCCCTGCCTTGCAGGTTGCTTTTAAATTGAATTTATATGCACACTCAACTTTGGATTTAAAGGTACTTCCAAAGTCTCACGCTACCTTATTTTCACATATCAGTCACCCATAAGGTCTCCCCTTGGTGCCCCATGGGTAGGGTGCCTTGTAACTATAAGCAGGGACATTATAAAAGCTGTTTTATAAGCCCAGGTGAGGGACAAACTACCTCCTTAAGCTAACATGGGAATATTTAATTTAAGTATAAATATTGACAGGAGCGAGATAGAAATGTCCTTATGAGGTGTGAAGTGGCCTGCTAAAGAGACAAAGGATTTCCTGTGGGAGGGGATCTGAAACGGCAGAAGCAGAAAGCAGGATGAGGGTGGAGTGGCCAAACTGGTCTTCAAAGGGAGAATGACACTTTAGGACAGCACAGGCTCACTCCCACATCCTGTACCCCCAGCCACACAGGAGCCCCTGTAATTAGATTATTTAAGGGGCTGGAAGGGGAGTGTTAGAGAATCTTAGCCACACCAGTAGGTTGGTTTAGCCACATCTAACTCTTCAGGAGAGAATTTCTCTATTTTGGATTTTGAAAGACTAGTGATTTCTGGGACAAGCATATGCCACACTTTGGAGGAAGTAGTCATACACCTGGGTGGCACTCTGCATCCCATTGGTGAGGGGTGCCCCCTTGCTTGACGCTTAGGAACACTGAGTAAATATGGGAGAGTTGCGCAGCAACTCAGATCCCTGCCTGGAATAATCAAGAGAAGAATGACTGACCTGCTGGATCCCCTGGTGTGTACCCCAAGAGGACTGCACTCATAAGGACTGCACCTGCTGCACACTTTAGAACTACAGCCCTAAGGACTTTGCCTTACTTCAAAATGATTGAGGAGGGACTCCCTGAAAGAAACCGGTGCAAAAGAGCTACAAGAGGTCTACTGCGTGAAACAACAAGGAGAAGAAGTACTGCCCTGCTGCAACCCTGATCTACACCCAAAGGACTGCACTCTGAAGGACTGCACCTGCAGCATAATCTGGTACTACAGCCCTAAGGACTTTGCCTGGCTTCACAAGGGTTAAGGTGTGGACTCCCTTAAAGCTACAGGTTAACAGAGCCCACCTGCATCATCTCCACTAAGAAGTCCCCATCCTGCAGTGCGTCCACTGGCCTTTTTAGGATTTGGCCTGGTGCATTGTGGGAATTGTAATCCCAACATCCCAAGGACCATCTCAGAGCTTCTAGACCCTTGGATTTGTATTTTGGACACTTTGAACCCAAAAGAGGAACTTCAGGAAGAAGTTCCTGAAGTTTCGAGATGCTTGGAGCAACTTTTGTTAAAAAGCTCCATAAGTTGTCCAGGTGCATTGTGGGAGTTGTAGTCCCAGACCTCAAGAGGCAAACCAAGGCATCTGAACCCTTGGCTGGTGCTGTGGACCACTTTTCAGCATCAAGAAACACTTCTGGAAGTAAGTGTAAAGAACTCTTGACTTTGTCCTGGTCCAGCACAACCTTTTTTAACCCTTTGAGCGCTATTTGTTTCTAAGTGATAGTTTTAGTTTTAATTCTTTAAAAATTCATATCTCTGGTTCCCTACATTGGATTTTTTTATTTTGTTGTCTATTTTTCATAAAAGTATGACCTATTTTTATAAATAGGTGTTGGATTCAGTAGCGTGTATTGTGTCTTACCTATTTAATGTAATGCTGTTTTTAAATGATTTACACACCTGTCTCCTAAGTTAAGCCTACCTGCTTGCAGCCAGCTACCAAGGGTTGAGCAAGGGAATAATTTTTTGAGACCTTGACTGGGCCTTATATTGTGATCGTGGCCTTATTACTAGTGGTAGGCACCTACTTACCCCTACTAATAAACCACTTTCCAACATTTTACTATCTCTTTTTCTACAATGTGCCAGAAGAGAAAGGTACATCTTATTATACTTAGGTGAATGAGACCCTCCTCCATAATATTGAAATGAAATAAGGTGTAACAGAGCTGGTTCCCGATCCTTGTACATGAATAGTTAACCAGTTGAAACCCATCCCTTTTCACTAACAAGAAAAACTGCCCAACACAGAATCGTGCGGCTGAGACATTTCTGTGTCTATCAGTTTGTATCAATGGGCAAAGGAGCATAGTCTTGACTAATGAAGTCCTAAAAAACAAGCTATCACCCACACCCCTGTGATATTATTTACTGTGTTCCAAAATGTGAAGATTGGCAAACTCCACAACAGTTGGATCTTCTGAATCACAGGTGTACCCGCTGATCTATGAGTCCACAACATTACAAGGTTATTCTTCATCTCCCGTTGCATGCAGAGCTCCTGAACCAAACTCCAGAAGCAGGGATACTCTTCGCAATGAAAATCCTGCTTACCTGAATCAGATCACTTATCCAATGCCGTCCAAATTGCTGCTGCCAAGTCTCGAATTGCCGGACTTGTTGACAACAAGTTAATTAAACATGTGCACATAAATATTTTGCTTACATATCTACTTTTGGGTTATCCTATTACGTGTTTGTGGACCGCGAGATTCATCGTGTAACAATCATCCCAATGAGCAACATCCTCAAGTGCAAAGCAAATTAGCCCTGAGCTTAATAGGAAGAGGAAAGACTGCAGGATATCTTCCAGATCAGTGGCGTAACATCGGCCCCCACAGTGCGGGGGTGATGCAGCTCCTGCGGTGCGGGGGACGAGCTCCAGGGGGCACCCTCCAGCTCTGAGAACTCCTGACTGTGTCTGGAGTGTGGAGGGCCCCCTCCATGTACTTTGCTGGGGGGAATTCTCATGTTTCGTTACGCTGCTATTCCAGATATGCCACCACTTGCTTTTTCTTCTGTTAGTCTGAGAATCTGAAGTTGTGCATCCAGATTCGGACTGTGACTGACATTAAAAAAGCATATACAAACTATGCATGTCTTGGGAGGCAATGATGCTATCTCCAAACTGTCATGCACAGCTTGCGTATGTAGACCAATGAAAGGCGGTGCTCTGTTTGAGTGGATCTGGGCCTTCAATTAGGCCTTACTGCTCTCAGCCAGAGTGCTGCCTCTCGGCACTGAAACCAAGTGGCATTGTGTCACACTTACAGTTTGATTGACAGTGCAGGACCAAATGAGGCCCTGAACTGCCAATCAGTGTACGTGTGTCTCCAGGCTTCACACTGTGGAAACTTTATCACGAAAGACCTAAAGGCAGCAGAGGGTAAGTACAAAAAAAACATGTCAAGTGCTGTGTAGTTGCGAGTGAGAGCATGTGTGCTTGTGCATGAGCGTGTGCAAGTGGAGAGACAGAAATTGCATGCATAAATCAATGTGTAAGCGACGCGTCTGCATGCGTGGCAAGTGCTTTTGCAGATATCAGTGTCTTAACTGTACAAAAACGTACTTGAAGTTGACTTTCTCCCAGCAGCCTCACCACTTTCAATGACCCCTAGCTGCCACTGCTGACACTTCCTACTGCATCTGACAGGTGCATGTGTGACAACCGACTCACTTGGCCCCAACCATACTGATCTTTCATACAAGGGCACTCATCCAACAAGTGACTGACCCTGGTGTATGCACTCTAAGAAAACAGATGTGTTTTCTATTTGTACAAAACTAGGTGAACTGACTGGAAATACACTCTTGTGGAAATGGAGAGGATGTGGCCTACCTCGGTGGACCTCGAAGCTGGGGGAAACGGGTTGGAGTCTTGGCAGGGACGCTCAACATCCTGTGCAAATCACTTAATCTCCCCGTGCCTACCCAACAAACAAAAGGAATGTGCCCATCTGTAACGTAAATGGTGCTCATTTAAAGAGCTCTGATACCTTGAGGTCGAGTTCGCGCTATATAAAACACTAAAAAAAAAAAAAAACATGCGGAAAAAAAGCACACCATAGGTGCTCTGGCAGGAGGCTTGACTCAGTTCAATAGCGATCAAGGGGCTACTCAGTGCTAGTTTTTAGTAAGACATATAAGGCAAAGTACTCTGATGTGATGGCATATGGTGCGCCAGACTGGCTCATGAAAACCATCCATTCTTTTGATAGGCCGGAAGGGGTCCTACTGAAGTGCATATTAGGCCTCTAGTAAAACGATGGGGCCCACCTTCAGAATGTGATGGGGCCTCTGAGTAACCCACATCTCACAGATGGGTTGAATAGCCACCCCTGAAAGTTAGGGAGCCCCGTTCAAGGGTTGTGGGGTTCCCACAGCACTGCAGGGGCCTGCGTTACACCCCCTGCTATCGATACCTATAGCTGTGGAGGTAGTAATGCTGGAACTGTTACTCAAGCCAGCTTGGTGCCCGTACTGAGGGATTACTTGAACTGGCAGTAAAATGTTTAGGGTCAAAGCCCAGGATGTAGCTTGACCTGATAAGAGGAGAACAGCAAAGGATGTGCACTCAGGCAGCTGAAGGATATATATTGTAAAGGGAGAAAATACAATGTCTCACTTTAAAGTAATAACTTGCTGTGAATTGAAGTACTGTTCTGGAGTTGTGCCTTCATCATCTAATAAGTTATCTTTAAAAGATTATGAGGGCCTTCTTGAAGACCCCGGTCCTGAGTTCAGCTTCGGTGACAAACGAGCCCATAAGGCATACCCATATTTTATTTCGAATAGGAGTATCCCCATTCCTAGAAGGTAGCCGCCCTTGCCTCAACTTTGATGCAGGAGTGTGGGCTGGTCACTTGTGTGGACAAAGAGTTGGGTACATGCAACATATAATTTTAAACTGGACGGCCTTATGGTGGGAGGCAGACTATTTTATTAAGAATTGTCATATATGTAATAGGGCTTGATATTAATAGCACCTGGAAAGAATTGGTTTAAAGTGTTTCTAAACTGGATGGCGGAGATGCCTATTTCACTGTGAAAAGTATCTAAACTAGGCTATAGTTACATGTAGATGCAAGGGGGGTTAATTGTAAAATGATATCACTGCCTGGATGAGGCTATGTCCAGAATATGATATATTAAGTCAAATGCTCTCTAAAAATAGTACTTTCATGTATTCCTTTTTAGCTAGTCGTCGACTTGCCTTGTTTATAAATCATATTTATTTTTGGGGTGTTTTAACCAAATCTCTTTAATATTATGGATCGTAAAAAGGAAAAAAAAACAAAGAACAGAAATGTACGATGAGTATTGTATTGCTGGACCGAAAGTTTTACCTTGAAATCGTGTTGCACAATGAAATTGTACATTTTATAATATTGTTTTTTAAATTATTAATATTGTACCTTTTATGGTTTATTTAACCGAAATAAAGGATTGCACGATATCTGATGTTTACTGTCCTTTGGGCCATTGATAATAAATGTAGGGCTCCTAGATGTAACAACAGATTCAATTGATGGTTGACTGCAGTTTCACTGTAATATGGATTTACTGTGATATAGTATGTTTATATGTGTGTTCATATGATTTTTAAAACCGTATATGGACTGAACATATCAAGTGAATGAGCCCTACCATCCTGAAGCACTGGGGTCAAGTGGTGTTGACTTTGACCTTGCTTTGCTGCCCCTCACAAGCATCAGCTTCAAATGTTGCTGAGTGTGCCCCTCTCTGTCAGTTGATGACTTGATATTAGCCTGAATACACCACATCCTAGCAGGCCACTGACCTGCCAGGTAACTGAATCTTCCCCAACCCTACTGGCCAGTCAGATGCACGAGATCGACCTGTGACTGACTGAGCCTGCTGTACCGGCCATTGGAAAGGTGAAACTGGCTTGTGACTGACACTGCCCCATCCCTGCATGCTTGAAGCTTTTCAAATTGGTGAATTAGAAAGAAACTCAGCATACAGCTCAATCTGGTCCAAGCCCACTGGCCTTCTAGACGGTGTCTAAATAGCCCTCCTTCTTTGACCTTTTTCTCCTTCCTCCTCCTACGTCATCTAGTGTGTGGGAGGAATAGCAGAGCTGCCGTCTGAAAATCACTTATATGAAGGCGATGTAGCAAACACTGACACGGTTTTAGGTGTCAACACGGACTATGGACTGAGAAGCCTTACGACCAGTGCCACTGGTGCAATTTATTTGTAAAAGCAAACAGGTGCCGGGGCCCACTTTTTCCTTGGAGGCCATAGCCGTCTGTCGAACACCATGGATGGAATTCAACAGCTGCCTAGTCTTGATTCCACCTCGTGCGTCTTTCTTCCACCCTACTTAAAGTTTACGTCTTTTAGCTCCCTCTCACAGGCTCTCTTAGATTGTTGCTTTCTCCCTTAGACATTGTTTTCTTACCTTTCTTTTTTGCTCCTTCATGACTCAACCTGCTGCAGATTTGAAGACCAAAAACTGTTCCTAGCTCAGACGAATGGAAACGTACTGAACGACCATGCATGGTGCAGCGCAGTGGCAGGCCCTTTGTACAGGTTAACTGGTCACCTTTCACCTGGTACTAATGAAGTGAATATTTCACGTAATAGAAATAATGTGAACTAATACTACCGTGGAATATTCTACTTCATGCCGCACAATGTAACTTTTTTTGCTGCATATTTTATATAACCCTGCCTCATGATATTGCCTTACATTGCTGTGTAATTTAATTGGACCTGATTGTAGCTCACGAGTCTGTGATTTGTGCTGATTTAAACAGGTGTCAATGTCAACATATGCATGTTTGTTTGTAGTGAGTCTTTCGTGTGAGGGGACGCTTGGCCCCTTGAGCCTAGGCCTGGGTGGAGTTCAGGAGTTCTGCGTAACACCGTTGCGATACGCAGAGTTCCGCAAGCTGCAGTGTGTTAGGTCGTGCCGCTCGCGCTGATTTTTAGCGCAAGGTTTGCCCAGCACTGGAAAATCATCGTGAACGGCACCATGTGCAGCGCAAGACGGCACAGCTTCTTTCTGCCGCTCAAGTAGATGTTCTACTCGAGCAGCAGTTTCCTCAACACAAATGGAAGGTTTCTCAACGCGAGCGGTCGTGGCAATCCGTGATCGCCCGCGTTGAGAAATTTTGCCGGGAGGTGTTCTGGAGTAAGATTTTCCTCACTCGCCCTCACAAACTTAATGTTGGCGAGCGCGAGCAAGGAAAAAATTCAACTCTGCTACACAGAGCGGATTTTTCTGGAACTCCGTGCGCTACATGGAGCATGGAGTGAGAAAAACTCTGCAAACTCCACGAGCGGAGCAGAATTTCACTCCCAGGCCTACCTGAGCCACGCCTTACACAGAAGAATCAACGTGCAATGCAGTAGTAGTGGAAAATGTTCGGTATTGGACTACCTGCAATACTCTTGACTGCTTCTGATTGGGTTTTACCCAGTGCTTTAAATGGGCAGGTAGTGCTTAAATACGTTTAATGAGGGAGTAACAGCACTTCACAGGAGAAAGCAGGTACTCTACATAGTGAGTACCTGCACTTCTATATTTCCATTTAGGGTTGACCCCCAGTGCTTGGCAGTGGAGGGCCTGTCTGCCTGGAGGGGCGTGCCTGGCAGTGGAGGGCATGCTTGCCTGGAGAGGAGTGCCTGGCAGTGGAGGGCGTGTGTGCCTGGAGAGCCGTGCCTGGCATTGGAGGGCATGCTTGCCTGGAGAGGCGTGCCTGGCAGTGGAGGGCGTGTCTGCCTGGAGAGGCGTGCCTGGCAGTGGAGGCGTGCCTGGCAGTGGAGGGCGTGTTTGCCTGGAGGAGCGTGCCTGGCAGTGGAGGGCATGCTTGCCTGGAGAGGCGTGCCTGGCAGTGGAGGGCGTGTCTGCCTCGAGAGGCGTGCCTGGCAGTGGAGGGCGTGTCTGCCTGGAGAGGCGTGCCTGGCAGTGGAGGGCGTGTCTGCCTGGGGAGGCGTGCCTGGCAGTGGAGGGCGTGTCTGCCTGGAGGAGCGTGCCTGGCAGTGGAGGGCATGCTTGCCTGGAGAGGCGTGCCTGGCAGTGGAGGGCGTGTCTGCCTCGAGAGGCGTGCCTGGCAGTGGAGGGGCGTGTCTTTCTGGAGGGGTGTGCCTGACAGTGAAGGGACGTGCCTGCCTGGAGAGGCGTGCCTGGCACTGGAGGGCGTGCTTGCCTGGAGGGGCGTGCCTGGTATTGGAGGGCATGCTTGCCTGGAGAGGCGTGCCTGGCAGTGGAGGGCGTTTCTGCCTGGAGGAGCGTGCCTGGCAGTGGAGGGCATACTTGCCTGGAGAGGCGTGCCTGGCAGTGGAGGGCGTGTCTGCCTGGAGGGGCGTGCCTGGCAGTGGAGGGGCATGTCTTTCTGGAGGGGCGTGCCTGGCAGTGGAGGGCGTTTCTGCCTGGAGGAGCGTGCCTGGCAGTGGAGGGCATACTTGCCTGGAGAGGCGTGCCTGGCAGTGGAGGGACATGCCTGCCTGGGGGGCGTGCCTGCAGTGGAGGGGTATGCCTTAGGAGAAAGGCATGCCTGCAGCAATGGAGACAACCAGCACTCACACTGCTCACCAGTATGAGCAGTGTCAGATCCGCACTCTTCTCGCTCGCAAAACTTACAGTCACCATAAAAAGGAACACTTTTCTACATGCAAGCCCTATAAATAATGCTCTCGAGAAATGACTGATTTAAGTGTTGACTTTGCAGCTCTTCGCGCACACTGACTGACAGAATAAATGTCAGGCGCGGCTGCGCAGCCTTTTTTCAAACTGTAACAACTGATAGACGTTGAATTAAATCGATAGGAGCTATTTCGAGTCCCGGCTCCATTTCCCTGAACATGACTCCTTTGCCTTGGGGACTGTGTTAAGAGTTGATTCAAATTTAAACAGCTTGGAATTTCACTGCTTTAGCTCAATATACTCAACGCTCTTTAAAAAAAAAAAATGCTTATAGTGCAGAACTGCCCAGTTCGGTTGGTATTAAATAGCAGCCTGCTTCCGCTGAAGCCACTTCACAGGAAGATGTATCGAGTATGTGCTTATTAGCACACCAGGCCTCTGAACATCCTGGGACAGATGTACTAAGCACTGGTCGCAAAATATTGCTCACAATTTACGACCAGAATTTTTGTGAGCAGTGCGATTTATTTGGGGACTGACCTATGTACTAATAGGTCAGTTCGCAAAATACTGAATCATAGTGGTTCGTAATTCGACCTTCCTCATGGATATTAATGATGTAGGTTGCAAATAGTGACCCTCTATGACCATGAGTGTTTTTTCTTCCAATCTTTTCTCTCCCATCACTTTGCAGACATTGACCAATTTTCTTCTGCCCAGGATACTATGCCATGGAAAGACTTCATGAGCTTTATCATTAGGTGCAATAATTATTTGGCTCAATGTTACTCAATCAAATTCAGTAAATGAGAATGATGGAAGGCTAAATTGGCCTTGCAGACATAAGAATCTGTAACAGATTGGCAGAAGCGTACTTCAAGTACCACAATGCATCAGAAGTGCACTGTTACAGACGAGAAAGGCGTTTGGAATCGAGTCAATCGAAAAGAGACCTTAGGCGGCCTAACTAAGGCAGGGGGCAAATGGTGCCACGTTATTTAAGGCACTCTCAGACAGTTTCTGCTTTTTAGACAACAACAGATAACACTATGGAGTTTGTAGGTTTAATTTTGTCATAATACCCATGGCTTAAAAATCAAAGCAGGCAAAGTGCAGTTGGCTGTAATGTCAGAACTGATTGAACGTGGCACACATAGCATGGGGCCTCTTGGCACCAATGACCTTGCAAAGAAGAAGCAGTGTAACTGCAAGCTACACCAGCAGGCACTGCCACAAATCAAGTTCTTGTAGGCCCCCGATGGGTCCCCTGGACAGCAGGGTGAGAGAATCATGGCACTGATGCCCCTGAGATCTGAGTGTGCCATGCCTAGGCTGAGCAGAGGGTGCCATGTAACAAGAAAACATCTTTCTAGCCATGGACTTTCATTTACCAAATCGGTGATTTCTGGAGTTTGTAGTTTTCGGCGTCTTCTCTTGCAGCATTTTACCTGATGCACCTGAGAACAAGGAACTGTGTAAGGAAAGCTCAACACTGAAAAGCAGTGGAGATATCTGGTCACTCTGCCCATCCCACCATGGCTCATCCAATCCTGTTCCTGCATTTGACTCAGACACCTGTAGTCTTGTAAGAAAGCTAAAAACAAACCAGCAGTCGATAAGTTCGGTTGTCCTGGAAGTTATATTTGAGGTGGCACAATGTCCTTACTGCCATCAGTTTACTGCGGTGCAGTGGTTGTGCTTTACGAGTAAAGAGCGTGTGCCCCCAGATGCGCTGTCACTAAGGGTCTTTGTCAGTCTGTCTTCTCTTTTCAACCTTTCACCAGAGATGCAGTAAAAAAAAAAAAAAAAATCTTGGTCTGGCAATAGAATCGATTTATATGTAGGATTACAGAGTTTTATGAGCAAGAGCCTAGCATGAATCCCAGCAGCAATCTGAATTAATTACGCAACGAAAATGAGTACATGTTGGGCTGTAACAGTAACAGCGGAACAGAGACACTGTGTACTGCTGGTCAGTCGCGGCTGGCATGACTCGCGGGTGGCGGGGCAGGGGGTCGCGTGGGGAGGGGGTTAATTTAATTTTTTTTACCTTTGCCGGCCCGGTCCTGCATCGCCTCTGCTCCTCTCCTGCTCTCCTGCCTCTGGCAGGAACAGGAAGCAGGCAGCCTCCCTCCCCTCCCCTAAGCCAATCACAACGCTGCAATGGCCAGATGTGGCTTTCCTTACTTTTAACTGGACTAATAGAGGGCATCCATTTTTTGGTTTTTCGGAAAATAGGCTTAGCTCTCCAAGCTAATGTTATACATGTACAACAAAAAATGGTCTATACAGATGCGTATCAAAATAGTAGCATGAGGAAATTGTGTTTTTCCTGGTTTTTGATCACTATTGTTGCTTTTTCCCTCAGAGAATATAGAATATGGGAATCATTTTTCTCTAAGTGATTTTCTTCCCGTTTTTCTCCCTTTATTTTGATTGCATACTTTATCAGTGGGTTCTATTGAGCCTACAGAATGGTTCTTTGATGATATTACTGCCATACTCGGAATCAGTGAGGAATTCTAAGGCATGTGTGTAGAGTGGAGAACACGCATCGTTGAGGAATCCACCGTAAAGCAGTGTCCCCATACGTCTTGTTCAATAAGCCCTACAGTTCTATAACCATGGACATTACCTTTGTGCATTTTTCAGACCAGAACACAAATCGGTTTTTGGTTCATTTCTTGAGTATGAGTTTGATAGGCTGCTTTCAACATGAAGGGCCTGGTTACCACCACCACTAGACCGATAATTATCGTATCCAATAAAAATACGGTGTTAGGAATTTATCAGCTGTGATAATTATCACCTATTTCGACCTTTTGGGGAACAGCATGTGGATTTTGTTGCTTGTCACACAAAAATCCGCATGTGAGGCTAACTACCAGGCCTTTCCCGGTGTTAACATTCTTCCAGGTTTATCTTGCTGGAATTCATCAAAATGTGCGATGTTCGTCAGACCTGGCAATTACTGGGTGTGATAAACATCACACGACCTGTAACTGTGATTCTTGAGCGAACACCTGTCTGCGCTGGGGTCACAATTTAAAGGGCCACTAGTAACAGGCCCTAGTTCTTTAACTTGGAATAGAACTCGATTCCATGTTTCTATAATTTATTTTCATCTTCAACACTTTAGAAAACGATGTATTAGCAGTCGTCCAGACATAATGTAATCTGACCACAATGCAGTAATGTCCTTCACGTGCACGTTTCGTTTGAAAACCTGCCGTAATCCATAGCGCGGTGGCAGTGCCTTAGAAGGCGCTGCTCTGAGTGTTTTTTTGGCTGACGGCCAGTCTATTCTCTCAGAGGTGACTGCTCATTTGACTGGGATAGGGCACTGCTCCCACAGCTCGACTGCAAAATATCATATTCTTTTATCAATGCGAGCTTGGGGGAAAAAGGGTGGGAAGGAATCCGACTAAAATTGAACAGAAACCATCAAGCACTCATCTGAACGTCAGCAAATAGTATTTGTGTTGCTTGAAAAAACAGTGATGCATTCTTAAATCTTAATGTTTTATGTTGTTCCCATTTATGTATGGTAAAGACAATACTGGTAGGCGGCCATCTTGGAATGTCATTTTGTGTGCTATTAAGATGGCCATCACATTGTGTCTAAACGCAATGAGCTGTCATCTTGCAATGGATAACTACAATCATACAAAACTACAATCATACAAAACTACATTGTTATGCCCTTCTAAAATGGTCGTCACGAAGCAGCCATCTAAAAAGTATACAAAATAGCACCTCAAAATGTCTGTTGCTGCTTTTTGGAAATCCTGATTTGGATAATGAGAGTTAGTGGCTTAAACGTGATTACCAGTTCCGCTGTGAAATCCACACCTTTAGTTTTTATCAAGGAAATGTTATGCCAAGAAAAACCTTCAAGAAAATATTAGGGGGAAAGTTCCCAGATTGTGATCAAAACTAGTGGAAACTGCTGCACAAACGCCCATTTCCAAGGTAATTCTCTTTTCAAAAACACGTGTTGATTCTTTAATATTGCCCCTAAAAATGATCTCATCCTGAAGCAACAGTATTTCTGGGGGCAACATTATCACATTCAGAGTTCGTAGGAACTCATAATGAGGTAGAGCGCTATTAATTAAAGTTAACAAACAACCCACAAGGTTGATCGAGCCCCAAGAATGTCCCGGTTGGATGGCCATGATGAATCCCTTGACAGGATGCTGAAATCTAGCAGGTTAATAGGCCAGTTCACGCTGAGGCTCAGGTTATCCCATTGTGCCTGCATGTATTGTTGGGACATTGAAACGGGCACATTCGTTTTCTCTAGATAATTACATGAAGACCAGGGCAAGCCAGGTAAACACGTACTTCTGTGTGGTTCAGCCCAACGAGTTTACTTAGCCTACGAAAGTCATCAAACACATTTCTTGGAGCTAAGCAGCAACATTTCCACTTGTTAACTGGTGATGGTGAAAACACGTTTACCAAGGTTTACTTCAGACCTTTAACTCAACTGCCCTAGGTTCCTAGATAGGGTCACTTAAGCAAGAAACATATCATCAAACACAGTCTCAACCATCCACGGCATGATAACGAGAGGGATTTCTGCCAAGGGAGGTACCCACACCTATCTCTAATCAGGCTGTCCTGGCATCAGGTGCGATTTAACCTTACAAGGTAGCTGAAGATAGTCCATCAGAGTTGGCTGAGAAAAGGTTTTCTCTTATGTAGAGCTCTAACAGAGGTAGTACATCCATAGGTTTTTCACACAAAGAAAGGAGTGCAAGGAAATATAGAGAGGGAAGGGAGCTTCGAGGTAGGCTTAACCTGCCTATGTTTTCATAGACCCTCCCTTTCCTAACAAATACCCTCACATACGCCGGAAATGTAAACACAAAAAGCATATTTGAACTGCAAATATAATGGTACAGAGGGCATCATTTGATACATCTGCCAAGACCTCAGTTGGCGATAAGTACCAACAGGCAATACTTAAAGAAAGCCTGATAGGACCATCACCACATGCAACTAAAGTGGGTTTCAGCATTTATGTACAAAACTGCAGCCTAAGCAATGTAGGATGCAATACAGGAGAGGAGCGATTGCTTTCATAATTACACAAAAACTCCAGCAGCCATGCGCTACCCAAGAAGAGGTCAAATTATAGCTCACCACAGCCTTACCAGCCCGTAACCCTATACCAACGTCATTATATGCAGAGTCCCTTATGCCGGGGGTTACTTGCAAACTCAATCGAAGGTAATCCTAAAACTGATCATGGTGCCATTGGAAGGGGGGGGGAGGGGCTACCATAAAAAATGGTGAGCCCTAATCCCATCGCTCTGTCATTCTTCCTCCCCGCAGTATGAAAGTCCCACTACCTGTTACTTTTGTGGTCGGCATTGAGCCAGGGATATTGCCAGCTGATTGTCTGTAGCCCCGCCTTGATGTCAGTGGCTGGAGGTCAGAGATGAATCCTTGGTCCAGGGAGGTTAAAAGAACGGTCCTTAGTCTGACAGTTGACCATGAAAATGAATTTAGATAAGAAGAGCATCAACACACACGCCTCAGCTTCATTACTGCCCTTTATCTTAATGGCATGTGCCTTGCGGAAAGGAAATATAACCTAGTCATTCTGACTATAATCGGGCCCACTTAGGCAGAACATTGAAAAGAACAGCTTCATAACCTCTTACTTCTATCTAATGGCAGGTGGCCTGTTAATATATATCAAATAATAGAACTACAAACTAGGGTTGGGCGGAACTCACAGAGTTTTACTCTGCAGAATTGCGTCAAGCTAAATAAAAACTCTGCGAGATTCTGTGGAGGTCCGCCCACTCCTTTTGTCACTGGAATGCGCTGCTCCCAGGGCAGCATGAGTTCGGTCTGTGCCTGTAATCCTGGACTTGGCAGCTTTGTACACACAGGAAGGGTGTCCCAATTCTGGAGGCAGCAGACACTTGAATGAACGCACACTTTAGTATCCATATTTGGTGCCGCAGAGGCCTCCGTGTCACCTGGCCACACTGTGTTGACCCTGGCCTGCCCGCCCAAGTGGAGCACGCTGCTACCTGCAGGCCTGCATCTTTTTGTAGGTTGTTTCCCTTCTGTCTTTGCAAGCCACTGCTGTTTCTGCACTCCTTCGCCCCTGTGTTTATGCAGAGTGGGAGGGATGTAGTCTTGTCAATAAATATGACTGCCATCGATCATGCTGATCACAGGGCCTGTGGCAGACAGTCAATAATGCTCTTCCAATGGGAGAGTGAAGGGCGGGAGCCTAAGGGAAGGCTGCTCCGAGGTAAGGCAGAGGCGCCGTTATAGTGCTGTACTGAGGGGCCTCCTCTCCCCAGGGAAAGGAGAAGCGGCTAGGCTGGCATCCCAGATACCATCTCTCCTTCAGAACCACACCCCTTATGCTTGCATCGACCTACATAATATAATTCTAAGTATCAACATGTTTGGCACACATCTGTCGTGTACTCTACTCAGGCTCTATTGTGCAACCCAAATGTTAAATATCTTGTCTACTGTAAGCAATTCAGGGCCTCGTCTGAAAACTGGCAGAAACTCAAAGTTCAGCTGAGGTAATGAGCCGAGCACAGCGCCTTGGAGTGGAATTCATCTTTAAACGATAGCTTGGTGGTAGCAACTAAGTTTAGTGATATATGTGCCATGCGCCAGAGCTCCTATAAATGCACCCCTTCCCCCTCTACAGCCTTATCCATCTGTTCACCATGGCTATGGCTCCGGTCCAGCTGCACGCCTCTCTCGATGTTGGTCTGAGTGCCTCGCGCTGTGTTGTCGTCACGTCACGCGTCCTTACGATTCAGGGTGGCAGACACTGGGAACAGTTATTATCCAACGGGTGTGCGGGCCGACTGCTGTCATCTTTAACATCTAGAACGCTACTATGAGCTATGTCTGTGTGCTATGTCATATTTAAGTATTTAAGGTTCAGTGCTGATTAATTTCGCTGGTGGAGCAGCAGAATTTATTAGTAATTCCGCATTACAAGAGTAACATGGAATTACTAAATTCCTCCAATTCTGCCTGCAGAATTAAAAATTCTGCCCACCCCTAGTGCTGATTAATTCCGCTGGCAAAGTGGAGTGGCAGAATTTATTAGTAATTCCACGTTACATGAGTAATACAGAATTTCTAAATTCCTCCAATTCCACCGAGGGAATAAAAAATTCCGCCCACCCCTACAAACCCAGACATTATGAATGATATATTTTATTAACTTTTATTTTTAATGCAGACAAAAGTGTAGCACAGTGTTTAACTTACTGTCCTCAGTAAATACTTTCTTGATTAAAAATAAATAAATAAAAATGACCATGTTATCTGTCCCCAGAAATAACAGATAATAGGGTAAATAGATAATGGGTTTTGCGTTATTTAACCATAATACACAGATGACTGTTCTTTCTATTTGGACATTGTAATGCAATAATGTCCTGGCCACTAGAACATCAAAGCTTTAGCCAGACCTGACAATGCACTTTGGAAGTTAATTGGATACCTAGAGGTTTCTGCAGATTACAGATGGATATTTTACAGACCCCTTTATTTGAAACGTTATTATTTCATGTTAATCAAGGTCATTTCTAGGGTTTTGAGTGAGAAATCCTCTATAATAAGTGAATAAGCTCCATGATCATTTATGCATAATAAAGCTAACCAGAGCTTGTCCTATCTCCTATTGTGCTAGCATATAAAATGACAACACACACACATTAATAATAAATATGATTTTGGTCTTAACACAGCATAAAGTAGTTTGCTATGAGTCACAATCCTTATCTCTTTTGTGAGACTTTCACTTTCTTCATTACTTTGGTGAGCATGAATTATTAGGCTCTCAAAAGTGTTTTTTTAAATTATGAATCTTGTACTACAGTACTGCTACTTGTAAGTAAAAGGGCGAATATTAAAAGGCTGCTCGCTGGTCTTACTCACCTAAGCTAACATATGTCTCAACTGACCTGAAATATCATAGATACTGACTGAGCACTGATGAAGGAAAAATTATTCTTATGGGTTCTGGGTATTCTTGGGCAAGTGAACTGAAAACTCGACAGCAAATCTCCACAAATCATTAAAGGACACTTTGGACAACTCATGGAATTTTACAGGCCTATTTCGGTGCCTAGATGCCCCATTAGTCTGAAATGGTCTCTCTCACACCTTCAGATGACTTGCGCTTTTATTTTTAAAATCCATGGGAGTACCACCAGCACCTGTAAGGGCGGGACTGTTTTTTTGTATTTGTAAATTGTACAGCTCAGTGGGGGAGGGCAGACACTGAAAGAGCTGTGCTACCTTTTGAAAATATTCGACAGTCTTGTAGACCACCACTCCACCTTCTAAGCACAAAGAAGAAAAACAAACCTTCTCCTGTGTTGATAGATTCTAGATAGCAGACCCTTGCCTGTCTTTTGTGTTAACACAAGTTAGTCTTTTTCTGTACTGACAGCAAAGCAGGTCTGCTTCTGAGCCAATTCCTGCAGCTTCATTCAAATACATACTTTTACTTAAGCACCCCTGGATCTAAGACCCTTCCTTCTGTCTGCCTATTCTCCACATGTACAGCCACAGGAATGCCTGAAACCAGCGCATTCCTGTAGACTGTTCTTCTGTCATTCCTAGGTGCACTCTGCAGCACATTTCCCTTGTTATCTGTAACCAGTATATTCCTTTGGGTTGTTGCTTTGCTACTCAAACCTACACAAAGAGTTGGAACCTGCTCCTTGGTTTTTAAAACCACCTGTCCATGTATATCCTACTGTATTTTATTCCACTCCAGGCAAAAGTGCATTTACATGATCACAGTGACAGAAGGCTTGCATATTATGACTCATCAAGCATGACATCGAAACACTGCCCACATCACACTCATATCTAGCTATACCAATACAGTAGGGATGTGACCAGGACGAGGAAGATGGGGGCCACACCTTAACCAGCTCCGGCTTGGACCCTGCTGATAGTGACCCCTTCTGCTCCTTAGGAGATGTGGGGCTGCTGAGTTGGTCTTCTTTGCAGCCGCACGCTGCTGGGGGGGTGATGGTTGGTCGGCCACCCCTCGCTGTTCAGCGATGGCTTGCTGTAGAGGCCACAGTGGACCACGACTTTGGTGGAGGCCAGGTCATGGCCGGAGAGGAACAATACAACATTTTTAAGGAGCTGAGGATGGTCCCCTATTCAGCTTTTAGAGGGGCCCTGCGCAGGAGGTGAGTGCTGGAAGGCCCCTGACCTACTTTGGGACTTGGTACAGCTGGGAGGCAGCCCAACCCCCCTGGAAGGACTGCCACATTGACTGCTGGACTCCCCCCTCCACTGAGGCTACTGGAGGGAGCACCTCTAGGGACTTGAACTTAGTCTGCGGCCCGCAAGTGTTTGTTCAAGGGAAGTGAGGGCTGAACCCCACCTCCCCCACACTGGTGCCCACTGGCTGAGGGCCTGCCTCTGGCCTGGACAGTAGTCCGTGGTTGACACACCCCATCCTGCTGTCACAACAGGCAGTGCACCACAGTCCCAGGCCACTATTCCCTTGCCCCAAAGGGTTACCTAGATCCTGGAGGTGTTAAACTCTTCCAGAGCCTCTTTAGAGGCAAATATCGACACCGTGGCCATGTTGGTGGGCTTATTCCGGTAGGATCAAAAGAAACTGCATGAGAGGGTGACCCAAGCAGAATCGTCCCTGCTACAGTTGCAGCTCCAAACAACAGCTCTTCAGTAACAGGTGTGGGAGCTTTTGGATGGCCTCCACGTCCTGCAGAACAGGGTGGAGGACGTGGAGGGATGAGCATGCCACAGTAACATATGCTCGGTAGGTCTGCCTGAGGGTGCAGGGAAGTGTGACATGATGGTCTACTTGGAGGGGAGGCTGGAGAGACGGTGGCTCCCCACAGCCTGTCTACGTTTTTCTCCCTGGAGCGGGTGCACTGAGTCCCGTTGAGGATGCCACCCCTGGGATCCCACCTAGACCTGTGGTGGCAAAACTCCTGCACTTCCGTGACAGGGATGTTGTGAAACGTGGACTTCGGGATATGAGACTCAAGTGTGCCCTGCTTTTCCTGACCAGGCTTTGGATCACTCACAAGGGTAAGTCCCTCTTCTTTACTGACCCGGTGTAGGCCTGGGACTGGGCAGAGGCCCATAGGTTGTCTTCACAATCGGGGACCTCGCAGGAGTGGTCACAATGTTCTGGGGGCTCATGATGAAGCGGGGGAAACTATGATGGGAGCTGTACAGCCACACAGCCTCGATCCCCGGCAAGAGTCAGGCTAAGACAGACAGGGCCACATCGATCCATGCTGCAGCTGCACTCCCTGAGCCCCCTCCGCATTCGTATCAAATTTCAACAGTGAAGCAGAGGGCAGAGAGCTCCTCACCAGCTAGGATGAGGAGAAGCAAGTGCTTCCTATGGTTACGCCACAGTCTGCAGAGGAGTTGTCATGACTTGGGCCAAGGCTACCTGCTGTGACCTGGAACCAGGGCACAGACAAGCACACCGGACCAAACTGGGATTGCCCAGCCATCATCTATCTGTCTGGACTCTACTATGGTGACTAGGGGTCTGCTCATAGCCCCTGGCCTACAGTGGGGCGGTCGTCACCCCATGTGTGATCAGCCTACCAACTTAATTGGCTAGCATGCGACCATTCCCATGCACGTCAGTAACATGAGTGGTGCCTTCATGCTTATCCCCAAGAGACTTGAGTCGCTTTGTTATGTTCACTTTCTTTTTTTTGCGTCTTACTGCTTCCTAGTTACGCCGGACACTTGACAGCCTGGCTTTCCTTCTCTACTTGTCTCCTCGTATTCCTTTCCCTCCTTCTTGAGGGGGTTTAACTCTTCAGTTTGTGGTTAATTTGCTATATTTGATTGGGCTAGGCAAGGGTTTTTTACTTGGGCTGAGGAGGGGAGTTGTTGTAGGGAATGTTATTTCCTTTTTTTGTGCTACTCATGAAAGACACATTGTTGACACACATACAGGGAGACTCAGTGGTGCCCGGGATGCACACTGTGGCACTCCAATGCATTGGCACCCAAATTCAGGGTAGGCAGTCGACACGGGGTGGGGGAGTAAAGGCTCACCCAAGGCACAAAACCCAAGTTCCGTAGCACACACCATGACACCCTGCACTACCTTTAATTTCATACATGGAACCTCAGGGGGATGGGTCAACTGGTCAAGCACATTGCATCTGTTCTTACTTGACGAGATGCAATACGCACATTACCATATTGCAGGAGATGCACCTCACGGAGCTGGAGGGGTGCCGACTGCATTCGCCCTGGAAAGGACAGCTTTTTTATAGGGGAGTTCAGATATGGTTTGCACCAGGGGGTTTAGGCCAAAATGGAAGAGGACAGACCTCGAAAGGAGATAAGTGTTTGTGAGAGGGAGACAAGATGGCTCCCTGGTTCACTTCTTTAGGCTCTACTCTCCCAACTCAGGGCAGACAGTGCACCTACACTTGTTGAATGACTTCCTGGAGCTTGCCTTGGAAGAGCCCTTGGTTGTGAGGGGGGTTTCAACTATGTGTTGGATACCGTGATGGACAGATCCCACCCTGCCCTGCTGTGAGCATTAGCACACATGGCATCTGAAAAGGTGGGCAGCTAGATCCAAAATTGGCGCTTATTTGGATGCATGGAGGTGGGCACATCTATTGACCAGGGAATACTCTTATTTTTCCCACATTCACACTCTGCACACTAGAATAGACCTGTTCTTTACTTTCGCATCTTGCTGAGGTGACGCATCATGCAGAATACTTAGCGATGACCAACTTGGATCATTGTCTCCTTCTGCTGTACCTGCGATGTGGCCTGTTGAGAACTCGTGTACCCCCTGGCGCTTGTGGGGCTCGGCATTAGAGAGCACAGCCTACTGGGGCTCCATGAGCAATGAGATAACACGCTACTTTGAAGCTAATGCCGGCTTGGCCTCCATGCCGCTGGTTGAAAGGGACACTTTTAAAGTGCACATTGGGGATTTGTCTGTATTAAAACCTCTTCTGGGGTGCACTCCACTCTGCGGGCAAAGCTGGATCGAATGGAGCATGAGCTGCATCTTTTGGAGCTCTGCGCAATTTCGGATGTGGAGAGGCACATTGTTCCCTGGTGGGAACATGCTGACCTGAACTATTGGCTGGCCCGGAATGATTTCTGGGAATACATGTCGTGGAGGCATGTGGAAGGGGACTGGGCTGGATGTCTGTTTGCGGGACTCCTATGGGTGGAACACAGCCAACCCACGACCACCGCCATCCAACATCCAGAGGGCCAATGTATGAATAGGCAGGCAGATTTGTTGCAGTGTTTTCGGGCTATTACAAAGCCTGTATACTCCAGCACTAGTTGTGGGCGCAGATCAGCTGACCACTTTTTTTGCCGGCTGGAGATGGGTAAGATACCTGGCAGCGACAGCCTTCTCTTGGAATTCTTTAAGTACTTTCAGGAGGGTCTGCTTAAGCATTTAGCTCAGTTATATGCAGCGGCCTCAAAGGCAGGGCAACTGCTAACATTTTCATTGGAAGTCCTCATAGTGATGATACCCAAACGGGAATGCCCCCCTGGATAGGACAGCGTAGCGGCCCCTGTCCCTTCACAACCTGAACTGTAAGATCCTGGGGAAAATAATTGTGAATTATATTCACTCCTGTTTGTTGTCCCTGATACACTCGGATTTGTCCCGAAAGGAGAACTTAATTTAATATTAGACATTTCTTCCATATACTGGATGGGCTGCCAGAGGACTCTTCTTGAGCTTGCGGCTGTCTCGGTGAACATGGAGAAGGCCTTCAACAGTCTCTCCTGGTCGTACTTTTTGCAGTCCTCTGCCGCATGGAGTTTGTGGAGCAGCTGATAACCTGGATCTGGTTGCTGTCTGCATCTCCAGTAGCGCGGGTGTGAGTGGGACGGGAGTACTTGGAACAGTGACAGATTTACAGGGGCACTTGCCAGGGCTGCCCATTGTTGCCCTTGGTTTTCCCTCTTGCCACAAGGCCCCTAGCGTGTGGTATGCGAATGTTGGATATGGGCTGCAGGTGGCAGGACAGGAGCATATTATCTCTTTATATGTGGATAACATTCTGATTTTCTTGAATGACATTACTTCGGGTCTGATGCCAGTTCTGAGATTCCTGCATTCCTTTGATGTGCTCTCAGGACTCCGCATCAAAATGCAGAATTCTTGCATTTCCCCCCTGTTAGTCTTGTGTGCAGTTCTGGTCTCCCCACATACCTACAAATATCCAGGGGTCCCTGCGTATAGAGACCCAGTGGACGTTCATGAGGGCAACCTAGGCAGGGTGGTTGCCTCTCTTCACTCGATGTTGGTGCTTTGGCAGAAACTACTGCTGTCACTCATTGGTCACATCACGCTTGCCAAAATGGTGGCCCTGCTCTCCGACCTGATCTGGGTGTCAGGTAGGTGTTGTGTGTCCCTGGAGAAATTGTTGTTAACCATGGAGGTGGGGGATCTGGGGGCCCCAGACTATGAGTTGCTTTATCTAGTGGGGCAATTTTAGTGGCTGATGATGTAGGTTTCTCTGGAGGTGAAAAGGTGACTCAAACACGGGCATTCAGGGACATCCTGGGGGCGGCCCCCATGGCGTGTGACTGACACTTTTGCTTAGGGTGGTTCGATAGTGCTGGTCCCGTTGTCTCCCCTGCTGGCGCAGCAGGGCGGCGTACTCGCCAGATCTCCCTTTATGGTGTTTACTCTACTCCACGAGGGTTGGGGCGACAGCGCACCAGTCGCAGTGGTGACGCACCTCCATTGTGACTCTGGAGCAGCTGTTCATGGGGGGTGGTCACCCCTTCTTTCAAGGAGCTCTGCGAAGCATACGCTCTCTTGATGGGATAATTTCTGACACTTGTGACATGTGGATGGAGACAGTGGGTGGACTGTGAGATGACCCAGGAAAGGAGCCTGCACACGTTGCTGACATGGGGTGCCACGAGGCACAGGATTACCCATGTGTACATGGCACTTGGACAAATGAAAGAGCCAGCACTGTCCGGACTAAGAGGCTGCTAGACCCAAGATGTACACATTAACTTTACTGACACAGACTGGTGATGGGTTTTGAGCTCCATTCTGCAGATTTCAAGGAATACAAGTATGACATTTTTAAAGTTTAATTATGCCCACCGCACATACTTGATCCCTTCACGGTTAAGCAGGATGTTTGCCAATGTTTCGCATAAATGTCAGATGCGTTTCAGACCATGTAGATGTTTACCACATGACATTGCAGTACACAACACTGCGTGCTTTCTAGACTGAAGCTTGACTCTACATCACACATATAATGGGCAGACACCATATCAACACCCCAAAAATGAATGTCCGCCCCAAGATGGACAATGCCAAGAGACTTGGTGGTTGCCTATGTGCGGCGAGCGATCACGATGCCCCGGAAAGAGGCCTCTCCACCTGTGACATTGGACTGGAAGTTTGAGCTCCGCTGCTGGACACGGGCCGACGATGAAGTGATGCAGAAGCTCCACTACAGAGCCGGACAGGGTACACAATTCACAGGTTGGGACGTAATATTGCTGCTGCTGGAGCCTTACTCTGACTTGCAGCTGCCGTGATCTCCAGCCGCTTGAACTTGCCTCCAGCAGCCCCCAGATGAGCCTGCAATGTTGGTGCCTGTCGGCTGTAGTGTTGCTCCTGGGCTACAATACCCACCAGGGTTGACATCCCCCCCCCCAGTGTTCATACCCATCTGCAGTACTATCTGACCGTACCCACTTGGTTGCTGACTGTGACACGCACTGTACCCACTGCAAATCCCATACATCATGTTTAGTGGTTTGCCACTCTACTTATTCCCTGTTGTCTTGTAAATGTGTTCAACTGATCATGTTCCCTGTGAAACATGCCTACTGCATTTATGGTTCACTACTGTATGAAAACCTGTATCCTGCATTTGGTATGTACAGGATCCTCTCTGCTGTATTTCCTGGTATTCAAAACTTTCAATAAAAAGCACAAAAAGAGACAGTAATCTATTGGGATGTGCCCTGCCTCTCAATCCTGTTCACGCCACTCACGTTGAAGCACAAAGACTCTGGTCACCAAGTTGACACTAAACTGCTTCCCAGATAGGCTGTAATACAATTCAATACTCTCCCAGCCAAGTGCTCCTTTATGGTGTCGTATGCTATCCATCCACTAATGTGCTTTGGGAACTCGTCAGGAATATTTGATCTTTTTTCGCATGCGTTTACCACGCATGCCATAACAACGCGGTCGTAACAATGACCGCGTTGTTATTTCGCATACCGTTACAACGCAGAGTCGTAACAACGACTTGCGTTAGAGGCGCTGGATGTTGGAATAGTATAAATTACTATTCCAACTCCAGTCTGTGCGAGACACTAGGGAAGGTGTTGGATTTTAAATCCAACACCTTCTGCCCCCCAACGACGGTATGCGAAATAACAACGCGGTCGTTGTAACGACCGCGTTGTTATTGCATGCGTTGTTACGCATGCGCGGTAAACGCTGTTTACCCTCGTCAGAGGTATGGAACAATATCGAAATATAGCTACAATCCACTACATATATGTTTTTTGTGCTTGATGTAACTGCTGTGTTCTGAGAGTAATAAAGTTTCTGCAGCAGCCATTACCAATCAATCTCAATAATATGCTTGTTGTAAAGTCATCCTGTGCCCTGGGCACCCCCCAACTTTTTGCTGACTGGAACTGGTGGTAACTGACTCTGACTGACCCTGGGCTCTGTTTAACCAGGGCCAGTGCCATGCTGAAATACTTAGATAACAGTAAAGCACCTACATACACTAGGGTACACTTTGGGTTGAGGTACCCCTGTAATTGGCATGACCTACCCCATAAGCCCCTAGTATATAATAGGGCAGGGGATTGAAACTACCTAGAAGTCCCCAGTATCCTGGGGCATGGCAGTTTAGAGGCCAGCAGCCTTTTTGCACTTGCATGTGTGCCCTGCTGAAGCCTGTGGTCAGTTTAAAAGCAGCCCCACTCGACTTTGGGGTTTGGGGCACTTAAAACTGGTCAACCTAAAATGTTTTGGCATAATAATGACCCTTATAAAATGAGTTTATATATGCCCTGGGTTAAGTGAAATTCACATTTCACTCTCCCCATTGTGTAAAGTGCTGCCCAAATTCGACTTTGATGCTGGGGGCACTGGGCATGGAGGATCTGCAATATTTTTACAGATTCAGCACCCCTAGGGTCTCCCCTAGGTGACCTATGGGGTGGGGGTCCTGTGAAAATAAGCCAAGTACTTATAAAATATGTTTTTGAAGGTCCTGGTGCTGGAAAAATGGCCCATGTCATTTTTCCGATTGCAAACCCCTGCCCCATAGGTTAACATGGGGAAAGTTATTAAACAATAACTTCTGATAGGAGAGGGATAAAGATTCCATTCAAAGACTCACTAGAATGGTATTGATAAATCCTACAATATGATGTTATTGAATTTTTCCCAAAGTGAACAGACAAGAAGTTATAACACTTTCTTAGTTGTAGTTCCAAATCCAGCCTTCCAGTGCTCTGCCCTGATTGGTCAGAGTTAAGGTGATTAGCCAGCCTGCCAGAAGAGGTGATAAAGATCCCCTGGGGCCAGCCAGATGGACTGGGAGGGCAGTGAGCTGTTCTGCAGGAATGCCAGGCCAGGGGGCGGGGTCGTAAACAATGAGCTTCAAAGGGGCAGAGCCCAGAGCAGTGTCATTAACAGCTTTGAACCCCCACCTCAGCCAGATGGCAGGATTAAGGAAGATATGTGCAGATGTAGGGAGGAGAGGCTAGGTTAATTAGCCAAGTCAGTGGGAGTGTTTAGCCAGCTCTTACCTCCTTGCTGGAAAATCAGCCATTATGGATTTGGAAGCTTTGTTGCACTCTGGGATAGAATAATGCCACACTCTGCAGGAAGGAGTCACTCAAGTGGGAGGTTACCCTACTCCTATTGGTGAAGCTTGACCTCCTGGATGACCCAGAGACTGTGGAATAAGTATCTGAGAGAGGCCCAGCCCCTCAGATCTGCTGCTTGAAACTGAAGAAAGCAAGACTGGCCCTGCTGAAAACTTCTGCTGTGCAAAGACTTCTAAGGCCTGACCTCTGGGGACAGCACCACCTGAAACTACAGCTTTGTGGACTAACTGTGCTGAGTAAAAGAAGTCAAGAGTGGACTCCCTGCAAGCTACAGGTTAACAGAGCTCATCTGGACCCTCACCACCAAGAATCACCAACCTGGGGAGCTACCAGTGGATTTGTAAGGGTGACGTCCAGTGCATTGTGGGAATTGAAGTCCTCAACTTTCAAGGACCATCTTGGAGCTTCCAGACCCTTGGAGTAAGTTTGAGACACTTTGGGACCCTTTGAGGAACTTCAGGAAGAAGTTCAGGAAGTTTGGGGAACTTTGGAGGAACTTTGAAAAAAAAGCTCCATAGGGGGACCGACTCATCCTGGTCAGCCAAGCCGCCTGCCTTCAACCGCGAGCAGGCCAAGCCCACCAGGTTCGTCCCGCTAAAAGCTCCAATGCATCGACTTCCAGAGATTGACCGGGACTAGCGAAAATCTGAAGCCGGCGAACCCTCACCGGATCCGGCTACATGAGGAGCATCGAGGGACCCCACGAGAAAAAGCTCCAGAAAAGCTTCTAAGTCCGCTCGTAAGAAAGTCGACCGGGAACAACCGCGAGCGCCAATCCGCCTGCCTTCCATCGCGTGTCGGCCTGGATTGTTGGATTGCCCCACTGAAGCGATCTTGAAAAAGTTTCTAAGTCCGCTCCAGGAAGTTCACCGGGAGATCGTCGAAAGGCTATCCGGCGGAGCCGCACCGGATCCGGACTGACGGAGAGCGTCGAGGGCCTCGAGGAGAAAAGCTCCAGAAAAGTTTCTAAGTGCGAAGGTAAAAACATTGACCGGGACCTTCCGCGTGGGGTATCCGCTCAGGGCTCCATCGCGGTCGGCCTTAAACTTTGACTTTGGCCCGGTCTATCGCGAGCCTATGTCCCAATATGGTGCTATATGCTTCTAAGTGCTATATTTTATTTAAACTTTGAAAATTCATATCTCCGGTTCCCTACATTGGATTTTTGTCGTTTTGGTGTCATTTTAAAGATAAAAATATTTCCTATTTTTATAAATTGGTGTTGGATTTTTATTATGTGTTGTGTCTTAATTATTTACTGAATTGGTGTTTTTAAATGCTTTACATACCTGTCTTTGAAGTTAAGCCTGTCTGCTCGCAGCCATGTTACCAGGGGTTGAGCATAGGAATAATTTTCTGAGACCTATGCTGAGTCCTATCATGTGTTAGTGGCCTTATTGCCAGTGGCAGACCTACATTTGCCCCTACCAATAATCCACTTTCCAACAATGCTGTATAAAAAAGATGTAACTTGCATGCAGTAAAAAATCATTATCGTAAGCTGAGTTTCCGCTATCTAGGCACTCCACCCGGCCCTAACGTAATCAAGTAATATGACGCCTGTGGTCCAGAAGGTCAAGGCTGATCTTCAAAAATGGCAATCCCTTCCACTGAATGTCATGGGCAGGATAGCTTTATACAAAATGATGGTCCTCCCAGGAGTATTATATCTTTTCTTCAGAATTTACCACAATTGGTACATCGGCACTGGTTTCAGGAGATGCATTCCTTGGCCATACGCTTCCTATGGCACAACACAAGACCCAGATTGGCGTACACCAAATGTCAACTTGGCCCATATGATGGTGGTCTTGCCATGACGAACTTATAATGTATTATCTGGCATCATAATTAATAGTCATAAATGACTGGCTCACGGGGTTTGGTGGTCTGACCCTGCGTACAGGGTTGAGCTTGCTCTATGGGCTTCTCCAGCCTGATGGTTACGTTATACAGGGACTTGAACCCTGCCGCACTGTCAGAAGTGACTTGTATGGTGTTTCTCAGGTCGTAGGCGGCACTGACGCAACAAACTCCCCTGTGGCATGACAGATGGCTGTGGGAGGTGTCAGCCCTAGAGGGCTTTAGTCGCTGGGATGCAATAGGTATTAGCCTATTGGGAGACGCATGGGCAGGGACGCATATGCACTCCTTTCAGTACTTTCAATCCACGTACAAACTATCCAAGACGCAATTCCACAAATACATCCAACTGCACCATGCTCTAAATGCCCACATTACACAAGTGACTTCCCTCCCAGAATTTAGCCCGCTTGAGGCCAAGATTACACTCGGTACCCTCGGAAAGAGAGGTGTCTCTCAAATCTATCGCACACATATTATCAATGCCCCCAATGCTGTTGGCTCCCTTCGGACGAGATGGTAAGAGTGGGTCATCCCTCTAGAAGAGGATGACTGCCGAGACGCTCTGATGGCTCCAAGGGACATTACAATTTCCTCTAGACTACGCCTGGTCCAAATGTACTATCTCCATTGCGCGTTTCTTAATCCAGACTGTCTCCATAAAGTGAGCCTCCTTCCACCTTCTAGATGTTCTCAATGCTCGCAAACTGCTGCTAACTTCTATCACATGGTCTGGCAATTCTCCATTATTCAAAGATTCTGGGAGGCAGTGGTTGTGGAACTCTTAACAGTACTGGAATGGGAAGTAGACCTCTCCCAAATTCTGCTGCTGCTGGGGGTACCGGAAGGTGCCAGGGGTACGAGAGCAGACAGGTCATTGCTGGGCACAGCCACCATGGTAGCTGGAAGAGATATAGCCACTTATTGAAAATCCGCTTTGCCTCCAACAATTCCTTAATGGCGGTGAGGAGTGGACTGGTGCACCCACCAGGAGAAGATGGTGTATGAGGCTGAGGCTTCCCTGCCAAATACCATAAGATATAGGGTAAATGGTGGGGAGAGGTGCGTATGGATTGGATGTCCTAAAGGTACTGAAGCTCTACTGGACTGGTTCAACTATAGGCACTGTGAGACCAATGTGACAACTGTGCAATATGCCTTTAATCATGTTGTTTCCAAAGATGGTGATGTATCAATTGATGTGATTTTTGCATGTGTTGTGCTATTTCAGAACTCAATAAAGTTGTTTATAAAAAAAATATATATATTCCACATTACCATCGGCATGCCAGACATCCACCTGAAGCCCATCTGCTTTACCCAGAATCAAGGCCCTGAAACATGTGGATAGGCAGATATTCAGTTGGGAACATGTACTTTTTAGGTTGGGGTACAGACAAGTTTATCTGTATGCCAGAGCTCAGGTCATCAATACCAAAAAATATACACAGAGAGGGGCTGTGTGTCAGCTCTCTTTATCTATTGGTTTGCTTGGGTCAAGCCACACAGCCATTGCTTGAAGAAGTGATCATTCACATTTTGGATGAAACCAGAGGAGTAATTCAGTCTCGCTGTTAGACCTGTCAGTTTTAGGGATCTCTTCCCCCAAACATTTTGCCTTAGTCCTGCATTTTTGCTGATCTAATTTTTATTTGTCTTACCCACTCTTGGTGCACTTTACCACTGCTAACCAGAGCTAAAGTGTGTATGTCCATGCCCTAAAAATGGTAACATTGACTAACACCCAATTGTCATGTTTAATTTACTTCAAAGTCCCTTGTAAAGTGGCACTGCTTGTACCCAAGGCCTGTAAATTAAATGCTACTAGTGTGCACGCAGCACTAATTGTGCCACCCGCTTAGGTAGCCTGTCAAACATGTCTAAGGCCTGCCATTGCAATCTGTGTGTGCAGTTTTAAACTGCAATTTCAACCTGGCAAAATAAACCTTTTGCCAGGCCTAAACCTTCTATTTTAATACATATGAGTTGCCCCTAGGGTAGGCCCTAAACACCCATATAGCAGGATGCAATGTATTTAAAAAGTGGGACATGTACTTTTAAGTTTTATATGTCCAGTTAGTGAAGAACTCTTCAATTCATTTTTCACTACTGCAAGACCTCTCCCATAGGATAATACTGGGTTACCTTATTACACTTAATAAGTGATAACTTTCAATTGGGAGCAGGTGGGAATGCTGAGTTTGTTGTCTACAGAATTGTAATTTAAAACGCCCTTAATTGTAAAGTTGGATTTCAAGTCACAATTCTGAAAATGTCACTTTTAGAAAGTTTACATTTTCTTGTCCCAACAATTTGGTGCCTGCAGCCTCTATCCTGAATCACATGACTAGGGGTAGCTCGCAGTTGGCCTTCGTGTATTGCTCCCAGACAGTGAGACAAAGGGGAAATAAGTGTTGGCAAGATGGGCCATCTCTGATTTGATAGGGGGGAGGAGCTGTCACCTACAATATTTGCAAATCACAAAGGCTCTGCCTCAGCACATTCACAAAGGATTTAACATTCTTTTGTGCCCCCAGACAAGATGGGGCTAGGGCAGGGATGCAGGAAATTCCAAAGAGTTCTTGGGGTGAAAACCTCTAGAACCTTCTCCCACTTCAAAGATGGCACCTAGTATAAATATTGGACCCCCAGACACAACTCTTCAGTGCACATCTGAGCCCGTGGAAGGCTCAGAAGAAGGAATGTTGTGCTGCTCTGCTGCAGAAAGGACTTCTACTCTGCTGCCTTGCTACTCTTCTGCCTTGCTGCCAGAGAGAAAAGGACTGGATTTGCATCTTGAACACACGACCACCAGAGTGACTCCAAGGGCTAGTTGGCTGGCCTCCTGATCAGAGCCTCAGGGACATAAATGTCTCCAACTTCCTTGAACCCACCAGCTGGACTCAGTCTGTTGTGAGTTTTGCCCCCCAAGGTGCCACTTAAGTCCTGGACACTTGAAAGTGGGCCTGAAGGTGCTCTGCCAGCCCAGCTGTGGTGTTTTAGGCAGAACCAACACAACATGACACAAGTCCACACAGCCCTGCATCGGAACTGCCACTGCGCGATGCATCCCTGATGCAGGACTTTGCATCACAATCCCTGCCAACGAGAGCCTCAATGATGTCGCAGGACTTAGCATTGCAAGCCTAGTCAATGGCTTAATCGGAGCCGCCACTGTGTGATACATCTCCGACAAAGGACTTTGCATGGCAGTCTGCAGCTTCTTCAGAACCGCTGCTGTGTGACACATCCTTGACGCGGGATCTCGCAACGCTCCGCAACCAAGATTTAAGGTACTTTGTTCAGCAGGCCCAACTTGGCCCCTGTCTACAGCCTGCCCTCCATCGTGGTAAGCCTGAACTTTTGACTTTGTCCTGGTCCGGTGTGACCAGAGTACCCTGTACTATTTCTACTTAATTCTTTATGTTGCTAATCTCCTGTTCTACTAATTGGATTTTTGTGGTTTTAGTATCAAATATTTTATTAAAGTTTACTCCTCGTTTCTAAATTAGTGTGGGATTTTTCTTGTGTTGTGGTATCAGTTTGTTATTGTTTGAAGTGCTGCATAAATACTTTCCACATTGCCTGTAAGATAAGCCTGACTGCTTCTATGTCAAGCTAGCAGAGAGTTAAGCACAGGTTCATTTGGGTTTGTTTGTGACTTCACCCTGCCAGGAATTGTGGTTGCTGCTTGAGTAGGATTTCACCCCCTCAACAGTATCCCAGTTTCCTGCACTCACCATTACCTGTTGTCCACTACTTGTGGTAATCTACGTGTCTAGGCAGTGCCTCCCATTGCAGTTTATGGACAGTAAAATTGTTTTTGCATATATTGCAATGGAGGCACGTTTGTATTCCTAAAAGGGCTTACATAGTTCTGCTGATTTTGCAAGAGTGTTGATGTAGTACCTTAATGTGAAATTGCACATAATTGTGCATTTACTCCTAAATATGATACCACAATGCAGGTTCCACAGCACATATTTATTTTACAATTAAATGTGATTTGTTTCAATTAAGGTTTTCCACACTTGTACTGAGGTTACTCAGAGGGTGATTTTTACCTCAATATGCAGTCAACCAAATGTGATGTCATGCTGATGCACATTTTTTATATCTTGTGTTACAGGGGCTGCATATTGCTCTTATCCCATACTTAATTTACTTCTCAAGATCAATAGCCTATGTGTTTTTCATGTGATCGTGTTAAGACCACCAAACCTAAAGCACAGAGAAGTAATATGAGATCAGATTTTAGGACACAAGCAACAACACCTCCAAAATCATATTCCCTCATGGCCTATCCAAACTACCATCAAATATCACAGACACCAAGACCTGATGGTCACCCCAGAAAGCTTAATCAGTGGCTAAAACCAAAGTATTAGACTGGGCTTTATGTTTTTACTAAGGACATACCCTCCCTTCCGGTAGCCATTATAATCCCTCGTTGCTGCCTGCATCTGTCAACTAACATTCTAATCCAGAGGAGTGACACCAAAAAAGCACACAAAGTGACACTGCATGGAGGGACTCAAGAGACCCATAGGCAGGATTCATATGAGAAGTGTGACTGCTCTGTTCATATTCATTACATCCAACAGAGCAAACATTTTAATTGAATCTGGACCACCTATGTGAGATGATACAAAGTCTTCATGACACACTCTCCATTTCCCTCTCCTACAAGTACCCTCCTTCCAAAGACTACTTTCGTAAACATGTTACACCTTACTCAACACACTACTCTTGAAAAACCCAGCATGTGCAAGCTTGAGACCTTCCTATAGACACTTTAAATCTAATGTTTCCCACACACCTAAATACTCTGGGGCTTATTTTCAAGCCCTTTGCTCCACCGGTACATCACTTTTAACATGGGAAAAAGGACTTTGCATGGCAGTCTGCAGCTTCTTCAGAACCGCTGCTGTGTGACACATCCTTGACGCGGGATCTCGCAACGCTCCGCAACCAAGATTTAAGGTACTTTGTTCAGCAGGCCCAAGGCCCCTGTCTACAGCCTGCCCTCCATCGTGGTCAGCCTGAACTTTTGACTTTGTCCTGGTCCAGTGTGACCAGAGAACCCTGTACTATTTCTACTTAATTCTTTATGTTGCTAATCTCCTGTTCTACTAATTGGATTTTTGTGGTTTTAGTATCAAATATTTTATTCCCTCTCCTGCAAGTACCCTCCTTCCAAAGACTACTTTCGTAAACATGTTACACATTACTCAACAATCTACTCTTGAAAAACCCAGCATGTGCAAGCTTGAGACCTTCCTCTAGACACTTTAAATCTAATGTTTCCCACACACCTAAATACTCTGGGACTTATTACCAAGCCCCTTGCTCCACCGGTACATCACTTTTAACATGGGAAAAAGTGACACACCGGCGGTGAAAGGGGCTTGTAAACAAGCCCCTCTGTAGTCACAGGTCCAACAACAAATCTTATTACCAGAAATTCCAGACTAGATGTCCCAGCAGCAATTAAAGCTCAAGCCATTCGCACAATCTCAGGATGAATTACCTCCTATCAGCCTAATGACCTATCTTCTACAACGTTGCCTTCCTTAGATGTGGGACTGTGGTCTCTAATGTCATTTACATACCTACCATCATTCAAGATAGTGACCTTGGTGCTAGTACACTCATGGAAATCTGGTTCTGCTCATCCTCTATACCATTATCTTACCACTAGTACACAACACCCTTCAACTCGATACAGCAGATACAATTGATAGGGGATTTGCCTTTATCCACAAGTCCCTCTAATACAAACTGAATAACTGAATAAACCACTCATCTCAGTACCTCAATGTGGAGATTAGAAAAACTACACCTTTACTGTTATCAATTACACTAACAAGGATTCTTCTATATTTAGAAGAGATTTGAATAATGTAAAAACCTCAATTGCGGTACAAGTGACCGTAGTGTAAGGGCTAATAGAACCCACAACTGATATTCCAATTAATTCACAGTAATTTCCGGTCACTAGCACTTTATTTCGAGCCATTAGTACAAACCTTACAGAATTCATCAGGGCGGGAAAATATTTTAAATCATCTGGTAGCAAATGATAGAAAAGAAAAGGTGAGTGTGGTATGCCAGCCAAAAAGTGCCAGAGGTGTGCTTCTTAGGAACACTGTCGAATTTATAATTGTGGGGTTGAGTAGATCCCAATTCTCTTATTAATTGACACCATAAATGGAATCTTTATCACTAAAGATGGACATCTTATACTGTTTAACTGGCAGCAACAAAGAGTTTTATTGATTGCTACCTTGAAGATAGCACTGATCAACCAAACTCCTCTTTTTGTGCCCCCAATGCACGTGCCCTATTTTGTATTTCTAAAGATTGCTGAGTTTTTATTCAGTGTTTTCTATTCCCCGAGTTGGTGAGCTAGTGCCATGCTGCCTTGCATGCATTAGAAGTAGAAAATAGGGCACAGACATAGCACACACAGAAAGAGGCTGATTTCCCACAGATGTGGCATAAATAACCTGTGTGCATTTGTGCATAGCTCTGTTGACATGGGATAGCACATAAAAGTCAGACGTATTGACGTCCCCCACTTGTCAATGATTCGAAGCAGAAACTCAGAATATTGCTAGTGTGAACTTAGAGGGGACTGTTTCAGCTAATGTTTGACATCCTTCAAATACAATTCCACGCAGAATTTACTCAATTTTGGGCTTGGTGATGAAATGTTATCCATATCCTCCAAAAGTCATAGACATTCCACTTGAGCTCGCGCAGCTTTAATATCCTCCGCATGTGTTTTTATATCAGACAGCGCTGAGCATTAGACTTTAGTTAGTTAATTGAAATGCACTTGGTACTCTAAGCTCTTCAGTCAGTTGGAAACCAAATGGCTTCTTCTTTCCCATGAGCTTTGTTCTCAACTCTGCATGCGCACACATGCATTTAATTAAAGCTCTTCATTAATGCTCCATTAGGTGGACTCCTAAGGCATGACAAATTATGTTGTGTACCTCGGTAACTGTGAGTGTGGTTTTAACACTGTTCTCGCATTATGCCTATGAGTATATGTCATCATAGGTTTATTGCATATTTGTAGTTGGAAGGCAGTGAAATAACAATGAACAAAGCACTCACTTCTTCGGAAGGGTGTAGGCTCAAGGCACAGTCCTAGCTACATTACAAAGGTGAAGCCTTACATGAGGTTTACTAATAATACACCCACTTGCCAATGACAAGAGGCGGTGCAGTTGACAGCGTCCCATGAGATAAGTAAAGGTAGCTGAAATAATGGCATTAAATAGGAAGCTCAAAAGCCTGCTGGAGAGTGATGCATATCTTGGGGAGGTCACCAAGGATCACAATGTCTTTCGTTTAACCGAGGCTTCTAAGATGCCCAGCTTTCTAACAAACTACCTCTTAAGTCTCGATGACCTAAGGTAGTAGAGATACACAGGATCCGCAGGAGCAGCAAAAACCCTTTGTCAAGGTACTCTGTATCAGGGATTGACAGGGCCATCACTCAAGGATCTCTGGGGTGTGCGATTGTGACTCCTAAGCTCCTTTGTCTTGTAAACCATATGCATGCCTCTTATAGGCCTCTGTGAGATTTTGTGGCTGTTCAGTTACGCGTATTGCTCCCTTGTTCTGTATTAACCTCTTTAATTGCATCATAGTCCCAGGTTCTTTGTGATGTCCCTTCTTCTGATGCCATGTGGCTCAATGGTCAAGAGATGCCACTTCAATGATGTCAGTAGATGGGTGACATATTACTGATGCCACGTCTACTATTCTTATAATATTGGTGATATAATTTCAATGTTCATGCTTTTTTATTGTGTGGTCTAGTAAAACAAATGATCAACAGCATGTTAAAGAGTCCAGTATCCAACTAGGTATCTTGAGAATTGATTTAGTTGCCCTGTTTTGAAAGTATTGACCCTCATGGGGCAGTGTCGCCAAACAATCACAATGATATGTCGTACAAAGAAAGAAAAACATCCACTATAACATTGAATAAGCATGAAATACATCTTCATCTCCACAACTTGCATTCCCAGGCTTATCCTAGGTTATTTCCATGGCCACTGGAATTATGCGATTATGTGGCTGCAGCGCTATCTGCATACATATGGATGTGCCACATTATCCACATAATACAGCATCTGTTGCACAATTTGCAGATTTTACCAAAAACTATTTTGTTTCTCAATCAAATGTTCAAACGATACTAAAAGTAAGCACATGGATTGGTAGTGCAGCATTGTTTTTCAAAACACATTGGCCCTGATTGCGATGTTGGGTTGGGAATTGGATGTTTCAAAGCGTCCCTGCACCGTGTGGCAGACACCATGAGGCAAAACATATTCCACCCCCTGTGTGGTCTTTGCAGTCTCCAAACGTTTGAAGTCTGCATGGTGTATCAAAAAGAAACTTTTATCATAGTTGTTTTTACCCTGTGGTTTTATGATTTTATATATGAAATATATTGATTGTTGATGGATTATTTGATCCAATCAAATAAATAAATACATAATAAAAAAATAGGGTTCTTTAATGGCAAAAAGAGTTATTTTGACAGGTTTGTCTGCATAGGCAGGCTACACAGGTAAGCCTGAAGCTATGTTTCCTTTGCCAGTCCAGTACATGATACAATATGTGCTGCAGTCCACAGATGCCTTTTACCTTTTCCATGCCATTGGTGTATTTCTTGCATATTATACACTTACTAGGAAGTTAAATAGGCCACTAAGGATTAGCTATCTTTCCATGTTTTAGGGGACAGGGCATGTGCCATGGGTACTGGACAGCAGTGCCCCAGTGTTAAAAAATCAGCAGCATCTTTATCTCCCCCTCCGGGCAGGCAGGCATATGGACTCCCTCAACTCGGGGAACCACTGCCCCAATTCTCACCATCCTCTCCACATCCTAGCGGGGACCTCTTCTTCCCCTTCTTGGCGATGGGCTATGGAATTTACTAGACCGACACTACAGGATCCCCCCTTGTTCCCAAACGAGCGCCCCCCAATCCTGCTGTCCACCCCATCTTGACCCTAGAGGCATGTCCTCTCTCCTCTCCCCTCTCCCGCAGCGACAGGTTGCCTGGTTCCCCCTCTCCTCCCTCTCCTCATTGTGGGCTTATAGTCCGATGGACCTTTAGCACCCGACGCATATGGAGATACGCAATACTGGGAAAATTGAATATAGTAGTTCTCTATATAAAGTGCTTTCTCCCTATTCCATTGCCCCCCACTTCATTGCATTGCATTGCTTACTGTTGCCATACTTTGCCTCATACTGTGCATTCGCTGTATGATTCTGTTTCAATAAAAAAAAAAACAGCAGCATCAGTCCAAACAAAATGGAGGTGACCAAGTAAAAAAGAGGCATTTTCTCCCCCAGCTCCCTTATAAAATGACAAGGAGCAACTTACCCACTGCCTTGGCAGGTCTCATCGTCTAAGTTAAAGAACAAAGAAAGGCTATCTGCTTTGGTGTGGTCAGGTCCATGTCATTGTTCTTACTATAAAGTCCATTCCCTATAAGAAGAGGGACCACCTCAACAGCTTTGCATTCTCTTGCTCATCTGTATTAGCCACTGGAGAGGTCTGTGGTTGGTTTGAACTTTGAAATGAGTTCCCAATAGGTAATGACTTTGTTATTCGGGGACCAAACCACAGCAAAGGCCTCATCTCTCAATGGCACTTGAATGCTGCTCTCTAGGAAGTAGATGCCTACCAGAGAAGACTACTGTGTGGTCCTAATCTTCATCATTTAGCTGGGCTAATACCGCTCGTATACCAAGCTTTAAACATCCTTTTTGACATCAAACTCATTGCTGAAATCTGCTGCCTTGATTACGGCAGCTAGAAAAATAATTAAACCACTATTTTTAATAGTTATTAAAGATCAAATTCAACGTTGAAGTCGGATTGTTACTGCATATTATGGAAACGTTACTTTTAGAAAGTTACCTTTTTCCTGCCTGAAGTTACCAGAGGTTAATACGCATTTTGCTCTCCCAGTTCTGACAGCCAGTAATAAACATTTGAATAACCCCCTTGATGAGATGCGAACTTGTTTCTAGAGTTGAGATAAATGACTTGGGTGTTAGGGAGCTGTTGTTGAGTACTTGACAGGATGGCCTGTGGGCTGGGCCAAGGAACTTGATTATCTTCAAAGAGGCATGCCCTGTCACAAGCAGAGGTAGATAACACTCCAACATGCCCCATTTCTTTTCCTCGCTGCAAGACAGGCTCCTATTACAGAGCGCCTCTTTTAGACATTACAGTGTCAAATACTCCTAGAGTGTCAAAACCTGCTGGACAGGTCTGCTGGGTATTTACATATGACACTTGGGGTTCACTTCAAAGGGCTAGAACAGGATGCCAAACCAATTCTCGCATATTCACTGTCTGGTTGCGGGTAAACACAGCTTTTGTTCTACCAGGCATATGTCTCTGAATTTGTTGTAGTTACAGGACCTGCTTCAAGCTGGAATTTAGTGTTAGATGAGGGAAGACACCAGGATTACCATAGCACACTCTCCACACATCGAGATCCCAGAGCCCAAGTTTAGTGTGGCCAAAAACGTTTGCCATCTTGAAAAATTCTCTAAGTGGGTAGGGGTAGCCCTGGTAACCTTTACGTCATTGGTTAGGGCATGCCCAGAAGTCATTCCCACCCTGTAGTTCATGTTAGGCATACATTTGGCATCTTCAGGCACCCAGTTCAGAACACTCCAAGACCTATGGAAGATTAGAAGTGAATCCGCTTTCTGAGACCTATGAAGAGCCTAGAAGCTTGGACGTGCTGTCTCTCTTGTAACTAGGACAAAGAAATGGATTCCACGTGTAATAAGGCCAACCTCCTGTTAAAGCTACAGGAACACAACAAGGTAAAAGCCTGCAACTGGCCAGCTGACCAGTGGCAACTGGACTTATACTGGTTCCTACTGTTGGCCTCTGCCTGACATCTTGTGAGTTTCTGAGTGCTTCTCCTGAGGTCCTGGGAGACTTTATAAGTGCACTCCTGTGGTCAATTGGGAATTAGATGACTAAAGTCAGAAGGTAAAATCTTTGACCAGGATGAACAATGTTAGTGTATCCGGCCCATTCATTATGGTCAGAGACAAATTGCACCTGGGCCTTGTTCTGTGACCACTGACTATCATTGGCATTTTGCACTTCTTGGTGCTATTTCTATCTAAAACTTTAAATATTCATATCTCTGGTTCCCATTGCTGGATTTTTGTGTAATTTTGTTTATTAAATTGTATTAATTTTTTTTAAATTCATTTAGGGATTTTTATTGTTTTGCATTTCAACTTTATTACTGACTTAATACTGCATACATACTTTACACATTGCCTCTAAGTTAAGCCTGTCTGCTCTGTGCCATAGCCACCAGGGGATTGAGCTCAGGTTTATTTAGTGCCTTTAGTGCTTCACACTGTGAATATGAATGTGATTTTATTCTCTGTGGTGGACTTCACAATTGGAGTCCACTACAAGGAATCAGACCTCATCCTTTGCAGGGTAAAAACTATTGCAATAATTTAAACCTGGTCTCAAACCCCTGGTAGCTATGGCACAGACCAGACAGGCTTAACTTTAGGAAATGTGTAATGTATTTAGCAGTAATAAAACAGGTAAAAAATCAAAACACAGGGAGATGATGGACGGAGCACTGAAACTTTTCAGACACTCACCCCCAGTCACAGATCTGGGTTGAATCCATCATCGTTCTTTAGCTCACTTCGCCACCCCAGTTCAGACCCAGCCATATGCAAATCAGTTTTGACACTATTCCTCACGGAACAGTCCAGCCCGAACTGCCAAGCCAGATCTTCCCTGGACCGGAAACAAGCATCCTGGAACAGGTTTCGGGGAAACACCCCTCATCAGCCAGGCTAGCTTGAATCCAGCAGCAAGTGAGCAAGGGACCCACGTCTGGGCATACCCTGCCAACTTAGGGTGAACAAAGCAAACATAAGGAGATGAGGGACGGAGCGCTAAAACTTTTCAGACACTCACCCCCAGTCGCAGACCTGGGTTGAATCCACCATTGTTCTTTAGCTCACTTTGATATCCCAGATCAGACCCAGCCATATGCAAATCAGTCTTGACCCTATTCCTCATGGGAACAGTCCAGCTCGAACTGCCAAGCCCAGTCTTCCCTGGACTGTAAACAAGCATCCTGGGACCGGTTTCGGAGTAACACCCCTCATCAGCCAGGTTAGCTTGAATCCAGTGGCAAAGTGAGCAAGGGACCCGCGTCTGGGCATACCCTGCCAACTTAGGATGAAGAAAGCAAACACAAGGAGATGGTGAATGGAGCGCTGAAACTTTTCAGACACTCACCCCCAGTCACAGATCTGGGTTGAATCCATCATCGTTCTTTAGCTCACTTCGCCACTCCAGTTCAGACACAGCCATATGCAAATCAGTCTTGACCCTGTTCCTCATGGGAACAGTCCAGCCCGAACTGCCAAGCCAGGTCCTCGCAGGACCGGAAACAAGCATCCTGGGACCGGTTTCGGGGTAACACCCCTCATCCTCCAGACTAGCTTGAATCCAGTGGCAAAGTGAGCAAGGGACCCATGCCTGGGCATACCCTTCCAACTTAGGGTGAACAAAGCAAACACAAGGAGATGATGGATGGAGCACTGAAATGTTTCAGACACTCACCCCCAGTCACAGATCTGGGTTGAATCCACCATTGTTCTTTAGTTCACTTCGCCACCCCAGTTCAGACCCAGCCATATGCAAATCAGTCTTGACCCTGTTCCACATGGGAACAGTCCAGCCTGAATTGCCAAGCCAGGTCTTCCCTAGACCGGAATCAAGCATCCTGGGACCGGTTTCAGGGTAACACCCCTCATCACCCAGGACAGCTTGAATCCAGTGGCAAAGTGAGCATGGAGAACAGGGTCAAGATTGATTTGCATATGGCTGGGTCTAAACTGGAATGGCGTGGCGTGCAAAAAAATGATGGATTCAACCCAGATCTGTGACTGGGTGTGAATGTTTGATTGGCTCGGCATTCCATCCATCATCTGTTCGTTTTGCAATTGTCGCCCTAAGTGGGAAGGGTATGCCCAGACGTGGGTACTGTGCGGGCTACACCACCAGACTCAAGCTAGCCTGGCTGATGAGGGGTGAAACCACGAAACTGGTCCCAGAATGCTTGTTTCTGGTCCAGGGAGGACATGCCCTGGCAGTTCGGGCTGGACTGTTCCCATGGGGACTGATTTGCATATGGTTGGGTCTAAACTGGAATGGTGTGGCATGCAAAAAAACAATGGATTTAACCCAGATCTGTGACTGGGGGTGAATGTTTGATTGGCTCAGCATTTCATCCATCATCTGTTCTTTTTTAATTTATTGGCTCCATGGCACAGGACAGGGCTTTGGCCGAGCCGGCCGTCTTCCTCCAGTATACCACATGGTCTCAGTGCCCTGTGGTGTAAATAAATACAATGAACCTGGCTGTGCAACATGGATCCGGGAGGTGGGCTGTACCTGTTCTGTGTTTTTGGCAAGGCGCCGCCTCACTGTGTGTCTGATTGTACTCCTGACACTGAAGTACCGAGCAGCAGCTTTGAATGCAGAGTAAGAACCTCAGTTCTCCAATTAGAGTCCTGACAGAGGACTGAACTTGTCCCAGGCTATGTTATGTTATGTTATACTGTTTTATAAAGCGCACAGCTGCCCCGGCAAAGGGGCGTCCCAGCGATAATAGCAGAAATTAGGAGGCTACCTAACAAAAGCAGGGCTTATAGTGGAGGGAAGAGGTGGGTTTTAATAACCTTACGAAATGCCAGGTAGTTGTTAATGCTGCGGATATGTATTGGAAGAGAATTCCAGAATTTGGCTGCCAGTATGCGGAAGGAGCGCCCACCAGCACGCACCTTCCTTACCCGGGGAACAACCGCCAGATGTTGACCCATCGAGCGGAGTTGGTGGGTGGGTGTGTACGATGAAAGCAGGTTGGCCAAAATGCCAGGAGAGGAAAAGTTCAAAATTTTAAAAACAATGCAGAGGGACTTAAACTCTACACGTCTGGTCACCGGCAGCCAGTGTAGCCGACGAATAGCACTGGTAGTGGAGCAGGTTCTAGGGAGGCCAAGGAGAGTTCTAGCAGCTGCGTTTTGGACCCTCTGCAATCTCAGGATTTCAGTCTTGTTCGTCCCCGGGTAGAGCGAGCTAGCGTAATCCAGTCTCGACAAAACGGAGGCCTGAACAATAACCTGCCTGATGGACGGATCGAAAAAACCTAACAGCGGTTTGAGCCCCCGCAATATGACCACTGAGTAAGTTGCAAGGCAACTCAAACCCTCCACCCCGTAGGCATGCTACTCGAGGGATTGAGCCCTCCCAGCTGGGATACAGCCACCACATGTTATTCAACACTTAGTGCCCCTCTGATATCATCCCCCCAAGGTAAACTGACCCTCACTCAGAACCACCAGCGCAAATGATTTTTATGTTTATGCTCTTTGTATGAAGACTGGAAAAAATGTAAGTATTGTTATTTTTAAAGCAGAAACAAAGTTTACAATACTTTACAAATGTTCTCAAAGCCAGAGTGTTTGGAAAGAGGTCACAAACACACTTTATTTCCACTCAGCTGTGCACACTCCAACCGGGGTTACCCTACCTATATTGAAAAGAGAAACTCAGTGTTCAGAAACAAGAAAACATGGGGATCACTTTTCCCACTTCACATTTATGTATGATGATGTCTCAGCCTTCATCCTGAGTCCCCAGTTCCCATGCCTCCTCTCCGCAACAACCCACAGTTTACTTTCCTCTCTGCTCCTGGCTGGGATATAGTGAACTTTACTCCATCCCCTCTCAGCACTATGAGGATTTCTACAGAGTGTGGACTTGCCCTAGTGTCCCATGGTTGTCCCTAGAAGCAGACGCTCTGGGCCCTGAGTGTGATCCAATGCTATTCAGTCTCTCTGCTGTGTCAGAAATGTCTAATGACTTTCTCCTGCTCAGCATAACCCGCCCACCTCTCCACCCCCACTTAAAGTCCATGGACATTGACACTGTGATGGTTAATAAACGTGCTGGAGCCATGTATGATTTGTCTAGTCACACTTTTGACTCGTCATAAATTAATATAGAGGGCTAATGTGCCTGTTGCTAAGCACAACCTGTACCATGTAGAGCACAGATTTGTATTTTATGAAGGTAGTTTAGTGGGTTGCTGCTTTTGCCACAGAGATCCTTTTCTTATTTACAGGTCATAAGTTACAATCATTCTAATATAGCACAGAGAGCTGTGAACTGGCATCAAGGAGCTTCATCTAAACTGCAAGGCACTGGCTGAGAACCTTATTGTTTATTTTCATCAATCTTTCGTTATTCTAAAGATGATATAAAGGGCTCCTTCGCATATTGATAAAGACCTATTAGTACAGCCAACCCCAATCAATGCACTATGTTTTAAATCCTGACTTTGTGTTTCTCCTGCCCAAGCAGTCGTAACATTTAAGGCCTACCTTTAAGGAAGATATGTGACTCCTGTACCTTGTAATCCTCATTGTTTATGTAACAAATCCTGTGAACTTACTTAAACACTTGTATGGTTTATTGTTTCTGTATAATATCTGTAATGAAAAGCGCCCTGACAGCACACATAGGGATGACACGCACTAGAACAAAAATTAATAAATTAAGTAGTAAGTGCTGCATAAATGATTATTAGTGTAATTACTCCTACAACCAGATAATGTAACATTCTTTAAAAGTGCATGCATATCTTTTATATATAGGTTTTCAACAAATTCAAAATTTGCCTCTAAATCATTTTTTGTCTCTTACTCACTTGTGAAGTGACAACAAGCTCTATGGCATTGGCATCAAGGTGTTACGCTGCAGATAGACCCCAGCCATGATAAGAGTCGAACAAAAGGAGGTCTGATGGCCCTTTAAGATAGGTCTTTGCGTTGGGCCCAGGTAGAGGTGAAAATAAGAAACCCACCCTCACTCCTTGCAGGGTGCTTCTCCAAATGCACTGCAGACAAAGGGCAGGGAGTGCAAAACATCTCCGGGTGTCATCATTACCCTGGGACAAATTCAGCATATCATCATGGGGGTGGCCCTATCCTGCATCTGGCTCAATAATAGCTGCAGCAGCTGGTTGGATCCCCTGATTTCCTACATCGGATGGAGGCAGTGCGTCTGGCGTGCTGGGTGTCAGTCTGTTTGTTCAGTCACTGGTGCTAGGAGTTGAGCTGTTGAGCCCTGCTGCTCCGCGCTGCCCCTGTGCTCTCCTACTGTGTCTGATTCTTGAAAGACATAGATGCAGCAGGAAAGCCTCCCAGTTTCACCTGGTGGATAGTCTCCAGTGCTTAATTTGAAATAGAATAGGTGCGCCTCTGTTTCTCACTTTTACAGGTTCCTGCTTTCTCCGTCTGTCTTCCTCCATCTTTCTGCTTTGTGCTGTCAGCAAATGTAGGAAGAGGGAAAATAAGAGCTGGCACCAAAGAATGGGTGCCAGTGGGCCCCACTGGCAACCACCAGCTCAAATTAAGCACTGCCTATGCCTATGGGATCAGAAACTGGTATGGCGATGTACTCATTAACCGTTCCAGACTCTTGCAACCCCCTTTACGGCTCTTTTATCACTACATTTTTTAAATGGTCTAATTTCTAAAAATAATCTCTTCATAAGGATCAGTTGACGTGCTGGGCTCTTGATGAAAATGTCACTCAAAGTGTCACACCTAAGGCTTGAAATGTCACACATCATCACTCTGCAAACTTTGAAATATCACACATATGCAAACTGGAAACTTGGCAGCTATGCCCCCGCTAATCCCACGCCCTTCTAATATCCAACATCCACGTGCACCCAGTCCCCTCCCTAAATCATAAATCAGTTTAAGAGTTAGAAGTGAAATCCAAAATTCTTTAGATTCTCATTGGGTGATTTATTGTTACTAGTTTGTTAAATTATTTTATAGAAAATCCTCCTGCGCACAAGATGCTGAGAGTTGGGCTCCTGCACTAACATTACCTGAGTTGATTCGTTAGAAAGTATTAATTTTTTAGTTCATAAAAAGAGTTACATATTGTTTGCAAAAGTGAAACAAATTTACGAACTGCACACATAAAAGGCTGTCGCTGGCCAAAAATCACGCCCAAAGTGTTTCGCTTTGCAAAATATGCTGGTGTTTATCAGCACTGGCAAATTTAAAAGTAATCCTGATCAATGCAAAAAACTGCACCAAACCAATGCAAAAGACAGCACGTGACAGCACGACTGTCATATTTAGCACCACTTTTTTTTTTAACTCTTCCCGAGTTGGAAATTGAGTTTCATTTCGAACAAATCACTTTTCCGATTTGTTACAATCTTTTGTAGCACTGTAGACAGATTTGCCACATTGTGATTCATAATCTGTCTGCATCATATTAGTCATTCGCTTCACAGGATAAGGAGACACGATAGGTTGTGCAGTGTGAATAATAACTGTTGGAAAGAGTGCCATGTTTCACAAAGCTAGTCCTACGACGATGCCATCTGTCTATCTGGCACTTCCGCCTCAGTTTAGAACCACTTCTGGACTGTCGATTATTTCATTGTTATTTGGCTGCTAAAGAAATGGCTGTTTTTGGTTCACAACCAAATTAATCTTCCGAATCATCTTTCACACCAAAAAACAATTCTCACTTATTTGTTCTTTTGTTGAATAGTGGGATGCTTTCAAAGCTTTCTTAGGTTTATCGATGCAGGTGAGATAAAAATTCACATGTTGCCTTTCAGGTACACAAACCAGACCTCCTGGCTTTTCCTACCAGTGATTGCATTTGCAAATGACCAAGCAGGATCTCTATCTGTTTTCACCCTGCACCCTGCAAATGACCAAGCAGGATCTCTCTCTGTTTTCACCCTGCACCCTGCAAATGACCAAGCAGGATCTCTCTCTGTTTTCACCCTGCACCCTGCAAATGACTAAGCAGGATCTCTCTCTGTTTTCACCCTGCAAATGACCAAGCAGGATCTCTCTCTGTTTTCACCCTGCAAATGACCAAGCAGGATCTCTCTCTGGGTTCATCCTGCACCCTGCAAATGACCAAGCAGGATCTCTCTCTGTTTTCACCCTGCACCCTGCAAATGACCAAGCAGGATCTCTCTCTGTTTTCACCCTGCACCCTGCAAATGACCAAGCAGGATCTCTCTCTGTTTTCACCCTGCAAATGACCAAGCAGGATCTCTCTCTGGGTTCACCCTGCACCCTGCAAATGACCAAGCAGGATCCCTCTCTGTTTTCACCCTGCACCCTGCAAATGACTAAGCAGGATCTCTCTCTGTTTTCACCCTGCACCCTGCAAATGACCAAGCAGGATCTCTCTCTGGGTTCACCCTGCACCCTGCAAATGACCAAGCAGGATCCCTCTCTGTTTTCACCCTGCACCCTGCAAATGACCAAGCAGGATCTCTCTCTGTTTTCACCCTGCACCCTGCAAATGACCAAGCAGGATCTCTCTCTGTTTTCACCCTGCGCCCTGCAAATGACCAAGCAGGATCTCTCTCTGTTTTCACCCTGCACCCTGCAAATGACCAAGCAGGATCTCTCTCTGTTTTCACCCTGCAAATGACCAAGCAGGATCTCTCTGGGTTCATCCTGCACCCTGCAAATGACCAAGCAGGATCCCTCTCTGTTTTCACCCTGCACCCTGCAAATGACCAAGCAGGATCTCTCTCTGTTTTCACCCTGCACCCTGCAAATGACCAAGCAGGATCTCTCTCTGGGTTCACCCTGCACCCTGCAAATGACCAAGCAGATCCCTCTCTGTTTTCACCCTGCACCCTGCAAATGAGCAAGCAGGATCTCTCTCTGTTTTCACCCTGCACCCTGCAAATGACCAAGCAGGATCTCTCTCTGTTTTCACCCTGCACCCTGCAAATGACCAAGCAGGATCCCTGTCTGTGTTCACCCTGCACCCTGCAAATGACCAAGCAGGATCTCTCTCTGTTTTCACCCTGCACCCTGCAAACGACCAAGCAGGATCTCTCTCTGTTTTCACCCTGCAAACGACCAAGCAGGATCTCTCTCTGTGTTCACCCTGCACCCTGCAAACGACCAAGCAGGATCTCTCTCTGTGTTCACCCTGCACCCTGCAAACGACCAAGCAGGATGTCTCTCTGTGTTCACCCTGCACCCTGCAAACGACCAAGCAGGATCTCTCTCTGTGTTCACCCTGCAAACGACCAAGCAGGATCTCTCTCTGTGTTCACCCTGCACCCTGCAAACGACCAAGCAGGATCTCTCTCTGTGTTCACCCTGCACCCTGCAAACGACCAAGCAGGATCTCTCTCTGTGTTCACCCTGCAAACGACCAAGCAGGATCTCTCTCTGTGTTCACCCTGCACCCTGCAAACGACCAAGCAGGATCTCTCTCTGTGTTCACCCTGCACCCTGCAAACGACCAAGCAGGATCTCTCTCTGTGTTCACCCTGCACCCTGCAAATGACCAAGCAGGATCTCTCTCTGTGTTCACCCTGCGTGTTTTCAGAGTTGTTTACAGTGCCATCATTACAGTCAGTTCCAGAAGGTTTGATTTTCACCCAGAAACAACAATCTGTATGCCATTTGAAGCAGATCGGCGGCAGTATAGTTGCATCTAAATATACCAGCCACAGCCCATTTTATGCCAGACAGCCTCACATTCCAAAGAGAAAAAAGCAAAATTCATGGTATTGATCTATTTTTCAGTGATTTACTGCCAGCAAATAGAAGCAGAGAACCTCCTACAGTGATTGACAGACTAAATGCTGGAGCATCCATTGTCTTATCAAAGTAAATTGCTGGATGAATTTAATAAACACTGAAACAAATTACCCAAGTCTGAAACACACCAAAGAGGCAAACAGTGAAAACAGCGCATTATTCTGAGTTTTACAGCTCAGAACGGGGGACACATATTTCTGTGTTACCCACCATTCTGAGGTGCACAACAGCAAGGCAACCCTTCACCCAGTAGATGTGGGGTGCGGTAAAGATATGGGATGCTTAATTACTTCCCAAACATATGGACCACTCGGAAGGTTAGAGGGCAGTGGCCGCTCTCTAGACCAATGACATCTCAAGGAAAGTTGAAGCTTACAGAGCCTCGCAGATAACCTGTGCCTGACCTTTATTTCCAGGTAGAGCAATTATATAGGTAGGTTGTGTCATGGAAAACCAGCTGCAATGCACAGGAGTTGAGTTTAGAGGTTTCACACCAATATGCAGGGCAGTGCTTAATTTGTAAAAATAGAAGTGTCAGGGCCCTCTTCAGGAGGCCACTTCCACTTGCACCGCCCATTGCGCTGTCAGCGCTGCCAATAACAGGAACAACACAACGACTAGCCATCACACACCTACAAGTGTAACAATTCTGACTATTCCAGACTCCAAAGCAATAAGAATGGCTTTGGCGGCAGGTATTAGTGATTTTTAAAGCGCATTGAATTAATGAACAACTGTTGTTATGCTCATCTCTAAATGAGACAAAAAGCACCACCATGCAGCAGACTGTCATAAGTGCCGGTGTTGAGCACCGGAAACCACTGGCTCAAATTAAGCACTGATGCAGGGGCCATGGGGATGGTACAATCGGCATCAGAAGGGGTAGATGCACTGTAAAATAGATTATCAGGAAATCCTCTCTTCCAGTGTTGCGTAACTTGCGGTTTTGAATACAGGTGTTACAAAGCTATATTCATAACTTAATACCTTACACCAAGACAAACATTCAAAACATGGCAAAATGTGCACAGGTGTCCCAAGTGATTTATTGACTCCACCTCCCCTCCCAAAGACTGAACGGACTCTATGCTCTTGTCCCTTTCGTGCTCGTGCCTGGAGACTTGCTGGCCGGATCAGCTTAGGTTGTTTCTGTGATTTATCATTTCTGTGTTTCTGCATCTCTCTCCCTGAAGGTTTTTGAAGTTCCTGGTGCTCGGTTCAGGGTCAGACTGGCCAATAGGGCAATCAAGCAGTGCCCGATAGGCTGGACTGACAGATCAGTGAATGGGTCGGTTTTTTAGCAATTTGTGGGCCTGTTTTATGACCAGGTGGGATGGGTTTTGCTGCTGGTTTCTCTGCTTTTACCACAAATATAGCCTGCAGCAAGCACAAATGCATAGAGTCTTCCAAACCTTGCAAAATAACTCAACAGCGTATTTTTACAAGTAAAAAATTGGCCTGATTTGCAAATGTGGGCCACTTTTTTTTAGCTATCTGGTGCACTAAGGGGCATATGTACAAGGACTTAATGCCACCAGAAAGTCACTTTCTAAGACATTCTGGTGGCGTTAAGTCCATCGCCTTATTTACAAGGCGACGTTAAGTCACTTAACATGGCTTTACGCCGCCTTGTAAATAAGCACCTCTTTCACGCTACACTTAGTGTGAAAGGGGTGGGCAATGGGTGTTGCGGTGGGTGTTCCGCCGCAACACCCATTGATTTTGATGCTGCCCCCTATTTACAAGGGTGGCGTAAATATGAAGCAGCACCAAAATTAAGACCAAAAAAAAAACCTGGTCTTAACATGGCAAAATGAAGAGAAATAATTAATTTCTCCTAGTTTTTGCTGTTTCTATGTGTGCTGCATTGTACAGCACATATAGAAACAGCAAATCGCCATGAATGATTGTTTATGTGCAAGAAGGTGCCCCTTCCTGCACATAAACAATCATTAAAAAATGTGCAAAAATTGTGCAAAATGTGTGCTGCACAATGCAGCACACATAGGAGTTACAAATCGCCATTCTGGATTGTTTATGTGAAGGGAGGGACACCTTTCTGCACATAAACAATCATCCCCCCCAATGCAAGCACCCTTGCACTATGGTGCAAGGGTGCCTGCGTAGGCAGCTTAATTTAGTGCCAGCGCTAAGGGAAACACAGGGGTGAGCCATATCATTGTAAATATGGTGCATCCCTGCGTTTTTAAACTGACGGAGTGCGGCGTTAGCAATTTTGGAGCTAACCCGCACTCCGCCAGTTCATTGTACATATGCCCCTTATTTTGGTGCCCGGAACTATTTTTTGTCCTATTCCGACCATGTTTCGGTTGGTCTAAAACTCTGTAACTGGGCTAATTTGTTTCAGAGTTCTGCAGAGTCGCTGGCATCTTATAATCCAGGGAATTTGTTCTCCCTTACTCTGGGGGAGCAGACCGTGTTGAATTAGTTTTTCCCACTGATTAACAGATTTGGAGGCATCTTCTCATCAGTGGCAATGGCCGTCCCCGGATGCTTGCCTTGCCTTTGTCCTGTACAGCCAGGAGACATGGCTGAGTGAGAATTAGGGACCATCCTACATCAACCATCGGCTGAATTTCCCTCTTCCCTTGAGACACCTGCGCTCCAATTCACTCGCACAAGCCCGCCGGATCCATCGCACCCACAGCGGTGCGGCACATTCTCCTACATCGATGCCAAAGCCTGGAATGACCTCTACCTCTGAACGGCACCCTCCCTGGCAGGCTTCAGAAAGTGACTAAAGACTTGGTTTTTTGATGCAGACTCAGCAACATCAGCGCCCAGATACCCCTATGGGTAATAGTGTTGCGCTTTATTGAATGATTGATTGATTGATTGTAGCTGGATTCTAGGATGTACTGGTGATTTTTATTATTTTATTGACCATGTTTTATCTTTAATACTACTTAATGTGCAGGCCTTGTTTATGACTCCTAAAATCTCATTTAATGAATTGGTCAATCTAAAAAAGGACCACAATGCATTATTTTCTTATTATGCAAACTAGGTGTTTTTAATAGTTGCTGACTTCAATCAGATATTGAAACTTGCAATATGGGATTTACATAATGAGAATCTTCCCTGTGTCTTTAACATTCCAAGTGTGAATTTCTACTCATGTAGACAGAGTAAGTAATCCTCACCTATACTAGATTCTCTAATGTCTCATGTTTTCGTCTCCTTAAATGGTTGTTTGGAAATGGAATTTCCTGCCTAAAGTACATTTAAATTTGGTCATCACTTAGGATCAATTGATGATATATTTGTATTTTAATGTTTTTAAAGAAATCTTTGTATTGTACATTGATGGAAGTGATCAGAGTGTCCTCTCTGTTTCCTTAACATATGACTCAGTCAAATGCCTGAACGTGTCCTTCCTCTTTCTATTGAATATCCTCATTGGGTTGCTTATGGTCCAGTTCAGGGAGGACCTGGCTTGCCAGTTTGGGCTGGACTGTTCCTATTGGAGCTGGGTCAATATGCAATTCGCATATGACTGGTTCCAAACTTAGGTAGAATGGTGGGCGAAAAACGATGGATTGGGATGTGGCCCAAGCAATTGTCAGTGGCTGAAATTAATTTAAACATTCCATCCCTTACTTTATTTTTGGTGTCCTGCGTGCGACGGGTATGCCCAGACATTGGTCCTGTGTTCACTGTGCCACTGGAACCAAGCTATACATTGCTGATGAGCCCTAATAAGGGTAAAAACAGTCCTGGGTCGCAAGCGTTCCAGTTCAGGGAGGACCTGTTCTGGCAGTTCGGGCTAGACTGTTCCCACTGGCGCAGGTTCATGACTGATTTCCATATGGCAGAGTCCAAACTGAGGTGGCACGTTGGGCGAAAAATGATGGATTAGGATGTGGGCCTGAGCCATTGCCAGTGCCTGCGATTAACTCAAGCATTCCATTTGTCACTTTGTTTTTGATGCCCTGAGTACAACGGGTATGCCCAGACTTAGGTGCCACGCTCATTGTGCCACTGGTACCAAGCAATACCTGTGTGACAAACCTTAATAAGGGCAAAACCGGTCCTGGGTTGCTAGTGTTCCAGTACAGGGAGGATCTTCCCCGACAGTTCAAGCTGGACTGTTCCCACTGGAGCAGGGTCAAGACTGATTTGCGTATGGCTGGGTCCAAACTAAGGTGGCATGGAGGGTGAAAAAACATGGATTGGAATATGGCCCTAACCAATTGCCAGTGGCTGAGATTCATTGAAGTATTCCATCCATCACTTTGTTTTTGATTGTCATATCACCTCAGTGACCAGTGGAGTACTATTCCTGCTGTATTCTTCTAGCATGTCATCATCCCTGTGACCAGCTACAGATACAGAACTGCAGTGGACGCGTTTACAGCTTGAGAGTCTCTGCATACACTCTGCCCTATATTTGGATGTGGTCAGGGAGAAGTGAGAGACCTCAGATGGAGACTCCTGCCTGTGTTCTTTGAGGTTTACAACCACATAAATACCATTAGGTAGTTAGTAGCACCAGGTGGTAAACCTCGACCATTAGAGCCCTTCAAACTATGTAACTTCCATCTCAAGACTGAAATAAATGGTCTTCATAGATCCAATGAAGTAGCAAGTTGTAATAAGTTAATTTACATGAAGGAAACTCCTCATTTGGGCCACCTTCCTCCTTTCATCCCTTGCCAAACAATAAAGTTCTAAAACTACATCTTCTTATTTCCATAAGATATGTATTTTTTTTATCCATTTTTCCGCTGAAAGACTTGAAATTTCATTTTGTGCCAGGAGGGCTTTGTGGCATCATATTAACACATGCCTTCTCTTCACATGAGAAGGCAACAAAAAAGAGTTAAAGCAATGAAGATCAATAAAACGAATTACATTGCGCGTGCTGCAACGCCAAATGGCGATGCGGCGCGCGCAATGTAATTTGTTTTATTTATTTATTTATGTACTGAACTCCGTTCGGCCGTATGCCAATGTATGCCAATGTACCTAACCATAGTGTTGGGCATACATCGGACTAGTGTGTTCCTTAGTGCTTGTGTGTCAAGCATGTGTCAATCTGTGACTGCACAAAAATGTGTCTACCATATAAGGAGAACTCATCTACAAGTATATGAGCATGTTATACATACATATAAAAAGTCAATATGGAATCATATCAGCCCACCATGTTGGTAAAAACTACTTAATGGGCACATATAACAAACATGAAGGGGTGGTATTGGGTTCTACCACCCTAGTTACAGGCCAGCAAGGTGCACTAACTAATTTTATCAAATAGGAAGGACTGAGAGTCATCTCAGTTCATATACATCGTTTAGTCCCATTATAGTGCTCTTGAGCATGTCAATCCATTTACATTCCCTACGGTCAATGACTTAGTCATGAGGAGACCCATTCACATTCAAGGGGTCAATACATCAACATACATCTCCTATGGTTCCTTGATTAATTGTAATCTGCATTGTGCTATGTTATACGCACATGTTTATTTGAACAACTTGGCTTAAGAACCAAGGAGCATTTATGGAGTCTTTTGTGTATATATGTTTAATGGTTACACACACATTTAAGCACTGTATTGTCTGCATCTTTTATGAGTCACACTGTCATTTGCAGTTGTATTGGAGGAAAATACACACCAGTAACAGAAACTATTTCAACCTCATTGTCTGTTTTATGCAACCCAAATGCAAACTTACCATTAGGCTGCTAAATAATACATTAAATATGGGTTTCCTCTGATTTACACAAGAGGATTCTAGCTTGACACAAAGAGATCCACAGTGGACTCTGTTCAAATAACGTATACAGACCCTGATCCCCGTGGGTATAGAGATGTGTCCTTGTGACATTATACACTTCGTATTTGAAGCATGTTTAAAGGAGTCAATCATGAGAGACAATGCACTGCAATACATTTCTTCTATGATTTTTCATTGTGTTCTTTGCCCCTTCGCTACCATTTTTGTCCATGACTTTTGGCTTGTAGCAGTTGGAACATTTTCTGTGCTCTACTTCTGAATGTATGCTTTGCGCATTTCTACTCCCTCTTGTTGGAAGAGTTTGGTACCTTGCTGATCCCTGCAGTGCTTATATTCATCTTCAATTAAGAGCTACACATTTGCAACGGAGGCTTTTTACCACTTGTATATTTTTCCACTTAACTGGGACCCTTTTATTGAGACGTCTGACTCCTTTCACATAAACTATTCTGAGCAGGGTGACACCGTACGTGGCTACTGAGAGGAGTTGTCCTTTCCTTGAATAATCAAGAAGGGGACTCAACAGACCTTCTAAATACCTGCTCCTTAACAGTGGCTCATTGTATATGAAAGGTATAGATCATCAACAATATAAACTTGTCAAAAAAGCTTGCTGTCAGTTGCTGTCTTCTCCACTAGTGCGGGGAAAATGTTGGACAAAGTCTTAGGTCCATGTCATTTTAAGAGGATAGTAACAACAATCTTACATTTCATTCAAATCCCAGTTCTCAACATGTTTTGAATTTGAAATCAAGCAAGTTAACTGAGCATGCATTTCATTAATTGTGCACATCCCAAGAACTTATATATTCACAAATGCCATTTATGAAGGTACAATTCTGCCTTTTGTAAGTCAATGTTGCGTAACAGTGTTGCTGGGTGAACAGCGTGTCGTAAGAATAACTTTTATTACTTTATTATGCACTTTGGATATATTAATTGGAATGACAAAACTGAGGGGCGTGGAAGGGCAACTCATATATAGCTGGCCTCTAATTTGTGTTTTTATTTACCCTACATTTGTGACCTCAGATACATCATTGTCCTGTAGAAACTAACTTTTTGTATTGTCATTGTAAACAGGTAGAACCTTTTTTCCACACAAAGGTTTCAAGGTGACTCAAAATTCTATCTTGATGTCCCAAGCTGACCTTTATTTTTTTTAAAGATGTGGCTAAAAGACAAAGCCATTTGGAGGAGAGAACCCGGGTCTCTTCTACTGGCAGAGGAAAGAGAAAACTCTGCTGGTTCTCCAAAAGAAATTCTATTGTCAGCAGGAGAAACGTAACCTTACTCTTGTAGTCAGTAGCACAGGCCTGCTAGCCTTGGTAGCCGTCAACAATATCCCAAATAAGTGAGATTTGTTCTGTTTTTCTGTGGATGTGCTTTTGGCAGAGAGACCTGCAACGAATGGTGTGCCTTGGGGTTATTTCCCTCTGGGTGGTTAAGTAAGATGAAGCTATCAGTATGTGGCATATGCTTTTTGAATTATTATGGAACACACTAACTTTGGGAGAAAGAAGCCAAAAAAGTAGTAACAGGACCCCTGGCTGGCAATGAGAGTGACCAGGAGCCACCACCAATGAGAGCAATATACCTGCCTGTGAGAGCTTCATGACCTTACATGAGCTTGCTCGGTGTTTGTTGTGAAGATGGTCAAAAGGTCCTCGAGTTGACAAAACAGATGCTCTCAGCCACATCATTTATAGGTGTGTAAAGATTCTCATGGTAGAAAACTGCAAAGGATCTTCAGTAAAATCACACTGCTTTTAGATGGGATTTATATTAGGGGTGGGCGAAACGCGCGGAGTTCTACTCTGATGAATTCTGCGGAATTAGCTAAAAACTCTGTGAAATTCCGTGGAGTTCTTTCCAGTCCTAAACCTTCAGCTTGGATTGGAGCAGCTGAGAACGTTGTAGGTGAATAGGACACCCCAAGAAGTAACCTAGGCCATCTCCATGCAATGGCCTTCTTGTCCTTACTGCGCCATTGCTGTCTTTGTGGGGCCTCATGTAGACTGGCAGTAGAGCTACACGTGACCGGCACCTACGTACAACCGAAGGACAGCATTGGTGTGCCCCATGTGGCCCTGTCACACTTGGAGCAGTGTGTGAGCACAGATGCACGCTCAAGCACATGGCACTAGAAAAACACTGGAAGGAAAGACCCGGTATTCCAGTACAAGACGGCACAGGCTACTCTAGGGATGCACACGCTGGCTTGAGCTGAGGTAGGGGGTTGTGAGACCTTCTCCTCCAGATTGGACTGCCCAGTGACCAGGCTATAAACTGCGCCCACATGCCCCTGGAACTAGAGCAGAGTTGTCAGCTGACAACCCTCGGCTGTCTTTAAGGCCCTCAGGCCTGCCCTGCGGGGTTCTCTGGCTGCCAGCTAGCACGTGGGGCCTGGTAGTACATGACCGGCAGACTTGGCATCAGGGATTGCCTCACTGGGGAAGTGAGAGCCTTTCACAACTTGAGAAACGCTACAAAAGGGGCCCTATGTTTGCTGACAGGTGATGTGTGTGGGTGATGCTAGGGCACTCACCTGGCACATTCCCTTTAAGGGGCCTGGGTGCTCACACTCATGCACAAGTGCACGCAGCTTGTGTGTTAGTTCACACTGCACATTCGCCTCTGTGTGCTTCACACAGGGCAGGATGGAAAGGCCCAGTCAGGTGCTTCCTGCTTTCACATTTCTTTTCAGAGGGGGAAAGATATGGCATTCTGTGTTTAACAATCAGTGAGGCTAGCGGCTGCCTCCGAAGGTGTGGGTTGTTACAGTGTTACTGCACAGGGCCTGCCTGATTTATATAGCACTGTGAGGAAGAGGGGGCATGTATTGGATCCCACATGCTCTGCTAAGTAAAGCTGCCTGCCTTGGGGAACTCATTTCTGAGGAGCGGTGCTTGTTTTTCCTCATTTGCTTATCACACATCATCCGCAAGCAAGAGGGGAAAACAGTATGGCAGGTGTGGGGTAGCATATTTCTCAGGAAGGCGGATCTTTCTCTTACCATTGGGGAAGAGGAGCTGGGATGCGTCCTCTTCTATATCTCCAGTTTCGCTGCTATTCCAGGTAGCCATCTATCGACTCTGTTGCTTACACTGCACATGAGTTAACTGTTTATGGTAAGGCCATGCCGGAAAACAGTGAAGCAGAGCTGTGCGTCTTCAGAGAGCGCTGTTGCTCCAGGAAGGGGCGGGAAGAATGAGAAACAAGGGCGGCGGGAGTACGGGGACATTAGCTGTGCCAGGAAAGCAATACTATTGTGCTGAAGAAAGAAAGAAACTATTGCTTAGAGACTCGGCGGAGGTGAGCGGCACACAGTTGGCAGAGTTTTTTTGCCGAACTTAGCATTCCAAGTGGAGCACGGAGTGCCACAAACTCCATGAACTCCGGCAGCAAAGCGGAGTTTACCGCCCAACTCTACTTTATATATTACTTTCACTTGCACACACTCTTTGCAAATTCAGCATTTCACAGGACTTCGCAGCCAAATGACAATGTCCTGCACAGTGTGTATCCCATAGCCAACACTTTTTAAGTTCCTGCTTCGTTCCGGCCACACTCATTACATGCCCCAACCCAAGCTCCCCTGATGCATTCCTGCATAATAATTTTTCTTTTTCATCACAAATTGTCTCATTTGACTCTACTCAGATGGAAAACAAACAACCAACGTTCTCTATAATTTCAAAGGTTGGTGGAGCAGAAAGCCCCAGAGGGCCCAGTCTACATGAAGGCTGTCTTAGCTAAAATAGTAGACCTTTACACACACTACAAACTTGCTTTTCACATCAATCTTGAAAAACTGCAAAAATGTATGCATTTCATTATTTGCTTTCAAGCACCACAAATTCACACAAAACTTTGGAGGTTAGCAAATATCATATGGGTCGCCTAAGATTTCCCAATACGTTTGCCAGCTGTAGGCATTAGTCTTGAAGCCCCTGCTTGAGGAAACACGCAGATAACCGACAGCCCTTCTGATTGGGCTTCTTTCCAAATTAACCAACACTCAGCTGTCTGGGATGCTTATTGTGTCTGTCTATTGGTGAGGATAAGGGTTATATTTTACGAAGAAACTATTGGCAGCTACTTAAGCACCTAGTAACCCAAGTTGTGAGAGAGACACTTCCCAAACGCTTTTGGTCCCTGCTAGATGACCCTTTATGCTCCTTATATTTTTGACCTAGAACCTTCTAGTGCAGATCACTAGACATTGGGACTGCAGTTGATGCTGCTGTTGTCGCCAGATAACTACATTTGGGCTTATAGTAAATAGCCTTTATTCTCTCTTTGGCCTTTACCAGGCCAATGAATAAAATTTTAACTAGGTCAAATATTATCATTTTCGTCCTCTCATGAAGATTGAATAAATTGGATTTTGATGTTGATATACATTCTAAACATAGCAAGAAGGTCAGAATGTAAGAAGATGTCCACACTTTTGTAGCAACAAAGATGCTGTGTACCTTCCAATATATTTGGGTTTTTAAACTCTATTGTCTATGTCTAGAACAGCAAAAAAGTAGAGGAGAGACGTCAAAAGGAAAAATATTGCCATATTATAGAACGCAAATAGACCTTGCCAAACAGGTCACTGTTGTAGCCTAATAATGTAATTGCTATTGAAATAATAGATGTGAATTCCCATTTTTAAGTAAGCTTTAGGTGTCTGGCTATAGCTCGTCATCACACACCACGCAATACACACCATACACATGCACCTACAGAAAGCGGCTTTTAGACAGCCCCTTTCAATCATTGCTACTGTGATTAAGGAGGTTTTAGACACTGGCAAACAGGATTGTTCTTCAGCGTTGGTAGCAGCCCATGGCATTTCGTAGCTGTGGACCACTTAATAAATTGGTCTATTATATGTTGGCATTTTGGTTAGCTTTTACTTTTTTAAAAACATTTATTTTTAATTGAAGGCTCACACAATCTCTCCACCGTCCACCTCTACCAGCTTGTTCGTTTCTCTAGTGGTTTTCCTTGCCTATCCCATGATCATTTTTTTTTCTGAGGGCTCAGCAGCTGCCAAGTGCTACAAGTCGCTTGATTAATTTCTTACTGGTCCATGTACTTCCCTTTTAATTTTTAGCTTGTTGAAACGGAGAAGAAAAATCAAGGAGAAAATGGTTGCTCCATGTCATAATGCATTTATACGCAGGCGGCAGCCATTTTGAAAGGTTAGCTGCCCAAGATGACTTCTGCATGAGCACATGCATATGCATGGGAAGTGATGCGTGTGCTGCGGACATCTTTGAATGCTAATCATTCCAAGATGGCCGCTGCATACAAATATGCATGAACATGTGTCATGAAGCATGTGAGCATGTGTGTTGCATCGATTTTGACTTTTACTTGTGGCAAAACTTCAAACAACTATTGACAAACCCAATAGACAGACAGTTGCCTGCTAACGGTAAGCTCCATTGGCTTTGCTGATTCTTGTTTAAACATGCAAGTGAGTGGATATGGTAATGGGGAAAATGTCATTTATTTTACCCCAAAAATCATGGTGGTATTGAATATAAGATGACCTTTAAATCCAGAAGCAATGATAGGAAGTGATATAATAACACATTTACGTTTCATGAAGGACCATTGTGGTATTTAAACAATCCATATTGAGCACTTGACGAGCAGCATTTTAACACCCAACTGATGGCAGGCTCAGATCCAAAGCTGATTGCAAGCTGTTCCTACAGCAAAATTATTTAGACGTAGGCCTTCATTCTAACTTTAGGCTTTTCCCTGAGAAATTGGGAACTGCCTCAAAAATCGGTGTTTTTGCTCTGATTTCCGCCTGCTGTTCCAACAGTCTGTGCTGTTTTCCTCAGTCATTTGCCGCCAAATTGTATTTGTTAAAATGTGTCTAAGGGAACCTCGAGGAAATCGACTTACTGCACCTCTCGGAATCCTGATTCATGAGAAAAATCCTGTTTCCGTCCAAATCAGGATTTCCGAAATTCTCCTAATGATGGTTTTATTCTTTAAAAGTTCAAAAGGTAGAGAGGTTAAACCACAGACTTTGCAAAGAATCCCATTAGAGTTTTAAGAAGTCGCATAAAGATAGCAGTTGTTACTCTCCAAGGAAGCTCCTTGGATGCTCTTAATGATTTAATGGACATGGCAGACAGCCTCAAACCCATTTCAGTTTGCATTAATTTTGGAAATGAGCACAAATGAGAATTTGATAACCTTGAAATCCATTTCAGTTTGCATTAATTTTAGTGGCGAGCTAAATTTAGAATTTCAGTGTTGTGAAGATAGACAGACAAACACGAAAGAGGAATTGTTCACCTTAGCAGCACCGGAAAATCCCTCTTCAAAGCAGATACTTTAAAAATGTCATAAGAAAAAGATCAAATGCACTAGAGAGGCCTGCTACAAAGCCTAAGCTTTCAAAACATTGCTTGTGGGATGACTGGGTCTGTGCTATGAATTCTAATAAGAATTCTGTGATCACTGTAACCCCCCTCGATCAGATTACACAGAGGTTAAGCGAAAGTCTTTAAATTTCGGATTAAAAGGTCAAACCAATCTCTGAATCATCCCTGATATAAATAAGAAACATAATAATCTCCTTTGAGTGCACTATGAGTATTTTGCAAACTGTTTCCATTTTCATGGATGTAAAATTAAACACATTTAAGAGCCTTTTCTATTGTATAATAACAAAGAAAATATTTTCATTTTGTGGTACTTCATTTCGGGCAGTTGTTTTGTTTAACATTTGTACAATCTAAAGCACCTCTCTTACTCTTAAAACACACACACGCACGCACGCACACACACACACACACACACTCTCTCCCTTTCTCTCTCTCTCTCAAGACATCAGGTTTGACGGACAATGCTTTCAAATGCACGACGTGTGTAAAGTACAGTACACACCGTACATTGCCTCCCTGGGAACTGTGAGCATCCTTTGCCAGGAGCGACAGATAATTAAACTATCTGCAGGCTTCTTCCAGTTAAATCTCTCTGTTCACAGCTCAAACGTTGTGTACATTTTCTTGTCTTGCAATACTCTTAAGCATATCCTGAAATAAGATCTGGCCCAACGTCGGAAGGAAACCATTCTCTTCTCCCTCTCGGGATGACGCTGAGCAGGAGAGAGGGATGGATTGTAAAGCAATCCTACCAGGTGGCCATCCTGCTAAAAGCTGACAAAAGCAGTAAGGTCTCGATGAGCGATACCTGGGGCCAAGGTTGTTCCCATGCAACACACAGCCCTACAGAAACACTCAAGAAGGCATCATTCACCCTTGCCTCTCGACTGTCAATACAAGGAATTTATCAGCAGATTTTTGTTCGGATTCGTTCACATTAATTTCAATAAACCTCATAAAAGACAACAGCGCGAAAGAATGAAAACAAAAGAAGCTGCATGGTACCAGGGATGCAAACAGCAACCAACACAGGCAGGGAAACGGGAACGAGCGGCTGCTTTCCATGATTCAGCCACTTCATGGCAGCCAATTTAGACCTTAATTGCAATAACCAGAGGACTGATGGGCAGAAGTGGCTGGGCTTGAAGAAAAACGTGTTCAGAGACAAAACCATGTTTTCAGCCTTTCAAGGGATACAGATGTTTCTAAAGCCATCACCTTCATGATAGTGACATGCTAGCTTTGATGTACTCTAAAGACTAAAATCTAAGGAGTCGACTCAAACGTACATCTAGAACCTTATTCTCAGCACCATAAACACATTCTCAGTTTGTGCCCCATGGAACAATGGAAAACGTGTGCGGATACAACTTTATCACCATTCTGAGGCCCAAGGTACACATTTAGAATGGTGCTCTTATTCTGTGGCTTGTAAAACCCACACCCTATGAAAAATGTTCCAACTAAGTGTTCAATTATTAACCAGACACAAGGCAGTGGGAGTGAGTTCCTTGGTGATCAATACAAAATAACATATTCGAAGTAGTGATTGAATTGAAATTCTAGATACAATCTATACACATATGCAGACAAGTAGAACTTTTTCTCTTCTCATGCAAAATACTGAAAGCATTTTATAAACTCAGGCCTACAAGTCCCAGAATGCAAAGGAAAAAAACTGGATTATATGGCCTACCTACATATTCCCCTGGCAAACCAGAGAGCTCTGCTCCTAACTCACCTCCAAGTCAGGGGCCTGAATATAATGTAAATAAAGAGGAACAACGTGGCAGAAATCCGTTCAATATATTTGCAGAGGTCAGATTTGTCTCAAACTGTTGCACAGTCTCATGTGAATTACACCTACTAGAGCTATATGATGGTTTTTTTTAATGAATTGCTCTACATTTCTGGTGCAACCACTCTTAATCCTCCTTTTCATACTTGCACTCATGTATTATGTCAAAATAATGCAATGTTGCTGTTCATGAGGGAACATTCTCACTGGATATAAATCAGGGAGACAACGTAGCTATTGAAACTGATGAAATACAATGCGATTTCTTCTTTCTGTGCTATCAAAATGGTATACATTGCATACTTGCCACAAATCTGGTTGCAAGCGCTCAGAAAAAACAGGTTTTGGGATCTGCAGGTGAACGATTTCTTTAGAATTAATCTCTCTCTCTCTCTCCCCCCTCCCTCCTCTTTCTCCTAAGTTGACAGTGAATGAAGCACAAAGAAAGCTCAGGTTCACTTACAGCATGACAGCCCATGACAGGCAGCTCAGCGAGGAACCTTGAGGGATGTTTATAATAACACAAGTGATATCACATATATTAGTGAGGGCTCATCGTGTCTCATTAATATGTATAAAAGGAACATGCAAAACAAGCCTGACCTTTTGGTTCCAAACATCTTGAGGGTGGTTCTCTTCACATTTATGACAGCTCTTTTGCGACTAGATTTATCCAGCAGACCTGGTTAAAAAAGGCGAGAAAGCGGAGGTGAATATTAAAATATTCTCAGTATTAATCACATGCTCAGAATAGCTCTGTAATTTTAATATGAAGGGGTTGTAGGATCAACTGTTTCTTTTCAACTCTGGAAAGCAGGTGAGGCACTTACAGGCTAGCGAACCCAATAAGAAAATAGAAAATACAAATTCAGAATCTAGTTTATGCAGCTGCTGTTCATTGACATATGAAGGGGCCAGAGAGCATCTACACCAGGAGTGGCCCATGCAGGTAAGAGCGGTGGGGCCAGGTTGGGGGGGAGGATTCGACAGACGACCACGAGGGAAAACTAAATGAATAATTAATTTTACCTCGTCATCGTCTGTCGAACCCCCCACTCACCACCCCCGGCCTCACCGTTCTTTCCTGCACAGGCCGCTGCTGATCTACACGTTTTAAAGTAAGGAGGCATATAGACTTTTGGTACCAACTGTGAAAAAGCTCGTTTATAAGGTCCCAATTCATCAGGGGTTACTGGACAACACCTGTTCTGTCCCTTCGCATGTACGATGGCTCCCTAAACTGAAACCAAGTTCCACTTTTAGAACTTGACTCTCAGGGTAGTGAGGTGGAAGAGTCCAAAGCTGGCTCTGCCAGCTGCTGTTGGTTACAAACTCAGCAACATAGAGTAACAATGCTCAATATATCAATGTTCAGTCAGTGCTTTTATTCTAGGCAAGGACAATTACTTGAATATACACACAAATACTACTGTGTGAGAATGTGAATTATTATTTGGGGTGGATGGCAGTCACTATTACTATCTTCTCAGGTCCTGTTAAAGGTTTCAACAGGTCAAACCTTGATAGTTATTGCACAGAGCAGACAAGCTAGAATTAAGAAGAAGTGTAAAACATTTAGAAGTACCAAAACAGTTAAAAACACAACAAAACAAATCCCACTCCAATTTATAAAAAATAGAGACTAATTTAATGAGCAAAATGACACAAATTATGGGGTCTTTCCGACACACCGACGGGCTCCTTGAGCGCATCAGAAGAGCTTCAGACGGTCCCTCCGCCCGATGCCTCTGCCCGCCGCATCATAATGCGGTGTGTGGACAGCTGGGGCAGATGTCGGAGGGTCTGACACCGACGTGCCATCGGTGTTGGACCCACTGACATCGTAATCAGCGATTTATGATTTTTAATTTAATTATAATAGTAATTTATATTGTCTTAGTGGGTTGCTAGGTTTGTAGAGATGTAGGGTGGAAAGTTAAAATAAGTATAATTAATTAATAATACATTATAGATTTATTATTAGTTATGTAATGTGTAAATAATTATGTAAATTGTGTAATAATCATATTTTTAAAGTTATTTGTGAGATGCGGGTTGCTGGGTTTGTGGGGATATAGGGTGGGAAGTTAATTAAGTAATAATTAATTAACAATTAATTAACAATTTATTAATAATTATTTAGTTGATTATTAATTATGTATATTGTGTAATCATCTTTTTAAAGTTATTTGTTAGATGTGGGCTGGTGTGTTTGTAGGAGTGTAGGGCGGGAAGTTAATTATTAAATATGTATTCAATTAATACAACATTATTATTTGACTAATCAATTAATAATTAATTGATTAATTAATCAATTGTTAATTATTAATTAATTTATATTTAATTAGTTATTAATTATGTAAATTGTGTTACATTTATTTCTTTTGGTTAAATTGTAAGTGTGGGCTGCAGGGTTTGTGGGGGTATAGTGTGGTAAGTTAATTAATAAATAATGGCCACTTTTTTATTGATAAATAACTATTAATTATGTAAATTGTGTAATCATCTTTTTAAAGTTATTTGTTAGATGTGGGCTGGTGTGTTTGTAGGAATGTAGGGCGGGAAGTTAATTATTATTTATTTAATCAATTAATACATAATTATTAGTTGACTAATCAATTAATAATTAATCATTAATTAATTTATTAATTATTAATTACTTAATTGTTAATTATTCATTCATTCATATTTAATTCGTTATTAATTATGTGAATTGTATTACATTGATTTATTTTGGTCATATTTTAAGTGTGAGGTGCGGGTTGCTGGGTTTGTGGGGGTTTAGTGTGGTAAATTAATTAATAAATAATGGCCAATTTTTGTTATTGATAATTAATTATTTAATTGTTTACTAATTATGTTAATTATTTAGTTGTTTCTTATATATATATTTGGGGGTTAATTAATAAACTTTATATTAAGAGTTTTATATTTTTTATTAATTAATAGGGTTATGTTTCATATATGTTGTGTTTGACGTGAAGTACTTTCCCTACTGTTGCATAGACTGGAGGGGGAATAGTAAACGTTACCACTCTGGAGTCCAACACTTTCGCTACTGTTGCACAGACTGGAGTGGGGATAGTAATTGTTACCTATCCGAAGTCCAATGCTATCCCTACTGTTGCACAGACTGGAGTGGAACTTGTAAATATTACCCCTTTTGAGTCCAGCACTTTTCCTACTGTTGTACAGACTGTAGTGGGAATAGTAAATTGTACCCCTCCAAATTCCAGTGCTCTCCCTTCTGTTGCAGAGACTGGAGTGGGAATAGAAAATATTAGTCCTATATTAGGAGTTTTATATTAGTTATTAGTTAATAGGGTTATGTTTCATATCTGTTGTGTTTGAAGTGAAGTACTTTCCTACTGTTGTGTAGACTAGAGTGGGAATAGTAAATTTTACCCCTCTGAAGTCCAACACTTTCGCTACTGTTGCACAGACTGGAGTGGGGATAGTAATTGTTACCTATCCGAAGTCCAATGCTTTCCCTACTGTTGCACAGACTGGAGTGGAACTTGTAAATATTACCCCTTTTGAGTCCAGCACTTTTCCTACTGTTGTACAGACTGTAGTGGGAATAGTAAATTGTACCCCTCCAAATTCCAGTGCTTTCCCTTCTGTTGCAGAGACTGGAGTGGGAATAGAAAATATTAGTCCTATATTAGGAGTTTTATATTAGTTATTAGTTAATAGGGTTATGTTTCATATCTATTGTGTTTGAAGTGAAGTACTTTTCCTACTGTTGTGTAGACTAGAATGGGAATAGTACATTTTACCCCTCTGAAGTCCAACTCTTTCCCTACTGTTGCACAGACTGGAGTGGGAGTAGTAAATGTTGCCCCTCTCGAGTTCAACGCGTTCACTACTGTTGCATAGGCTGGAGTAAGAATAGTAAATTTTACCCCTCTGAAGTCCAACCTTTTCCCTAATGTTGCACAGACTGGAGTGGGAGTAGTAAATGTTGCCCCTCTCGAGTTCAACGCGTTCCCTACTGTTGCATAGGCTGGAGTAAGAATAGTAAATTTTGCCCCTCTGAACTCCACTGCTCTGGAATCCAACGCTATTTGTACTGTTGCATGGACTGCAGTGGGAATAATATATCTAATATTCTGAGACTTCAATACTTTTAATAATACTGTTTCCATATATTTAATATTATATTATTATTCATCTAATTTTATATTATTTGTTTCTATATATATTTATTTATATCATTTAAAAAATATATTTTTAGTAAATGTAGTTTTTTTGTTTTCGAAATAAATTTAATTTAGTAATTTATTACATGTTTTGCATTTGATTTGTTAACATTTTTTATGGATATCATGCTTTTAAATCTATCCAATGACATTCCTATTAAAGGGCAGCAGGGGGCAAGAAATGGTATTTTACCTGGATGGCACAGTCCTCTCATTGCCCCCTGCTGCCCTTTAATAGGAATGTCATTGGAAAGATTTAAAAGAATGATATCCGACCATGTTTGTTTTATGTTGCAGCAATTGACAAAGGCATGTGAGCCGAAACGCATCTTGCATTCACTCAATAAATAATGGATTATGAATTAAGAACGTGCCCAAGAGTTTTCGTTTGAAATGCGCAACATGAGTCCATCCTCATAAACGGCGAACCCACCCAACAAGTGTTCGGCGGCAATTTGATGGAACTGTGCAAGGGATATATATATATATATATATATATATGCTTTTTATAGTAGTACACTCCAAATAGCCACAAAAAATGTATTATAATGCAAAATATATATTTTTAATAATAGTTATAATATATATTTATATATAAATATGCACACACACATATATATTGTGTGTATGTTTACATAAGTTTATATTTATATATACTATTATACTATCAAATGTCACTTACATTTATTTAATTTACATTACACTATTCTTATATTTTAAAATGTTTAAGATTTACTATTTTAAACCATATATATATATATATATATATATATAAATAATATTTTCACTTACCCTTATAAGTATATGAAAACTATATTTTTGTAATCAATATTTATGATACGATATTTATGTATCAGGATATTGTTGTGGTTGATATTATGGCAGTAGTCCTGTTTTTTATTGTCATTTTCCATTGTTTATTAGATTGGAATTCGAATTGTAAATGTTTTTATCTTGTTTTCAGGTTGTAGCTAATTTCTCTCAATGTTTGTAGGATTTTTGTTTTATAGTAATATTTTTTAATATTGTTTATTTTTTATTAAATATTGTTATTTACTTTGTATTTGTTTTAGTGGTTTATTTAATGTTTCTAATAAATCTTTTTATTGTTTTATTAAACTACTTTAGAAAAACAGCAAATGTCACATTACAACATGTCATGAAAGAGTGCTTATGTAAAATTACCCTGCCATGCCCCCCCACCCACACCATCCCCTGCCCTCATCATCTCTCATGCTCCAAACACATATCCCAAATCTTTTTAAATTTAAGTGGGCAGCCACTGGCTTTCTATACTGTTTGTTCACCTGTAGCAAATACAGCCATCCCACAAATCCATTCATCCAGGTCAGGGGGATCAGGGGCAAGCCAGGGTCTGGGAATGTCTTGTTTTGCAATCAGTAGGCCCATTTCTACAAGATGGCAGGCCCCAGTGGGGTGCGTGTAGGGTCGGGGGATAGGGAATATCCCACAACATCACATAATTTAGTGTAGATGGCCAACCAATTGGAGGCAACACTGGGGCACCTCCGAATCATTTTAAAGAAATCTTCTTATTTTTCATTTTTCATTGCAGCCTGGGCAGGAGGTGTCTGTTTGTCTACCCATATGCCAAAGCTTGGTAGGATCATAGTAAATTTTATTAAAGTATTTAGATTGCATTGTTCATCCTTTGACCAGAATGGCCAGACATCTGGCCACCGCCTTAGCTTCAACCCACTCATCACCCTCCAGTAGACCAACATCTGTCTTTTAACTGTAGGAATGGTCAGGAAAGTGAATTACTAATGATCTATATAGGTATGTGACATAGGTTTCACAGTGAGTGGTTCAATAATGATTTTAGGTTCTAGCAGATTGAACTCTGGGAGTGTATTCAGAAGATGGCGATATGAGTAGATGGCATACCCAAGTTGAAGGTATTGAAGAAACTGGGAGGGATGTAAAGCATATTCTAGAGTCAACTGAGTGAATGTCTTAAGATGTCCTCCCTCTCAGATATCCCCTGACCCTCAAGACCTGTGAGGTCCCAGGGTCCAAAACCAGTGAGTCTCAAGACCTAGGGCAGCCATGTACCCCAGAATAGGGTTTTTTCCTTATAATTCTCTTGAACCTTGCAATATAATTTAAGGCATTGTGCCTGCACACCAGTGCGGCCCTAGTGGGCTCCAGGGAGTTATACAGGACTGCCTCCAGCGTCCATATCTGTGAGTGGTTACTTTATAGTCTATAGGTCATGTCAGCTGCTTTTCCGAAGATCCAACCATTTATGACCACTAACTGTGAGGCCCAGTAATACAATCGGAGATTTGGCCCTCCTATTCTACCATTGTATGGGACCTGGATACATTTGGCTTGCGAGACCCGGGGTTAAGAAATAGCACACAGGAATCTGGTATGCATGGTGTTGATTTCAGCAAAAAGATTGTCCGGTAGTGTATAAGGGAAGTTTTGAAGATTATAAAGGGGCCTGGAGTGAGATACCATTTTAAAGAGTGCCCCCAGCCCTTAAGTAAGATGGGAAGCGTGTCCCAAGACAACAATCCACGTATGGTTTGTCCCAGTTAAGGCGTAATATTAAGGATCCTGCATATCTGCGGATTCAAGGTAATGTGGATACCCAGATACGTGAAACAATCCAATGTTTTTTCCAGGCATGCCCGTGGTGGTGTCTAATTGGGGCATATTGTGATTTGGAATGATTGATATGGAGGCCGGAGGCTTCTCTGTAGATTTGGAGCCTCTTCAGTAATCTAGGCACTGAACATTCAGATCTCTGCAGGTATACCAGGAGATCGTCAGTGTGTAGTGATACCAGATCCTTTTGACCTGAGTTCCATTTAATCTCCCACAATCCTACCTCTTGTCAAATCCATTCTACTAATTAATCGAAGACAAGCACAAAGAGAAGTGGGGAAAGAGGGCAGCCCTGTTGCGTACCTCTCTCTATTGGGAACAAGGAAGATAGTGTTCCATTTACTTGCACTCATGCCAGTGGGTCATTGTACAAGGTCTGAACAAACCACAGGTATTGGGGCCCAAAGTACATACCCTCCTGGATCTGGGACATAAAAGGAAGGTTGACAGACCTAAATGCTTTTTCAAAGTCCACCAGGACTACTGCTGCTGCCCCTGCTCTAGTCATAACCATTTGAAGTAACAGAATACAGTGGCATGCTCCCCGATGTGACATAAAGCCATTTTGGTTGTAGTGTCTCAGGGCTCTTACCACGTGTGTTAGTCGTATCGGTATGATTTTGGTGATGATCCATGATTCTATATTTACCAGACAGATAAGCCTGTATGATGAATATTCAGTTGGGTCCTTCACATGTCTTGGGACAGTGACAATTGCAACTACACTCAAGTCCAGTGGCAGCTGGCCTGCAGCTAAAGCTTCTTTGTGTAAAGCCAGTAGTTATGGGGCTAATATTGATTTGTTTTTATTGTTTTGTTGGATATGATTTAAGTTTAAAGTATATTTATATTTTGTTTTTATATTTTATGATTTATTTAATTTTTTTTTTTTGCTTTATTGTTGGAGTAATATTAAGTTGGGTAATGCGTTTTTTGTATTTAATTTAATTTATTTAATAAATATATTGTTATCATTTGAATTTGTATTAGCATCTATGCATATATTGTGTTTTAACTAATCTTAATTATTACTAAAATGTATTTCATTATATATTTTATTTAAGAATTTTATGTATTTATTCTTCTTAGTATTTTTAATTTTTTTTGTTTACATTTTTAAACTTACACAGTTCTTTATTTTTATGTCAAGCATAAGCGTACGACCTCTTGTATACTTTAGTATACTTCTCTTGTGGGCTTTAAGCCATCCCCTGCGTTTAATTTGTTTGTTTCAGTGTCCTTTACAGATCCTTGCTTGCTAGTGGTCAGTCCTGCCTCTTTGTCCCTCCTTTCTCTCTTCTGTTCCTCCCACAGAGCAGGGACTTAGTACTGTCTCATTCCACTGTGGTTCTTTATTTGTTTTTTGAGGGACTATTTTTTTTTTTTTCTTCTCTGTTACTGTTTGCCTGTATTCAGCTTCCATGCCATAGCTACTTACATGTAAAAATTACATTCCTCCCTCCCACCTCCTCTTAATGGCACAGCTGTGTTAGTTCTACCTCTCACGTCGGAGCTCCGGCTCGTTGCTTGTATTTTTCAGTCGTTTTTGCACTTTTCTACGTCCATCGTCACTTAGGCTTTTCTTGGTAAGATATACATTTGGTTTTGGGCTTGCTTTTGAGGGGGATTGGGCTTGTTGAAGTCCTGTTTGTTATTGTTGCTCCAGCCATGTGGTTGTCTAGCTGGCGCATGGAAGTCTTTCCACAGATATAATCCCCAGCTTGTTGTGGGGTCAGCGGCTTTCGCAGAAGCTGCTCTCTCTCCTAACAGGTAAACAACCAACAGAAACGGACTGCCAGGACAAGATAGGGAAACTAAAATCTGTCTGTGCTGGCTGCTCCACCCAGCCCCACTCATCGTACAAAAAAGCTCCTGGTAACCCGAACAGGCCGGGTGTAATGTGCACAGTCTGCAGACATCTGCCCTGGAAGCACATGGCTGGCTTCTCCGCTCTGTGTGTGTCTTTGGAGTCTCTGGCTGGCTCCAGTAGTGTTACTGGATGTTGGGAGCGTGTTTTCGGCTCAGCCCTGGCCGGGGCGCAGCTGCAATCTCACCCCGGTCTGAGGCAATGAGCGCCTCGTTTGCCACATCCCGCACATTCAGAGCAGAGACGGGGGGACGAGGTGGGGGCCGCTGCTCCATCCCGTCTGAAATGCTGACTTTTAAAGGGACCATTATTCACCGCCAGGTGTATTCCATACATGTCAACCCTCCCGATTCCGAGACTAATCTCCCGCCTCCCCCCCCACCCTCCCTATTCCTGCTAGCAGAAACCCACTTGCCAATGATGCTCGGCTGGTAACATGAGCCAGCGTGAATTCAGAAACGGTCTTGTCTCACTCGGAGTCTTCGCTGCCAGTGACCCGCTGCTCCTGCCGGTGCATGATAATTTCTCACGCCCATTGCCTGCTACTCTCATGCCGTGCTCCTGACAAGCAAGGGAAGAAAGAACAGACTATTACCCCGATTGTTTTTCCGATCCTCCCTTTTTGCAGCTTCAAGATCTTGACATGTATGGTATTAGCATTATCTTGTGGCCACTTAAAAGCACCTCCCCGGCTGAGACTACCAGTTTGCTTTAAATTTAAAGTCCGCTTGCTGTGTAATTACCTCGTTCGGTGCCACTTCTATTTGTTCAGATAAAAAGGATTGTCCACACCCGGCACTTTATGATTTGTTAACATTTGCTGGGGAGAAGTCACCATTCTTTGAAAAATGTGTGCATTTTTCTCTGGCAGAGTGATCAGCGCTGCCAAATGTTTCCATGCCAGGCTTGACTCAAGGCGCTCAATTTTGAGGCAACAACATTGAATTTAGGGACCTGGTTTTCACGTACCCAATTGACAATACTCAATTTACTGATCTTGCAAGTATGGGAGGCTAATTTTAGGTTGCCAGGGGTACATTCTTGACCTTCAGAGCACCGCATTTATCAGCAGCGAGCGTACAGTTCACTGAGCGATCCTGCCAGCTCTTACAGAGCCCTCAGCTGATGCCAAATAGAGAGGGTGGCATTCAGCCATTCCTGATTGAACAGCACTAAGTATGCGGAGGTTGCAGTTCTACTTTTGTCATTCTAAACATGGGCCTACAAGTCTCTCACTACTTGGACCTGCTGTCTGCAAAACCTAGACTTGGGGACAGTCATTACCACCACATGGGGCCGCGTGACACACATACATGGGGTCCCAGGAACCAGACTGCACCACGCTGTTGGCTAAAATGCCAGAAGGCAGTGGAGCTGTCACGCGTGACTTTGGAGCATTATGAAGCTATGGGCACAATTCCGTGCTTCACAATTCTTTTAAAAATTAAACTCCTTTTTTTTACTCAGAGCCCTCAGGTACATGCATTCTCTTAAATGTAGTCCTGAATATTAATAGTGCAAGAAAAATAAGTAGCAGACTACACGGTAAATGCATAACTCGGTCTATTAATTGCAAATAACATGTCAGCTAATTACCTGGGAACTATTAGACGTTTGGTTAAATCTTTGAATCCGAGGTTATTTTCTCATGGGCATTCCCGTTGCTTCACATTATGTGAGAACTAGTTTGTATTTCGCTATTAGTTTTGTATTTTCTGCTTTGTTCGCAGTTAGGATGGTGGCTGATATCACTCAGGTTTGCGTGTTCTCCCCATGCCCCATATTATTTCTAATAAACTATGCCCTATCTGGTCGCCAGCTTTGCCCTTTACCCTGCTTTGACTACAGTCTTACTCTTGCCCTATGGGCTTTACTTGAGCTTCAGTTTTGCTGCACACAGCCTGCCTAGTCTCCAGGTTTGCATTTGCATCTCAGACTGTATTTAAGCTTCAGCTTAAGTCGTGCACATCAGAATTTACGTTCCTTTGAATTTTAATTTGTGTTTATTCTACAGTCATGGTGTCTGCCTCGATGTGCCATTTCACATACACTTTTTCAGCTTTAACGTTGGATGTCAGGCCGTATGTGGTCCCCAGAATTTCCCTTTCTTTCACATTACTGTTACTATTTTGTTCACATGCTGTTATGATCTCTGCTCTTACATGTTTAAAAAGGAACAATACAATACATTTTTATCCGAGATTGGAAGACCTCTAATCAGATCATCAACACAGTATGATGTGCTCAGGGGACAGATGCTGGAGGGCAGCCATGATGCCAGACTATTGTTTTTGTACTTCCGCTGGACAACACTTGACATCTGTGTTGGTGGCCGTGATTGGAAAAAATGTCTGTCCTGATTAAATTTGTAGTTGACCAGTTACAAATTGTTTCTTCTGGTTTCAGTTGCGATATGTGGATTTGTGGACACTAAACTATATGTGGTTAAAGCAAAAATTAAAAATAATGTAAACTAAAACCAAGGAGAATTTTACTGGTTAAATAGGTACTGGAACCAAAATATGACAAGGACCAGGAGGCAACTGGAATCTAATAGGATTTTAGCCATATCAGACCAGTACAAGTCCAAAAAAGCGCACATGCCAAAAACTGACTCCAGTACAATCCATATGTGTCCCTTCTAGTGGGATTTACACCACTCAGATCACACAGACCATTCGCAGTTGTTGCTCTGTTTTTTATTATTCAACAGTACCAAGCAAAGCTTCTCTTTAAGGACTACCCACCATACTTAAGTTTGCTGTGTCAGGCCTTGTGCCAGTGTGTTATTTCTGTGGACGGATGTGCATATTGTAGATTACTTTTGTGCACACTTCAGGATCCAAGGTTGAAACATGGCGGCCCACCAAGCACTTGATAAGCCGTTTCTACATGTAAACATGTTATTGTTATTGGTGAAAGAGTCATCTCTCAATAAACGTCATACAGGTAAGGTTTAATTCATAGTCTTGTGTCCTATTCCCTCCAAAGAGTTGCACTGTGCGCAGCCTTCTGGTAACTAACTTTTGCCTGCTTTGCGCTTTAATAAAATCTTGAGGCAAATAAAACAAGATATGTGTGGTGAGATAGCTCAGAAATGTGTAAGGTGCAAGAATGCAGAGAGTTGGAACCATTATCAATATGCTTTTTATGTACTGTAAATTTGATTTAATTCAACAGTCAGGGCCTATGAGATAGAAATGAGCTTGTGTTAACACCATAGATTGTACACGATAGCTCAGTTGGCTAAACACCTGCTCCAGTGACTGGTCTCAAGCTCGAATATCCTGACCCGCTCTTTCCTCCTTCCAATCTTGGTAAACTGTATACCACTGATTTTAATAAAGCTCTTTTACAGTCAATAGCGACCGCAGGGTTTAGTGCTGTTTGAAACTAGTTTTTGTTTTTTACTAGTGTCTGCCAAACAAGGAAATTGATACAGGTGAAATAGTTAACAATTCTTGGCAGTCAATGTTCCAAACTTTGAAAAAATGTGGCAAATGCTGTGGAAAGCGACGCTTTTACAAGTCTAAATCTACTCACCGAATAAGCACTTAAACACAAAAATAGCCATCAATATTCAGGGTAGGATCAGGTTTGGCATGTTCTGTAACCTTACGCTTTGGTGGCCGAGCAGAGAAGAAGTGCGTGGTCTGCAGACCCCAGGGCAGGGGGCGGTGTGGTTTAAAACCACAGCAACAAACGCTGCTAAAAATGCAAGTAAAACTCTAAAGAGAACTGCTCTGATGTGTGAAAGCAGAATAATAACATATCGCAGTTATGCCCTTTTCCCCACCTGATGCCCAATGACGGTGCAACGTGTGGGAAGATCTCCAGATGGCCCTTAGCACTGGGCACAGGAGGGCACAGTGTGAAATAAGGACAGAGAGGCTGGCACACGAGCTTTACAAATAAAGAAAGCCATGAGATGTGCAGTAATCAGGCCCTCACATATTACTCCTCTTGGCATCATGTGTCTATTCATTCAACAGTGCTGAATTACTCTGTTGCACAGAATGTGCAAACAGTCCCATTGAAGAAACATAGCAAGGCCCAGTGGGTTTTTCCTTAAAATATTCCAGATCCATCATTTCCTTCAGCCATGCACAGTTACAAAATGCTACAGAGAGAAACTGTTAAAATTCGTCTGACTCCAACATTTTTAATATTGTCATGCAAACTTTGAGGAACAGTATTCTTTGACACTAATAAGTCTCCCACCTATTCAGATGACTGGAATATAGTTTGACTGGTAGGCACACACCATTTTATCGGAATCTCCCTCTTAAAACTGTTTATGGTCCATTGTGTCCGTTGAAACCCGCCCACCCTACCCTTAGTACAAAGCAGAGTTCTCCCAAAGAAAGAACAATATGTTCCAGAAGCAGTTCTTAATCTGTAATAAAATAAGTGCCAGGTCCCTCATCAGGAGGCCACTGCAGCTTTGCCCCTCCCAGCACTGCCAACGAGGGTACCAACACAACTACTAATCATAACACACCTGCAAGTGTGACATTTCAGACTATTCCAGGCAATCAAAGCTTCAAGAATGGCTTGAGCGGTAGGCATTAATCGTTGTTATTAATAAACAGCTGCTGTTGTGCTCATCTCTAAATTACACAGACAGCATCACCATGTGGCAGTCTGTCATAAGTGCCAGTGTTCACAATTAAGTGCCGGTGCCGAGACCCCGAAACCACAGGCTAAAATTAAGCGCTATCTATAAACCATGTTTGTGTAGGACCCACATTTGTAATCATCATCTTCACTAAATCATCGTTGTACAGGAGGACCCCACTTTACTGCAGGTGGACTTGCCTATATGTGGCATCCCATACCCTGCGTTCCATATTACAGCTCACAAGCAGGAGTTGGTAATTCGTTTTCGGAGTCAAATAAATGGTGGCTACTGGGTGTCTGTGTGCATTGTGGCCAGTGACATCCACACTGTGGCATGTGAACGTATTTGTTCATTTGTACAAATCGCACAAAGCATTTATCGCAGGTGCAAGAGAAATATTGGCATGGATTATTCTGTGCATAACATTTTGCTATACATTTTATTCTGTGACCTGATGATAAGTCCAGTTTGTAGTTATGAGGATTTTGATCAAAGAAACACCTTATTTAAATTTGCATTCTTCCTCTTTAAGCTTGCATCAATAATATAAGATTGCTTGGTGGGCTGAGCGGACTATAAGCATGCAGGTCTCTAGTACGAGGCCTGCAGGGCCATGCATGCCTTTAATCTTTCTGAGGTTGATGAAAGGTGTACTGTTGAGATGGATATCAGTGACGTTTACTATTTAAGGACCTACAGACAAAGCAATTTATATGTGCTCTATTGCTGCATTCTGGTAATAAGAAATGAGTGTCGGACAGTCCTGTTTTTGTATACAATGGCACTTTGTACTGGGAAACTACAGGTCCAGAACCCATAGCGCAGTTTGCTAAAAGACAGGATGAGTCATTAAGTCGTTAAGAGACTCTCATGACACAGGGCCAGTTACAAACAATGAGATGTCTATATTAGTGTCCTGAGTAACGTCTAGACGCTGCTTCCTCCTTGGACATATCTTTGACCTCACTGGAGAGATGTCATCAAGGCCTTTACTCCTAGCTATCCAGTCCATAGTTTGACTTGTAGTGACAGCCTGTGATACTGCACGTCACAACACCGCTTGATTTAATGTGGAGTATTCCTTTGCTGTCTGCCCCCAACCCCCTGCACGACAGTGCTTGCCCACCCCTGACATTGCTGCATTGAATTCTTATGTTATTATTCATTAAGCACTTTTCTTTACATAGTGCACATAGCCATGGGCTTGGGTGAAGTTAAACAATCAGCCCATTATCACAGGATGGTGAGCAGACAGCAGACTCGAACTCGGATCCCCAGCTCACCTGTCAGCAGCTCTCACCGCTGTGCTATATCCTTTGCCTAATCATGTTGCAGGGTGCAGTACCATATGTGGCCAAAAGAGGTCCCAAGGGACACCTAGTGCCAGCATACGTTACTGCACCCTTACAACAGTGCTTGTTTTAACATAGAGTCGGAGCTCCCATTTTCACTCCCAACGCTAGGGCACCATTGCAGGTATACTACATAAAAAAACACACAACAGAGTTCTTTATTTTATTTTATTAAGGTGGGAGGACATATCTATTGCATAGGTAAAAAACATTGCCTTTATAATGCCAATAACTCGAACTCCAACAAATGCGAGACCTTTTGCATTTCCAATGCTTGTTTAAATTATTATATTTATTTTTACATTTTGTAAACTATGTATATTTTAAAGTAATTTTTTAAATTTTTTAAGTTACTATGTTAAATAATTTTACAAATATATATACTTACCTATGTAATGTCAATATTTTTTATGACTATATCTTTCTAGTCGATATTTTTCTACTTTACATAGAAAGTATGTAAAGTGTCTATTTCTGACCTTGATATTTTTGCTGAAGTATTTTTGTAACACAATATTTTTTACCTTGATATTATGTCTTAGAAGTGGCAGTGGAAGCCAAAACCATACCCTGCATGTATATTGCAGTCACTCACTGAGACAGCCACCACTATTTGCAGGCAAATGTTATGTTAATTATTCTGATAGCACACAAATCACCCCAAGAGGGGTATATCGGCGCAAATGCACAGGAGCAGAGCAAAGGCAAGCGTAGTTAAAATAAAACAGACTTCAGTAGTTTCCTAAATTGAAGATGATCCACACAAGCGAGAATTTGAAGCGGCAGCTTCTTCCAGTAAAAAGGTGCTAGGTACGAAAAAGACCTGCCCCCTGAACGGGACTTTATGGACCTTGGAAGAGTAAGCAGAGGTTCAGCTTTAGATCTTAGCAGTCTTGATGGAGCATATCTAGCACACTTCAAGGATAGGTAACTTTCCCAAACAGAGCTTTATGGGTTAAGCAGCAAATCTTAAAGATTATTCTTTCACACACTGGTAACCAGTGGAAAGCATGTAAGAGAGGGGAAGGAGCTGGTCCAGCAGGGATATTGACTACGAGCGGAGCTGCGCATTCTGTACCACTTGTATCTTTGATGGGAATGCATGCTGTTTCCAGCAGCTAACTGTGCACTAGGTGGTCCCCGACACAGAGCGAGAGAACCCCTTTCATATCCAATTGTTTTCAGGGGAAATGGCTGTTTGTTTTATGCTGTTGTTTTCTACAAGAAAACATACGTGAGAAGGAGAAAAACTTGGCACAGAAAAGAAATGCATGATAAAAGCTAATGCATCGGTGCACAAATGAGCTATTATACATGTATTTATTTTATCATTTAAATGACTTTCTTGATAACAGGGTTAAATGATAATGTTGGAAATCAAATAATCCGATTTTGTTACAAAAACAAATCGGTATTTGTGAGCAGAATTGTGGTATGTAATGGCACAACGTACGAAAGGATGTTTTGTTTTGCTATTTTTTAATAGGAATTTGAACTTGCACTTTGTCAAGCTGAGAGTTTTGTTTATTTAGATATTAATTTAGAAATTAAAATGTTGGACACCCCCACCCTCCCTTGACGGTAGGTGAAAGATTGCGGGGCAGATTTACAATAACTGGCGCATCCCTGCAGATCAGCAGGGATGCGCCAGTTATTTTGCGTGATGTTAGGAACCCCTTGCGCCACCATGGATGCGCCGCATTTACAATGATGCACACTGTGGCGCTAGGAGAGACAGATGCGTGACGCATCTGTCAGCGTATAGGTGACGCAGTGCTGGAGTCGTGTCGCAAGCGTGACGCAACTCCAGCACTGCTCAGGGTCATCCTATACTTGCAATGCTGCGTCACTCCTTACGCCTGCTAAAAGCAGGCGTAAGGTTTTGACGCAGCGGGGACGTAAAAGTGACTCAGTGAAATCTTGTAGAATTCTCTGCGTCACTTTTACGGGGCTTCCTTGCGACGGAACGCCCACCCTGCATACATTATACCTGACGCAGGTATAATGTAGCGCAGGGCTTTACAACGTGGCGCATCTCGCTAGATGGGTCACGTTGTAAATCTGTCGCATAGTGGCGCATTGTTTACGACGCCGCTGCGTCACATAAGTGACCCAACAATGTCGTAAAGATGTCGCAAGGGGCTTGTAAATCTGCCCCTGCGTGCTTATTTATGTCTGAGCGGAACACCTTTCCTGTTCGCTACAGCTGACTGCCACTCACCCTGCAGAGACTTGGCCAGCTACCTGCTTTTTTCCCTCCTGCACCACAGAGCGCACAACCATCCCGTTAGAAGGAGTGAGGGTGGACAAAGAGAGACACAACCAGCCTGTCTCTTGTCACACATCTGAACTGCACGAGGCCGATGTGACTGCACACACATTTACTATCTGATTTTTTCACACACCTGCAGAGCATGGGCTTCCTGTCCAGATTGCATGCTGGGGCCACTGAGTTTTCGTTCAGTGTAGGGCTCCTGCTACCTTTTGCACATATGTTCCCACACAGTCCTACAACATTTGCTGCCTCTATCAGATTGAACCTTTAACACAGCTGCAAAGTGGAACCTGCCCGCGACAGCATTACCTTTTCCCTGTGGACACTGCAATGTCTGCCCCCTTAGCAAGAGAACAAAGCAAGATGATTTAGGATCAAGAGCACAATGGGTTCTAAACACCAGACCAACTGGGAGTCAAGGAATGTAGGGGCATATTTATGAGAGCCTTGGGTGAAGTTTGCACCACGCAAGGCTCTGAGTCAGATTTATGAAGCCACGCAAAGCCACAATTCGTGGCTTTCAGCAACCTCATTAATCTTGAGAAAGGCAACGCGGCTCAAATCGCTGCGTCACTTTACTCTGCATAAGGGAGGTGTTCCATGGGCATTTGCGGTGGGTGTTCCCACTCAACTCCCAAGGTTTTTAAGGAATTCCCAGATTTACAAGGTCTTTTAAACCTGGGAATGTATCAAAATCGTACGCCTCCAGAGGTGAGGCGTAACAAGGAGAAATATCTCTATTTCTCCTCGTTTTTTCCTCTTTCTATGTGTGCTGCATTCTGCAGAAGGAGGAAAACGCCTCTCTAGTTTGAACATGTCATGAGTGATGTCATATGTTATGTCATAAGCAGTGCATGGCTGGGTCACAAGTTAAAGTTAGTGCTTCTAATTATAACTTGGGAATGTCTTTGCTTTCTTAAGTTCAAAACGTTAATGTTGTCACTAAGAAATCCATCTATCTATAATGCTACTTTAACCTTTGCTTTTTTCAGTGAATATAAAAATATATTATTTACATGGGATTCTGTAATCCCTGTATAAACGCCAGTCTCTAATTTCTTAATAATCGGCAACTTGTGATGCACACAGTCACCAATTATGAAGAAAGGATATCAGAACTCGACTATTAGTTATTACAGTCAAGTTCTAACACCACAATGCCTGCAGCCAAGGTGAAAGGTAGGTCAGGTCACAGACCAGCTGTTTACAGAATGTTGCTTTTCTTTCTTCTGCTCCTCTTTTCTAGTTTAGAATGAGAAGCAGAGAGAACATGTTTATTTTTTGCACTGCTTAGATAATTAGAGAAAATCATTCTGCATGTTTCTACACATTCAGAGCTACTGCAGCTTTTTTTGTTTTAAACTGACTTGTATTGTACTGTTTCTAATATCTGTTTGCATCAAATATCAAACGGTTTGTGATGTTTTTAATTTTGCACTAGAGGTCTTATTTTTATTCTTCATATTTGCAAACATGCTTGCTCTTTCATATGAAAGAGCTACACACCAAGATTTTAAGTGGTTTGTGGGAAAGGTGATGGTGTGACCATATATTATATGGAATAAAGTACCCCCTGGCATACATGAGAAGGATATTGCAGGTCACCTCGGAGTTCCATAACCTTATAAAGGAACTCAGCCTTGTTCCTCTGTATGGTTATGGAACTTCTGTGTGTGTGTATATATATATTTACACACACACACACACACGCACTCACACACGCACACACACACACGGTACTGTAATACTCTCCAAGATGCTCTCTGCCCGACCCACTACCCATGTTCTCATTTCTCATGACCTTTCTGCTTTGGGAGTTCAATTTGAAACAGGGACCCCACAATTGGTCTCACCTCATCAAGGAAATGGAGCTGCCATGCTCCTAGCAGTCCCTCATCAGTCTGTTCAAACTGCCATTCTGAGTCAAGCCATTCCATTTTGTACATGTAGCAATGTGCAGTCAAATAGACAGTGGCGTCATTACGCATGGCATGCTGCATAATTACTCAAGCGTTCGGTGTCTTAGTGGGTCACTGTACTCGGAGTTGTAGTTCCCAAGTCCCCTTCGCGTATGGCCAGAAACATTGCATGATTTTTAGAGAAAAATATTATATAGAATATTTAGCCCGTGTTATGAATAACCACATATATATTGTTATACAAGGCCTTCCTGTCTTTTTATCTTCGTTCCGGTATTAGTGACTTAGACCCTGATTACGAGTCTGGCGGTCCACGGACCGCCAGACTCTTGGGGGCATACCGGTGGCGGTCCTAGTTGTTAGTGGCACGGTGGTCTTGCGGCCGCAATATGCTTGGCTGGACCAACACAATCCCGTCAAGCATTTTACGAGTTTCCTCTCCGCCAAGGTTTTCATGGCGGTTACTCCTCCATGAAAACCGTGCCGGAGAAGAAACAAAGGGGGCCCTACAGGGCCTCTGGGCCATGGGGTGCATGCAGGGGGGGCACGTGTTGTGCCCCCCTGTGTGCATGCACCTCAGTACCTGCACGGCATGGACTGCACCAGTCCATGCCGTGAGGATACTGCCTTTGACGTTCCCATTGCGGTGCCTATTTGATAGACACCGCCGTGGGAATGCAAAAGAACCACCAGCCAGTGACTGAAAAAGTCATAATCTGGAGGGCGGTGCACACACAGGTTTGGCGGAGCGGCGACGGGGCAGTCTCACTCCCGCACCACCAAACTCATAATCAGGCGTTAATGTCTTCATAAATTTCAGGCCACCGTGTGTTTGTATGTGTGGCAACAAAATGGTATCCCTATACAAAAAAATTACTTTTGATGGATTATTTTACAAAAAATTAAGTTATTTGCACAGACTTTAGGCTTAATGAACCATCATATGGTTTTGAAGTTACTGTTACAAGAGTTTTAAATCTGATTCCAGGCCACTTTATTGTTTAGCACATTTTCAGAGGTCTGTAAATGGTAAATCCATCCTGGTTTGCTCATGAATAATCTGTTTTCCATGTTGTCACATGGTGGGGACTTTTTCTCTATAATGTACCATTCAAAATCATTTTCTGAAAGCACTTTCTCCAGAAAGTGTCTCATAAATTTAGTTGCATTTTACTTTTCTGTTCGCCATGCCTATATATTTGAGTTTTTACACGCAGATGATCATGCACACTATGGCCAACCCCACCACCGTGCATGGCCGAAGGACGTGTGCAGTGTGCGGTTGGCTGCAGGGCCTGGCTGCAAGCTAGGCCCTGTCGCCAACCTCCCACTGTGCACATCCAAAGGCCATGCATAGCTTGGGGTTGGATTACCGTATGGTAATTAAATATGATTACTTTATGTTAAAAAAACTAGAAATTCACTGATAAAACCAAAGGTTACAGGGACATTAAAGTAAGGAAATAGAATTTTAAAAACCTAGCGGTTTCCCTGCCCACCATGGGCAGGGAAACCTGTGTTTGCTCTTCCATGGGGAGCAATTTCAAAGGTACTGCCAAGTGAGAGCAAACACTAAGTCCGCTTTCAGTGGGCTGGAGCATGAAAAATGCTCTCGCCCGCTGGGAGCGGACTTTTCATCTGTTTCCCTGCACGCACTGAAGCGGGCAGGGAAAGAAATGAAAACATTGCTCCTGCCTGCATGGAGCAGCATTTTCAGCTGCTGTCTGTGGTCTTGGGGCTCTCCGGCAACCCCCAACGAAGATGCAGTGGGAGCCCTGGGTGGGCTCAAGGGCACCCACTCTTTATTGGCTGGGCCCGAGGGATGGTGTTACTGGGGCTGAAATCAGCCCGGGGCCAAAATTGACGCAGGGAGAAGGGCCCGTGCAGCCCCCCCCTACCCCATTATTAATTGGCCAATATTGGCCAAGGGAGAGGTGCTGCGTGCCCCTCTCCCCCTTTATAATATGGTCAGATCCCGGGAGATAGGATCCCCAGGATCAGAAATTTGCCCTAGGAGATGGGATCCCCAGGGCAAATACAGCCCACAGAAGGGAGCCACGTACCCACTCCCCCCAAAAAATGTGGGGGACTTCCCAGAGCCGAAATCGACCTGGAGAGGGAGGATGCATGCCCCCCTTCTGGGTAAGCTGGTGTTGGGGGGTTGGCCACAAACCCCCTGCCGTGCATGGACAAAGGCTGTGTGCGGGCTGGGTTGGCTGCATGCATAAAAGTTGCTGTAGGCCCTGTGGCCAACCCAATGCCGCACATGGCCAAAGACCGTGCTCGGCATAGGGATGGCTGCATGGGGGTGTTGGCCAGAGGCCAGTCCCTGTGGCCAACCCCCCACGGCGCACGGCCAAAGACCATGCGCATCATGGGGCTGGATTAATGTATGCTAATTAAATATTTCTTCATGTTAAAAAATACCCTAGAAATTCACTGAAAAAAACAAAGGTTACAGGGACGTTATAGTTTGGAAATATAATTTTAAAAAACCTTAGTAATTCACAGAAAAAAACAAAGGTGACAGGAACGTTATAGTTAGGGTCAGATTTTACATACACAAAGCCATAGAAATTCAGCAGTTATAGTTACACTTATCTCAAGAAACTATAACTTGTGCCCTAAGGTAACTATAACTCACGCCCTTGCCCCTGGTTAGTTATAGTTAGGATCATGTTTCCATAGGAAATGCCTTTTTTGTGTTGCTAATAACTTTGGCTCCATTTAACAAATCTCCATTAAACTTTCAAAATAAGTGGCACATTTTGACTAGTTTGTGCATGGAACGTTTCAGGTGTTCTGTCAACCAGGGGCCAAGAAAAAGGGGGGGGGGACAAATCCCAAAACACATTTTCTGCATTCATTTTTCCATAGGAACTTTAGACACAGCTACAGCCCAAACCGCTGAACAGATGTACCCCTAATTTGGCAGAAAGCTAGACCTTGGTCCAAGAGTGTTTGTTGGATTTTTTTTTTTTAATTGCCACAAATTCCCGGAGTATCCGCAAATTCACTGATTTTGTTTTTAAAGTGCAGACTCCTGTGCATTTAAAATCCCTCCTGGGTGGGCCAAGGCTGGGTTGGGAAGGCGTGGGATTTATTTAAGGGGGGGCACCTAGCCCCCCTGCCCAAGCCTCAAAGAGGCCCAGAGGACTCCATCCCCCGGGGCTGATAACTTAAATAAAGGGGAGGGGGCCAAATGGCCCCCTCCGCAGGCCAGGAGAAGCCCTAGGGACCCCATCCCCAGGGGCTGTCTTTCAAATAAAGGGGAGGGGGCCAAGCCGCCCCCTTCCCTGAGTCATACAATGCCTCTGGGACTCCATCCCCCAGGGCTAGCTCAGTGACGGTGTCCCCAACCCACGGGACACCATCTATTTCCCTACCTATGGGCGTGGCAGGGAAAGTGCAAATGTTTTCCTACCAGTTGGGAGCACAAAGCTGCTCCTGCACGGTGGGAGAAAAAATCATTTCCATGCACCTGCTTTGATTGCTCCCACCTTGTGGGAGCAAAAGAAAACTTCTCCCACAGGGTTGGAGCAATGCCGACTCCTGCTGCACCTGCAATGGATGCAAGCAGGGGAGCCGGTGAAACTGTGGGGCAGTGGACCTCCCCCCGCAGGCTCTATTGAGGAATTAACTGTAGGGTAAACTAGTTAGAGATGGGAGGGCCCCATTGAAAAAAAGATAACTGGACTAGTTGTGACGTGCACCTGGAGGGCACCGGAGCACCTCACTTTATTATAAAAAAAACAAAAAATATAGGCGGGCTCCCCATGTGGCCCCCAAAACTAATAATAGTGTCTGGTGCCCCAGGTGGGCACCAGGGCATCCCTTAGATAAAAAAAATACTGGCCCCTGTGTGGCCCCATTGGTCAGCGGGGCTGCTGGGACCCTGGGTCTCCCTCCGCAGCCTCTTATAAAAAAAAAAGAAATGGCAGTAGTCCATGGTGGGACCTTTTCTTAACACCAACCTGAAACTGACTGGCTTTGATAAGACTTATTTATTTTGCCTTTAGAACTCCACTGGATGGATGTCTTTTCGTTATTTCTACCAGTGAATACTTACTCCTTAACGTTGCCATCCCCCCGTGTTCTCCATATTGAAGCTCGTCCATTGCTTCCCTTCCACCTTTCATCCTGCTCGGCTTATTGGTCACATTTTTATTTACTTTTTTTCCTATTTTGATTTTTTTTTTTTAATGTACCCCCTCTACCTTCTCCATTGGCGGCGTTTACTACTTCCCACCCAAGTCCATCACATCTTTTTTTTTATTACTTACTTCTATTTTGGTTGCATGAGGGTTGCTATCATTTCATGGCCTCCTACTGCTATTTTGAATGATATCACATATTGTATAGGCCTGCTACTTTGCTCGATTAATTTCTGCGGTAGTCAGTAGTGTTTTGCGGCGGCAGAAATCAACGTTCTCATTTTATGTGTGGTAGATTGACAGATGGTGGCGCAATTAATTCCAGAGAAGCCGTCAAGGGATCAATAGCCAGTGGCCAAACCTCACAGTCTCATTTTCATCTCTGCTATGATGCTGGCTCTTTAAACATTTTACTAGCCTGGCTGGTGTTCAACTAAATTCCGCGCAGTGAAAACATATTCCACGTGCCATCCTAAAACGGCACTGCTAAGCACATTGATTACAGTAACAAAGCCGTGCTAAAAGAAGAAATAATGCACGGTTTAAGCTTCCTAAAGGAATCCTTCCCAGCTTCGCCAGGGTTAAATACAATGCAGCACTTCAATACAAAAGCACCAGCCTGCTAACTGCGCCATTTGCAGTCTGAGCCAGATAAAAGCCGCTTCCGAAACAAGAGCAGCCTCCTGAAGGCATGATTGTTTCAGGAAGGAACAGCGGAAACAAGACGTGCCGTCGCCGAAGGCTGTGCATTCAGCAACGCTCGACGGAAGGCACTGAGCGGGTTGTATTAATGAGCACGAAAACAAGCAATAACATTTCGGCTTCTTTCACTCCACTTTACTCTTTCCATACTCCTTCCTAAAACGTTTAACAATTTTTTCTTACTGGCGGGAGTACAACATTTGGTGTGGAATACAAGATTACTAATAGGGTCTACACAAAAGGTCTCAAAGATGGATAAGGTAAAACCATAGAACATGGTTACAGCGCCTTGAGACCCTCACGGGTGAGTAGCGCGCTTTAAAACCCCCTGATTGAGTGATGGTAGGACTTCCTTCAAGCACAGGGATGAACCTTGCAGCACAACACAAGTCAAGAACACTTGCGGCAAAAGGTCTCACCTGAGAGGCTACAGTTTCTAGGCTGCCTCAGGCTGGTGTTTACCTGCCGGAAGGCGATGCAGCTATATGCATGCATGTCCTAAGCGCTATTGTCATTGAGAACTGTACGCAATAAGGCGGAGGGAAATCGATATTGGGGCTCAAGGAGAGGTGATGTCCTTCAAACGATGCCTGGTCCTGGAAGCGTTGGAGGACTTGCTTATTGCAGAAAGAAAATAAACGATAGAGGGAGACGAACAATAGGGACAATCTGTCAGTATCACAACAAAACTCCTTTTACAGATCCGTATTGTGCTGCCTGTCTGACCATCAAAACATTCCTAGCTTCTGGGAGGTTCCATGGAGTGGCAGGTAGGGACAATCACTGGTGGCTAATCCCCTCCAGCAGGAGTCCCAGCATCTCATTGCTAGCGGGTGGGCAAGCACTGGTGGCCTTTCGTATTGTCATACGGCATTACAGAGATGATGCGGCAGCAGTGTACACCAATCCAGTCTGGCAAGCTCTCTGATTGTCTGAATGGTGGTGGTGTATGTGGGACAAGCGTTGGTCTCCTCAAGACCTGCTGTCATTTATGTGTGCCCCTAGGTACCCCATCCATTTCTGTAGGGAGGACCACAGAGATCACATCTCAGTTAGGTGGCACCACACTAGCCTTGTCTACAGGGCATTCACATTTCTTCCTGGTGCCTGGGTAGAGCCATGAGGAGATGGTCAGCATGGGAAGGCAGCACAAGCTGACTTTTTCTCAAACAAGTTGATGGGTATGGAATACCGCAGTGTAATTCCTCTCTGACAATGTTTTACTGCTCAGGAGATCAAATCATTGTCAGCCAACTAGGGCAATAATTTTTATTACAAAATGAGAACTCTCAAGTTCAAGCATGCCAGTAATGTATCAAAGCATGTATGTGGGAAATAGTTCAGCCTGAGGGGTTCACTTTGAAATTCACAACTTTGGTATAATTTTAAGACTAAAATGAAGGTTCAAACTCAATGGTAGAAAAGCGGGTCGAGAATATATGTATATATATGAAATGTCCCAACCAATTAACCAATGATGGGAAAATCTTGCTGTTCGGGGCCCTAAACGAGGAATGCAATCTACACAACTCCTCTCAGATACCTCTGTCTCTGACCCACAGATGATGCAAAAAACTTGACCCCACCAGTGTCAAAACTTTACAGTCCCTATGATGGCTATCAATACGTGAACTTCTAAATGGTTACTCAAATTTAAAGGATGTACCCCAAAGCGAGCTCATATGGGAGATTTCTCAAAAAGTTCATTGTTCTATAGATTACTAGGATAAAACAGAGACCAAAATAAAATGTATAAGATTATGAAAACTGGAACTATTACACGAACACTCTTTGTACTTCATGCAACAGAACTGCAAAGCAAAATCAGCATGTCCCTCAACAGCTAGAGTTTGAAATGTCCGTTAAATAAAGGCACATTAACATTTATGCGATTATTCTGCATCATTGTCTTAAAATTCTGGAGCGCGATTCATATTATCTTACACAATTTAATGCAGAAAAGGATGCTATACCACCAATACCACTATTTTTCCTCCATTTACATGAAAAAATGTTGAATCTAAAGGCAACAATATTATGACTGCTACGGAATAATATCTACAGATTTTGCTTGTGACTCTAAATTAGCCAATCTGTGGCAGTAAAGATGAACAGATGGACCCCATAGCTATCACAGTAGAACAAACTACATGCTGGAAAGAAGCACATCATTTGGTGGAATGGAATAAGTATGCCCTAACCATAGATGAAACAATGCTGGTCCTCCACCCATACCCATCACTCAGACAAACATCCTAGGGGCTGATTATGAGTTTGGCACAATTGCGCCAGATCTCCGCTGGCACAGCTGTGCCAAACCTGCGCAATGACTGCTCTCCATATTACGAGTTAAACTTGTGCACGTTGGACGGTCCTTCGCCTTTCCCTTGGCAGTGCCTGAAAAACAGGCACTGCAATTGAAACGGCAAGAAAGTTCCAGCATGGCATGGATGGTGACGTCGAAGCCTTGCTGGAACTTGGGGGGTATACAGACAGGGGGGCACATGTTGCACCCCCCTGAATGTATACCCATGGCGGGGATGCCTTGGGGGCCATGTAGGGCCCCCTTTGTTCCTCCACTGCCAGCCTTTTCGTGGCGGGCTCCCACCATGAAATGCCTGGTGGTGGCAGAACTTGTAATATGCTTAGCTGGACTGCGCCAGTCCCGCAGAGCATTTTACATTGTGGCGCAGATGCACCACCACCAGCGAACGACTGCTCCCTGGTGCAGACGGTGGTCCTCCGCCACAATAAGTTTCAAGGTCGTGATGCAACGGACGGTGGACCGCCACAGTGGGTTCGACTGCCAGACTCGAAATCAGGCCCTTAGTTCGGTCACTTCTGATATGATATTTGTCTACTAATGCATCTGGCAGCACGGCAGCTAACACACAAAGGGAAGAGCACTACAAACCCCTTCGAATAAAACAGAAATGCTGATATGTGGCCGAAAGCCATAGTTACAAGACTTGGATTGTTGGCACTGAATTGGTCTACGTTTGTCATAGATTTCAAGATTTTCATTTACCTTTGTGATTACAGTGTGATTTGTGACTTTTGCATATCATTTACATTTTGGATGTAACTGTCCTGATTATGTTTGAAGTACAGTGACTGCCTCTATGGCTAAAAATGCTTCTGATTCCTTCCCCATTCTTTCTCCTCTCTCCCACTTTTCCCTGCTGGGTTAGAATGAATTTGCATGTCCGCCTACAGACGCTATAGTTTTGGTTCATGCAGGCGCGATTGAATGTCTCATGTACATGCATGTATCTAGATATCTGCCCACACACAAACATACAGATGCTTCTGCATGGGTTGGGACAGCCGTGGTTGTAGGCATCTGCACACTACCATTTCACGTCAAGGGCAGGGGAATGGAAAAAGAATTCGAAGGAAGAAGTGGGAATAAACATTTGCAGCCTGAGGAGCTTCTGGAGTAGTTCAAATAAACTTAAAATATCTGGCTTCAAGCTGGATAGCTGGTTTGTTTTCTTAAAGTTTATTTGACTCTATTCATATGTTTAAGTCAGCACATCTATAAAAAATCAAGTTGTGCATCTGTAGCGCTGTTATTTCTACAATTGTGTGTCTTGAACTTGAAGATGTTTGGTGCAACATGAAAGGTTGCTTCCCAAACTTCAGTGTTGTTGCTCTAAGAAGCTTGTCGTAGTCAAACCTTCACGAGCTGCGAATAACCCAGTATGAAATATGAATCACTGTAAGATCTGTGAAATGTTTGCAGACGTCGCCATTATTCCACATTTGAGGTTTTGGATCAATTGACTCCTATATAAACTCGCAGTCACGACATGAACAGACAATTAACAATAAATCTAACACAGATATTGATCATTGTTTTAGCCCATGCTTTCAAACTGATGCTCTACTCACGGGCCCACACAAACTCGTATGTAATCCATATTTTTAATATCAGAATATATTCTCTATTTTATGGTCAAATATTTCCAGAAAAGTGGATCTACCTTTGCTCAATGAAACATATGCCCTTGCATGCTGTAACTTTCATAGAAGATTTGTATGATGTTCATATTTGGTAGATGATGAAATGGGTCATTTATATCTGTTAATGCAATTTCTTAAAATTAAAAAATAGCATATTGACTTCCAGGAAGAATTCTTAAATGCCATATAGTAATGTCTAAGCAATACTTAGTACGAGAAATGTCTTTGAGAATTGTCTTATTCGGATTCAAGTACCTCATTAGCTTTTGTGCCGGAGAGACTCTGGGCTATTAGGACATCACAAATGAATCAGTGAAAGCAATTTGACAAAGCCATACATCATTGGCAATGGAGAATGTGATGTACAGAAACATGATTCATTTTTCTTTTCTGTGCCTGGGTCACTTAGTGCTCACTAACTGGCCCTGTTCCAAGAAACACTAGGCCACACTGTAAGCCATTATACATGAACACAATGATAACGAATAATTAATTCTCAAAGGGGCTATGTAATGCTTTTAAGTAAAAAGAAGTCTTCAGGAATAGTTTGTCTTTTTCTAACCTGATGTGTGCTAAACACATGTGCTACTTCTGTCATTGAATGTATTACTACTCTTTCTTTTCTGTGAGCTGAACATTGTATTCATTTTGCTTTGAAAATTGTGATTGGTTTTTATGGAGTCAGAGGAGGCCCTGGTATCTTTCTAAGGTTTTTGAAGCCTTCATTGTTTGATAGCCTTGATTTTTTGTCACACTAAGTTGCACATGAGAGAAAGTCATCCTTTGTGCCCTGATCACCCCCATTTATTCTGACTGATACGGGTGGTAACTGACTCTGACTGCGCCCTGGGCTCCGCTAATTAGGCCCAGGGCCACGGCAATGACAACCTACCTGTAAATCCCTAGTATATGGTAGGGCATGTAGGTTTATAGGCCAAACAGTTTTGAGGCACTTAAATGTGCACTGATGTGTTGCCTGCTGTCATTTTAAAAGTCAGGGACAGAGAGAATGAGGGCCTGAGGCAAGCTACCTTCAGGTAAGAGAAGGGTGATGCCAGTGGCTTCCACAAAGTCTACTAGGAGGATGGAATTATCTACACTGAGGCTAGAGACCTCAAAGAAGGGGCTACCAGGAGGTTGGTGCCCCCTCCCCAAAAGTACAGAGAATTCTTCCTCACTTTAAGCAATGGTAGTTGGGGGAGAGAAAGACATGGAAAAGGTTGCTTAACCATTTCTATTGGACCAATATGACTCTCAAAGTGAAGGAGTTTTGCAGTTCTTGTGCAACCTGTCAAACCAGTCGCATGGCAGATGGCAAGTTAAAGGCTCCCTTGATACCACTGCCAGTGGTTGGGACTCCCTTTGAGAGGGTGGGGGTGGACATTGCTGGTCCCCTAGACCCACCCACAAGTCAGGGAACAGATATATCTTGGTGGTAGTAGACCATGCCACGAGGTATCCTGAGGCTATACTCTTCAGAACAGTCACTACTCCTACAGTGGCTAGGGCCCTACTTGGTGTGCTCACCAGAGTGGGTTTCCCAAAGGAGGTGGTTTCAGATAGAGGCATGAGTTTCATGTCTGCATACCTGAAAGCAATGTGGGATGAATGTGGTGTTACTTGCAAGTTCACCACCCCATATCAATCAATCAATCAATCAATCAATCAATCAATCACAGAATTTGTAGAGCGCACTACTTACCCGCGAGGGTCTCAAGGCGCTGGGGAGAGGGAAGGGGGGGGGATGCTGCTACTGGTCGAACAGCCAGGTCTTGAGTAGCCTCCTGAAGGTCAGCAGGTCTTGGGTCTGTCGTAGGCTTAGTGGAAGGGTGTTCCAGGTCTTGGCGGCGAGGTGTGAGAAGGATCTGCCGCCGGTGGTTGTTCTTCGAATGCGAGGGACGGTGGCGAGGGAGAGGTCGGCGGAGCGGAGCTGGCGGTTGGGGACGTAGAAGAAGAGTCGTCTGTTGAGGTAGGCTGGGCCAGTTTTGTGGAGTGCCTTGTGTGCGTGGATGAGGAGTTTGAAAGTGATCCTCCTGTCGACATGGAGCCAGTGCAGGTTCCTCAAGTGGGGGGTGATGTGGCTGTGGCGTGGTACGTCGAGGATCAGTCGTGCGGAGGCGTTTTGTATGCGTTGCAGTCGCTTGATGAGCTTGGCCGGGGCTCCCGCGTAGAGGGCGTTCCCATAGTCCAGTCTGTACTGACGAGGGCCTGGGTGACTGTTCTTCTTGTGTTTGTCGGGATCCACCTGTAGATCTTGCGAAGCATGCGGAGGGTGTTGAAGCAGGAGGAGGAGACTGCGTTGACTTGCTTGGCCATGGAGAGCGTTGAGTCGAGGATGACTCCCAGGTTGCGTGCGTGGTCGGTGGGTGCCGGGGCTGCTCCCAGCGTCGTTGGCCACCAGGAGTCGTCCCAGGCTGAGGGGTTGGAGCCGAGGATGAGGACCTCCGTTTTGTCCGTGTTCAGCTTTAGTCGGCTGATCTTCATCCAATCGGCGACGGCCTTCATTCCTTCGTGGAGATTGGCTTTGGCGGCGAGGGGTCCTTGGTGAGGGAGAGGATCAGTTGAGTGTCGTCGGCGTAGGAGATAATGTTGAGGTCGTGTTGTCTGGCGATGCGTGCAAGCGGGGCCATGTAGATGTTGAACAGTGTTGGGCTGAGGGACGATCCCTGGGGTACGCCGCAGATGATCTCGGAGGCTTCGGATCGGAAAGGTGGGAGGCGGACTCTCTGGGTTCTGCCGTCGAGGAAGGAGGTGGTCCATTCCAGGGCCTGGTCTCGGATCCCTGCGTCGTGGAGGCGTGCGCGTAGAGTGCGGTGGCAGACAGTGTCGAAGGCGGCGGAGAGGTCCAGCAGGATGAGGGCTGCGGTCTCACCATTGTCCAGCAGGATCCTGATGTCGTCGGTGGCGGCGATGAGGGCAGTCTCAGTGCTGTGGTTGCTGCGGAACCCCGATTGGGATGGGTCCAGGATGCTGTTTTCTTCGAGGTATCGGGTTAGCTGTTTGTTGACGATCTTCTCGATGACCTTGGCTGGGAACGGAAGCAGAGAGATGGGCCGGAAGTTCTTGAGGTCTCTCGGGTCTGCCTTGGGTTTTTTGAGTAGGGCGTTGATCTCTGCGTGTTTCCAGCTCTCTGGGAAGGTCGCGGTCTCGAAGGAGAGATTGATGACGTTGCACAGGTGGGGTGCGATGGAGCTGCTGGCTTTGTTGAAGATGTGGTGCGGGAAAGGGTCTAATCATCCCTAATGGTCTGGTGGAAAGGTTCAATAGGACCCTGAAGGGGATTGTCATGGTTTTGTCTAACAAACTCAGGAAGAAATGGGATATTCTCTTCCCATGCCTACTGTTTGCATACAGGGAGTCCCACAAAAAGGGGTTGGCTTCAGCCCCTTTGAATTGTTGTTTGGGCACCCTGTAAGAGGCCCATTGTGCCTGGTGAGAGAGTCTTGGGAAAACCTCTCAAGGAAACCAAGGAAAATAGGCTGGCCTTTGCACTAGGCCTGTGATCATGCATGGCAGAGCACATGTACAAAACAGGAAACTGGTGGCCAGTCAAGAGCTCATGAAGCTCTAGTATGACCAAAAGACTACTATGCCTGAGTATACTCCAGGACAGTTAGTGTGGGTTTTGGAGCCTGTGACTCCTAGGGCCCTTCAGGACAAGTGGGCTGGGCCCTATCCAATCCTAGAGAAGAAGGGTGAGGTTACCTACCTGGTAGGCCTGAACACCCCCCCACCCCCCACCTCGGAGTCCTCACAGGGTCCTGCATGTCAATAGGCTGAAGCCCTAACCAAGAGAGGGCAGAAATGACCATGTTGATGGACCAGGTGCTGGAGCAGTTTGCTGGTCTGTTCTCTCTCACCCCAGGTATCACCAGACATTGACACCGTTGACAGCCTACCAGTCTAGAACAAGTTGTAAAGATTGTCTGACCAGGTCAGAGCCAGCATCAATGCTGAAGTAGCTCAGATGCTGGAATTGGGGATAATTGAGCCCTCCGACAGTCCATGGGCTAGCCCAGTGGTGCTGGTGCCCAAACAGAATCCCCAGGGGGGGAGAAGGAGTTGAGGTTCTGTGTGGACTACAGAGGACTGAATGCAGTCACTAAGACTGATGTTCACCCTACACTGCCAATGAGCTTATTGATAGGTTAAGGGCTGCTAAGGACCTGAGTATATTTGATTTGACCTTAGGCTACTGGCATTGCCCTCAGTGAAGGAGCAAAGGAGAGGTTAGCATTCTCCACCCCAGAGGGACATTATCAATTTAAATAATAACCTTTGACCTAAAGAATGCCCCAATCACCTTCCAAAGGTTGGTGTACGGGGTACTGTCTGGGCTGGAGCAGTTCAGTGCAGCTTATCTGAATGATATAACTGTGTACAGCTCCACCTGGAAGGGTCACTTAAGCCACCTGTAGGAAGTGCTTCGGGTCCTGCAGCAGGCAGGCATTACTATTAAGGCTAGTAAGTGCCAAACTGGGCAGGCTTCAGTTGTGTACCTGGGTCACCATGTAGGTGGAGGCCATGTACAACCTCTCAAGGCCAAAATCCAAAGCATTTTAGATTGGACAGCTCGTTCAACCCAGGCACAGGTCAGAGCCTTCTTTAGTCTGACTGGGTATTATAGAAGATTTGTTCAGAACTATGGGACCATTGTGGCTCCCCTTCCAGAACTCACTTCTAAAAAGTGGCCATAGAAGGTCATGTGGACCCCAGGGTGTCATCGTTTGATAGCCTTGATTTTTTGTTGCGCTATGCTGCACATGGGAGAAAGTCATCCTTTTTGCCCTGGTCAGCCCCCATTTTGTTTACTGATACTGGTGGTAACTGACTTTGCCTGCACCCTGGGCTCTGCTAACCAGGTCCAGGGCCAGTGCTATGATTAAAAATATATATGGTAATTAGGTGTAATTAAAATTGGCACTGACAACCTACCTGTAAATCCCTAGTATATGGTAGGGCATGTAGATTTAGAGGCCCAGCAGCTCTGAGGCACTTAAGCGTGCACTGCTGTGTTGCCTGCTGTCATTTAAAACGTCAGCCCTGCTTTGCAGGCTGATTTTAAATTGAAATTACATGCAAATTCGACTTTGGATTTAAAGGTACTTCCAAAGTCTGAAACTACCTTATGTTTACATATAAGTCACCTCTAAGGTCTACCATAGGTGCCCCCAAGGTAGAGTGCCATGTAAAAATAAACAAGGATATTTTAAAAGATGGTTTATATTCCCTGGTGAGGGAAAAACTACCAATTTCGTTTTTCCCCCATTGTAGCATTTTAGCTCCATAGGCTAACATGGGAATACTGTAATACAGTGTAACTATTGACAGGAGTTAGCTAAAATAATATTTCAAAGACTTAAATGATTGGAAATTATAAATCCAACAACTTGCCACTGTTGAATTTATCATAACTACTACAGAACAGAAATTATAGAACGTTCTTTTCTGTGAGCCAAAATCCACCCTTCTAGCAGACTCTTCTGATTGGCCAGCCCTTAGCAGGCTTAGCCAAAATGCTTTGATGATAAGAGATCTGCATAGAGACAGAGATTATATGGTTGGAGGAGCTCTACAGCTGCAGAGAACAGGCCAGGAAGGGTGCTGGGTACAAAAACTGGGCTTCAAAGAGAACAGGACAGTAAGGAATGTCAGCCAGGCCTACCCCCTCTTCCTGTACCCCCAGCCAGATGGGATCCCCAGGAATGGAATTTGCAGGAGATCTGGAAAGGGAGTGGTAAGGGAAATGAGACACACCAGTAGGTTTGTTTAGCCAGCTCTTACTCCCACGGAGAGAAATTCTGCATCTTGAATTTTAAAGTACAGTGCATTATGGGCCAAGAATATGTCACACTTTGGAGGAAGATGTCATGCTTTTGGGTTCCACCCTGTACCCCATTGGTCAGGGATGCCCCCCCTGCTTGCTGCCCCAGAACATTGGATGCATATGTGAGAGCTGCATAGCAACTCCGATCTGCTGCCTGAAACTACAAGGAGAAGAAGAACTGTCCTGCTGGAACCCTGGTCTACACCCCAAAGGATTGCACTCTGAAGGACTGCTGCAGCTGCCCACTTGGAACTACAGCCCTGAGGATTTTGCCTTGCTTCAAAAAGGATTAAAGAGAGGACTCCCTGGAAGCAACATGCTAACAGAGCTCCCCTGCACCATCTCCCCCAAGAAGTACCCAGCCTGGAGTACGTCCAATGGACTTTTAAGGATTTGGACAGGTGCATTGTGGGAATTGCAGTCCCAAACTTCCAAGGACCATCTCAGAGCTTCTAGACCCTTGGATTTGTGATTTGGACACTTCAAACCCTCAAGAGGAACTGTTGTGTCTTACTTATTTGGTGTATTGGTGTTTTTGTATTCTTTACACACCTGTCTCCTAAGTTAAGCATACCTGCTTGTTGCTAGCTACGAAGGGGTGAGCAAGGGAATAATTAATTGAGACCTTGTCTGGACTTTATATTGTGTTGGTGGCCTTATCACTAGTGGTAGGTGCATACTTACCCCCTACTAATAATCCACCTTCCAACAGCACATTTTTCTGTAGAGAGGTGTTTACTAAATTTCACGGTGTTTTGGTACTTCATTCACCACGAAATCATGGTCTGCTGCTAATAGGCAAGTCTATTGAAAATGTCTCCTAGCAAGGACATGATTTGGCCCAAAGGCTGTTTCACCTTTGTTCAATATGGGATGTAATTTGTTGTCCTCAAACTCAATCCAATGAAAAAAAAAAAAAAAAATGAATTCTCATTGTCAACAACAACAAACAAGGCAAGATTCAGATCTGACTTTTTGAGATGAAGCTGAAGGCCACAACCCTTCACTTTAAAGCAAGTGCAAATTGCTAGAATTCATTATTGACTGTCACCTCTTCTTCAACATCCACATCAACATAAAAATCCAAACATGAAATATCAACTATCCCAGAAAAGAGGCATACCTTCTTGAAGTTGACATCAGAACCAGCATTCAAGCCCTGTCCCTATCTTGATGGCAACACCCATAGCTATCACTAAGCTCCAATGAAAAACATCCTGCACTTTGATGTGTGACTCACCAAAGAACTCAGTCAGGCCAGTTGTATGGCACACATCTGATGGATCTTCAAGTTTTACTGCATCACCTAAAAAGCAGTAAGACCTAAAACACAAGTCCACATATTCCAGGTGAACATCTCAATACAAAAGTCACAATAAAATCACACTAGCGATCAAAAAATGCAGAAAGGAAAAAAAGGCAGAAGATACGAATGTCAAGCTATGCACATTCCACCTCAGATGAAACTTATTTCTTCACTCCCACACTTCATGAAAGGCACTAACCTCTCTTTGTTAAGGACCACCCGATTCACTTCAGTCTTCTGCTTTATGGCCCATTTTTAGACCTGGCACCATTGGTGTGGGTCTCCCCTGCATTTTTGCCTTTGCCTCCCATGTTTTTGCTGTGTGTTGGACTCCGTTTTGCTAGTCTAGATGCTTTGGGCACTTTGCCACTGCTGTTCAGTGCAAAAGTGCAAGTGCTCCCTTTGTAAATTGTTGTTATGGATTAGTGATTACATGATTGGCATATTTGATTTACTTGTCAGACCCTAGTATAGTGCACTGTGTGTGCCCAGGGCCTGTAAATCAAATGCTGCTAGTGGGCTGCAGCACTGATTGCGCCACCCACAGAAGCAGCCTGTAAAATGTAACTCTGGCCTGCCATTGCAGAGCCTGTGTGCAGTCTGGGACTAGTTGCCAAAGTAGAGAGGGAGGCAGAGGTAGAGGCTAGGTTTATCCTCCTGACAGTTATGTAGTTAGACAAAAATCGAGTATATCGAAGAAAACCTTCCCTTAGCGAATTAGATAGGATACAGCAAGAATTAGTTGTAATCCCTTGTCTAGAAAAAATACTTTTTTCTAGAGACCCCTCACCCACCAGGGTTGCCCCAGGTGGCATGCTTCATCATTGGGGTTCCTCTCAATCCTCTACAGATTGAGGCGTGGTGCGACTTGCGAATTACGTAGGTGCACTTTTTATTGTAGACTATGTGTAGTGCAGTGATGTGGAGTGGAAAGGAAAGAAAATCTGAAAATACCTAAATAGTTGGCCACTCTTTTATTCCTGCCCCTAGTTGGTATGGTTAAAAATCAGGGGTCATTTACAGAGAGGAAACCTGACCTTAATGAGTCTGGTTGTCTCAGTAATGTGTTTTTGTCAACATGTATACATACTCAGTATGCGGTCCCCAGGGAGAAAAGTAGGTTACTGTACCAGAGGCGGCTTTGACGAAAGTGTGACTACAAGACCCTCTACCCCTGGCTTTGACCATTATGCAATAATATAGCATCTACAGAAACACAAATTTATCACTACAACTGTATGTATACAGTGCGCATTAGGTGTGCATGGTTTGTTTCCTTATTACAGGATTCACTAGGAGTGGTACCACGGGGCTGGACCCCGTGGAGTCCTGATGAAGAGCTATTAGAGGACCAGCTCGAAACATGTTAACAAAAACACATTACTGAGACAACCAGACTCATTAAGGTCAGGTTTCTTCTCAGTAAACAACCCCTGATCTTTAACCGTACCAACTAGGAGCGGGAATAAAAGAGTGGCCAACTAGTTAGGTATTTTTAGATTTTCTTTCCCTTTCCACTCCACATCACTGCACTACACATAGTCTACAATAAAAAGTACTCCTTCGTAATTTGCAAGTCGCAGCACACCTCAATCCGTAGAGGATTGAGAGTAACCCCAATGATGAAACATGCCACCTAGGGGCAACCCTGGTGGGTGAGGGGTCTCTAGAAAAAAAGTATTTTTTCTAGACAAGGGATTACAACGAATTCTTGCTGTATCCTATCTAATTCCCAAAGGGCAGGTTTTCTTCGATATACTCGATTTTTGTCTAACTGCAGTCTGGGACTGCCATGTCGACTTGGCAAGTGCACACACTTGCCAGTCCCTAAACCTTCCCTTTTCTACATATTAGTCACCCCTAAGGTAGGCCTAAGGTACCTCCATGGGCAGGGCGCACTGTATGTGAAAGGTAGGACATGCCCTGATGTGTGTGGCATGTCCTGATAGTGAAGGTTACCTGTTCCCATAGAACAGAATGGGGAGTTTGTTTATAACATCTTATAAACATAACTGGCCCTGGGAACAAGGTAGAAAAATAAAGTTTAGTATGCCTGAACTCAGAATGTTAAAATGCATCTTTTAATGAGGGTGATTTTTACATTCTGTGTTTGAAAATACCACTTTTAGAAAGTAGGTATTTTCTTGCCTAACCATCCAGTATGCCTCTGCTAGGTTTGTGTATTGCATGTCTGGCTTTTGGATGACAGGGGCTGGAGAGGGGCAGCGGCTCCAGATGTCTGATGAGTCAGGGCTGGGCCGAATAGACCTGGGCTGCATTTAGAGTATGGGGAGGAGATTTCCTTTCACCTGAATGGGCCTGGTCTGCCTTCAACAATGCTGTCTCCACCTCTAGCCAGGATGCTGCACAAGTGAGGACAAAACTGGTTTTGGCTGGGTACAGACACTCTCTGCCTTCAAAGAACAAAGGATTTTGGTGTATAAAAAGAGGGGCCCAGACCCCAGACTTTAAGATCACTTCTGGGAAATCAAGAGGTATATTTGCCAAGGAGAAGAGCCGGAGAAGCTGAGGAGGAATACTGCCCCTGTGCCGTTTGCTGTCCGGGGTTGGCCTGTAGTGGCTACTTGCTGCCAAGGAAAGGAGAAAAGGACTTTGCTGTTTGCTTTGCCACTTGCTTGAAAGAAGATCTCCAAGGGCTTGAAAATGAGCTTGCCTCCTGTTCTGAAGTCTGAGGGACACAAAACCTTCACCACCAGCTCCCCTGAATTTCCTTGCTGGGAATTCTAATCTGCAAAGAGGTGCCTGCTGCTGTTCTCGACCTCTAGAGACTGTTTTCCGCTGGTAGCTAGAAAATCGACACAACTTCGAAGAAGCGAGACGCATCCGCGCCTGTTTCCGACGCATTGCTGAAGAAACCGTCGCAGCGCCAGCAGCGGCTCGAGAAATCGCCGCACGCCGCATCGAGTGCACCGATCTCCAAGTCCAAGATCATCGCACCAAGTTCGACGCAAGGCCTGCTGTGCGGCTGCCCGAGTTCACGCATCGGCACCGGATCGTCGCATCGCATCGAGGCGCCAAGTCTGTCGCTTCGTTGGGGGACACAGTAAGAAACCAACGCATCACCTCCCCACGCAGTGAGAAACCGGCGTATTACCTCCTCTCCGGTAAGGAACCAGCGTATCACCTCCACTGCGCTGCAGTAAGGAACCGACACATCACCTCCCCGGAGCAAGGAACTGATGCATCCCCTTCCCTGAGTGTAAGGAACCAACGCACCACCTTCCCTGCGGCCTGTTTTGTTTGTTTGCGTGACGCATCCCAGGTACTTTTTGAGAAAAGTGTCGCATCTGCAATTTGCTTTGAACTGAACTATTTCTACCATCTGAAAGTCACATTTTTATTACTGTATTGTGGATTTTTGTCGTTTGGTCTTGTTTTGGTTTAGATAAAGATTACTTATTTTTCTAAACTGGTGTGGTGTCCATTTGTAGTGTTTTCACTGTGTTACTGTATGTGTTCACAAAAGCTTTACACACTGCCTCTGAGATAAGCCTGTCTGCTCGTGCCAAGCTACCAAGGGGGTGAGCAGGGTTTATTTTAGGAGTGTATGCCTGTATGGATGATCTTCGGATGCGTGCAGACAGGGGTCACTCGGCTATATTGATCTTGCTGGACCTGTCTGCCGCATTCGACACAGTCGATCATAAGGTCCTCCTGAAACGGCTGGAAGAAGTGGGGGTTGTGGGCTCGGCGCAAAAGTGGCTGCATTCTTATCTATCAGACAGATGTCAAGCAGTGGCCCTCCCCCCTTCTGCTCAAAGTTCACCAAGATACACTATGGGGTTCCGCAGGGATCTGCGGTTAGCCCCATGCTATTCAATACCTATATGCGTCCCCTGGTGGACGTTATTAAATCTTATGATATAGGCTTGGTGAACTATGCTGATGACACCCAGCTTATCCTTTCACTGGAGGGTGATCAATCAACCACGTTACATAACTTCCATGCTTGTATGTTGGATGTGGTACTCTGGCTGAGAAACAACTCTCTGCAATTTAACGCAGAAAAAACAGAGATCCTATGTATTGGAGGTGGGAGAGTGCCTTACTCCCTCCCTGTGGACTTTTGGCCTATTTCTGCTGACCCTCCTCTGGTACCGTCTAAGATGGTCCGTAACCTGGGGATTTGCTTTAATGAGAAGTTGACCTTGGAAACGCATGTCAATAAGGCCGTGGGGAGCTGCTTCTCTCTTATCAGGGCCCTTAGGAAAATTCTCCCCATGCTTCCGATTCAGACACGCGCATTGGTAGTAAGGAGCGTCATCATGAGCAGACTGGATTACTGTAATGCGCTACTATTGGAATCCCCAAAGTATTTAATTGGGAGATTACAAAGAATCCAGAATGCGGCAGCTAAGCTGGCCTTGATGAGACCTCGCCAGTCTTCTGCCTCCCAGGCCCTGACGGAGCTCCACTGGCTCCCTGTTTTGCAGAGGATTCATTTTAAGTCCCTCTGTGTCGTGTTTAAGGCATTGCATGGATTGGGGCCCTTACCGTTGCAGAAAAAATTCAGCTGGTATGCTCCTACCCGTTGTCTCCGGTCATCCTCGGCCAACTGGGTGAAGGTACCCCCGATTAAAAGAGCTCGACTGGGGGGACGAGCCTTCAGTGTTGCTGCAGCAAGGCTTTGGAACAACATGCCTACGGAGTTGCGGCAAATGAATGATCTATTGCCGTTTAGAAGGAAAATAAAGACCTGGCTCTATCCCAGAGCATCAGGCTAACTTACTCCCTTGTCACAGGCCTCCTGTCTCACAGCGCCAGGATACCCGCTGGGTCGCAGTGCGCTATATAAGAAGTGCTTACATTACCTTACATTACATTACATGCCCCTTATCCTGACTAGAAGCAAGGGTACTTATTTGGACAATGGTACCTACCTCTGCCAACTAGAGACCCCCATTTCTAACATTGGTGATCAGTGGTGAGGATCTGGACTTGCATTTGTGACTTACATACAGCGATTGGTGTACATTACTAGTATAGTGCAGACCATTACGCAACCACGTACATTTGGTAGCGTTTTTTCCTTGGAATTATTTGCATCTTGAGAACTGCCGATTTTCACCATGAGTAAACCAACATCCATTGCATCTATGGATATTGAATTTGAAGAGGAGAGGGTTGATACCTACACTGTGGCACAACTTAAGGCTGTCTGCAAAAAATGTTAAATCTCTGTGAGAGGCCTCACCAGAAAGGAGGAATACCAAAAGGCGCTGAGGGCCTGGTTGGAATCTAGGAATGCCAGTGAGCATACCGAAGAGCCTATGGTGGAGGGAGAGAATTTAGATGGGCAGCAGGAGGGGCTGTTGGGCCTGACTGGGGGGAAGGTGCCTTCCAGGGTGGGTAGCAGTGTGTCTTTAAAGGGTCTGTCTCCAGAGGAGTTGGAGGACAGGGAGAGAAGCAGAGTGCATGAATTGGAGATTGCTAAGCTCAAGCTGGGGAGTCAGGGAGACATAGAGAATAAGAAGTTAGAGTTGGAGAGCAAGAAATTGGCCATGGAGGAGAAAAACATGCTTTTAGAGCATGAGAGAGGGTTGAGGGAGTTGGATCTGAAAGCAAAGAGTTTAGAGATCAATCCCTCTGGTGGCAGCACACCGTCAGTGCCTGGAGAAGGAAAGGTGCACATTCCCAAAGATGTTATTAAGGATTTCATGAAGCATGAGGACATTAGGCAGTGGTTCAAGGCCTATGAAGTAGCAATGAGGTTCCACCGGGTCCCTGAGAAGGATTGGGGAGCGGGGTTGTGGGGCCGCTTTGTCAGTGAAGGGAGGGAAACCTTGCTGAACTTGCCCACTGAGGATTAGATGTCCTATGCCCCAATGAAGGAAGCCTTGATAGCCAGGTATGGGTTGACCCCAGATAGGGCTTTCAGTGGGATGAAAAAACTAGGGTGTCTCTCAAAGGTGCGTGGCCAATGTAATTAAGGGCGTGACTTAAAAACACGCAAGCTAAAAATCTGTGCTTAGCATAGTGTGCTGCCTGACTTGTATTTTGCAGTTTCTGTCATTGCATCCAGATATATGATACAACAAGTAACATCATACCTACAACAAGTCAGGACTATTGGCTTTGTCAATGGTTGTTAGTTGCATAAGATAAATAAGCAGCAACTATGGCTAGTATATAATATTGAAAAAGCTAACACTTAAAGCTCTGGTGACACCTCGACAATGTTGTTGCTCCTGATTTTTAGAAAGAGAAGGGAAATCCAGAGAGAAAATGACTCTCTTTAAAAGATTTCCCTTCCCCTACAAAGCTCACCTGGCATGACGTCATGCCTTAACTTCTCCACTAGTTTGAAGTGAGCACGCATACATCGATGTGCCTGCTGTCGGGAAAAAAAAAGGACCACCTGTGCCAGGGCACAAAACAGAGCCCGATAGAGACCCGTTTCAAGGTCCCCTTTAAAAAACTGCTGGTGCTCAGCACCGGTGAGACCCGGCCCACTTAAAGCCTTGACCCCAGAGCTGTATAGGCAGAAATTTAGAAACAGTAGGAAGCTGGAGTCAAGTACCTGAGTGGAGTATGTGTCCTATTTTTGCAGAGCACTGGATGGTTGGGTGAAGGGTAGCAAAGTGAATGATTTGCAGGGGCACTATGATTTGGTTGCATGGGAGCACTTGTCAGATAATTGTTTTCCAGAGCTACGCCAGCACTTGATTGACAGTAAGCTGACTGATCCGAGGAAGCTTGCGGTGGATGCGGACCGCTGGGTCAGCACTAGGGTCCAAAAAGGTTGTGTGGGAGAATCCGCCAAAGGTGGGCAGGGTCCCCAGCAAAAGAGAGGGGGGGACAAGGGTAAACAGAAGGAGTTCCAGAAAAGGCCCCAAAGTAATCCCCAAGGGAACCAAGGTAAGGGTTCCCAGCCTCCCACTGAAAAGAAGCCATGGATCCCGACAGGTAAGCCTGTTCAGAGGGGTTCCAAGGCATGTTATGGTTGTGGTCAGGTGGGCCACTTCCAAGGGGATCCTAGGTGTTCCAAAAAGGTTACCACCACACCCACTGGTGCACTGCCCTGGGAAATGGCTAGTGTAGCCTTGGGGGAGGAGTCGGGTGCCCAAGAGGGGTGGGGTCCCGCAGAAATGTCCCTGGTCTCTTTAGGAGACAGTGAGATGGACCCAAGAGTTCATCTGTCTGATAACACTAAAAAGTACAGGCAGTGGGTGACTATCAATGACCATAGTGTGGAGGCTCTGAGAGACACCGGAGACAGTGTGACAGCTGTCAGTTGTCGGCTGGTGTCTGAAGAGCAGGTGTCCCCAACGCATTCTACCCAGTAGTTGCCGCTGACAATTCAGAGTGCCTCTGCAAAGTGGCACAGGTTCCCTTTGAGTGGGGGGGGTCTTAGGTACCTTGAAAGTAGCTGTGAGGCCAGCCATGCCTGTTGACTGTCTGCTAGGCAATGATTTGGAGAGCTCCCCTTGGGCGAAGGTGGAGCGGAGGTCTCGTTTGGAGATGTTGGGTCTGCCTGAGTGGGCATGTGTGACCACTCAGTCAATGTCAGCCGGTAAGGGCATTCAAGAGGACCTGGAGCCTGAAAAAGCGGCCCAGGTGCCTGCTAGAAAGAGAAGAGGCAGGGGGCATGGGAAACTGGCCCCCGAAGTTCCCATAGTCCAGGAGGAGGCAAACCTTGAGGGGGATGCCCTGGAGCCTACAGGGGAACAAGTGGCTGAACTGGGGGACCTGCATGAGCTGACCCATTGGCAGCAGGAAGATGGCCCCACCAGGGAGGACTTCTGGCAGGAGCAGCAGAAGTGCCCTTCTCTTGTTGGTTTGCGGCAACAGGCTGCAAACCAGGCAGCAGGTGATCAGTCTGGATCACATTGGATATACTGGGAGAATGGTCTCCTGTATAGCGAGCCTAAGGTTGCTGAGCCTGAGTAAGCTCGTGTGCTGGTGGTACCCCAGCGCGTCTGAGCCATCCTACTGGGTCTGGCTCATGGTGTGCCTTTGGCAGGACATTTGGGGCAAGACAAGACCTTTGAAAGGCTTGTCACCCACTTTTACTGGCCCCAAATGCATAAAAGTTCTGATACGCACTGTAGGTCTTGCCAGACTTGCCAGGTAAGTGGCAAGAGTGGGAGAAAGTATAAGGCTCCTCTCCAACATTTCCCTGTGGTCAGCACCCCCTTTGAGAGGGTGGGCATTGACTTTGTGGGGCCTCTGGATCCCAAGACAGCCATGGGCAACAGGTTCATCCTGGTCTGGGTGGACCATGCCACCCATTACCCGGAAGCCATCCCTCTCCGGACTGTGACGGTCCCCATGGTGGGTCGTGCGTTGATGGGGATTTTCTCCTGTGTGGGGTTCCCCAGAGAGGTGGTGTCCGATCGTGATACCAACTTCATATCGAAGTACATGAAGTCCCTGTGGCAGGAGTGCGGTGTAACCTACAAGTTCACCACTCCTTACCATCCCCAAGGTAATGGGCTGGTAGAGAGATTCAACCAGACCCTGAAGGGCCTGATTATGGGTCTTGGTGAACCCATGAGGTGCAAGTGGGACGTCCTCTTACCATGCCTTTTGTTTGCTTACAGAGAGGTACCGCAAAAGTCCTTAGGATTCAATCCATTTGAGCTCCTGTATGGCCACCCTGTAAGAGGACCTCTGAGTCTGGTGAAAGAAGGCTGGGAGAAAGCTCCCAGTAAACCTCCCAGGATGTATATAGCTACATGCTGGCCTTCAGAAACCAGACTAAGTGCTTCTGACAACTCGCTCAGGCGAATCTGGAAGCCAGCCAGGAGGAGATGAAACGTTGGTATGATCAGAATGCCACTCCGATCGAGTTTCAGCCTGGTCAAAAAGTTTGGGTCATGGCCCCAGTGGAGCCTTGTGCGCTCCAGGATAAGTGGACCGGACCATTTGAGGTGGTGGAGCGCAAGAGTAAAGTCACCTACTTAGTGGACTTGCAGTCTCCTAGGAACCCTTTGCAGGTCCTGCGTGTGAACCGCCTGAAGCCCCACTTGGAGAGGTCCGAAGTGGGCACGCTCCTAGCAACAGATGCTGGAATGGAAGAGGAGACTGAGCCTCTTCCGGACCTCCTGGCTGCAAAGGAGCATGATGGGTCAGTGGACGGCGTGTCACTCTCCCCCGCCCTGACTCCTGAACAGCAGAGTGACTGTTGCCAACTGTTGGGACAGTTTGCTGCTCTGTTCTCCCTGACCCCTGGTGTCACTCAGTGGTGTGTTCATGATGTTGACACTGGGGAAAGTCCTCCTGTGAAGCACAAAACTTAAAGGGTGACTGACAGGGTCAAGGCTTGCATCAAGGAGGAGGTCTCCAAGATGTTAGCGCTAGGGGTGATTGGCCCTCAAACAGTCCTTGGGTTAGCCCAGTGGTCCTGGTCCCAAAGGCTGCCACACCTGGTGCCACACCAGAACTCTGGTTCTGTGTGGACTACCGAGGGCTCAATTCGGTCACCAGGACTGATGCGCACCCCATCCCCCAGAGCTGATGAGCTCATAGATCGGTTGGGAGCTGCCCGGTACCTCAGTACGTTTGAATTAACGTCTGGGTACTGGCAGATTGCCTTAACTGATGGGGCAAAGGAGAGGTCAGCATTCTCAATGCCAGAGGGGCACTACCAATTCCGGGTGATGCCCTTTGGGTTGAAGAATGCCCTTGCCACCTTTCAGAGGTTGGTCAACCAGGTGTTGGCTAGACTAGAGGATTTCAGTGCCGCCTACCTGGATGACATTGCAGTGTTCAGTGCCACTTGGGAGGAACATCTGCACCACCTCTGGGAAGTGTTGAAGGCTCTGCAGAGGGCAGGCCTCACGATCAAGGCGAGTAAGTGCCAGATCGGGCAGGGTTCTGTGGTGTACTTTGGACACCAGGTAGGGAGCGGCCAGGACGCGCCCCTACAGCCTATGATTGATACCATTCTGGCTTGGGAACCCCCCCAAGACCCAGACAGAGGTGAGAGCCTTTTTAGGATTCACAGGGTATTACAGGAGATTTGTCAAGGGGTATGGCACCATTGTTGCCCCCTTGAAAGAGCTGACTTCCAGCAAGCAGCCCAAGAAAGTGAACTGGACTGATGCCTGCCAGCAAGCTTTTGATGCCCTGAAATCTGCCATGTGCACTGCGCCCATGCTTTGGCGTCCAACTTCTCAAGGAAATTCATTGTGCAGACAGATGCTTCAGAGCATGGTGTGGGGGCTGTGCTCTCACAGCTGAATGAAGAGGGCCTAGACCGACCTGTAGCCTTCATTAGTAGGAGGTTACTTCCACAGGAACAGAGGTGGAGTGCGATTGAGCGTGAGGCATTTGCTGTGGTCTGGGCGCTGAAGAAGCTGAGGCCCTACTTGTTTGGGACTCACTTCCGGGTTCAGACAGACCACAGACCCCTCAGATGGTTGATGCAAATGAGGGGTGAGAATCCAAAGCTGTTGAGGTGGTCCATTTCCCTACAGGGGATGGAATTTACGGTGGAACACCGCCCTGGTACAGAACACGCCAATGCTGATGGGCTGTCTAGATTTGTCCGCCTTAGTGAAGAGAACTCCCAAGAGGGTGTGTAGTTCTCCCTACATTCCAGCTGGAGGGGACACGTGTTAGACCTGGCACCATTGGCTTGGGTCTACCCTGCATTTTTGCCTTTGCCTCCCGAGTTTTTGCTGTGTGTTGGACTCCGTTTTGCTGGTCTAGATGCTTTGGGCACTTTGCCACTGCTGTTTAGTGCCAAAGTGCAAGTGCTCCCTTTGTAAATTGTTGTTATGGATTAGTGATTCCATTATTGGCATAGTTGATTTACTTGTCAGACCCTAGTATGGTGCACTGTGTGTACCCAGGGCCTGTAAATCAAATGCTGCTAGTGGGCTGCAGCACTGATTGTGCCACCCACAGAAGCAGTCTGTAAAATGTAACTCTGGCCTGCCATTGCAGAGCCTGTGTGCAGTCTGGGACTGCCATGTCGACTTGGCAAGTGCACACACTTGCCAGTCCCTAAACATTCCCTTTTCTACATATTAGTCACCCCTAAGGTAGGCCCACGGTACCCCTGTGGGCAGGGTGCAATGTATGTGAAAGGTAGGACATGCCCTGATGTGTGTGGCATGTCCTGATAGTGAAATACTGCCAATGTAGTTTTTCACTATTGCAAGGCTACCTGTTCCCATAGGACAGAATAGGGAGTTTGTTTATAACGTCTTAGAAACATAACTGGCCCTGGGAACAAGGTAGAAAAACAAAGTTTAGTATGCCTGAACTCAGAATGTTAAAATGCATCTTTTAGTGAGGGTGATTTTTACATTCTGTGTTTGAAAATACCACTTTTAGAAAGTAGGTATTTTCTTGCCTAACCATCCAGTGTGCCTCTGCTAGGTTTGTGTATTGCATGTCTGGCTTTTGGATGACAGGAGCTGGAGAGGGGCAGCGGCTCCAGATGTCTGATGAGTCAGGGCTGGGCTGAATAGACCCTGGCTGCATTTAGAGTAGGGGGAGGAGATTTCCTTTCACCTGAATGGGCCTGGTCTGCCTTCAACAATGCTGTCTCCACCTCCTGCCAGGAAGCTGCACCAGTGAGGACAGAACTGGTTTTGGCTGGGTACAGACACTCTCTGCCTTCAGAGAACAAAGGATTTTGGTGTATAAAAAGAGGGGCCCAGACCCCAGAGTTTTAGATCTCTTCCTGGAAATCAAGAGGAACCTTTGCCAAGGAGAAGAGCCAGAGAAGCTGAGGAGGAATACTGCCCCTGTGCTGTTTGCTGTCTGGGGTTGGCCTGCAGTGGCTACTTGCAGCCAAGGAAAGGAGAAAAGAACTTTGCTGTTTGCTTTGTCACCTGCTAGAAAGAAGATCTCCATGGGCTTGAAACTGAGCTTGCCTCCTGTTCTGAAGTCTCAGGGACACAAAGACTTCACCACCAGCTGGGAATTCTAATCTGCAAAGAGGTGCCTGCTGCTGTTCTGGACCTCTAGAGACTGTTTTCCGCTGGGAGCTGGAAAATCGATGCAACTTTGAAGAAGCGAGAGGCATGCGCACCTGTTTCCGATGCATTGCCGAAGAAATTGTCGCAGTGCCTGTCGCGTCTCGAGAAATCGCTGCACGCTGCATCGAGTGCACCGATTTCCGAAGTCCGATGTCATCACACCGAGTTTGACGCAAGGCCTGCTGTGCGGCTGCCCGAGTTCACGCATCGTCACCGGATCGTCGCATTGCATCGAGGCGCCAAGTCTGTTGCATCGTTGGGGGACGCAGTAAGAAACTGACGCATCACCTCCCCACGCAGTAAGAAACCGAATGATCACCTCCTCTCCGGTAAGGAACCGACGCATCACCTCCCCTGCGCTGCAGTAAGGAACCGGCGCATCACCTCCCCCGGAGCAAAGAACCAACGCATCCCCTTCCCTGTGGCCCGTTTTGTTTGTTTGCATGACGCATCCCAGGTACTTTGTGAAAAAAGTGTTGCATCTGCAATTTGCTTTGAACTGAACTATTTCTGTCCATTTGTAGTGTTTTCACTGTATTACTGTATGTGTTCACAAATGCTTTACACACTGCCTCTGAGATAAGCCTGTCTGCTCGTGCCAAGCTATCAAGGGGGTGAGCAGGGGTTATTTTATGAGTGTATCCCCCTTAGCCTGTCTAGAAGCAACAGTCCCTATGTGGACAAAGGTACCTACCTCTGCCAACTAGAGACCCCCATTTCTAACACCCATACTGTCACAGCTGACAGATTGGCAGACACAGCACTCTACCATGTTTGTGGCAGAGTACTGAGCCTGCCAAACTATAAATAACTTTCTAGATCTAATGCACATATATGCAGTGGGCACACCACTTTCACAAGCTGATCACATTGAGTATGTGGTGCAGCTAAGAGTCCATAAAGTGTCTGCAACTCAATAAGCATTTTTTCCAACTTTTATCAGCACTTTGTAGAAGAGAATACAATAAATACATTTAATACACCAACGCTAGTGAAGATAAGAGACAACTCCGTGACATAAGCCAACACCCCTATTATCTCTAGGAAAAGGAAACACAACACTCTGGATAGTGCATAGCAATCTAACGTGTTTAATGCAAAATAGCCAGCAAGTGTTCAAAAATAAAGCAAGGCAATTACAATTTCAACTGACTAGAGATTTGATCAATTGGAGCAGGTAATATTTAAATCCATACATTTCTGTTAAATTTATACAACTTTTGTCAATACAAATGAATAGAAGTGGGGAATGAAACTAACTGAGAACTACTAATGAGCAGGTGACAAGATCATCCTGTGGTAAGGAACACGAGCAGTCCTTGACACAGAAATACAATTAACCCTTGCTGGAGCTTACTCTACTACTTATGAAATCCTTGCATCATTGTGCCAACTTCAGAACGATGCTACACGTTCCACGCATGGTTCAGCAGGAAGGTGCAGTGTACAACATGGAGTACTAGTTCATTTAAAATGCATGTAAACGTACAACAATACTAAGGCTTTAGCGGTCTGAATTAAGGTAGAAAAGCAACATTATAAATGACTATTAAAATGTAAGAGCACATGTCAAGCCACTCATGAGCATCAGCATCTTCATAGTACATATTTGCATTACGACACGTACACAAGTAAATTCATTTTTACAACTCCTAAAACTATAGTACACAGGTTTGAGTTATTGCACGAAACAGGTTTAAATCCTGACAGGGCAGAGGCAGTTGCTCATCCTTCTGAGCTTGATAACTTGAGTTCGACTACATTTTAAAATAGTAACTCCTATTATTAATTTTATTGCTAGAAAGGAACAGCAATAATACAAAAAACACTAATAATAAGTAGTACAAATCCACCAAAAAATAATTATTAAATAGAGAGTACACACCTGAGCACTTTATTTGCATGAAACAATATCATTTTGCAAATGTATTCCCCTCTTTAGCTAGTAGTTTTAAAACTTACTAAGTCCCCATAAGATGTAAAGTGGACAGTAGAAAAGGATTTAGCAAGTGGGGTCAAACTTCTGTTCAGTGTTTTGCAAATGTAACACAGAGCCCCCCCCACTGAGATGCTTAATCAAATTTTCTGTTCACTTTTTATCTTTAAATTGATTACACCAAAAGGTTCATTAACACATCTTATTGACAGAAACTTGTGAAGCTACTTCTATGCACCTTCACCCTTGTCCCTCTTTTAATTCAATGACTGAAACCAAAAAGTAATGGGCTTAGTCCTTGAATTAATCTCATTGACTGTTAATTACACTGGGCCGCATTCTAGCCCATTGTTTTTTTGCCCACCACGCCACCTCAAACAGGAATGAGTCCTATGCAAATTATTCTTGGTGCTGCTTCATTAGGAACCGTCCTGCACTAACTACCAGGCAAGGGCCACTGTGTCCAAGGCTAGAGGGGCCCTGGTTTGGTAGTTCAGGATGGATTGTTCCTATTTGAACAGGATGAAGCCTGATTTGCATATGGTAGTACTCTGTCAGCAGTGGCATATTGGGCAAAAATACAATGGTCTGGAAAAAAGTCCAGCGAGATTGCCAGTGACTGGGATTAACTCAAGCATTTCTTGCATTGCTTTGTTGTTTGTTCCTTTAGAAACCCTTACTGCAGCAGGTATGCCCAGATGGGGGTCCCATCCTCAGTGTGCCACAGATCTCAAGCAATACCGCATTGATGAACACTGAGTAGGTCGAAACCAGTGTGGGCTTGCTTATGTTCTTGTCTGAAAGGGGACTGGCATAGCCGTTCGGGCTAGACTCTTCCTACTGGAACAGGACCAAGACTAATTTCTATATTGCAGAGTTGCATATTGGGCAAAAAGCAATGGTCTGGAATGCGGCCCAAGCATATGCCTGTGGTCAAGATTAATTCATACATTCTTTCCATTGCTTTGTTTAGCCTATTCACTCAAACCCATGTATAAATCCTATCTGCCAGTGCAAAGCACCCAGATTGAAAAACAAATATACATGACACACCGTCACTCTCTCTAATGCTTTCTAAGGATACTCAATGTTAGTTGAATTGGAGCTTAGACCATTATTAGTATTTTTTTAATAAATATTCTACATGGCTGTGTGTTAAGTTTATGTGTCCTCTTTAGTGTTTATGGATAATGGAATCTTTGTGTTTATATGTATTGTGTTTTGCTGAGTTGGGCAAATTGTTTGCAAACAAACCTTCCCTCATGATTTTTCCAAATTTTTGGTCACTCTAGTTGGGAAGGTTAGGCTTTAGACATAGATATAGGAGCAGTGCTTCATTTGTAAAAATGAAATAATGAGTGAAGAAGCTCAAAGTTTATCTTAAGAGCCTGTTGTTGGTGCTGCCAAAGTCTGCAGTTGTGAAATAGCAAGGCTGCCTAGGCTTGTTTCTATCTCATACTTGTTGCTTCCACCACCCTTTCCTTCTTGTCTGTTTATCTCACTTCTGCAGTTTTTTCTTTCTAATTTCTCGCTTTGTTGCTGTTTTCTATGCTTCTTTTCCTACTTCTTTCTCTCTTTTCTCTTTTTTTCGCCTTTCCCTCTCTTGCTCTGGATCTAAGCCTGATGATGAAACATAAGCCTTGGTCATAAAAAATGAGAGTCACTACCCAACCTCTAAAACTACTGACAAACAGCATGCACCGGGCTTGATGGGATACCAAGCTCTGTTTCATTGAGTTGACAGACACCTCCCCTGCTTCTAATATAATGGTTGGGGATTCAAAGAGTTGGCTATGACTATGTGGCATATTGTGAGGAGATCTTTCGGTCCATTTTGCTGCTTTTGACACCGTGGTCCAATGTAGGGCTATCTTGCATTCCGCTTTGTGGAAGAATTCCTCATGTTTGAATTTAAATCAGAAGATACTGTATGCTGCAAAGAATTCATGCCTACCTAAGGTTTCTATCAGAGAACTGACTTCTTAGCAATACGGTTGATTGCTAAGAAAAAAATCAATACACTGTTTGCTGGAGCTATGCAAGTACGAGAGCGAGCTCCTCCGGCACATCTTAAGCCATCCAGCAGCTTCCCAGAATTTAAGGACAAGCCTCACCCTTCTGCCAGGAAACTCCACTTAGGGTGAATTATTGGCACCATTTTAGGCAGAAGCTCGCTGACTACAGGATATGGATCAGTTAAAGAACTGTTTTATTTATTTCTAATCGCTACCTCTGGGGTCACTCTTTTCTCCATCATCGGTTTGCTTGAAAAACACTTGAACAGTGAAACTTAGCAATGATGAAACACTGAGTTCTGGTAGTAGTGTAGAATGTTCTTTTCTGTCAGTCTGTTTGTTCGGGTAAAAGTATTGGGCTTCTGGGTTCGTGCTGCTTTCGGAAGAAGTGTGGCATGTCAAGTGTAAGACACAACAGTGAAATCCCCAAAGCATTGGATAAACAGGAGCCTGGGCACAAGCAAGTGAAGCAGTATCCAGCATTGGAAAACCACGACACTTGATTGCTCATGCCAAAGGACTAAGATAAAAAGTTCATTAGCCCCACCCTCCACAAACTGAACCTTTCAGTGTCACAACTGTGTAACCAAGAGAGCAATTATGATTTCAGAAACTATTCATGTTGACATTTTTGCCATTTTCAACATGATTGATGGCCAAATTGTATCTAATTGTGTCTCTTTTAGATCAGACTGGACAAATATTGACCTATTGATTACCATATATAGAGAGCAGGCTTTGGGTCAACCGCCTTCAGCTTTTGGCTTGTTTGGGTGAGCCTCCTTCAGCGATTGTTAATGACTTTGTCAAGGACATCTTAGCACAGCCTAGGAGAGTACTTTTATTTCATTGTCATACTTGTTGTCACTGAGTGGATCAATCCTTCTCCAAGGGAGTGCTTCTATTGCAGTGCATGAGGTGCATTGTTTCTATGAGCAGCAGGTGCTAGTAGGGACTATCTGGTGAATGCAGACCCCAACTTAAAATTAAGGATTTAACCACTAAAAACAACACATTCAGCATGATAACCAAAGGTTTATTTGAAGTCCTATATATAAGTATGTAAAGGCAGACAAAAAACTTTTCAGGTGTTATTTTTCAATAACATACTTTCTTTCTAAGTGCACAACAACTTCATTAAAAAATAATAGCACTTGACGATTGTTACAATATATATGTATCTGAAATATCAAAGTAGCCATTTTCTCTCTTTATGAATCATATTTCATGGTAGGAGTAGGTGCTGCAAACAATCATTAAAAAGGTGTCTGATGTGCCAGTTATACAAAGATGTCATAATTAATCCCACCCTTGTCTTGGAAGGACTGTGCTGCAATAGAGGAAGGCACTGTTCATGCACCCAGGACCCAGGGCTTGCCACTGGCTGCACAGTCTCTGGGTAGGTAGCACTAGAGAAGATTCATCCTCTGCCCAGATGCCCTTTTCCTATTTGGAGTGCCTGCTGGTGTCCTTTCTCTTCTACAGAGTGCTTTATTCATATTCCATGCAGTCACCCTTCTTACTGACGTCTTTCAGGCTGCTCTTTTCCCACTAAGGGCAGCCAGACACTATTTTGATAGTCTGTGTGGCTGGCTATTTTTCTTCTCTTTAGCTGTGACATTCCTTTCCTATTGAGAGCTCGAAGCAGCATCTGTGTTCAGATGATTGCTACCATAGTCATACTCTTAGGTCAGGCCGCTCTTTTCCTTATTCAGATTGCTTGGTCGGTTCCATTCTCGCTGTCATTGGTCTGCATAGGCACATTAAGTTCAGACATATTGCTATTGTCAATGCTTGATAAGAGTACGAATGCATGCTATTCTCAAGTATTTTCTAAAATGCCTTTGCTTCAGCACTTTCATTGGCTTTTTCAGTAAGTTTAGGCAGTTATAGTGAAGTAGTTTCTGAACTGCGTCAGCATCTTCTAGGACCAATGTACAATGTCTTTTCTAATCGCACCTCTCTAGCTAATGCACCAACGTGAGCACTGCATGTGCTTCAAGAAGTCTTCAGCCCTGTTCTTAGCTCTGCACATGAGCCCATGTTTAGTTGCTTCATCATATTGTGGTCATGCTGAGCTGCTGCTAAAGTTCTCTCCAGGCTCGCAGCCAGTTGCTCACTACCAAAGAGAACCCTACTTCCTCCACAGTCCCAGTGGACACTAAGCCTGCCAGACCATTGGCTTTTCTTTGCTTCCTTTCAAGTCCTACTCATTTAGTGGGGCATGCTTTTCTTCACTAGAGTGGTCTGTTACTATGGACACTGCTTCCATTTCAGGGCGTTTCGCCTACAAATCATTGCTATCAGGTGTTTTAGCTTATTCAGGTCAATGGAGGCAAATCAAGAGAGCACTTACAATGTATGTACCTTGCCACACAAAAATGTGGGAATAAAAACAGTGCATGTTATGAGATGGAGGGATGTGGCCACACTACCGACCATCCTGTTGGTCTGAGCTGCAGATTACAAGCAAACTGGGTGACTCTTCACAACTCATTTTTGTCATAAAACAATAGAGATAAGTATAAGTAAATTAATATATTGATGGGGAAACTCACTCAGGCTGTTGCTGCTGCTATTTAAATTGCCTTTGAAACCGATAAAACTGTATATAGCCGGTTATTGTGGAGCTTGGTGGAGAGCTTTCAGCCCTCAAATTCTTCCAGTTCAGTGCTAAAGGTGGTGTTGGAGGCAGCCCACTTAAAATAGTTTTTAATGCTCGATTCCATTCTTTTTTTCCTGGTATTTCCGTTTTCATCATTCTGTTCTATTTTTCTAATGTTATTATGTCAAATATTTGACTATTTTCAATTTTATGTTTTTGTATTAAAACGTTTGAAGTAATAGTCGGGAAAAGGAAAAGTTATATTATTTTAATCTACCAGCTAATATGTCTACCACATTAATTCACACAACATCAGTGTACTTTGCAGCAGGATTTGGTGCTTCTGTGAATCTCAACCACAATAAATGTCATGGAATCACAGGCGATAGCCTCCCACTGCCATTGATGGCACACTTACTTCTCCTCCTGTGCTGGGGGTGTCTTATTCTTCTTTTTGGGTCAGTCAGGTCTTAATAGAATCCATTAAAGACTTTCAGGTTTTACTCTAAATAATTAAGAATGAGACGTGTAGAGGAATGCTGCAGAGTGACATGATTGTGAGAACTCAGCAAAACTACAGAATTTGATTTTCAAAGACTTGCAGTGGTAAACAAATTGCTTGGGGAAACAATAAGGCATTGCATAGTTCGAGTGGCAGCGGCTACCTTCAAGATCAAAATATTGCTTTGCGGTGAAAACAAGGAAAGCTATCAAGAGCCTTTCCAAAGCCTGTTGTCTCCAGGACACAAAAAGGTGGATGCAGCAATTTATTCTTGATACCGCTCGCATTACAATGAACTTTTATTTGTGATATATCTCTATATCAGTGGAGGTTTGCCCCTTGCTGTGCTAGCAGTAATAGGGTTAGCGGGCACAATTCTAGCAAAGTTTTTTCTCCAATTAGGACTAGTACAAAAGACTCTTGTGTCAGCAGTACTGCCTGCATGTGGACAAACGGCAGAGCAAGCAGATCAGAGATTTGTGGAAGTCTTATAAGATTCTAAGTAAAAGATTCTGAGATGTGTAGTGTTGAACCATTTGTGGGAGGAAAATGCGCCTTGCTAAATATAAGCAGCTCGAAGCACCCAAGCATATTATTTACCATGATTGGGAAGTAGCGGCCAGATGTACAAAGCAATTTAGAAGTTGTAAATCCTGCGAAAATCACAGGGTTTGGAACAGCGAAATGGCTATTTTAAATGTATTAAAACCATTTTGAGATTCAATAACAGGTTATCGAATTATAAAAATGGGTTTAGAAAGGTAGAGAATCGCAATTTGTAAGTGGCAATTTTAGGGTGTCCCTTGTAAATGGCGACTTTTTATGCTATGTATTAATTTTTTGTTTCCGAAATCAGGTTGCACAAATATTGAAATGTTACCGACTCCTGAGTTGGGGTAGTAACATATTCTCAAAAGTGAAGGTGGGATCCCCTTAGAACCCATTCCTCTATGTAAATGTAAAAAAAACAAATTGTCAGGGATGAGGTAGTAATCTAAGGGACCACTGCCAACTCTTAAGCAAACTTAAAAAGACTAACTTTTCTTTTTAAATGCACCCCCATTTACTTAAAGGAAAATGGCTGCATAAAGGTTATCTTATTGAAATGTAATTTATTTAAATGTGATCACAGGCATGACCGCAGTAGACTACCATACCTGTGATTGCATCCCATCATAGTGAAATTGCGATGACCTTGTGAATATTGATGAGGTAATTCAGACTGTGACAAACTGCTATTCAGAATTTTGTGAACTGAACTATTAGCACATCAGTCAGTTTGCTAAATTCTTTTCTATTCGTAAACCTTGCTGGGCAATTTGTGACTACGTTTTTTACAAAAAGTGGTGTATCAGGCTGTCAAATATATGACATATGTGTATGTGCAGTGCTTTAAATGGGCCGGTACTCACCGTTACTGAGTACCGGCACTTCCAAATTTTCTAGCCGTCAGTACCAGCACTTTTCTTTAGTCAAGGACAGTACCGGTACCCTGATTGATGGCATGACAGGCTAAGGTTTGCTATCGCCTCGAATGCAGGACAAATGCCGCTCTGCATCTCACAGTCGCACTGAGCCTCTGAAGTAGACTTTTGTAGGGACGCTGCCAACGTCCAGTAGCGCCTATTAGAATTTCCCCACACTGCAGGGGTTTGGGAGGGCTTGCATCACGCTGTGATCAACAGGACAGGGCCTAGGCAGACCCTGCACTGTTGATTAGGCGTCAACGACCATTCTGCTGCAAGCCCCCCCCTCATCCCTCCTTTCAGTCAGGTGCGTGAAATAGCCAGGCCTGGGGCTGCCGGTCAGTAATCCAGTCCATTTAAGGTATTGCACTGGCTATACGAAAGCGAGTGGCAGCCGGTTTTCTTATGTTTGTTTTTTTCAGCGCAGTAGCTGCTTTCCTTTGTGTGCCCCATCAACACTAATCGCTGCATGTACATAACAGCGAAGGGCCCATGGGTGTGAAGGTAGCCCTGCCCAAAGAGCAATGAATAGCAGGGAACGCTGCAACACCCCAGGAACTGGATCTGGTTTGGGAAAACCGACATGAACATAGAAGGAAGGGGGAGGGAGGAATGTAAACAAAAGTGGTGACAGCTGAAGTTAGAATTGCCACTTTTTTCAGCTAAAAATACCAGATATTTGTTCAGTTTTGTAATGGGTCCTTAGAAATTGTATTTTAACATAAATTCGTGTAAAGTAAAAAATCTGCTGTATTTCTTGAGGTAATGGGTTTAGCTATTGATGAACCACATGCAATTATAATCGAATTGCCTCTTTTAATGCCGGGAAGCAGTCTGATAAAGAGAGATAAACTAACCATTAGCCTGAAATTTAGTTTAAAAAGCTGCCTTGCAGAATTTACAGGGCGCGACGGAGCGTGCGCGCACACAGTCACACACACGTGCAGTCACACACACGTGCAGTCACACACACATGCATAGTCACACATACACATGCACACAGTCACACATACACACGCACACAGTCACACATACGCGCACACACACATACACGTTCACAGCTTGGAAATAGTTTTGTACTTTTGAAGTGAAAAAATTATTTATGCTTTTATTAACTGGGAAAAATATCAATCCTGATTTAGCAAGTTTTTTTTTTTGCAAGTCTTTATTTAAAACTACAGGCCTCAACAGTAAGTGTGCTTTATCAACACAAATAATGAAATATAGGGCAACAAATTACTGGCCAGGTGGCAAATGTAGGGTATGGGTACATCATGGAGGAGAGAAGATGAGGCAAGTGGAGGAAAAACAGTGACAAAATGTAAGAGACTTGTGCAGAAAGTAAGCTAGAGGTGGCAGTAAGAGGGGCAGAACCAGGGAGAGAAGGTTGGAGGCTGGGTAGAAATGAGAGGTGAATCGAGAACGGAGAAGAGGTGTGGATGTAAAGATACTGAACCAGCAAGAGACAGGAAGAGCCTGGCCATAGGGAAAAGGGCAGAGGCAGTGCTTTAAATGGGCCGGTACTCACAGGTACTGAGTACTGGCACTTCTTATTTTTATCACTGTTAATACCGGCACTTCGCCACTGCCTAGCAGAGTACCGGTACTCATGAAAAGTAAGCTCATTGGCTGCTAGTGCTGGTGAGCACTAGGCTGTCCGAGAAGAAGCTGCCTCCGACAGCCAAGGCGCTTCTGTAGTCCTTAGCTCAGCAGCTTTTGTGTACATGTCTACTTGTTTCTTTGTGTGTGTGCGCACGCTTGAGGATATACAGCATTGTGCCAAACAACAACAAATAACGGTATGACATTAAGAAGTTTCAAATATTACAAAACAAGGACATTTTTAACATGTTATGCTGTTTAGCTTTCATTTTGTGTAATGATGTAACCTGTTTTGTTAACATAAATGCATTTCCGTTGTGTTTTGATATGTGCTGCAACTGGTATAGAAGTTATGTATCATCATATCTTGGCCTTAGCCCCGCCCATAGCCCCACCCACTTGCCACACCTCTAGTTCACTTTAATGAGTACCTGCACTTATTTTTTCCCATTTAAAGCACTGTGTATGTGGAACTTTGGTTTCCAAGTTCCATTAGGAATGTTTGTACTGGGGGTTCTGATGTTGTCAGTTGAGCATTGGGGATGGCGAGGGGAAGTCACGCCATGGCAGGCTGAAGAAATTTCTACTAAGAATCATCGTCTGGTATGAACGAGCTTTCTTTACAATATTTGGCGACAAGGATGGGATATGAACCCACGCGTGCAAAGCACAATGGGTTAGAGGCCATTCACAAAAGGTGCACGGAAGGTAGCAGGAACATCAAATTTTCTCAAATTTTGAGTGACCCAAGAACAATTGAAGTCTTGTGGATAAAAAGCCACATTTTACAACCGACTACCCCAAAGCCGCAAGCCAAAAGATTGCAGTAATGCATTGTATATTACCACAAGCAACCAGATACGCAAAAACCTATTAACTACTGGGGCCAGACTCACAACCCCTTTTCACAAAATGGATGCGTCAGAGGCCTTGCACCGCTTTGAAAAGGTACCTGGATGACATTCCACAGACATGTTAACTAGCCACACTGGAAGCAATAGAACGAGGAGGGTAGTTAACACAATCAGTGTGCTTGAATGTATTGATGACTGCATAAAATAGTGTAATTTAATGAAATTATGTATTACAATTATATTGGCTTTTAAAGAGCACCTAAACTATACCACAGCATTTTACTATAAGCTAGACCATAGTTCGTTGAAACCCATTTTATAGCATCTTCCTCTCTTGAGAGTGAATTAAGCGGTGTGCATTTGACAAAAAAAAGAAACATAAATACTTTGTGCTAATGGTAAGCTGTTATTTATTTTCAGACACGCTATATTAAAAATGCGAAACTGCAGCGTTACAATGAAGATCTTCTTCCACCTATATGCTGAGGATACATGGCTCCACTTGAAAGTATCTTCTTCTGTTGATAAAACGCTAAATACGCTCTTCAGGAAATTAAGGCCTGGGTGCCAAGTTAACTTCTTAAACAACCCTCTGGAGACTTGTCAGTTCCAAAACTTAACATCTGATATTAGACTGCCACCATTGCAGAATAAGAAGCTATAGGCACACTTGGGATCTGTTAATGGTAGATTCAATTTGTTTGAGGAAGACTAACAGAAGTATAATATTCCACAGGTGTATGGCAAAATACCATCACCGAAATATCATCCGACAAAATATTGTGACTTAAATGTTTACAAAAATATATCTCCAATGAGTGTAGTTTTTCTATAATTAAGTTTAATGGACCAATATGTTTGTATGCGATATTTAAGTCATGATATTTTTATCAGGTGATACTTAGGTTGTCTGGTACCATACCTATTTGACATTACCATATTCTTGAACCATATCTATTTCACATGCACACATTTCTATAATGAAATTGATTGGTGAAAACAACCACAGACACTGGATTCCACAACTACCCACACATTCTCAGACTCTGCATTATATAACTAATTTGGGACAGGATGGAACTTTGGTCTCCATGATCTATAGAGGCATAATGAATGGCAGAAAGTTGGTGCAGTTATCAAAGATAAGTTGGTCATTAATTGGGAATCGAATTAACAGACTTGGAGTGATCCAAGGTATCCGTTCAGACGATCAAACCATTCAACAGTGCCAGATTTATATGGGCTCAGTTTGCCATTTTTACACCACACCGTGCTTATTTTGCACAAGATTGATCAAATAAACTGGGATTGCTGTCTTAAATGTGAAATCTCAGGGATGCAATTATATATATGTTGTATGAATACTCCAAGACATATGAACATTCGGAGAAAATATGAAGGCTGATCACAACAACCGGCCTTTATATAATTAAAAAGCATTTGGCCATACTAATTAAGTATTCATCCATTACCTAATAAAAACAAATTGAACAGGACATGGCAAAGCCAATAGGACTCACCTTTGTTACAAGTCACAGGCCTATTGGCTTTACCAATATTTTTATCGAGCACCATTTGGCACAAAAAACACCACTTATGTTTTTTTTTCAATTGCAACTCCTAATATTGCAATTTTTACAAGGGAACAATATTAGTACAAGCATGAGCAGAATAAGTGTTTTCACCCGATTGCTTGGGTCTCACTGGTGGGGTTAACTTTTCTGTGGGATAGAGATGGTACGCTGCTCCTCTGTGTCACATCATCTGCATTATTTGGCAAGAGCAGGCTGTCCAGACGAAAAGATTTCTACTGGGAAAGAGAGAAGGGGTAAGAGAAAGGAGCGAAAAAGAGACAAAGATATATATATATATATGTGTGTGTATCTATCTATATCTATATATGTATTTATGTATGTGTGTGTGTGTATATATATATATATATATACATATATATATATGTATATATACACACACACACACACACATACATAAATACATATATAGATATATATCATGTATGTATAGAGAGAGGGACAGAAAGACAGAGAATGTTGTGCACGTACAAGTGTGCACCTAAACTTACAACGTCTTTTGTAGCCTGCTATGTTTGGCACGCTGAAATGACAAAAGAACTGCAAAAAACAGCACTATCAGATCTGCCAACTCTCATCGGACCATCTTGTGTCACACAATATCAGCTTCTGTCACATGGTCACACAGTGAAAAGCCGATATCACACACTGGTGAGCAAGACGAGCTGGAAATCCCTGCACTGAGTGGATTTCCAGCTCGTCTTTGGAGGTTTTAAGTAGCTGATATCCATTAAAGGGTGTGGGAACACTCTAGGACATGAGCAGCATCATCTGCAAGCTCAGGTCCTTCTCTCCATTAAGACCCAACCCTCCAAAGGCCCAACCCCTCCTCACACAGTGAAGTTTTTTTGAAGTTGGCATCTCTGCACTGTGTTTTTTTTTATACATAATTCATCATCACTAGTGTGAGACAGAGAGATTATTCATGTCTTGCAATTTTGCAGTTGTTCTCAAAGTAAATTTGAACCTTGTTTTTCTCTACGTTTTACTTTTAATCCTGCATGAGCCAAACCTTTATGGCTTTTTAATTTGTGAACTATTTTAATTCTTTTCATTAAAAGAGTTAAATGCTGTAAATATTTTAAACCCAAGTTTGGTGAAGTGTGTCATGAAGGCTAATGTCCTCACTGTTTCCTGGAGTCTTTTGTGTGGTGAACTTTTGTTCACTGCCCAGTCCCACTGCCTGCTGTGTAGCTTCTAGTTTGTCTTCCCTCAGCTTTGTGGGTTCGCCGAGGTTGCTGGTTTGTTAAGCCCCAGGAGTACAGAAGGCTCAGAGTGCCTCACACACAGCAAGCTCTTAAAGCTAACAAGCCACTTTGGCGCTCATGATATCATTACAGTGGTGCAACGTATTGAGCCTGAAGCCACGCTGAGTTTGTGCCTGACCCCAGGCCATATAGACCCCACCCAGCCGTTCTCACCCAGACAGGTGAAAGAGAAAGGCTTGCAGGCGACGAAGGGGGAAGGAGTTTGAAGTGAGAGGTATGCGTTCAAATGAACATAGGCAAGCCACACTTTCGCCGCCTACAGCAATAACTAATCCTGATCCATATATACACACTATGGGCCTCATGCACCGCCGGAGCGTCTCTAAAGGCTATTGAACTATATCTGCCCTAAATAAAGCCAAACATCGGATTCACCCCTCTAGGTCTCTGAGGTTCCTCTAATCAAAGACTACCTCGGGTTCGTCTCTGTTCTACTGAAGTGGCCTTTAGAAAACTATTAAAGACCTGGCTCTTTCAATCTTCATCCTGTAGGTTTCTGTCTTGCTGTTCCCTCACTAGCACTGGGAAGCCCATGCACTATTTTAAAGCGATACCAAAGGGGATGATGGACGGAGCGCTTGAGCTAATCAAACACTCACCCCCAGTCAACTGATCTGGGTTTAATCCATCATCATTCTTTAGCTCACTCCACCACCCCAGTTCAGACATGGCCATATGCAAATCAGTCTGACCCTGTGCCTCATGGGAACAGTCCAGCCCGAACTGCCAAGCCATGTCTTCCCTGGACCGGAAACAAGCATCCTGGGACCGGTTGCTGGCTATTCAGCCGTCATCAGCCAGGCTAGCTTGAATCCAGTGGCAAAGTGAGCAAGGGACCCACGTCTGGGCATACCCTGCCAACTTAGGGCGAACAAAGCGATACCAAAGGGGATGATGAACGGAGCGCTTGAGCTAATCAAACACTCACCCCCAGTCAACTGATCTGGGTTTAATCCATCATCATTCTTTAGCTCACTCCACCACCCCAGTTCAGACATGGCCATATGCAAATCAGTCTGACCCTGTGCCTCATGGGAACAGTCCAGCCCGAACTGCCAAGCCATGTCTTCCATGCACTATTTTAGACACAAAGATATAAGTAAATAAACAGTACACAATGACAGGCTCAAAGCATTGATTTAAATTAGCAAAAGAGGAAAGGAATACATTTGAACTATTAGTAAATGCTCATAAATCACGTGGGTTGTGTAGCAGTCCTAAAAAGGTAGCAAGAAGCAAGCATATTAATTTCTACCCCCATTTTCCTTGAATTGGCGATAGAGACAGCCAATGCGGTTCTCTTTAAAGCTACAATGTACAGACACAAATGCAAGTGTTTGCAGAAGAATTGATAAGAAGTTACAACAGGGTCATTTCCCCGCTTTGCTCTAGGTAGAGAGTTATTGAACACGCTGCGAGTGGTCTTTTCTTGTTTTGTCCTTATTAACCTTTCTGCGTTGTTCGCTGTCTTCATTAAGAGTGGACATCCTGCATTCTTGCAGCATCGCGTCCTCCTCTTTAGCAGTCTGAGCCACTGGCGGCCATTGGACAGCGTCTTATGCTTCCCGCAGGAGAACATGAAGCTCCTGCCAGGAAATCAATGGGCACTTGCTCTATGTGGGTCAAGCTCCCAGGTGCGCTTCCTCAGCGCATCTATATTCCTCACACTGCCTCTCTTCCTCATTGATTGCTTTGATCTTTAAGAGGCCTTATCCTGCTCCCTGTGCAGAGAGAACGCCTGATAATGTCCGGCGAGCTGCCACCACCTAATGTGTGCTGCAGCCCTTGAGTAGACTGCTGAATGTTCAAGCAAGGCTCTGTTTAGCACCACAGTAGTGCCAGTATTGTTTGATAAAATAGAGCTCCTTTTGCAAATGCCAATTCATTTGTTACTTCAAACCTAGGCCAACGTGGCCACTCCCCTTTCTCAAAAATCACTGAAAAGGTCAATTCAAATCATATCTATCTGGCCTTTATAAAAACAAATTGGTGAAATTTAAGCCCTGTGAGGCATATACATAAGAAAAGATGTGCTGTGTTGAGTTAAACACGTTGGGGGTTCGTAAACACGCCTTCTGGCCATTTCTGATTTCTAAATAATGTTAATAGTTTTGAAAAATTGAACATATAGCTTAAAATAGCGACAGACAAATTTACATCGCTGCCATGACATGAACAATACGTGATAAAACTTAACAGCAATTGCGGGTCAGCCTTCATGTAAGCAATATTCATTGGAATTGTATATCACTGGGCTGCATATCATATATTTTCTGTGTTCAGTATCTTAGACGATCATCACCTAAGTATTCAAAAGAGGAAAAACTCAGTAATATTCTTGCTCGAGATGGTCTTGTGCAACAGAACTCACCCACAACTGAAAGTTAGTATTACATCAGTACAAGTCTTGCACTTTACTGCCATCGCATTTTCAGTACCTTCAGCCCCTTCCATTCACCTGCTTTCCTTTGTCACTAGGATATCTGCGGAGCCCTGGACGACTTCCACATAAAAGCAAGCTATCTCAGAGCCAACATCAGGGCCAAATCACATTCAAGTTTTTTTTTTTTACCCTACCATTTGACCAGTAAGCAAACTCTGGGAATAGAGACTATCGTGCCAGCATTCAAGTGACCAATAAACTCAGTAATTTTAGTCCAAAACTCTCTTATAAAAGGGCAGGACCACAACATATCTATTAGCTCAGTTCGATCATCATGACATTTAGGCATGCGATTGACATTGTTGGAATCATCTTTTGGAGGTGACTGGGTCAAAATTAGGTAAGTATGTGCAGAATGTTGTGTTGAATCAATTTAATCCTAGTGTTTCTAGACACTATTGACAGTTATTCCACCTCAGACCAGTCCTTGCCAAAATCACGCATTCAAGCCTTCTTGAGTGCTTCCAGCTTAATCTAAGTCATGTTTAATAAAGTGTGATTCAGCTGGGACACTGTATTTTTCACTCTTGCCCTTCTCTAGAGTTAAGGTGAACCCTTTTTGAATGGATGGCACCCCAGATTTGCAAGCCCATGTACTTTTCTCTTATTAAATCCTGTTTGTATCATGCACATATACTCCCATGCATGACAGTATTAATTTTTATGAATATGCTTAGAATCAAATATGAATGCCATTTCACAGTGGTTTGAGCTAACAGTACCATTGAAAATGCTCGCTAGTTTTCATGGCTCAAGTAGGCCCGGAAACCATGTAACTCATGGTTGTACATTTGCACATTTCCAAGAAGTGCAACTTCGCTTTCCAAAATGGCAAGTGGAAGAGGGATTTTAGGAGAATAATGAGCCCACTAATATATTTATGAATTATATCTTCTCCTCTAGGACATTATGCATTCCTCAGAGAGAAGATCCTGCCACCTGCTCATTCGATAAGTTTTTGCTGACAGTAACACATTTCTGTCATATTTGTGTAACCTGGTTAAGTTCCATTGAATTGCATTGAGGAAGAGTGTGTATATACAGGTCTAAAATTGTATGTATTTTAGCTTTTATTCTGGAACTGACCTTTTCTAGCAAGACCCTATGTCGGTTGAAGTGACAACTGTCTTTGATTCTTTTGCTGTGCCACCTGCTATTTTGCATTAAATGCTAGTTGGACTGTAGACACCATGAGATGTTGGGTTTTTATTTTTTAAATCTTCTAACCAAAGAACCAAAAACAAAGAACTGTCCTAGAGATTAGTATATGTTTGTTGCAGGCTCCTGAATGTGCGCAGGATGTCATAATCAAATAGGTCCACCAGAGTTCTGCTGGTCATTTATTAATTACTTATTTGTATCCAGTGCCTCTCACAAAGGAATGGTTCTGATCCGCTGAATAAAATACTTTTCATGGTAAGCTTGATTTCTCACATCGGTGTATATCGTGATTGCCAGCAGTCTGACTTTCTCTGAGAAGTATCCATCACATATCTTTAGCCTGTGTCATCCTTGTCATTCCTGAAGAGAAGTTCATTGGCATGGTTTTTATGAGAGTAGCACATCCAGTAAAGGGACCACCACACCCAGGCCTACTGTATTTTACTACTCAAACAAGAGGAGAAGAGTTCATTTATGCTGTCTTAATGCAGATAGCTTCAGCCATCTGTCACAGACAACGCTGAGTACAATAAATACTACAGAGAGTAGGTTTGGGTCAGCTTCTTGCTTATTATTTTATGGCAGTCTTGTCTTGCTCTATTTCCTGCTCTTGAATTGGTGCCTTTCCTCCCTAGGATTGTTTTTGTCCCACCCTGGGACTATTATTCTCTACCCTCACCTGTGATTTACTGAATTGTATCCTTCCACTGCTGCAATCATGGAACAATTGTTGTCATTTTCTTACTTTTAGCTTTTATTTACCACTTTCAGGAAGTGCATGTCCTGTTTCTTGGTTCTTCAGTCTCTGCATTTAAAGTGCATCCCCCGCCCTGTCTTTCTCTGTTCATCCCCTTCCGAGTGTGAAATATCGAGCACTGCTGTGCCTTGGTGTCGCTCTCCCCTGCTCCCTTCCTCTTCTCACCCATTGCCTCTCCCCTTCTCCATGCTGGCCACTGATACTGGCTTTGCCAATGCCGAATGCTTTTAATAGCTCACTGGCATAGGCATGTTGAAAATATTGTGTTTTCCCATTAAAAATATCTTTCACTTCAACATGCAAATTGTGTTTCAAATGAGTAAAAAGTGAATAACTGATTCCCTCAAATGCATATTCATAGCATTTTCTTCTGTGTTACAAATGTGTCATAAAATGGTGAATATCAAGCTTATGCAAATACTTTCATGATAGTTAAACATCTTTTCTTGAGTTTATAATTATTAGATGTTACTAAGACACAAAGGGGCAGAATTACTTAGAATTCACGCAGTGCAGCAAGCCAGTTTGATGTGCTGGATTGCGTGAATGGGTGAGGGCTGAAAAGAGTGATATTTCCTATGATATGGCGCTCTTCATCTCTCTTCCTGCACTAGCCCACTTGAGGCTGCCTAGTGCCAATGCAGGCACCCTTGCACAATGGTGCAAGGGTGCCTGGCTTACGGGCAGGGTTGTTTTGTGCAGGAAGGGATACCATCCGAAACAAAAAAATACTTAGAGGCGTATTGCTCTTTCTATGTGTGCTGCAGAATTCAGCCCACATGGGCAGAGGAAATAATGAGGCAATATAATATTTCTCCTTGTCACGCCTCACTTAGGAAGTCGTAGCATTTTGATGCTTTCTCAGGTTTACTTGTTTTATTGAATTTGGGAATGCAACCAAAATCAATGTGTGGATGTATGGGAATGCCCATGATCCTCCTGTGAAACGGCTCCCCAGTGCAAGGTAATGCAAGGCAGCGCTATGAGCTTCCCTGAGTTACTTTGTATTTACCAAGCCATGCACAGTGGCTTTGCGGGTTTAGTAAATGCAAAAAATGTTTTTACATTTGCGTTGCGCCACAAAAGTAATGCATCCTCGAAGCAAAATCATAGTAAATGTGCCCCCAGAGTTTCTAGCAGTTTACTGACTCTGGTCCCCAGTCCTTGGTATCTTTCAGAGAAAAATATCGCAAAACAAGTTCTTTGGCTAAACCATGTTCCTTGTTTATTCTAATAATGTTCAACAACCTCTCAGGAAAAGTTTTGTTTAATGTTTATTTTAACAATTTTCAACAAGTTTTCTGACCAAACATTATGTATCCGGCCATCGGTTAGAGAAGAGCCTCACACCAGTGGCGTCAGACAGGAGAGGCATAACTTCCGCACTGACATCAATCGAAGGTTGCTGTGTGGTGGGTGGCATTTGCAGGGCGTGCACTTATCCACAGCTTTTAACTGAGATAGCAGGCTTGCTATCCAGGCCAAACAATAAAGACTTTTTGTCTTGAAAACATGTATGTGAAGGAGAACTATCTCTGAAACACAGAATCGGGCAGTTTATTTACTAGTTTGCTAAAACCAGTATAGCACCTAGAAATTGTACAAAGAGGTTGTTCGAACTATAAAATGCAATTATAATTTTTCCTGTTCTTCCCATTGCTTATAAATTGCTTTGCTGCATTATTGTTGTTTTCTGTGTGGTTGCAATATCATATGCACTAAGTTAGGATTTTAAAATAAACATTTTAAATCCATATTCTGTTTCCTAGTGATTTGTGAATGTGTTACTCCTTTACAATAAAGAGTTTAGGTGTCCACTAATTGTCCCCGACACATCTTACAGGACGGGGATTACCAGAAACACTTCTTATGCAAAGTTTGTTCAATGAGTTGTATATTGGTTGCAGTCCTACTGGATTTCTAATTTGGGTTGGCACATTGTCTGAATCCTTCGGCAGGATCAGAAAACTCCCTGGCACGGTCAGAAAGCCAAAACCGAGCCCGGAGACTCTAGGTGGTCCTGGAGAATGTATCAGGCAAACCCAGCAGTGACTTGCCATCTTGAAAGTGTAGTTGAAATACTTTCTTGATGGCAGCCACATTGCAAGATGGAATATGGAGCTACAAAAGGCGATGGCCATCTTGCACATATAGCAAATAAGTTTCTTGTATTTTTAAGTTGGGCTCCATATTCCATGGCACAAAGTGGTATGACGTACCGTGATGTCATCTTTAAAGTACAAGATATTATATTTACTTTACTTTCAAAATGGCGCCACATTGCATCACACAAAGGGGCAGCCATCCTGAAAATATCAAATACACTAGAGAGATGGCTGGTCAAAACCAATGGTTTTGCCAAAGCCGACCCAATGATAAAAAGATTGACTAAGTGGCAACCAAACAACATTAGCCAGCATCCCATCAGTTGGTTGAGTTGGCACGAAGAAGTCTTTCCCTTTGTTATTGCCCCTCGAGCACTACATACATTTCGTGAAAAATAGAAGATATCATTATGATGAGCCATTGCTTTCAGAAGGGTGAAAGGGAATTCCTAAAAGATCTTAGGACAGTAATCCCTAAGACCTGGCTCGACAGTTCGGGCTGGACTGTTCTCATAAGGAACAGGGTCAAGACTGATTTGCATATGGCTGGGTCTGAACTGGGGTGGTGGAGTGAGCTAAAAAATGATGATGGATTCAACTCAGATCTGTGACTGGGGGTAAGTTTCTGAAAAATTTCAGTGCTCCGTCCATCATCTCCTTGTGTTTGCTGAGTAATCCCTAAGAGCCACCGTCAGACTGAAAGACTTCCGGGAGCAGCAATGTGAATTCCTTTAGTTTTGCTGGCTACCTATAACCTATCTCACCAGAGCTGCGCTGATGGATCATGAATGCGCTATGCTGAGAGCACTAGCATTCTGACATTATCTCCTCACCCCTTCCTTGTCCCTGTCCTTATATCATTTGACGTGATGCCACCTTAGCACAGGCACCACCACCTCTTCCTGCCACTCTTGAGATGCCTCCCAGTGAAGAGGGACCATAAACGGAGGTACAGCAGCACCGGACATGTTTTTTGTCTGCTTCCCGCAGACGGTACCTGGCTGAGCACCCAGCTGTGATTCTGTTCTTTTTTTTTAGGCCTGCACAGGGCTCAGTAATCGGATTAATGAAGATTATCAGTATGTAATTGACAAATTAAACTCGGGAGGGAATCCAGATACTATCACCCAACGTGGTGACCAAAGGGCTCAAGAAAGAACCACGGGCAGCGCTAAACAAGGAACTGCATCCAGTGAGAATGGATAAGGAAGAGGTTAATAAAGTTATCAGGAAATGGGCGATCATGTCAGGTTGAAGTGCAAAAGTGAAATTAACATATAGGAAAGCAATGTTGTCAAAAATATAGAGATGGGAAAAAAGGGCAAGTGCCTGAATCCCGCATGGGGAAGGGGGAGTACCTAATTATTATGTGTGTACAACCGATTTACAACAATTCCTGAATGTGAGACTAAATGTAATTGGATATCTAAAAGGTACAGCTCCGAAACTGTGCAACGTGTATATTGGGCTTGTACTAATGCAATCTTTGCAGCACCCTGGGTTTTCTGAATCACTCAGAAGAGGGAGGGGTGGGGGATGCTGACACTGAAGGAAGAGGCCAGTAACAGATTAGGACTGAAGAGAGGGAATGATGGGGGCGGAGGTGGGGTCACAAAGAGTGCAAGTTTATTAAGCACAAACACATGGATAGGACAAGACTTGATAAGGGCCAATAAAACCGATCGGACTTATGGATGTGTCCGAATCGATCACACAGTTAAAGCCTATGTAAATGCTAGAATCCTCCGTGCCTTCCTCGAAAGGGACATCATTAGCTTGGGTAACAGTCTATGAGGCTTGCAGTGGGATGTTCTAGGGACTCAGAAGGCGCTGTGCGTGTGAAATTCAGCGACTCAGCAGCTAGCTAATGTTGGTGATTAATAATACGCATTGGGAGACATGGGCAAATAACAGCCAGGAAGAAAAATGCTAATTTTTCGGCCTGCCTACGTATTAAACTGATAAATCTGATTTTATTAAAACTGTGGGAATCTTAACACATTACTTTCGCGCTCTATTATTTTTTGGTACTAAAATTGAACAATGAGGTAGGGACTATTTTAGGGGAGTGTCTCCCTCTGTCGGGCTCGATTCACAATATTTCTGAAAGTAGGTTTGACTTAATACTCAAATTCATTGGGTAAGTCACACTTACTCATGGAAGAAAGTTCTGTGAATCAGGGCCATTAAGTTAGGGTTTTTGTGGTTTACTCTTGGTGGTGGAAGCACTAGGCTACTGTTACCCGTCATAGGTCCAGTATGCCAGATCCATGGCAGAGTTTCAATGTAGGTACAAAAGGTATGTTTGCATAAAACTAATATAGCCTTATACATTGCCGTAATGGGCTATACCTGCCATTAAAGGTCTGCTCCAGCGTTTAATCCCAGCTACTGAGGGCTATAAGGCTATTAAAACGAGGGGCGATTTCTCCATTAGGGCGCTGGGGCTCCGCCCTGCCCTAATTCGCATCCCAAAGTAGTATGTCAGCATGCAGAATAAACAAGTATTTTTTAAATCTTTATTGTCAGTGGCTGGCTTCTCTCTTCTCAAGAGACAGCCAGGCACAGTAAAGCAGCACAAACAAAAGTGTATGTATGGCGCTCTAAAAAGGACGTCATGACGCAGGGCTTACCTTTTCTCAGCCCTCATTTCAATGAAAGTGGAGCTGGAATGCCATGAGCTCCTTCGCGATGATATAATGCAACCCCTGGGCGTTCCCCTACACAGCCCGGTCTGAGGCTGCACGTCACGATCTTCCCAGAAAATCCCACCCTATGTGAGTATTCCCAGAGTAGGCACGCAATCCTGCATGAAGGTGACGGCATGACGTGATCCTACTGCCCAGTCCCATGTCTTCTAAGGCCTGCCCTGATTGCGTGGCCCGGCTACCATAGTTCCGTCAATAGTTCTGGGATGGAAAAATCCAGTAATGCAGACATTTGGTGCACCTGAATCGGCAAGGCAGCTTGCTCTGCATCAGCGATTGTGGTTTATTTCCGTTTCAAAAATGAAAGGCGTGCTGCAGAGCACATAAAAGGTAACATCTTTCACCTTCAGACAAAACTAAACAACTGCTAAATGATGCGATTGGACTTACAGTGGAAATTCTGTGTCTGTTCTCCATTTTACTTGTCCAGTGCATACCACAGATACATTATGAAGAGAAGGGAATGCATGTTTGTTCGTTGCATGGTAATACAATAGGTGGAAGAGAGCTATGACACAGTACTTTAAAAAGCTATTCTTACTGAAATAACTCGCAAAGTAAAAACTCTAAGCAGATGTGGGGCCGGAGAAGAGAAGCCACACTAGCTTGGGCCATTTAGTGTGGTGCAGTTGGATAACGTGGTGTGACATGTGGTCTCTTGCAACCCTTCTCACTACATTGTCGCTCACTGCCTTCCATGACTCTCTCCCAAGCTTTTCTTATCCCAGTGTCTCCCCTCCATCGTTGTTTTGTTTTCCTTTGTTTCTCCTCTCCCTCCCATCTGGCCTCTTGCCAAAGGACTTCTGTAACTTTATACATTCTTTTACCTTGCTATTTCCCACTTATTACTATGGCATTCTGCTCTCTTCTTTATCCATGAGCCATTTTCCTTACTATATACTCTCTCCAATTTCTCACTTCCCATCCTCTCTACAGTTGTCTCTTCAGTGTCACCAGATTTCTATCTTCCCGCCTCTACATCCTCTATGTGTCACTCTCCAGTGCTCCATTCCGTGTTACTCTTATGCTATTGTCTGCATTGGCCTCCCTGTGGTTTTCCTACTCTTAGGAACGTCTCACTCTGTTTTTTTCCAGTCTCTTCTCTGTCATTTTCCTGTATCACTCTCTAACCTCTTCACTATGTCTGTCCCATTTTACTGTCTCCACTCTGCAGTATTTCACAGTCGGGTGATCACACCACTGGAGGTGTTCAAACTTGCTTGTCAAAACTAGAAATGGTGTTATTTCACAGGGAAAATATAGAAATACACTGTTTGTTCATTATTTATTTAAAAAACAAGTTAAAGTTTCCTTGATCGCTAAAGATGGGAGGGGGTCAGGTAGAGTGTGGCGGGCATGTTTGCCCAACACAGTCATTTTCTACTTGCATTTTGGAGTATGAATTTGCGCCCCACCACTTTCAGAACGCCACTGATTAAAACATTCTGCCACTACAGGGCAGAATGTTCTAACAAATAAAATAAAGGCCTCACTGAGCCCAAGGGAATTGAAATTCCCTCTGTTCCGTGAGGCCTTTGTTCACAGCAACAGCTGTGAAGGACAACATTGGAATGTTGGAGCTTCGGGCTTCTACCGGCAATTGGAAGCACGGAGCACTCCATTGTTTTCACTGGAGCTTCCAACATTCCAATGTTCCAATATCTGTTGGACTCATTTACGTATTCAGTAAATAGCTTGAAAATTTTGAATTGATTGGCCTCTCCTGGACCAATAATGGACATTTAGCGGTACTGCACCTAATATATACACATAATTCATCTGAGCTATCAAAGTCTCTGGAATGACCAGTGGATGAACATGTTCCCATACACAACCACTTATACCAGTCTGAAAATTAGAGGAAAGCTAGCTCCAGTCTGCTATGCACTGAAAAGTACTGTTTGCTGGGCATACATATTGTTGGGAGAAAGTCTTAGATCATACAAACCCAGCAATGACGAATGTAGAAGCCGAAGTTCTAATCCTGGAGATGGACAAATGGATCTTTCAATTAAACCAGTTCAAATTAAAAAAGATCAGAAGTGTAAATAAAATGATAGTCCTCCAGAAACTGGGGAATAATGAGGAAACAAAGTAAAATCATTTCCTGGCAAAGTATATTTGACAGAGTATGAAACATCAACTATATAAAAGAACTTGAAAAGCCAAGAAAAAAGAATGCTCTTTTATGCGGGCTCAGTTTAAGTGAAACTGACAATATACAATTAGAAAGTTCACCAAATCTGCAACTCAGACCAGCTGTAAAGTACTGCCACTTACTAGCACTGTCTATTTGACGCATAGGAGGTGTCATTTTTTTTTTTTTTAGCAATGCACTATGTTTTATAAAACAGGAGGTTGATGTGCTATCTTTTCAGATAAAACCACTCAGCGGATTTGTGGATTTGATTTTTATGGTTTAATTTTCTTTATTAGTATTATTAGGGTGATACAGAATACATCAGCAATTCGAGGTCCGATTTCTTCCGGGTTACAGCACATTGGATTGTATCTCAACCCCGTAAATCCCTCCCCTCCCCCCAAACCCTGGACCCGGTGAGCATAAAAACAAGGTCAGGACTGTCACAAAGATAACCTATCCTACAATGGAACTCTCCAAGGTGGGGGTGAGGAGAGCCTCAGGCAGGCGGAGGAGTTGTAAGTATTTGGGCAGGTAAGTTCATGAAATTCAGACATCAGCAACATCAAGAATGGACCCCACCGCTTGGGAAATGATGTACCCTGATTAGACAAAGTGAGGGTTATGCGTTTCATCCCTATTATGTACCACAGTCGGTGTAGCCAACCTAAGTATGTGGGAATATGCCCCGTACCCCATTGTGCCAAAATGTGGATTTGATTTTTGAGTTGTATTGGATCTAAGATGAAAACATTAGGAGAAACTCTTGAATGCCCACTGCTGAGCTATGCTTAAATAAGGCATGCAATGCACTAAGTACTCATAGATATATCCTAGATGACACATATTCATTGCCCTGGATATTTTCTTTTGACTACAATCCTATGATATTAGGTCTAGTTAGAGCTTTTTCAAAGTTTAGCATCAGGATCAGATGCCTACCGATTAGAAAAAAGAATGTGCTGAATAAAAACTTGAATGTGAATTATGAGCTGTATCAAAAGCTATAGGCAAATTAAATCTAACCAATATGTATCTCCTTATTATTTTAATATTTGGGTTTTGAAAAAACCAATTGACATAGAACAATTGCAAACTTGGAATGTCATGTAAATAATCCAAGGGACAATATTCTGAGCAGAGTTTTATATAGCGTGAACTAGACCCGAAGATACCGGGTATCAGAGCGCTTTACATGAGCACAAGTTTCGTTACAGATGGACACATTCATTTTTTTGTTAGGCACGGGGAGATGAAGTGATTTGCCCAGAATCACTGGATGTTGAGCGTCGTTGCCGAGACTCAAATCCGGTTCCCCAGCTTCGAGGTCAACCGCTCTAGCCGTAAGGCTACATCCTCTCCCCAGTTCCCAGATGTAACTTGCGTAGAAGGAAGGTTACAACATGTCCCCTGACCACCTGTTGTAAAAAGAATGTGTAAAGGGCCTGGAAAAAAAAATACATTTCATGCTAAATCACTCTTACTCATACTTGAGCAATCATGGTGTGATTTTGGGTATTAAATGTTGTCTCTTAAGATAGCACCTGTGACTCCAAAAGTGGATGGAGATCTGATGAGCTCAGCTGTAGTACTTTCCAATGACAGGCACACCTGCTGCACTCATTACATCACTTCACGCAGTGCAGCTCTGCATATACCACCTCGAAATACAGACCACAAAATTCACAAGGTGAGAGGGACACTACCAAGTGGGTCATCTGTACTTGGATACAACCTGTTACAACTTCACTAGTCAGAAAGAAGTCCAGAGAGACTCAATGGACCATTGCCAAGGAAGAGGCTTTGGAAAAGTATTAGCTGAGAGGAGAAGATATCCTTTGAAGCTCGAGGAGCTTAACAATGAAGGCTGGTCTTGGAGTTAAAAGTCAGGGCAGTGTTCTGCACGGCTAGGTATGGTGCTAGAATATTGAGGCCTACATACTGTCAGACTAAAATATTGTTTCCTAAGCATAGTTTTCAAACATATTGCCACAGAGTTCATACCAGTAAATCTAATGATAATAGTAAATCTAAAGCTAATCGAGTAATATTTTCCTAAAAGATATTTAAGCCACAATATTTATGTCAGACAGTATTTTGTTATTGATGTTCTGACATACAACTGCAGACATTTATTATGGATCCAACATTTTAGAGTTTTCATAATGGAATGCTAGGATAGATGTAATGCCTCAGAACAAATCAAAAGGGAGGAAATTAATTTCTCGGATGAGAAACTGATCATAGGAATACTGGCATTTGTTTTAACATTGGCCCTCTATTGAACCCTACCTACCCACTCCTAGGAGAAAATGTGGCTGTCACTAGTGATGAAAGAACTCCACGCCTGCAAAATAGAAGGAATAGTCTCTTGCTCTGCCTGAAATTCTACTTGCAATAAAAAGTGCACCCCTCACACAACAGATTGGAAGGTGTCAAAGTAATACCACATTATGGATTAGTCATGGTTCTATTCCAGAACAATCGAAAATGTTTGTACTTTAATTAGAAGATAATAAAGACATACTGTGTTTCATAACCTTTATTATCAGAAAGTTTTATCTTCACTGTAGTTATTTTGATAAATTTAGTACAACAATAGACATGTTGACAAACACAGTCCTTCAGCATGATTACAATTAAACATGTGAGGCAAAGGAGTGAGTAATAGTAATCAGCAGCGTAACACAAATTGATGGGGTCCCCCTGCAGAATGTGATGAAATGCCCTGAGTCTCCAATATCTCACAGATATTCATTAGCCTTGGGGGCCCCCTGGAGGGCTTGGGCCCCCATGTGGCACAGGAGCTGCCGGGGCCTCATTTACACCCTTGAAATTAATTGTGCTCAAAATGAGATAAAGCACAGTATTAACTTAAATGTTTGGTTGGGAATTGGTGCCCCTTTAAGTCATTCTAATGATGTCAGGAGTTACACTAAGTACACCCGGATTTAGTTCAGCTAAGGAAGAAGGCTTTTTTGGAGCAAAACGGGATATTTGGAAAAATTCTGTTTCAGTGTCTTTCATTTATCTCCATGATTATGAATGTTCATGCAATTGGTCCTGTAGTATAGAGTCATGCAACTTTGCATTCAAGAGGTCTGCCAGTTAGTGCAGGGGTCTTTTTACTTGGAAGCCAGTTGACCCTGTCTAAGGTCTTGGTGAAGCCTGCTTGATCCTGTGTAGTGGATCCTCCCTTCTGAAGGTTCCAAATATTCTGAGACAGGGGAAGCTGTGGAGACCGCACTGCAAAAGAAGTAAGAGAACTGTATCCTGATTCTAAATGTTTGAGGGATTTTCCTCAAGGTAATAAAGCTATCAAAAGCTATTGAGACACTTTGTACTTCGTGAAAATCCTCCATCTGGGAAAGTGAGGAGAACCAGCACTCACCATTAAAAAGGCACAAACTCAACAGACTCACCTTTGTTGTATTTCCTTTTCATAGATTTCGGAGTGAACTTTCGGAATGCAGTCCAACCACCTGATCATTGTTTGCAACCCTGTGAAGCCTTTAATAGCTATATTTAGATCTGCATTGCTAGAAAAATGTTTCTTTAAACACATGCAGTTGCCAGTAGGTAGTTATAGTTAGTACCTAGTTTTCATAGGAAAAGTGTTTTTTGACTTACCTATATCTTTGGCGCCGTTTGACAAATCTTCATGAAATTTTACAAAACAAGTCCCCCCTGAGTCTAGTTGTGCATGGAAAGTTTCGGGGTGATCCGTCAAGCGGGAATTGAGAAAAATGGGGGGGGGGGGAAAGGTTGTTTCCCATGTTAATTCCGATAGGGATTTTAGACACGACTACAGCCCTAACCGCTAGATGGAATTACAACAAATATGGCATAAAGCTAGCACTTGGTCCAGAAAGAGTGCTTTTTGTTATTCTGTGTGAATCCCTTCAGTAGTTTTAGAGTTATTAAAAGAAATCCAAATTTGGATATCTAGGGACGCGGATCATCCGAGGATCAGACAGTCCCTATGCTGAAATCTAATTGGCTGCCAACACTTCAAGCAGGAAGTGTTGGTAACCATCTTAGGACTTGGCTTAAGCCAAGTCCCAAAATAAACATTTAAAAAAAGAAAAGGGGCAGGGTAGGAATACCCTGACTCCCTAGCCCTGGTCCTGGGGACCCTCTGGGACCCAACCAGGGCATTCACCCCCTCTATTGGGAGCTGTTCTCCCGGGCTCTGGGGTACCCAGGAACAGGAGGCCAGGACCCAGAGGATGGGGTCCCTGTGGCCAAAAACAGCCACTTGGCCCCCCTCCTCCATTGATTTTTGGCCAGACCCCGGGGGATGGGGTCTCCGGGGCCTTTCTGGCCCTGATGCTCATTTCACAGAAATTAAACCTCAACGGGAAGCACTTACAAACATAAACATAGCAGGTGCCCAAGCTGAAGCTCCACTTCTGTAAAGGACAAATGATCCTAACTCCTGGGTTTGGCGAAGGCAAAGCAAGTGTGTTTTCTTGGCAGTTCCATATTGAAAGACTATCTGAAATGCTTTGCAGAGGTGAATGTATCGTTGATCTGTTGGAGCGCGCAATTTGTAGTGACTATGACAAGTGGGTTCTTTCTTGTCCTTACCTGGTGAAAGCAGAGTCTATGGTTCTCCCTTTAAATTAGTATGAGTATTCGAATGTACAAATCACTTGGAAGCTTCGCTGTTTGGCCCCACCCACCTTAGTAGTATGCAAAGGTCTTCCTGCCTTTTGCCAGGATGATGGACAGCTTAACATGCGCCCCCGCGTGTTTCCCACCGATTTTGTTGAGGAGTTCTTGAGGCCAAGGAATATGAGGACATCTCCACCAAACAAAGAGGCACTTACTTCATATAGCTAATAAGAAAGATCCTTGTTTGGTGGAGATTTACCTCTTTGTAGTCTCTTTGCCTTCTCTATAGGATGATTTGTGTTATCACATATTTTTGGATAAAGATGCACCAGGAAGAATCACATTGCCAAAATGCACACAAGGTCACTGGTAACATTTCCCCATGCTCCAATATGCAGGTGTAGTGTAGAACACATACTGAAAATGTATCCAAGGAGGTAGCACTTAAGCAGTAGAAAGTGCTCCACTTGGGAATATTGTTTGTGCCAAACTGTGGACTCTTGTTGGATAAAGGGGCAGGTACAGTTCCTTTGTGGCTGAGTCACTCCCACAGCTACTGACACACTCACACAGACACTCAGACACCCACTAACACACTCAGGCACTCACACCCCACTGACAGACCTAAGCCTTAGTCTAGGCGCTGGGAAGGTAATGTAAGCAAATAAGAAGGATTGGCTAGATGCCAATGCAAGATCTCCTGTTATACTTGAACCTATGGATTCAGCCAGACGTCTATTGGGAAGGTGTTTAATATGGCGATGTTCTGATGAAGACTCTGCTGGCTACTTTGGACTGCCTCCTGAAAGAGTCCTAGTTGGAGAGAGACCTGATGCCTAGAAGACTGCATGGAGGACCTGAGCATTGTAGAGAAATCTAGGAGTGACAATCCCAGCATTAAGAAACTTTTCGGACTTAATCTGTGGTTTTACCTTCTGAGGGCCTGGACAGGGTGCTGAGGTTACCTGTGTGATGGTGCACACTTGGTGTGGAAGACTTCAAGGTTTGAACTTCCCAGAGCTTTTTGTCTCAAAGATGAACGCAGAATGTCACAGTGAGCATATCCTGCTTTGTCCTGCTTGGAGCATTCGGAGCCAAAACTGAAGGCTTCAGCAAGAACTCTAAAATGATGTATGTGACTTTGAGGGACCAGCACCAGCTTCAGTATCCTGCCTTGTCCCTTTGGAGGGTTATGACAAACAGAACATTAGCAAAGGTCTAGATATACTATTCCTATCCACAAACATGCAATGTACAAATTGCACACTGACTGATTTATAAATGGGAAAGCAACTTGCAAGCAAAATTGTACATTTACAGCAGGATGTAAAACTGCCAACCTAGTGAATTCTAACTATGCAAGTTCAATGTTTGATTGGCTGTGAATGCAGGGATGGAGATCTGCAAGGCACAGCAGACATTCATTCCTGTATTTGCTTTCTCATATAAGATTTTTTTTTTTTTAAAAGCAGTCTGCCGTTTTTGACAGTTTCTAACTTGGGAAGTCATCATAGGACAGCAAGTGGTTATACTCCTGTATTCTCCCCTGAGGCTGCCAATACAATTTCCAAAAGGAGAGCTGTGCAAATGGGATCGGTTACTGTCCGAACTTGTGGTCAGTAACTGATCAACGGCTGGTTACCCCCAGTTGGGGGTCACAAATCATTGATGCATCCTTTTCTGAACGGCAGGGATGTGAGGAATACTTCTTTCATGCTTTGTCTTATTGCAATTCAGAAAAAGTTGTAAAAGCCCTTTTATAAGTCGGAAAGACATTTCAGCTTTACAAATCACAGGGATTGCAACCACAAAATGGCTTTGTACATTTGGTCCAAAGACCCAGGGTAAAAATCTGAATGGAGAACTGGGCTCATCTGACCTATGCACTATCCTGGGCAGAATGAAATTGTGGCCAGGCTCCTGTCTACTGAGAATCTTTACTCAATTGTTTTGTGTTTTTTAGGCACTTTTTGTCTTAAAGTTTAAAAATACATATGAACAGCTCCCCTTATCCAACTTTATTCATTTTTGTGTATTTGTATGTAATATCTTTTTTGTGTTTCTTCCTAACTTGTTTTGGAAATTGTCTTGTATTGTGTTCTTAACTTTGCTTGGTACTGCCTGAACTTAGCACACATATTTCTCTAGGGAGTGTTTTGCTGCTTGGTCCGTAGTTCTCAGGGGTTAAGTCGAAAGGCACTTCAAAATCTGGTGCAATCTAAGTTGAGAATAGCTTTTAAGCTAGTGGAAGTGCCCCCCATCTAAAAATAATTTGTTTTTGACAAGTATGATTTAGAAATAATGTTGAAATGCATGTGAAACAATAGGCTTTCCTGATGAAAGAGACTGGAAAGTTAAAGATTTAAAAAAAATATTTTAAATATTCAGGGACTGTCAGAAATGGGGTTTCTGGTTGGCTAGGATATGCACCTAAGCCAGGGAGAACCCATCACTCTAGTCAGGGTAAGTCAGTTGCACATCAAAGATAACCTGTGCTCACCCTCTGATTGCTTGGCGCAGAGAAGGCAGGCTGATAATCAGAAGCAATGAGTAAAGCATTTGTGCAACACATTCTTACAGCAACACAATGAATACACCACAAAAGAAACTCGACACAGGATTATATAAAAAAACAAATATATATATAGTATGTTCTACATAAAATCAGGAAAAATTGACATGAATCAGAAATACTGTTCATACTATGCAGTTACTCACATAGTAGTTGTTATCTTGAACAAGTCAAGACTAAAAACAACATACATCAGATCCTTAGTGCATGTAATGTAAATCAGATTATGAAAAAATACATGAATCCCAAAATATCACCATAAGCATATGAATCACAAAATATCATCATAAGCACATAGGGCGCAGTGCACCTGCGCTCTTACTAAACTTTATTTAGTAATCAGGGATTGCATGTAGGGCACAGGAGCACCTGTGCACCTTCTATATGTACTACGTTAATCCAGGCAAGTTCCTAACTCAGGCAGATTCCTAGTGGCAACGGAGGACCTCCATTGAGGTTTCATCCCATAATGCCACTGACGAGAAAATGCCCTCAAGGTACATCCCCGAAATGGGGGGAAGGGGAAGAAACACACAAAGAAGAATCCCACGGGGAGACCTCGGTTGGTTCCCTGTGTTAAGAGGACCCAAGTGCAGATACCCGCGAGCACATGGTGCAGCTCCTAAAATGCATGCAGTCCCTTTCAAGGTCACTTCTGACCTGGGCGTCGGCCGTGAGAGGGGGCTTCTCGGTCAGGGAACCCTTCTCTATAAGAGTGATGCTGGTGGCTTTGATGGTGGGCCTTGGGAGCTAGGACTAACATTGTCGAGCTTCTGAACCCCTGTGGGTGGGGCCAGGCAGCGCTGACGTCGGCAGGCATCCTCCGTGTCACACAATCACTTTCTGCTGCCCGAAGCAGGGGCTTCCCCTGGCGATGCAGCGACTCTCTGCCTTCGGACAGGTGGCGCTGGGGGGAGCCCAAACCACTGGGGCACGTGGTGACCAGGCAGGGTGAAAGAGCGCTCCACTTGCACTGGGAATCTCCAAGTGCATAACACACTGTGATTGAAAAGTGAATCGCTCACGGCACACTGACTGAAAAGTGAAGCGCTCACCACATGCTGGTCGAAACACAAGGAGCAATCAATCACAGCTCCTTTTCAGAGCACACTGTTGCTGGACTCACAGGGAATAGAGTCCCGTGGCAGAGGTGTCTAGGGGGCAATCTTTGGTAGCCCTGGGAGTGAGAGCTGGGGGGGAAAGCCAACAAGTCTTTGGAATGCACTGGGGGCACAAAGAGAGTAGCAGGCAGGCCAGCACAAAAGTCCAGTTGCAGAGTGGCAGTCCCTCCAGCAGCCCTGCAGGTCAGCACAGCAAATCAAGTAGTCCAAACGGCAATTTCTCCAGGCAGCCCAGCAGTCTTCTGAAAATGTGCAGTTTGTAGAGCCAGCAGCATCTGGTCACAAGCCCCACGCAGTGTCTAGGAAATATGGTGTCAGACCCCAGTACTTATACTCGAAAATGTCTTTGATGAAGGGGTGACTTCAAAGGAACCCTTAGAAGTGTGCAACAATCCCTTTCAGCCCAGACCTGGCTCCAGACAATCAGTGGGGGGTAAATCAGCCCTTTGTGTGAGTGTGTAGTACGGTTTCCACTTTTCAGTAGGAACTATTCATTTGATGGACAACATAAACGTTGGGATGGTGCCAGATTGATTCTATGCACCAACTCAGAATATGTTGGCCTATAGACCAGCTAGCTCACAGTGCCACCATAAGTACCCCTAAACCTAGTAAGGTAACAAATGATTTGGGCAACCTCAGAACATGACAACCCTGATTCCCCAGTAACAGATCTAGAACCTTTTCACTCAATCACTCGTGCTCTCTCAGAAAGATATAAAAGGAATACACAAAGGGGCGCTTTCAAGATTTATTGAACCATGGTGATACTCGTATAAAATATATGTGCAGCAATGATCAATAGACAGAAGCGGAAAAAAGTGATTAGCAATATAAGAACAGAGAACAGAATGAACAATTCCACCATCCTGCTAAAACAATGCATATATGCTGGCATATAAGTACTGGGTATAGTGTGCCCCTACTGTGCGTTCCGTAACCTAGTTGCCTAGGGTGAGTGATCTACCAAGAATCCCTTGTTAGATGATCTAACCCCTCATTTTCTGAAGGCAAGGTATGTAGGTCCCCGTCTTGGTCAGAAGTTGGACATCCATCCTAGCAGAGGGAAAAACAGAAACCAGCTGAGCTGAAATTCTGACACAGCAACGACCTCGCAATGACAGCAGAGAGCTCCTCTCATTTGAGCACGGAAATATGTGTGTATTTATAACAACATGCTTCTGTGTCAATGCTCCAGCTGAGTTGACATTGTTTATTGTCTCTTTGATGGCAATATCAACTCACGGCTCAAACAACAACATTTGCACAATGTGTGTTGAGGCCTTGTACGAAATGTTCAAGGTGTTGTGACATTGTTCTTACAAACTGGTTTTGTAAGCAATGTGGTGTCTGAGAAACGTGTACATGTTGAAATGGCAGGGTTTGTTCCCGGGCCTAAGTCAGCCGCATGACAAGGGCAGGACACAACCTATACAAATGTAAAGTGGGAACCCACTTTCCCTCTCCCATCCCAGGAAGACTATCTGTATGCAGATGAATGCACCTGTATCCCCTGTCACACCCAGCACTTCCTGTGTTGTGGCTGTCTGGAAAGTATGCACAGAGTAAAGCTGTCACCCAGCCCAGATGTGTATTGGATTCAGGCTGCAAAGCACTAAGAGTCATAAGTACAGAGAAATGCCCACTTTCTAAAAGTGGCATTTCTAAAGTAGTAATGAAAACTCCAACCACACCAGTAAGTAAGATTTATCACGACTATTCTAAACATACCAAACATGGCAACTCCTCTCCTTTCTGATCAGAAATTACTACTTAAAAGTATATATGGGAATTCTCAATGCTAGCCAATGGGTAGGCCTCACAGCAGTGAAAATGAAATATGCTGTTTGTCACTACCAGGACATGTCACACATAAAGGCACATGTCCTAACGTTTGCTTACACAGCACCCTGCCCACAGGGCTACCTAAGGCGTAACAAAAGGGTGGACCTATGTGCAATAAAAGGGGAGTTTAAGGCTTGGCAAGTAGTTTTAAATACCAAGTCAAGGAGACAGCAAACAGCGCACACAGTCCCTGTGTTGGAAGGCCTGAGACAAGTTTGAAAGGCTACTTCTGTGGGTGGCACAAGCAGTGCTGCAGGCCCACTAGTAGCATTTAATTCACAGGCCCTGGGTATATGGGATACCACTTTACAAGGGACTTACCAGTAAATCAAATATGACAAACAGGTGTAAACCAACCATAACATGTTTAGGGGGAAAGGACATGCACTTTAGCACTTGTTAGCAGTGGTAAAATGACCTAGAGTCCTAATGCCAAAAAAGAGGGTCAGAAAAATAGGCGGAAGAAGGCATACAGGTTTGGGGATAACCCTGTAGAATGGGCCAGGTCCAACAGGGGCAAAAAGAAGATTTAAAGGAGCATGTGCATGACATGGCGGTGAAACAAAATGTGATGACTGCAACATTCTCTGTGAAGAATGACTTTGGCAGTGCGTGAAATTAGAAGGAAGGAAAACCTGAGGATTTACTTCAGGCAAAACACCTTAGTGAGTGCTAAAAGGGGAATGACAAATCAAGTTTCTATGTCAAGTTTCAAAAAAACAATTTTATGGATAGTTTTCCCCTTCTCAATAATAATAAATGGTTGCTGATGTTAATGTGGAGTCATTTTTTCAGGAAGTTAGACTTTAAGATCTGCTTATCGTTTCTGCCTTCATCAAGAGTTCACTGATTTGACTGCTTTCAGCATAATGAGTCAGTTGTTTCTGTTTAATAGACTACTGTTTTGATGAACCTTAGCAAATCCCATGCTCCAATGGTGGAGGACAGAATTATTCAAGGGTCAAAAAACATATATCAGACTATCACAATGATATTATTTTGGGTAGAATGAATCTCTGTTTAGGAGGTTAGAATAATCAATGTGAACTCTGCACAAAGAAAAGTGGAAATTTACAGTGAGTAAGTAAAATGTACTTGACTGGTTAAAATCATTGCAATAGGATAGGAACTATATTAAAACTGATGAATGGTCATTACAATCAAGTTGCATTTAACTAACTAAATATAAAAAAGCTAGAAAGAAATTTAAAATAGCAGTATATTGTTAAGAATCTTCTAAAAAAATGTTTAAAACAATTTGTAACATTTTGCATGGCTCGGATATGTTCTTAGGGCCTCATTTATGAGGCCCTTATGCTGCCGTTGTGTCACTTTTTGTGACGCTGTGGTGGAGTAAAAAATGCGCCACACTGCGCGATATTTACAAAGTGACGCATCTAAGCAGATGCGTCACTTTGTAAACCCCTGCTCTACATTACACCTGCGACAGATATAGTGTATGCAGGGTTGGCGTTCCGACGCAGAAAAGCTTCACAGAAGTGGCGCTGTGAAATCTATAAGATATCACTGCATCACTTCTATGGCGTTGCTGCGTCAAATCCTTACGCCTGCTTGAAGCAGGTGTAAGGGGTGACGCAAGCCTTTTCACATGGGGCTTGCCCCATGTGAAATGACACATTGCTGGAGTTGCTTCTGTTTCCAGACACACTCCAGCAATGCGCCATTTTTGCGCCAACAGATACGCCAGGCTTCCTGACGTACCCGAAAATCCTTGTGACACGGAGTGCCATATAGTAAATACAAACCATGGTGTCGCAAGAAGGGCGCACTGAAACGTGTTGCATTGCTGTTTTACCGCAGCGATGCGCCACTCTTCATAAATAAGGCCCTTTGTGTGTAGGCGGTGCCTTTAATGCCTCAATACAACGTAGCAGTTAATTAGCAAGTATGATCTGTTTTATGTAAATTTGCCACTCCTGCTTGACAGCCGGGCAGCAGCATAGGAGGTGAGCTAATCATTTATATTTTTAGTTGCAGTGCCTATATTGTAGGTTTGTGAATGATTTGGAAAATCACAAAGAGCTAAATTGTTTTATTGGAAATAGCATAAATTTCATTTGAAGTATTTTATGTGGGGCTGATATATGTATCTGTTCTGGTAGGCAATATTGAGCATGCAGAGAGTTATAAGATTCCATAATTACATTTTAAAATCTGTATTTTGCCAACTCCAGAGTAGCTTCCATACAGCGTATCATTATTGTTTGTGTTTTAATTGCCATTTGGATAGACAATCTTGTTGGTTTGTTTTCTCAAATAGTGCCAATTTCGAGAGCTTGGATTGCCTCCAACAGACACCTGGACCATCGGTTGCTACTGGCTTTTCCTCCTACTCTAATTGCGCCAATAACATGCTTCAGCCAGCCATTTTTTGCATTACTAACGAGATGACACTGCTTTAGAAAAATCGCCTTTGTATGCCAGGTCCTGTGTGAGCGGGCATAGTTGTGCTTTTGTTGTGCTCATCGGTAAATGACAGAGTTTTCTGTATGCGTTACGTTGAATCAAAAGTAGGTGCTATCCAATCAGGGTAACCTGGGCGTCCGTACACCAGTTCAGGCTGGAGGTTTGCTCTTGTTACCTTTACAATTGTAGTGGCTGACGTACTTTATAATTTGGCCTGAAGCCTGTATAAGCCGAGAGTGAGAGTGGCACCTCTGTCTCTTGTGTTTGCTGATTGGAGTCTCGGTGTGCCGTTTTCCGTTAGTCATTTGCTAAGATAACTGCAAGCTGCCTTGTGGCCGAAAATGGATGACCCAGAATGCGTTTATTCTGTTCGATTTATTTGCGCATTTTCCAAAAATCAGTATTTTGGAGCTCTAACTTACGGTCAAGGTTAAACACGGAACTTAAATCAGTGCCAAAATATTCATAGGAAGATGTGAATCTGGAAATGAATTTGGAGTTGATCTTTAGAAAAATGTCAGTTGCCGGGTATTAACAACAATTATGCCCATTTATCAGCTTCTTAGTATAGCACACCGAATTTGCTTCTCGTTTCAGTGTGCTGAATGAACCATTAGGGTCCTATTATGAGTTGTGTGGTGTGGTATCTCTGCAGGAGAGACCATGCCACAACATTCAAAGTTTTACCAGGTTCAAAAATGCTCCCTGTGAAACCAACTGTGCTTCCGTGCACATTTTCTTCCTAAGAGGAGCTGAAGGAAAATGTGTGTAGAAACAGTCCCAGGATCTGAAACCACATGCAGTATTAGACATGACAAGTCTAGGTCTAGCATGTTATTCCCCATTCTAGGTCCAGTGTTTCATAATGGTTGGTAAGTAGAGTAGAGACAATGACATGATATCTTCACCTCCTACATTTATCAACAGTTGAAAATGCCAGTCTTTTCAGTGGTATTCCCTCTGATTTTTGCCTTGACTGTTTTTGTTGCCCATAGAACTCTGTACACTTTACCCCTGCTAACCAGTGGTACAGGGCTTGTTTTCCCCCCTTTAAAAATGGTGAAATTGGGACACACTATTTTGGCATATTTAACTACCTATAATTAACTAGTATTTAGTACAAAGTGTACTCAGGATCAGTAAGTTAAATGTCACCGGTCTCCTTCCATGTACCCAAGAAAAATCTCCGCTCCGCCGACCTCGCCGAAGCCCCGCGCATCCGCAGAGCCAGAGCGGGTGGAAGAGCCTTCTCCTACATCGTGGCAAAAACCTGAATTTGAGCTCCCGATCAACATCAGACGCTCCCCTACTCTGCACTCTTTCAGGAAGAGCCTCAAGACCTGACTTTTCGTCTGACTAAGAGCTGCAACCCCCCCCAGCGCCTTGAGACCCTCACGGGTGAGTAGCGCGCTTCACAATTCCCTGATTGATTGACCAGTGGGCTGCAGCACAGATTGTGCCACCCACTGCTCTGACACAGCAAACCAGACCCCAGGCCTACCATTGTACCATTTCCTGAGCAGTTCTTAAACTGGCAATTCGACATGTCAAAATAAACCCTTTGACAGACCTAACCTTTTATTTTAATACTAACAAGTTACCCCTAATGTAGGCCTTAGTGCTCATAAAGGTAAGGTGCATGGTATTTGAAAGTAGAATGTTCCACCTCTCCTTACAGTGAAAAAGCCTTAAAACTATTTACACTGAGGCTAGGCTGGCTGCTTCCATGATGCACACTGAATTACATTATCACACCTTATATTGCTAATTTCAGTTTGGCAACAGGTAGGAAAATATTTCCAGGACTATTTTTAATAGTTAGACAAAATCCAATTTACTAGTAAAGTCAAATTCTATCTAACTATTAAGGGAAATGTATTTTAGAATAATTACATTTTCTCTGCCCAAAGGCTCTAAGGCCATTTTTTAGGTATTCCAACTGTCATCTGCCAGTTGATGGCTCCTCTGTAGTGAGGTGTGAATTGCTGCCAGGACAGGAACAAAAGGCTTTGGGTGTGGGAGATGTTGTATTTTCCTTGACTAGGTGGCCTGGGGGTTGTGTACAGGCACTTGGTTAACTTCAAAGGAGGCCTACTATGTAACAGGCAGATGTAGCTCACACCGAGACTACCCCAACTAATGTCCTCCTAGTCAGGCTGGCACCAACACCTGTGGGAGGGGGAGCTGCCCCAGAACTGGTTTCGAGTTACCACAGGGGAGGGTTGCCAAATTCCATAGCCACACCTCTGGGTGGGCATAGGGAGCTCTGACCAGGGGAAGACAGTTCTACGATGTTGGATTCAAAGAGAGGTGGGGATTTTCGGTAGCTTACAATAAAAGAAACAGGAAGGGCTGCAAAAGTGGATAGGGTCACCCCAGGAACTTTTACCCCATTGGTTAGACAGTGGCCAGGCAGGCAGTGGGCACAAATGTGGCATCACTAGTACCCTCATCAATCAGAACACTGCTGAATATGAGAAAGATTAAGAAGAGGACTTCCCTGCTGTCTAAAGACCTGAGAAGACTGGATCTGCTTCCTTTGTACCCAGGACCCAAACTGCAACTTTAACAGGCACAAGGCTGGCCTCCTGTTAAGCTACAGGGAAACAACAAGCTTTAAAAGACCTTTTTTCTCTGACTAGGTTCAACCAGACCAGACCTGGTCTTTTCTTCTGACCTCTGCTGGAGTGCCAAGTGCTGTTCCCAAGGTTTTAGACAATTGGCTGTGGTCAAATTGTACTCTGCCCTGCCTAATCCTAAAACCTGGGATGTAGAAACTTTTTGCTAACTTTTTGCCCTGAGAACCAACATGAGACCAGGACCAATATGCCATGCCGCTTCCCCCAAGGTTCATCACCACCAAGATTGAGTTTGCCACAGCTCGCCCTACATTTTTCTTAGCACCAAATATGCTTCAGCAGGATCGCTGTCAACTAGCAGCCAATGGCATTGAACCCTCATTAGCTACAGCCTGCAGCTCTGCACCTCTGAGGAAATCCGTCTTTCAGAAAAGTTTCTAAGTTCGAACATAGAAAGCTTCGCCGGCATTGTTGTCAAAGGGGATCCGATTCATTCCGAGGACTGCTAAGGTGCAAAGCCTGAGCTTTTCTTGTTGAAGCTTTTCTCGACTTCCTCAACAGCTTTCCCGAGACCTCAACTTATGCCCCCCATCCCCATTGTCGACAAGCCCATCTTCAGCCACAAGCTGCTGTCTGCTTCCGCTGACGACTGTCTGCTTCTCTGAAACTTTCTAGGTCCTGAGGTAACTTTTTGACTGGGATAAACCTGGTCCTTATGTCCAACATGCACTCCATTGTGATCTACTTTAACTTTCACTTTCTTGCTTGTCGAGCGCAATCAGACGACCACAGTTGGCGCTTAACTCTTTTTGGAGCTATTTTTTTATTCAAACTTTGAAAGTAATTTCTCCTTTTCCCTTTATTGTTTTTTTGCAGTTTTGGTGTGTTATTACTGCACTTGTTACTGTTATTTGGAGTGGATCTATTTAACAGCTAAAACCCCTGTAAGAAATTGCATTATTATTTAGGGGTAACGCCATTTCTACAGTGAATATAGCTTTTGGGGCTTTTTAAGTCTAAGGCCATGTTTAACATTAAAATCCTACCTGTCCTACTTTCAAATAATATGCACCCAGCCATGTTGGCAATAAGTGCCTAAGGGGTGACTTATAAATATATAAAAGAAAGATTTTGACCTGTCAAATGCTTTTTTTTGACAGGTCAAATTTGCAGTTTGAAACTGCGAAAGGCAGACTACAAATGGTAGGCCTGCAATTATGTTTGCACTGACACTATAGTGGATGGCACAATTGGTGCGGCACTCCACTAATGACATTTAACTTACATGATTTGGTACCCTTTGCACCATATATGAAGGTCTTACACATAAGTTAAATATGCAAATACGGTGTATACTACTTTCATTATGGTTAAATTGGGAGCCCAGCCCCTTTGCCATGAGTTAGCAGGGGCTAAGCGCACAGAGTTATACAACCAGCAAAAACAGTTAAGGCAAAAATCTGGGGGCGGGGCCAGCATGCAAATGAAGATCAAACCTTACAACCCCCTTCCCGTTTTACCGATACAACATATGTAGACCAACACAAGCATCATGATATGAATAACCACCCATAACCAACCCAATGCAACTCTTTAAAATGCAATATGAAGAATAGCTACCAATGATGATAACAGAGATAACAAAACGGTGACTTATCTGAGCCTTGAAAAAGTCCTAGTCCTGATAGCTATGAAAAGGTGAAACAAGTTGGCTGGTAAAGAAACATATGATGAACCATACGCCTGAAGGATGCCATAACAAAGAATATTGTGAATTGAATTAAAATGGGAACTGTACAAGTACCATGAATAGATTAAAATGGTGTACCTGTGAAAGGTAATTGAATTGTTTTATAATTTCTATCCCCAGTATTTTACCTTAAGTTCTTTACAATGATTTAATATTGAGAGTTTTCAAATATTTAGTTTTACACTCGGACAAATTCTGCAAGCTTCGACCATAGCTTTAAAGTCCTAGGACTGAAACTTTTTGTCGAATCGCTCCTAAACTAGAACCACCCTGCAACAATCCTCTATTGGTGGCAGACACATCACAAATCAGAAAACGTGACAATAATTATAGCCTGCCTGAGAATGAGCAATTTAAATTCAGCCAATCAAGACGGCTGGCTACTTTACATGAGGGAATCAATAACAACTGTGGTGTGTGAGAACACAAAATAGACCCATCAATTATTTCTACTCACATGCTATAGGATTGCTGAAAAACATGGCCCTTGGAAAATAGCAGAACGAAGATTTGGCCTTCGTATTTGCAACCCAGGCATTTCTTATGTATTGACAGAAGAAAATGTACTCCTAGCATCAAACAGTACTTAGCTGACAGCATAGCTTTAGCAGCTGAAGAGAAGGTACACAGCTCAGAACATAATCTTGCTTTCAAGAAAGAGATCTAACCAAAAACAAGATATGGAATATATTTGGATGTAGCACCACAGGATGACTTTGTGACATAAATGAGAAGAAAATGCAGCACTTATTTTTTTCACTTTCAACACAAATAAAGTTTTGTCTTTGATGACCTACAATAGAATAGTGTGGTGTAAGTCATAGTGAGCTGTAAAAATGCAGAGAATAGTAAATGAAAAAGAGTACTTCCAGAGGGCCACAAATGTGACTATTTTCCCATGCAGACCACTGATTTTGGATTTACAGTCCACAGAGTCTCTAGGGACATCAGGAGTAGATCTATAGGTGTTGGGTTTCAATGTGCCTAGGTGTTATACAGTAACCCACAGAGAAACTACAGCCGAGTACATTCATAAAGTCATGGAACACCAATCTTCGTTACCTACATTTGAGTATATTTTACTTTTAATTCTGGCCTACAGACAGTTATTATCTGTCAGGTGTTAAAAATACCTATTGTGGACCATGCCAATAATTGCAGTACACTTTAGGTGGCCCATAGTTTAAGATTGGTTAGCTTTCGTCAAACTCATTTGCTTGCTTCTTATTGGGTGACCTGGGTCACATTCAGGAAGCTACTTTTTCTTTGTTTTCAGCACTCCATGGGAATACATCTGGTTTCTTACTCTCTAACTAATGTGCAGCTTACCCCCGCCCCCTCCCCAATACCTGCTCTCTTCCATTTTCTTATTTTTGCTTCCCACTTCCCCTGTTCATCTCGTCTGTTGCTATAGATGTTATTGAAACATTTTCTGGAGGGCTCGACATTTGCAATTTGCTGCGAGTCCACTGTTGTACAAGGACACGCTTTTAAATGCATTTAATTGTTTTCATTTTCCACTCAAAGATAGGTGTGCCCCATCATGGAACAGTATATAGAAAGACAGCTGTGCCACACTGTATATGCATGCATGTGTGGTGAATCGTGTACACGCATACATCAACACGCTGTGCCAACAAAGTGTCATGATGCATACATGACCGTGTCTAATGGTACATGTGTGAGCACGTCATTGCATCCTTTATTTTTGCATATGCTGCACGACATTGCCCAAAAAAGATTTTTCCCTCTTTTTGTCTTGCTGATCAGCAGCAGCAAAAATCATTTTCAACACCTATAGCTCTGCTGAAGGCAAGATCTATTGGTTTGCCTAATGCTTTTTTTTAAGATAACCCCTGACTCTTCAATCACTGTACACATAGGAGAAAGATTTAAGAAATTAAAAATGCTATTTCTCCACGCAAAGCCGCTCAAATAATCGTTTATTTTTGGAACAGCATTATACAAAGCAAGTGCTTAAAGAAAAGCATTCATTTTATAAAATGGTACTGTTAGAAATGGGGTTTCTGGTTGGCTAGGGTATGCACCTAAGCCAGGCAGAACCCACCACTCTAGTCAGGGCAAGGGAGTTACACACCGAAGATAACCCCTGCTCACCCCCTTGGTAGCTTGGCAGAGCAATCAGGCTTATCCCAGAGGCAATGTGTAAAGCGTTTGCGCGACACACTCACACAACAGTGACACACTAGGCACACCACAAAAGAATCTCCACACAAGGTTATATAAAAATATCCTTTGTATTATCCATAAAAACACATTAGATCACAATGACATATATTACCATGCCACTAGGCACTTGTCATGACTTCACAGGAATTTACATAAATCACTTGGCCAATCGGGACATTGTCATAATAATTACAGTTAGGGTGACCAGTGACTACTGGTAGGATTACACTGAGCATAAAACATTATGCATGCACATTATCAGTAGTGCAATATAGTAGACACTGGCCAGTTGCACACATTATGGAAATATCTTGCCCACATCAGGCATACCACCATTACTGACCACAGAGGTGCCTTTTTCCCTCCAATTGTAAGTTATGAGTCACAACATCACATCAGGGCCCAATACATCCACATTACCCGTTATACAGTAATTCTCCACCCAACGTGGAGCCCAGGAGCCACCGGGCCTCTCTTATGGGAGATGCAGCAATGTCGTGGCGGTTCTGCCTCCTGCAGGACTCGCCGGGGCCTCCGTCGAGGTTTCGCCCCGTCCTAATACCAAGACAAGTGCCTCCCTCAAGCATTATGTCACCAAGAGGAGGGAGGGGGCACACTCGCTTCCGACCCCTGTGGGGGGATGTCACTTGTCCCCCCCACACGGGGAATCACCAGAAGCAGCTGCCTCCATACATGCGAGGCAGCTACCAATAAAAAACAAAACAGGCCACCCAACGCAGCAAGGATGGGGCCCCCCGCACCGTCCTCCTCAGGCCCGGGCGACCACTGAGGAGCGTTACCCACCAGCCAGCCTCAAGTTATGCAGCCTTCTCCCGGGTTTCGGTGCTTGAAGGGAACTCCCTTCGGGTGCGGCCTGGAGATAGAAGCAATGCAGCTTCCTCCTGTCTGGAGTGCATCCTCACCACTCCGAGGCTCGTCATGGCGTCCTGCTGGGTGGGGCAGCGGCGGGCCGAGTCTCTCTCTCCCCGCTTTCCCGGCAGGTTGCTAGGCAACGCCTAGTACCCCAGCAGCATGAGGAGCGGTCCACATGGCAACTTCTTGGCACCTCTTACGGCATGTCAGCACTCATCTGCGCCTGCCGCACTGGTGTGAGTGTGAGTTCACGTCTCTGGCAACAAAATGCTAGCACCCACCACAGTGCTTCTGAGCATGGCACCTCTGAAGCACTCCACATGCACAGATCAGGGAGCAGAGCAAACAACCACTCCTCCCACTGGACAAAGTGAAGAGTCCAACACGTTTGCTCCGAAGTAAAGGAAGGTAAACGGCGCAGCGCTCACCACGTGCTATATTTTCCCAATTACCCATGGCCAGTCACACAGCCCTGGTTAATCCCTGGGCCAGAGAACAGGGCACAGGCAGGCCAGCACATAGGGCCCCTTAGCAGAGGGCAGTGCCTTCAGCCCCCCAGCAGGCAGCAGTTTAGTCCCCAACGGCGGTTCCTCCTGGCACACAGCAGTCCACGCTGTATCTTCTTTTTTACATGGGGGTCACAGGCCCTTTACTTACAGTGCCCATGTCTCTGTCCTGGGGGCACTTGGAACATATTTACATGTACACAAACACCCCCCATTCTCAGTGTAAGCCCTGGCCCCAGACTCACCACAGGGGGCGGAGCCAGCATTGTGGAAGGCAGGCACAGCCCTATTCAGGTGCAGGTGCTACTCCTCCCGCCACTCCAGATGCAGACCAGGCCTATTCAGGTTCAAGAGAAAACTCCTCCCGCTATTCTAAATTCAGCCAAGGTCTATTCAGCCTAGTGCTGAGCCACCCAGGCAGGGCAGGACACACCTCAACCCCCCCCAGGGACTGCCTGGAGTGAATGCACATCCCCTGTCCCCTGACAGTCAGAACCAGACGGTCAATACACATCAAGGCAGACACAAAGACACAAAGCACACAGAAATGCCCACTTCTAAAAGTGGTATTTCTAAAATAGTAATGATAAATCTGCTTTCAGAGTATTTATCACTAATATTCCAAACATACCAAACATGGTCACGCTACCCCTATCATGTCAGGAATTACCACTGAAGCACATAGCAGGGAATCCCCAATGTAAACCTATGAGAGGGCAGCCTCACAGCAGTGAGAAACCAAATAGGCTGTTTGTCACTACCAGGACATGCCACACAGTTAAGGCACATGTCCTACCTTTTACCTACACCGCACCCTTCGCATAGGGCTAGGTAGGGCCTACCTTAGGGGTGACTGATATGTAGTAAAAGGGGAGTTGCAGACGTGACAACCACTTTATATGCCACGTCACAGCGGCAGTAAACTGCGCGAGCAGGCCCTGCAGTGGCAGAGGCCTGAGACAGGTTTGAAAGGCTACTTCGGTGGGTGGCGCATGCAGCGCTGCAAGCCCACCTGTAGCATTTAATTTACTGGCCCTGGGTATATGGGATACCACTGTACAAGGGACTCACAGGTAAATTAAATATACCAAACAGGTGTAGACCAATCTTACCAAGTTTACAAGAAAGAGCACATGCACTTTAGCACTGATCAGCAGTGATAAAGTGCCCAAAGTCACAAAACCACCAACAACAGGTCAGACAAAAAACAGGAGGAAGGCAAAAAGTTCTGGGATGACCCTGCGAAAAGGTCCAAGTCCAACAGGTACATTGGATAAAGAAAGCATATATTTTATATACAGATTGTTTTAATGTACTCAGAACATCAATTAATGTGAATTTAGAAAAAATAAGTTTAGCTCTCCTACAATCAATTCATGAATACAATTGCAACTATTGTTGATACAGCCAGACATTTTTGGTTATCATGATGGCGAATAAGAAGAGCATTGACACAGGCACCAAAGTACTTTTAATAGCAGTGTCTAAGTGTTCCTTATTGCCAGCATATTCATTGTGTTTCTTTAGAGAATGTTCAGCTTTTGTGAGTCCACAAAAGAAGCTAACTGCGGTGATGACAGGTGGGACTGGCTGTTCCTATGGGGTAACATGTCGGGACTGGCAGAGGGTGTCCCCTTTGATACTGGAGTATTGATAGTTTTGGAACAGAAGCTTTTTAAGAAGCAAAAAATAATCACCCTTGCTGAGACTATAAAGCGAGTATCTGCTTGAAAAAAGTTATGAAATGACTCTTAGACATACACAAAAATATTCGTTTAGGAGGCGATTCTGTATTTGCAAAGTGCTGCACCCCCCCTGTGATGCGTTGCTTCCTTACTGTGTGGGGAGTTGATGCTTCGGTTTCTTACTGCGATCCGGTGCGATGCGACAAGATGGCGCCTCGATGCGATGACGATCCGGTGCGATGCGACAAAATGGCGTCTTGGTTATGGCGCGACAACGTAGATTCGATGCATGCATGCCCGACGCCATGCCACGACTCGGTGAACTTCAGAGCAGCGACAGGCCCTGCGACACGCTTCTCCGGTGATGCGATAGCGACCTCTGTGGCGGCAGCACGCTTCTCCGGTGATGCGAAGCACCTCGGTGATGCGATGGCGAGCAGCTGCGGCGGCAGCACGCTTACTCCGTGATGCGACGGCAACTGTTGCGGCAGCGACACGCTTCTCCTTCGTTGAGTCATGCTTCCAGCTCCCAGCGACACGCAGTCTTCAAAAAGGGCCCAACACAACAGCAGGCACCTCTTTGCAGGTAGAATTCCCAGCAAGGGAATTCAGGGGAGCTGGTTGGTGAAGTCTTGTATCCCTGAGACTTCAGGCAGGAGGCAAGCTCAATCTTCAAGCCCTTGGAGATCTTCTTCAAGATGATGAAAGTACACACAAAGTTCCTTTCTCCTTTTCCTTGGCAATAAAGTAACCACTGCAGGCCAACCCCAAACAGCACACAGCACATGGGCAGTCTCCCACTTCAGCTTCCTGGTTCTTTTCCTTGGCAAAGGTTCGTTTTGGTTCCCAGAAATGATCTAAAGTCTTGGGGTCTGGGCCCCAATATTTATACTCAAAAAGTCTTTGTTCTCTGAAGGCAGAGAGTGTCTGTACCTAGTCAAAACCAGCTCTGTCCTCCCTGGTGCAGCTTCTGGCAGGAGGTGGAGACAGCATTGTTGAAAGCAGACCTGGCCCAGGTAGCTGAAAGGAAATCTCCTCCCCCTACTCTCTATTCTATGAGGGCTCAGGGGAGCGAAAGGAAATCCCTGCCCCCTACTCTCTATTCAGCCAAGGTCCTATTCAGCCCAGCCCTGACCCATCAGACTGCTGGAGCCCAAGCCCTCCTGTCACTCACAAACCAGACATGCAATACACAACCTAGCAGAGGCAAGCTGGATGGTTAGGCAAGAAAATACCTACTTTCTAAAAGTAGTATTTTCAAACACAGAATGTAAAAATCACCCACACTAAAAGATGTATTTTAACATTCTGAGCTCAGACATACCAAACTCGAATTTCTACCTTGTTCCCTGGGTCAGTTAGGATTATAAGATGTTATAATCAAACTGCCCATTCTGGCCTATGGGAGCAGGTAGCCTTGTAATAGTGAAAAACGAAATTGGTTGTAATTCACTATCAGGACATGCCACACACATCATAGCATGTCCTACCTTTCACCTACAATGCACCCTGCCCACAGGGGTACCTTGGGCCTACCTTAGGGGTGGCTAGCATGTAGAAAAGGTAAGGTTTGGGGACTTGCAAGTGGGTGCACTTGCCAAGTCGACATGGCAGTCCCAGACTGCACACAGGCTCTGCAATGGCAGGCCTGAACCATAGTTTACAAGCTGCGCCTGTGGGTGGCACAACCAGTGCTGCAAGCCACCCAGCAGCATTTGATTTACAGGCCCTTGGCACACCCGGTGCACTGTACTGGGGTCTGACAAGTAAATCAAATAATCCAATCATGGAATTACCAATCCATAACAACAATTTATAATAGGGAGCACTTGCACTTTGGCACTGAATAGCAGTGGCAAAGTGCCCAAAGCATCTAGACCAGCAAAAACATAGCACAACACAGGAGGCAACAGCAAAAAATGGAAGGGAGACCCACGCCAATGGTGCCAGGTCTAACACAAACCTAATACGTTTTAAAGCAAAGCAGTAAAGAAGACCAGATTGGAGCTGAATTAGTAGAAAAAAGACTAGTGAGTTTACACAGACTGCATAGTTGGCAGCTCAGTGGAGAATCACAGGCACAGGCAGCGAACCACATGCGAGCAATTAGCCAGGGTCTTAGAAACACAGATCTACTCAAAGAGTGAAATCTGCACAACGGGTGAAAGAGAAACACTATGGAAGGTCGAAGGCATAAGAAGGGAAACTGTGCTATTAGAAACAAAGTGTGTGTATGTGTGCATCACTGAATCAGATGCCTACTGGAGGGTGCCACATCCAGGATGTGATTATGGCAAGGATTGGCAAAGAAAAGAACTAAACGGATCAGAATGCTTCCTTATGGCAGTGTAAAAACCAGGACTGGAGGAAAAAAGTGGATCAAGGTTTCCATCAGGAGAGGAAATGTTCTTTAGTAAACAAGACCGAAGGCTGGACTTTACAGGACTGTTGTGACCACCACCAGCGGGCAGGAATGCAGCATTCTAACAGTTTGACTTTGTGTACTCTACTTGTTATGGGCCATCAGTCTGTGATTCAGTTACATTTACGGTGGATGGATTCTGTTGAATCTGGCACCTGATGCTGGTCGTTAAAGTAGGCTTTCTGTTGATAATGCTCTTGATGGTATTTCCTTTTCATTTATGATTACAATAACAGACATAAGGACTAATTCACAAAGGCACAGATGAGTGAGTGAGGTTGGAACCCTGTAGCAGTGCTTGTAAACTGGCCCCACAGTTTGGCATATAGACAAGTGTGAAAAATGGATTACCAATGTGCCAAAAGAGAGATCATTGAAAAAGCAATCCACTAAAACCCTAACACTGATTTTAGTGTTATACTAAAGATTATTGAGACGAATCACAATTCACAAAGGCATTTATGAGTATGTGAAGTTGAACAACAGTAGTACTACTTCGATGTGGAATAGTACCAAAGCAGTACCACATGACATACTCATGTATACGTTTGTGAATTTGCCCCATATTTTTGTGTTTGGGATCTGACAATTCTGAGTACTTGTTCATGGATTAGAAATGATGTTGCCATACAAGTTTGGTCCATTTTTTGATCAATACTGTGGTCGCTTAATTTTTGGGTTGTACTTTTTCGTGTGCTGTGGTTAGTAATTTTGTTCCTGGCAGTTTTCTTTATTAAGCAAAAGGGAAGGCATGGCTTGGCAGTTCGGGCTGGACTGTTCCCATGAGACACAGGGTCAAGACTGATTTGCATATAGCTGTGTCTGAATTGGGGTGGTGAAGTGAGCTAAAGAACGATGTTGGATTCAACCCAGATCTGTGACTAGGGGTGAGTGTCTGAAAAGTTTCAGCTCTCCGTCCATCATCTCCTTGTGTTTGCTTTGTTCGCCCTAAGTTGGCAGGGTATGCCCAGATGTGGGTCCCTTGCTCACTTTGCCACTGGATTCAAGCTAGCCTGGCTGATGAGGGCTGTTAGCCCAAAACCGGTCCCAGGATGCTTGTTTCCGGTCCAGGTAAGACATGGCTTGGCAGTTCGGGCTGGACTGTTCCCATGAGGCACAGGGTCAAGACTGATTTGCATATAGCTGAGTCTGAACTGGGGTGGCGAAGTGAGCTAAAGAACGATGATGGATTCAACCCAGATCTGTGACTGGGGGTGAGTGTCTGAAAAGTTTCAGCGCTCCGTCCATCATCTCCTTGTGTTTGCTTTGTTCGCCCTAAGTTGGCAGGGTATGCCCAGACGTAGGTCCCTTGCTCACTTTGCCGCTGGATTCAAGCTAACCTGGCTGATGAGGGCTGTTAGCCTGAAACCGGTCCCAGGATGCTTGTTTCCGGTCCAGGGAAGACATGGCTTGGCAGTTCGGGCTGGACTGTTCCCATGAGGCACAGGGTCAAGACTGATTTGCATATAGCTGTGTCTGAACTGGGGTGGCGAAGTGAGCTAAAGAACGATGATGGATTCAACCCAGATCTGTGCCTGTGGGTGAGTGTCTGAAAAGTTTCAGCGCTCCGTCCATCATCTCCTTGTGTTTGCAGCTTTCTTTATTAAACAGGTCGTTTTCTCTTCAATTATCATTGTTCTGGACCAGAGCAAACCCAGGCAGTTTGTGTTTTGTCCTAAATGGAATAAAGATTCTGTATTTTTAGTACTATGGCCCTTGTTACAAGTTGGCCAGAATTCTGGTACAGAGATACGGGGGGAGGGGGACTGGGCTGGAATATATGATTCTGGCCAGTTACTGTGTACCAAATTCCAATGATTACAAGATTCCTTTCTACTCACAATAGTGAATAGCTAGTTGTACCTAGATATTCCAGGTCTTTACCTGGCAGTTTGTCACAATTTTGATGAACAAAGTTGCCATTATCTGTCTGCCCTGAGCAGGTGGAGACTATCACTGGGAGAGTCGGCGTGTGCAGAGGGGTTAGGATCTGGGGCTTTGGGCAGGCCCCTGTCTGCCTGAAGGGGAGCATAAACTACTTCCCCCATTGCTGCTGCAGCGGTCGGGCAGGGGACACGCTGTGCTGCTGCCTGCAGCTCCTGAATCTGCAACGGCTAAGTAAGGTCCAGGGACTCAGGGTCTGCAAAAATCAGGTCCAGTATTTCCAGTCCCAATAATTCCAGGCACGGACATGCAAGTAATTCTGAGTTTTGGAATTTCACCTCGAGTTATTGTTCCTGGTGAAATACCCTAACTCATAATGAGGTCCTTCTTGGCTGTTGTTTTGCAAATTTACTATAGGTTGTCAAACGGTCTGCATTTGGGTTGTTTATTTTGAATATACTTGGGTTCATGGGTCTGACTTTTTTAGCATTTGATCCTGGGTGTTTTTGTTTGTAATCCATGATACTGTATGGATTAGTTGCCTTCACTGTTTTGGAAACATTGCAGGTATCCCCATTTGATGCATCCTGAAATGAAATGAGGAAAACATATTAAAAATAACTTAAGGTTAACACATTGAAGCCCTAGACCTACTTGCTCGACAAATATGAATAGCCTGCCTAACTTGCTCGTATGTGGGGACAACTTTACTGCTTGTTTGTATTCCGTTGTCCCTGCTTGACCACAGGGTGACCACAGTTTTCCTAACAGGTGGGGGAACATTGCTACATCACAGCCTTAGAAAAAAATGTATTTTACTGTCGTGACGTAATCGCAGTAAAGAATTACATTTCGCAAAGACTGCTGAAGATAGTGCGCCTGTTATAGAGGTGCAACAGAAGATTCCACCTTTGCTCATATTTTAGGAGTAAATGTGAGAGGCTCCTACCAACTTTCAAGGAGTTTTGCAGTAGGTAGATGTACTTTCAAAGCCCAGATTAGACAATTGAAAAGCTCCCCCGTGAATCCCTGTCTTCATTAGCGTGACACATGTTGCTGTCAGAGGTGTCATTTCCAAAGCGTCCCAGTGTCAATTATTCATTCCGTGGATTCTCTGTGACTCGAATTGCCAAGATTATAATCACATGATTCAATCTGCGTTTAATAAAAGGACCTGTGAGAGACACCGGATGCAATTCAAGGGAGTCATTTTCTACCAGCAATGAAATATAATATCATTCTAATTGACTTAGATATATTTGATTTTTGTCACGGTGTCCTTATCAGTTAGAAGAGTATTGCAGCCACCCCTCGAGAGAATGACAACAAAACCAGATGGGCACTTAGATTGATTGAAATTGTGCAGTCAAAGTGGGCACTCTTATGCACTCCCTGGCATATCTATTTTGCATAGTGCATTCAGAGCCTGGCCTGTGCCTATGGAGTCATCCCCAGCATGATCTGATGTGTCAGTTGTTAAATCATTTGATTTTAACTAATGGGCATACAATAATTATCCCCTGAAGCTTCCATTGGTTTCCTGAAATAAAACTGATTTATGTTGCAACTTGCTGTAATAATGGCTATGTGTCTACATAATTCTTGCTAAGTGCTGCTGTCTGTGTTAGAATATCGCTTTCCATTTTAAAGGTTATTGATGTAATATGTTATTTTAATTGCATTTAGCATATGATAACCAGTATCAAATAACCCCCTAACATGGAAGTATGCAAATCTGTATACGACTGCACGTGTGTTCATTTGTATAGGTGTGTCTGTACAAGGGTGCACATATAAAAAGAAAGACAAATCTAGAATTGTGATGATATATAGATAATATGTCATGTAAGGATTCTGCAATAAGCATATTTCTCAACATGCCAACAGAAATAACTTGCATTCGAATTTATATAATTTTACTTCACTCCTTGTTAGAATCAAGTTCTGAAATGTAAAAATAATGGCTGGTATTTTGACGTTATTTTCTTTTCCTTCTGCTCATGATACACTTTTTTAAACACCAAGCTTCATGATATGTTTATACGTGTTTATTTGGCCAACATAGTATCTCCCTACCATATGTATAAAGCATTGACATACAGCAGGGATCGTGCCCTGAACTAAGATGGCGTTTTAATTTGTCCATAAAGGCAAAGAACCAGATAAACTACCTCACACAATGGAAAGCTGCATGGGAAATTCCGGCGATAAATTCATTGCTCGGATGAAAAAATACAGTACAGAACAGATTTACAAAGAGCTACCTGCCAATGAGGCCATCGCTGGAGCACTTGCTAAAAAAGTCTTTTGTGCATAACACTCAAACGTTGGTGCAAACACACACTGGTGATGTGTAACATAAGATTTGCACTCTAGGAACACCCACAAGTTAAAGTTCCAATGTGAAAACAGTTGCAAAGCGGTCAGCTGCATGAGATGTCTGTGTTCTTGTTAAACGCTCATGTTAAGCATAGGGTTATCACGTGATGAAACACTTTGCTGCTTGACTGAGCATGGTTTCATTGGTGCACCTTCTGATGCAAAGCCAGGTGATGATCTGTGTAATTAATTGGAGGATTAGTTGAGGTGGTGAGAACCCACCTCAAATAACAACCACAATAATCACAATCCTTGTCAAAATGACCACAGCGGGGGTCTCCAACCCTTTCTGTAATAAGAGCTACTTATGTTCAATGACAATCATCCAGAGTCACTAATATTATAAGTATTGTAATAGTGACCACATCGATCGAGACTATTTTAGTGGCTACTATATGCAAGATTACCAGCAGGGCATCAGGAAGGACTGCCATCAGTAATGTAAAAAAGCTTTATCAATTTGGAATGCCTCTATATGGGTAATACACAGCCATAGCTGCAGTGCTCCCGGCACCAAGGTACTGATATTAGTAATACGTCTTCCCAAAGCTGCATGATTATCACTCAAATACGAGCTTTAAATGTATTCTGGAAATTCAATCTTTTTCCTTCAATTATCAGCTTATGAGTTCTCAAATTACAAAAGTTTTCATCTTGAATACATTCTTTTCAATTTTGATATACATATATCAATTCAACCAAGCAAAAGCTTCTAATTTAGTAGGCTAGGCTGCACACAGGAGAGCTACTCAGTGGTAGCTGGAGAGCTACCAGTAGTTCACAAGCTACTCGTTGGAAAAGCCTGGACTAAAGTCACTAAGTAAACCAGTGCTTAACCCTAGCTTGACACAAAGCAGTCAGGCTTAACCTAGTGGCAATGTATAAAGTATTTATGAAGCACACAACCAGTAATAAAGTGAAAACACAATGCAAGAAAAATTCCAAGCCAATTTAGAAATGTAGAGTACATTTTAATAAATATAATTATGAAAAAACAACAAAAGTCCAATGAATGAAACTGGAGGTTTGAATGAGAAAATAGCACCAAAAATCACAAAGCGCCAACTGTGGTTGTCTGGCTGCGCTAGACCAGGTCCAATTCAAAAGTTAAGGCCAACTGCAATAGAGCACGGGTGGAATGCAGGGACACAGGAGAGGAATCGAAAAATATTCTGAAGTTGGAATATATATAGGCCTAGCCTCTTCAACTGAGGCCCATGTAAGGACAAATATTGACATCTTTTATCCCAAAACATTTAAGCTACTATGAAGGGTGATAAACTAGATTTGTAAGAATAATATTCTTTGCCAATGACTTTCATAATGGCTTAAATTTCTCAGCATCAGATAGATATACCTCTACTGGTCCAAGAATCTTTCAATGTAACTTTTTTTAAGACTCAGGCAAATTGACTGTCCATTTGGTGTTCTACTCCTGAGACCCCACCTCTACACTGGTGACTCCCTGCTGAACTTTCACATCTGACATGCTTCCCTATATTTCCCCCTCGGTTCTTACTGTCCCATCACTTCCCACTCCTTCCACCGATTACTGTCATTGTTGTCCTTCTACAACATCATCCTTACGGCAATTCAAGTGACTAGTTACTTCACTCATTCTTTCTGACTCTTGCCACTGCCACAGTTGTTCTCAACTGCCAACAGAGGTCTTTCCAACCGACATGCATTGAATGAGTCTTATTTTCTGCACCTGAAACATTCATCAACCGGGGAAATAGTCAGCTGGAAGCCCTCTTCCAGCCCTCTTGTCAGCTTCTACTTTGTCAGATGACTTGAACTGAACTAAAAAAAAACAGAAGTACTCATCTACGGGATCAACACCTTGCTGTGGAATCATTTATGGTGGCCCATGGAGCTAGGCACACCCTCCGACCCAACAGACCACTATCAACCTTTGCATTATCCTAGATAATAAGCTATCCATGCAGTAATAAGTCAATGCTGTCTCCTCTGCATGCTTTCACACCCTCCGCATGTGCCACAAGATCTTCAAGCGGCTCGCAGTCAACACCAGAAGAACCATCATGCAGGCCCTCATCACCAGCAGACTGGACTACGGAAACACGCTCTATGTAGGAATCATGGCACAGCTCCTGAAGAGACTTCAAACAATACAAAACTCAGCTGCAAGACTCATACATGACCTCCCCAGAAGAACCCACCTCCCACCCCATTTCAAGAAACTACAGGGATGCCAGTTCAAGATGCTGACCCATGCCTACAAGGCCCTGCACAATGAAGGACCTGCATACATCAACAAATGCCAAACCTTCTACCAACTACCTAGATACCTCCGTTCAGCCTCCCTCTCCATCGCAGACACCCCACGGATCAGTTATGCCAACAGCAGAGGACGCACCAACTCACACCAGGCAGCCAAAGCTTGGAACAACCTCTCCCTGCACCTCAGGACCGCACCGTCACTACAGCAATTCAGAAGAGAGCTAAAGACCTGGCTATTTGGCTAATAACCTCCATGCAGCAGCAAACAAGCTTCAGTGCCTCGAGACCCTCACAGGTTATTTGCCACGCTCTAAAAATGAATGATTGATTAAGATTACCAATTTTCTGAAAGGCAGAATGAGCAGTCAGGCAAGTTGCAGCAGAATTGAAGAATGGGTGCTAAATGTAGTGAATGCTGAAAAACACGTTTTGCCTCAAAGGAAGGGATATGTCCACATATCTATAAAGGTTTTTACATGTTAAACATGAGAATATCGTATACATAAGCAAAAAGTACTATTCAATAAACTGCTCCTTTGCACGAGGCATAATAGCTCATCTGAGGGAATCACACTAAGTGGCTTACTAGTTTTAGTCACCTAAAACACAAAGCTGCTACATTTGGGTCATATTGCAATGTATTCCGCTAGACCCGTGCCCTCACCACATCTTCAACAAAGCCAGTACAGCCATCGCGCCCCATCTCCGGAAAATAATCAACATCTCCTTCGAGACAGCAACCTTCCCGGAAAGCTGGAAGCACGCCGAGATCACCGCCTTACTCAAGAAACCCAAGGCAGACCCCAAGGACCTCAAGAACTTCCGACCCATCTCTCTGCTCCCGTTCCCCGCGAAGGTCACCGAGAAAATCGTCAACAAACAACTGACCCGCTACCTCGAGGAGAACAACATCCTGGACCCTTCCCAGTCCGGCTTCCGCAGCAACCACAGCACCGAAACCGCCCTCATCGCCGCCACCGATGACATCAGGGCCCTGCTAGACAACGGAGAAACAGCAGCCCTCATCCTCCTGGACCTATCAGCCGCCTTCGACACGGTCTGCCACCACACACTACGAACACGCCTTCACGACGCCGGGATCCAAGAGAAGGCCCTGGACTGGACCACATCCTTCCTTTCCGGCAGAACACAAAGCGTCCGCCTCGCCCCTTCCGATCCAAGGCCACCAAGATCATCTGCGGCGTACCCCAAGGCTCCTCCCTCAGCCCAACGCTGTTCAACATCTACATGGCACCCCTCGCCCACGTCGCCCGACAGCACAACCTCAACATCATCTCCTACGCCGACGACACCCAGCTGATCCTCTCCCTCACCAAAGACCCTCACACCGCCAAAGCCCACCTCCACGAAGGAATGAAGGCCGTCGCCGAATGGATGAGGACCAGCCGCCTGAAGCTGAACTCGGACAAGACGGAGGTGCTCATCCTTGGTTCCAACCCTTCAGCCTGGGACGACTCCTGGTGGCCAACATCACTGGGAACAGCCCCGCCACCCACCGACCACGTACGCAACCTAGGGGTCATCCTCGACCCCACCCTCTCCATGACTAAGCAGGTCAACGCCGTTTCCTCATCCTGCTTCAACATCCTCCGAATGCTCCGCAGGATCTTCAAGTAAATCCCCACCGAAACAAGAAAAACAGTCAACCAGGCCCTCGTCACCAGCAGGCTGGACTACGGAAACGCCCTCTACGCAGGAACGACGGCTAAGCTCCTGAGACGGCTGCAACGCATCCAGAACGCCTCTGCACGTCTTATCCTCGACATCCCCCGACGCAGCCACATCACACCCCACCTGAGAGACCTGCACTGGCTCCCTGTCAACAAGAGGATAACCTTCAAGCTCCTCACCCACGCACACAAAGCACTCCACAACTCCGGACCAGCCTACCTCAACAGACGACTCAGCTTCTACACCCCCACCCGCCAGCTCCGCTCGACCAGCCTCGCCCTCGCCAAAGTCCCCCGCATCCGGAAAACGACCGCCGGCGGCAGATCCTTCTCCCACCTCGCCGCCAAGACCTGGAACACCCTCCCCACCAACCTCCGACAGACCCAAGACCTACTGGCCTTCAGAAGACTCCTCAAGACCTGGCTCTTCGATCAGTAGCAGCACCACCCCCCTCTTCCCCCAGCGCCTTGAGACCCTCGCGGGTATGTAGTGCGCTTTATAAGTGACATGATTGATTGATTGATTGATTCCAGGGGTCAAAAAGGTGGGTGTGACCGTAACCTGCACTGTATTAAAGAAGGGGCCTCAGATGCTTCTGCAGTATCTTCAGAAATTCCAATCACACTAGTGCCCATTCTGTGTACGCATCATTTAGTTCTAATTTTCTTCCTCTCTTCCTACTCATACTCTTACAATCCTTTTGTTATCAATTATTTACCATTCACTTCCCACTTTTCTGTATCATTTTCCCATCCCCCATTCTATCTGCTGCAATTCTCCTTTCTATACGGTACCAGAATAGTGTATCCTAAATATCTTCTGGCAAAAATATAGTGCCCTAAATATTGCCCAATTGAGTTTATAATAGAAATCTACACTCAGTGGAACAAGATTTTTATAAAGATATATACCCAATATTTGTTTTAGACGATTTTTTAAATCCATTTTCTTATATTAAATCTCCTTTTCCTATAGTTCCAATAACCTACCGCTTCTTTGCAACTATCCCCTCAAGTCCCTTCTTCACCTCCATGTGTCTGTCTCCCGATTCTGTCTTTTACCTTTACAATCTGAAGAAAATAGGAAGGGTCTCCTTAAGTCCTTTGTGATAGACACAAACAAAATTTGCACTTGTTTTCCACTATTGCTAATGTCTAGCTGAACAGAAATTGCATTGCTTCAGATGTTATGCTCAAGCTCACCACCTACTTTTGGCTGTTGTTCACTATGAGTGGAAAACCAAACACATTTGAAAATAACACCAACGCAAGTATGCAAACAGAGTTTGAGCATGTTATTACGCATTCTTTGGGTACAACTGCAAATTTGGAGCAAAACTTTTAAGGACACCTGGCACACATGTAATGTACATGAGGGATATGTGAAGCTTCATTTATGCACGATGGTTTAAACAGCTGAACACTTACTATCAAGATACGGTTAAACTAAAACCCACAAAAGCCTTAACTTAATTATTGGGAAAAAAGTTTCAGCAGAAGCTGAAGTGTGAGGTATTTCTACACAAACATAAATTAATAGGGATTTCAATGTTATCAAAGGAAGTGTCCCTTAGGAGTTCTGGTAACCGTTCTAAATACTTTGAGATTCTCAAAGACATGTTCTTGCAAAGCCATTGTTGACCTGTGCATCCAGATTCGTCTAGGTTTTCTTCCCTTATACCTGCATCCTTCATATCACCCATGAAGCTGATCTGGGTAAGTGTTATTCACTTAGGATGTAATATAAGAACTATAACCTGTGGAAAAACATGATCCAACAGACTTATGTAGGTTCCCATTAGAAACATTTATAACAAGGGCCCACGTCACTTGACTTAATTCTAAAACAAATTAGTCTACTTTTCATTTTTATTTCCTCATTTCACCCTTGCTTTTGCATGGTGTCTTATTCATACATTTTTACTATTTTTTAATGAACTTTTTATCTTTCAAATACTTTGCGTAGTGGCTGTTGATGCGTACATCCTCCGGCTCCTCTGGTGGTGGTTTGATGATAAGCCTTGAGTTTGGCCTATGAAGAAGAGCTAATGGCAATTCAATAATACGTTTTATCTCCCACATTTTTTTAATATCTGAATTGGGGTGCTTTTGGACCTCACCTAAAACGTGTGCACCGTTGTAATTACGGATAGAAAACAGATAACAGATAACTGGGTGTCATGTTGATTGACAATGAACATCAATTTACACCACTCCATCAGCACAGACCTCAATGGCACTGGATAATGTTATTCTGGGTGCTCTGACCAATGAACCCTATCACCAAGGAGCTCCACATATTGAAGATGGGTATTATCCTGAATGCCACTGTCACTGCCTACTCAATGGCGTCAACTGCTCCTCCTCCTGAATACAAAATGTACCAAGCTCCCGAGAAAGAATCATGCGGCACAAGACTTTGGTATAATAATTCATTGACAAAAAACCTCCCAAGCACAGACACATGAAGAAGGCAATATTAATGGGCTAGACATAAAGTGAGGCAATTAAAACAGATGAGCTGTAAATTATGAATGATATTCACTAATAAATATTTCAGTAAATGTTTCATTAACGTTTATCATTTGCGTTGTTAAAAGTCTACGCTACTGCGGGATTAGAAATAATTCCAAAAAATGCAATGTATGAATCAACCATTGCCTTTGGAACTTCTTCCTAGTGAGTATGGGTTGTAGTCTTTAAAGAAGTATTGAAGTATTAATGAAGTATTTCAAAAAGGCATTAAGATGTCTTTGTGAATTAATTCACGCAAATGCCATGGTGATCAAATTTGATCCATTCAAGACTACCAAGAATGAAAGTAGTGCGAGCATTCAATACAGAATGTACCCACTCAATCAGTCCTTCACACTCACTCCACCATCACTAACTCACTCTCTGTTACTCATCCAACAACCCACCCGCTACTCCATCGCTTTCTCATTAATTCATTCGCTCACATAATCTCTCAGTCTACCAGCACATTAAGCTAGAGAAATGTATGCTCAGTGCTTTTTATGCTTCGCACTTTTATCAGAATAGGGGCATTTCATTGAACAGATGAAGGTTCTCACATATACACAAGATAAAGTGGTTTCTGCCCTGCAGAAAAGAACATAGACTTCTGACGTGATTAAGTGAACTGGAATTAGTCTGACATTTAAAGCTTCTAATCGATAAAAAAGGTATGATTTGGCACTTCTGTTCTGCTCCAGTGTCCTTAGAAAAATGAAAAGTTTGATCAATTGGAAAGCACTGCTCCAAAAAACACCTATTTGATTTATGTCTTGTTAAGGAAATTGATGAAACCGAGTTGCTATCTTTTAAAGAAGAAGTTCAGTTTGTAATAAAAAGCACATTTCTGTGAACACCAATTTATCTAGCACATTTCGACCTTTTCACAGCCTGCTTCTGAAAGCACATTGAGAAACATTGAAGACGTCACATGTAACTATATTTTTGGTGCTTACGAAACATTTACCTTTTGTCAGGATCATGGAAAAAGAATATATATACTGGCTGGTGCCCTTATCAGAAATGAGTAACTGCGCATACTGAGGAAAAGTCAATGCTTTTTCTCCTGGTTCTTTATGCCAAATCTGCAAACACAATGTCCTCATTTGAAAGACTGCAGTAGATGGTGTTCTTTCTACTGCCCTGTCGTTCGTTCTGTCTCTGTGATGCGAAAGCAGTGCTCAATTGAAAATGAGATCTCTGAGTTCTGGATAGAGCTAAGGGCCTCATGTACAAAGTGTTTCAACATTTTCAAACTCTTAGATTCGGGAACTCTGAGGGTTTGCAACTGTTAAAACACTTTTTGAAATGTACTAAATCCAATTAATCATTCAGAAAAGGACTTCTGAATCATTAAATGGGTTTAGGAAATTTTAAGGAGTGAGTATTTGGACAGGGAGGCTTTAGGGCGCTCCTTCCAAATACTGATTCCTTATAGTATGTAGATGTTTTGTCATCAAAATCTGTCTATCACTATTTTGCCGCTAATTCAAAGGAGGTGGTAACCCATTCGCAATTGGGAAGGGGTCCCTTGCCCCTTGGGAATGCTGACAAGAGGGTTTTTTTGGGAGTAGGCAGTGGTCCATGGTACCACTGCCTACTCAAACAAAAGGTTAGTGGAAACTTTTTTTTTTACAGAAAATGGGCTGCATTAAAAAATTGCTTTATTTAAAAGCAGTTACAGACATGGGAGTCTGCTGACCCTAGCAGGCCACCATCCTTGTGATTGTGGCTAATCGTAGTTAGACAGAAATCTGCACTAAAGCACAGTTTTGCCATGGCTAGACACAGAGAATAGCGTGACACACTGATCATATGGTAAAAAAGGGATCCCAAGTACAGAGTTCACCGGTAATGTATAGCACAGTTATAAAGTTAACCACTTCAGACTTACACTATGAATGCCCATTCACATTGTAAGGTCTAAGCAGGTCAGTACCAATCCATGAACACTCCCTTCTACAACAGAATACCTGTGTGCAGATACCAGACTGAGTTGGATGGCAGTCCCACTCACTCAGCCTGCATGCATGTACACATGACAGTGTGCACATGTTCAAGTGTAGCCCACCCAGAATGTCTTACCCCATCTGCGCAGCAGCAGACCTTGTTGTAAAAGGTGGACACTGGTGCTTAAAACTCCAAATCCATTTTGAGAGAGTTTACAATGAGTGGGATTCATTGTGACTCACTCACAGTAAAAGTCCAATAACTGGATATTCCAAAAGCAAAACATCCAGTGGGTTAAATGGGTCAGAACCCATTTTCCTATACCTATCATATAGGGAAGAGTGTCTGTACCCAGTGTAGAGGTGCATTCAGAACTAGGTGCTCGGATTTCATGATGTTTATTTTGAAGCCATATATCTTGCTAAAGTTCTCTATTTTCCTCATCTGACTGAGCAAGTAGTGAATTGGGTCTGAAAGTGATAGCATGATGTTGTCCACAGGGATATTTATTTTGTAGGTGTTTATTCAAGTCTTAATTCCCTTAATATTATCATTCCTCTGGAGCCCTTAAGCAAGGAACTCTAATGCCAGGATGAATAGGAGCAGCAACCATGAGCAGATGTGTCAGAGGCCCATTTTAATGTCTTTGCTATGAGAGATAATCTCATTCACTCTGATCTGTGACTTTGAACAGTGCTAGGTTGTTAACAACCAGGGGCCATATTATGCCTATGGTAAACTTTCCCTGTTTGCACCACAGCCGCCTTTCAAAAGGTGTGCCAGGTGCAAACAGGGACAGTGTGCCCTATTACAAAGAATGCACTGCCCCAAAGCAGGCGCAAACCTATTCTGCCCCCAAGGGCAGTGCATTCAAGTGAAATATGGAGTGGCTTTGAAGCAGCTGCTCCGTGTTTCACTGAGCAGGCAGCATCCACCTGCACTTTGAAGAGGTAAGAGAGATCCCCTTGCAGGTGGGTGCAGTGAGTGACTGCACCCACCTGTAGGAAGAAGTCTGCCTTTAGGAGGCATACTGAAAGTGTGCCACCTTTTTGTGGCACTCCTTCAGTACGCCTCCTAATGGCCTGTTTCCCTCTGCGCCCATGTCCATAATAAGGCCCCGGTGCAGAGGCAAAGAGATTCCCACATTTGCATGGGGCCATGCCACATGCAAATAAGGGAATGCCCTCTTATGATAGTGCTGGCACTGCATGTGCGCTAGCGCTAATAGTATTTCATATAGGGTCGCACAAGCATCTGCGGCCCCTTCTGGTAATTAGCTAACACATTACTTCCTCTTTTCAATTATAATTTTTTTTACTGTGCTTGAGGCAGCCTCAGTTCTATCCACCTTGATTTATATCTGTTTTTGCTTAAAGAAAGGTTATTCATGTCTTAATATTCTTTGTTAAAATCATTGTTTTTCATGGTGCAAAAAGATTTCTGTAATATAGAATGGGGCAAATTGTTAGGTTCCAGTAAGCAATTCAACAGCAGTAAAGGCAGCAAAATAGCAAAACTGATTTGCCCTGTTTTTGCACCAGTGCAAAGTTTATGCAGTATGATCCCTGAAGACTGATTTAGCAACTAAGGAATATTGGTAGTAATACTCAAATGAGGAGGTCTGGTGTCTGGCAACCATACCAGTTAATTTTAAATGGTAACTGATTATCAGTGTTTGGGCCTTTCATTTGACCATTGAACCATTCTCTTTGAACAATTAAATTATTTGTCATTAATTAGATAGGACTATTCTGCATTTCAAGAGAGAAACTTCATATATGTAATAGAAGAAACAATGTTCTGTCAGAAATTATTTAAAGATTACATTGTTCTTACATTTTAAGAGTGTGAACATATCATCATGGGCCGCATCATGAAGAGAAGGCTGGCATGGTGGAGATCTGATTGCCTTTTTTGTGTTGAAGGTATCTAAAGTTACTTAATACACATAACTCTGAATTTCCCTGAATTAATGTATGAAATGTAGACCGCATGAGGCAGAAACAGTGAGCAGTGATTGCCTCCCTCTGTTTTTGACTTGTCCTTTCTGAAGTTCTTGCATAAGCTACGAGAAATTCTGCATTAGATTTATGAAATTTCGACAACGTAAATACAATGTAGCCGGCTCTGCACTGAACCAGCCCAGTCCTTTGATTCTAAAAAATGTAATATCAGATGATTTGCTCATGATACTAACATCTAAAAAAAATGTAGAACTATGTCGCTTCAAAATAATTCCTGAAGGAGCATTCTTTGTTTGTAGTTTGTTGTGCCAAAATGTGCTAAATAAATAATTAAACATTAACAAAATAATCTAAACCCATCAACATTGTAAATAACTCTTTCTTTTTGCTTATGCATGTAATGTAAATTCCTCGCTTGCACATTCGATCTTTCTTTATCTGCTCACTCACTAGGTGATGCTAATACCTCTGTTTTGAGTACTTACCTTTATGCATTAATTCAACAAACTTGCAATACATACTCACAGCCTCTGGGGGCAGCATTGCAAGAATAAACATCGGGCAGAATTGCATATTTTCTATCTTTCTCATCCATCTCATTGATCTCTGCTTTCAGCTTTAAATGCTCCCTGTAGAGTTCCACCTGGGTCCTCCTCTTCCCAACTTCTTTTCAATGTTCATATGTCTTCTTGCTTTCCCTATTCTATGTTTTGGATTCCTCCTTTTCTCATAGTATCTTCAATAAAACCTGAACATCATGGGCTCTTTAGTATCACTCGTACAGGACACTGCCATAAATGTAATCCTTGAAAGACTTAAAGCATATTTTTAAGTGATAAGATTTATCTCTGGACCAGTGAACAATACCTTAGATCACTGCCCAGAAACACATCATTAGTAAAAACCTGGGATACCTCTTTCTTTTCTGCTCCAGATGAATACAACGGGATGCTACAGTCTACACTATCTCATGGTTCTAAGGAAAGTGTCATACTTTTTGCTTTTCTCTTATCAAGTCTCAATTGTGAAGCCTCGTATCCCATCTAGGTCTAACTTCAGAAGCACCCTGAGATTTAACAACATAACAGCAGCCATTTCTGGCGTTAGTGTCCTGGGGGAGCAACGGGCACGTGCACTCGCTTTTGCATTCCAGGTGCACTTCTGTATTACAAAAGGGTCCCCACTAGACATCCCCCTACAGGCAGGCTTAGTCACTCAGTACTTCCACCTGCTGTCCCTCTTTAACCCCTTCGCTGCTAGGCATTTTCCCCCCTGTGCTAAGCCTTTTTTTGGCTATTTGGGGTAGTTCGCGCTTAGGCCCCTGTAACTTTTTGACCACATAAGGTATCCACGCCAAATTTACGTCCTTTTCTTCCAACATCATGGGGATTTTAAAGGTACCCAGGGTTTGTGGATTCCCCTGGAGGAGACCCAGAAATTAGCCAAAATACAGCAAAATTTTATTTTTGGGGGAAAAATGGGAAAAAAGGGCTACAGATGAAAGCGTCAGCTTTTTCCCTGCAAATGGTATCAACAAAGGATTTGTGGTGCTGAAATCACCATCTTCCAAGCTTTCAGGGACAAGCAGACTTTTGTCAGAAAACCAAATATTTTTACACAGTTTTTGCATTGTACTGGGACATAGCCTATTTTTGCTATTTTTTGTGCTTTCAACCTCCTTCCAGTTAATGGTAAAAATGGGTATGAAAGCAATGATGGATCCTGGACAGCTATACATTTCTGAAAAGTAGACAAAACTCTAAATTCAGCAGGGGTCATTTGTGTAGATCCTTCAAGGTTTTCTTATAGAAACTAACAGTTGAAAATAGGAAAAATTGAAAATGAGTTTAAAAAACAACCATTTGTGCCATCGTTTTCACCTGTAACTTCTTCTAAGTATGACGGATGTTTGAAAGCAATATACCGTTACATCTGCTGGACCCTTCTGGTTGTGGGGATATATAGGACTTGTAGGTTCACCAAGAACCCGAGGAACGCAGAGCCAATAACTGAGCAGCATCTTGCAATAGTTTTTTATTAACCAATAAAAAGTGATTTTTCAGCTAAATTTGAGGTTTACAGGGGATTCTGGGAAGGGAAACGTTAGGGGATCCACACAATCCAGACCGCATTGGACTCCCCAGGGTGTCTAGTTTTCAGAAATGTGTGGGTTTGGTAGGTTTCCCTAGATGGCCACGAGCCGAGGCCAAAAAACCTTGTGCCCCCCCCCCTGCAAAACCAGGCAGTTTTGTGATAGGTCATTTTGAAGTCTCCACAGTACGATTTGGGCCATTTCCTGTTGCAGCCACTATGCCTACCCACACAAGTGAGGTACCATTTTTATCGGGAGACCTGGGGGAACGCTAGGTGGTAGGAAATTTGTCTCAGCCCGGAGATCCTACAACTATCCCACACAGAAATTTGAGAAAAATTAGATTTTTTCTGTAAAATTTGAGGTTTGCAGGGGATTCTGGTAGGGAAACGTTAGAGGATCCACGCAAGCCATACCTCCCTAGACTCCCCCGGGTCTCTAGTTTTCAGAAATGTGTGGGTTTGGTAGAGTCTCCCAGATGGCCGCCAAGACCGGGAAGAAAATATGAAATATGAGGAAAATTAGTTTTTTTTACAAAGTTTGAGGTTTGCAAGGGATTCTGGGTAACAGAACCGAGTGAGAGCCACACAAGTCACCACATCCTGGATTCCCCTGGGTGTCTAATTTTCAAAAATATGTAGGTTTGCTAGGTTTCCTTGGGTGCCAGCTGCGCTAGGGCCCAAAATCCACAGGTAGGCACATCCCCCCCAAAAAAAGACTGTGCCTAGTGGGCTTTCTGCCGCCCTGGGGAGGGGAGAAATCGGGGGCTATTGCCCCGATATGACCCCAAGGGGGCAGAAAGACTGTGGCTATTTTTTTGGGTGGGTGGGAACATTGGGATGCCCATTCTGGGCTGCCCCTACGCATAAAAATGCCAGCATAATCGCTGGCATCTAGTGGGCTCTGAGACCCCCGGGGGGAGATCAGGGGCTACTGCCCCCATCTGCCTACAGGAGGGGGCAGAAAGACTGTGGCATCTTTTTGGGGGGATGGGGGCATTGGCATACCCATTCTGGGCAGCCCCCACCCCTGAATTCTGAAAAAAATGGACCCTTGGTGCCTAGTGGGCTTTCTGCCCCCCTGGGGGGGGCAGATAAGGGGCTATTGCCCCCATCTGCCTCCCGGGGGAGACAGAAAAAATGTGGTAATGTTTTGGGGGTGAGAGCATTGGCATGCCCATTCTGGGCAGCCCCACCCTACGTATAAAAACCCCCAAATCCCTGGTGCCTAGTGGGCTTTCTGCCTCCCCTGGGGGGCAGATCAGGGGCTACTGCCCCATCTGCCTCCTGGGGAAGGGGGGGCAGAAAGACTGTGGCATTTTTTTTGGGGGGGGGGTGGAGGCATTGGCATGCCCATTCTGGGCAGCCCCCACACCGAACTTTGGGGGAAAAATCCCTGGTGCCTAGGGGGCTTTCTGCCCCCAGGGGGGGCAGATAAGGGGCTATTGCTCCATCTGCCTCCCAGGGGGGGGCAGAAAGATTGTAGCATTTTTTGGGGGGTGGGGTGGGGGCATTGGCATGCCAATTCTGGGCAGCCCCCACCCCTAAGTATATAAAAAAAAATCCCTGGTGCCTTGTGGGCTTTCTGCCCTCCTGAGGGCAGATCAGGGGCTACTGCCCCCATCTGCCTCCTGGGAGTGGGGCAGAAAGATTGTGGCATTTTTTTTGGGGGGGGAGGGCATTGGCATGCCCATTCTGGGCAGCCCCTGCCCTGAACTTTGGAAAAAAAATCTCTGGTGCCTAATGGGCTTTCAGATAAGGGGCTATTGCCCCATATGCCTTCCAGGGGGGGCAGAAAGACTGGAGCATTTTTTTTTGGGTGGGGGCATTGGCATGTCCAGAATGGATAGCCTCCTCCCCTATGTATATATAAAAAAAATCCCCTGGGCCTCGTGGGCTTTCTGCCCCCCCCCCCGGGGGGGCAGGTCAGGGGCTATTGCCCCCATCTGCCTCCTGGGGGGGCAGAAAGTCTTATGTCTTTTTTGGGGGGTAGGGTGGGGCCATTGGCATGCCATTCTGGCCAGCCCCCACCCCTGGCCAATAAAAAAAAATCCCCGGCATCTAGGGTGCTTTCTGCCCCCCCGGGGGGGAAGATTGGGGGCTACTGTCACCATCTGCCCCCCAGGGGGGGCAGACAGGCTGTCTGGCAAAATTTAATGGGTGGGAGCAAAGGCCCTTCCCCAAGAGGCCGCTCCCCCCTCTCTGGTGGCTAGTGGGTGGATCCCTGCTTGGGGATCGCCCTCCTGGGGCGATCCCCAAGCAGGGATCCACTAGAGAAGGGTACCATTGGAAACAATACCTCTCCCAAGTGTTTCGGTGCTCGGGGGGCTGAGATAGCCTACAAGCACCGAAACATTAAAACTGAAACTAAGTTATAGTTTAGTTTCAATGTAATGAAGACAGCGCGCCATGCGCGTGATTGTCATGTCATTGAAAATCAGCAAAGGGCCTCGGGAGGTTGGGGAAGCTCTTCCCCACCTCCCGAGGCCCCCCCTAAAAAAGGAAATCCCTCTGCTGTTTGCAGCAGAGGGATTTAGTGCCCCTGTCCTCATCACAGAATGGTTCCGTCATGAGCACAGGAGCACTGGTGCTCATGACGGAACCAATCCGTCATGGGCACCGAAGTGGTTAAAATGTAGACTATTTCTCTCCTGTAAAGTGAAGGAGGACTGCTGGCTTCAAACAACTGGTCCACCTGGTCCAACTGGTCCACATGCTTCCCCAGTGCAGGCAATGTGGATTGTGAGTTTGTGGCAGCTCTGAACACAGGACATTCATTGTGATAGGGTGCAGACCAAGGCAGTGCACCCTATCTGGAATATGGGCCCCGTTGGTTACATATTAAGAATTGGTATAGGATTTAAGACCTTTACATCATAAATACCAGATCACTCTTTTTCATTTAAAAAAGTTTCATATGTATTTTCTCGCTTTCCCTCTTCTCTTTTGGAAGGGTCTTGCTCAAGGACCCCCAAATGAAGAGGAAGCACTGAGACAGTAGAGCCCTTGCAGCCCTAGCACCCTTCCTTTAACTGTCCATATCATCTGACAGTCACATTGGATACAGCCTGCCATTCTGCAGGGACATTAAAACATGGCTTTTCCATTGTATAGTGATTAGTACAGCTGTAGTCCCTTCTACGCATTGTGATGTAGACAGGAAGTTGGTGCCCTTTGTGGTGCCCAATGCCTTCCATGAACATTTTAATTTACATATCCTGTGACAAGCTCAATTTTTAACTTGCTGCTCCTGATTAAGGGTCCTATTCATAATTTGGTGGAGGGAGTAATCTCCATTGGCATGGCAGAGGACTTAACGTCCGCCAGGCTGAGGCTACTAAGCCTGCCAAATATAGAAATGACTGCCAAGCTGGCGCTTTTTTCCAAAGCATTGGCGAGAACCACTGCCACATTGGTTGCTGTCAATGCTCTTCGAAGTTTGAAACACAGCTCTTTCAACATTACGGAGATGTCCATTTAACAGTTTCCTTTTTCTATTTTCAAAAAGAAAATCCCAAAGCAGGATTTTCCTTTTGAAAATACAAACAAAAATGCTCCCCTCACCATGGGAGATACCTCCCATGGCAAGGGGGAGATATCTCCCATGGCGATTTACCTATCTAAATTAGGTGGGTGGAATTAGAGTCTGCTTCTGACGGCCATTACTCCATCAAGGTGGAGTAGTGGTCGCCGTGATTAAACCAAAGGTCTGCCCGCATATAAATCTAGTGGCGGACCACAGTTTTGGTGGCAGGGTATCCATACCGTCATAAATTACGCCTTAATTTCTGTGAGATCCACTTCTCTAAAAAGGCTTGTGCAAGCTCACATCAAAAGCTAAAGAAAACAAAAATCTTCAAACTTCCTCCCTAGTAATATAACCCTAAATCAGGTGTCTCCACCAGACCAATTGGGAAGTAAAGCACTTCTGAGGGCCTCATTGTGAGCACACCTGTAATTCTGATGGGGCCAGTAACAGGAACCGGTGCTCTGGGGATTACAATATTGGAGGTAACATAGCAGTTTGGGTACATTCACCCGGTTAAATTAGAAATAACATGTGGAACTGGGTGTGAATTACATATTGCCCTTGTAATTCTTAATTTATGTGGCAACACACAGAGCCCCACTCCTTACAGCCCGTAATTCCATACCCTCATCCCCAAAGACACCCCGGTTTCCCTAATATTGATAACTCCTGTGGGTGGGTTGGAGGTACTGGGGCAAACTCCAGGGACCTGGGAATGAGGCCCTAAGTGGAATCCAAATCTATTCCTCATTTCCTCTGGCAACAAATTAGGTGAAGCTTGCCCAACTCAGTAAAGATTCCACATTGGTCCCCCAAAATGGTCACCCACACACTCGTCAGCAGGAGACTCAACTACGGGAACACACTCTATGCCGGCACCATGCAAAAACTTCAAAACAAGCTGTAAAACATCCAAAACGCCTCTGCCAGACTCATCCTGAGCATCCCCTGCTGCAGCCACATCACCGGCCACCTGAGAGACCTCCACTGGCTCCCGGTCAACAAAAGGATCACCTACAAGCTCCTCACACACGCCTATAAGGCCCTCCTCAACGCCGGACCCATATACCTCAACCACTGCCTCTCATTCCACATTCCCACCAGACCTCTCCGCCTCACCCATCAGCAGATCCCCCCTCCCCCCTCAGTGCCTTGAGAGCCTTAAGGGTGATTAATTGCGCTTTACAAGAACACTGAGTGATTGATTGGTAAATGGCATCAGTCCAATTACTTTCAACGATAGACTCTGAATTCTTTATGAACATCAAAATAATATGTGGTCTGCAATGTGCTGGTGGTGATTTGATCAAATTCTAAGAACACAAATGTCTATAATGAGTGTGTTAGACCTGGTACCATTGGCGTGGGTCTCCCTTCCATTTTTTGCGCTATGCCTTCTCTGTTACTGACCTGTTTTTGCTGGATTAGATGCTTTGGGCACTTTGCCACTGCTTATCAGTGCCAAAGTGCAAGTGCTCCCTATGATAAATTGATGTATGGATTAGTGACTCCATGTTTGGCCTATTTGATTCACTGTCAGACCCTAGCACAGTGCACTGGTTGTGCCCAGGGCTTGTGACTCAAATGCTGCTGGTGGGCTTGCAGCACTGCTTGAGCCACCCACCGGAGCAGCTTGTAAAGTGTGTCTCAGGCCTGCCATTGCAGAGCCTGTGTGCAGTCTGGTACTGCCATGTTGACTTGGTAAGTGCACCCACTTACCAGTCTCCAAACCTTCCCTTTTCTGCATGTTAGTCACCCCTAAAGTAGACCTGCGGGTAGGGTGCATTGTATGTAAGAGGTAGGACATGCCCTGGTGTGTGTGCCATGTCCTGATAGTGAATTACAGCCAATTTCGTTTTTCACTATTGCAAGGCTACCTGTCCCCATAGGCCAGAATGGGCAGTTGGATTATAACACCTTATAATCCTAACTGACCCAGGGAACATGGTAGAAAAACGAATTTAGTATGCCTGAACTCAGAATGATAAAATACATCTTTTAGTGAAGTTGGTTTTAACATTCTGTGTTTGAAAATACCACTTTTAGAAAGTAGGTATTTTCTTGCCTAACTGCCCAAGGCTGCCTCTGCTAGGTTGTGTATTCCATGTCTGGTTTGTGAGTGACAGGGGCTGGGGGATTCCAGGAGACAGGGTGAGTCAGCACAGAGCTGAATAGACCTATCTGCATGTAGAGTGGTGGGAGGAGTTGCACCTGGGCCTGAATAGGGCTGGCTCTGCCTTCCACAATGCTGGCTCCACCTCCTGTGGTGCGTCTGATGGCCCAGGCCCACACTGTCAAAGGAAAGAAGGAGTCCCGTAAACAAAGTGCTCCAGGACTGACCAGAACTGGTTTGGACTAGGTACAGACACTCTCTGCCTTCAGAGACAAAGGATTTTGGTGTATAAATACTGGGGCCCTGACCCCAAGACTTTAGATTACTTCTGGACCAAACAAGATGAACCTTTGCTGAGGAAAGGAACCAGAGAAGCTGAAGGAGGAGACTATCCCTATGCTGTGTGCTGTTTGAGGGATTGGCCTGCAGTGGTTGCCTGATTTCCAAAGAAAGGGGAAAGGAACTTTGTGCTACTTTCATCTTGCAGAACATCTCCAAGGGCTTGAAGATTGAGCTTGCCTCCTGCTGAAGACTCAGGGACAAAAGACTTCACCAACCAGCTCCCCTGAATTCCCTTGCTGGGAATTTGAAGTGCCTGCTGTTGTGTTGGGCCTTCTGAGAGACTGCGTGTCGCTGGGAGCTGGAAGCGCGACTCAAGAGGGAGAAGCGTGTCGCCGCCGCAGCCACTGTCGTCGCATCACCGAGAAAGCGTGCCGCCGCTGCCGCTGTCGCCATCGCATCGCCGAAGCACCTCGCATCACCGGAGAAGAGTGTCGCCGTCGCAGCAGATGCCGTCGCATCACCAGAGAAGCGTGTCGCAGGGCCTGTCGCGGCTCAGAAGATTCACCGAGTCGCCGCACGGCCGTCGGGCGTGCACGCATTGCCCCCTGAGAGTCGCACCGAGAGAAAAGACGCCATCTTGTTTCATTGCACCGGATCGTCATCGCATCACGGCACTGCTGGTCGCATCGCCACAGAAGCGCAGTAAGAAACCGACGCATCACCTCCCCACGCGGTGAAGAACCGACGCATCACCTCCTCTCCGGTAAGGAACCGACGCATCACCGTCCCCTACGCAGCAGTAGGGAACCGACGCATCACCTCCCCCGAAGCAAGGTACCGACGCATCACCGTTCTTGCGTGTAAGGAACCGACGCATCACCTTCCCTGCAACTCTTTTGTTTGTATCGCGTTACGCATCCAAAGGTACATTGAACATTGAGTGTCGCATTTACCATCTTTATTGAACTGAGCTATATTCTACCAATTGAACAGTCATATTTTTCGTAGTGTATTGTGGATTTTTGTCGTTTTGGGTCTTGTGATAAGTCTATATAAAAATACTTATTTTTATACTACAACCTGTGTGGTGTCCATCTGTAGTGTTGTCACTGGGTTACTGTATGTGTTCACAAATGCTTTACACACTGCCTCTGAGATAAGCCTGCCTGCTCGTGCCAAGCTACCAAGAGGGTGAGCAGGGGTTATTTTAGTAGTGTATCCCCCTTACCCTGACTAGAAGCAAGGGTCCCTATTTGTCAAAGGTACCTAGCTCTGCCAACTAGAGACCCCTAGTTCTAACAGAGTGAATATGGCTTAATCCAAGCTTTCTGATTATAAAATGGCTCTGGTTTGAGATTTCATAGTAAACATGTCATCTCTTCTAACCTTTCCCATAAAGTGGGTACAACCTAAAAAGTAAGATCATTAGGAGAACCCTGGTGATAGGTTAATGGAAGCTACTTGTCTCTGCCTTTCCCAGTGAAATTGAAAATCAAATGATTCTTCTCGTTTGGGAGAAATGACAAAAACATTAAAATATGTCGTATTGTTGTCTGTGCAATAATGCTCGTTATTCCTGTAAAGGGTCCTATTGTGAAGCACTGCACTTTAAGCCACAAATGGTTACTGCACAAAAGGTTCAAAGATAGTGTCCTCTTCTTTGGAGGGATGAATGGTGTTTTGTTATTTTGTATTCATTTCACTTGCTTCTTTCAAAGTTTCGATGGGTGAGCTCAGGGCTGCATATGTTTGGAGGTCATAGAAAAGGAATGAGCCTCTTTGGAGATATTGTTTCTATAGAACAGATGAGTGAAAGAGTAAGAGCACAGCTTAAATCAAGAACACAGGAGATCCTCTCAGAAGCACCGGCAGAGAGACTGGCAGAGCCAAGGTGAGGAGAGACAATAGAGGAAACAAAGCACAGAGCTTCAGAAGATCACACAAATACAGCATAAGAAAAACGTTTGTATATAATAGGACCTATTTTCTGTCTGGCTTGTGCATTTCATTTTTATGGAGGAATAATAAATGTTTAATTCAGCTTATGCCAGCAGAAATACATGTCACTTGTCACGTGCGCAATGCCATCATGTAGTGACAGGGACTTGAAGCACACTAGTCACAATCAATTATGCACACGCCTTGAGCAATAAATAACTCTACGACTGGTTTAGCCGACTTAACACCAGCCCTTAATTCAATAATTCAGCATCTAATTACACTTAAATAATGTAGAAGTAGGGCATGCTTTGAGATTGTATTTAAAGTTCACCTGCAGCTCTGCTGCTTTGCAAAGTCATCAACTTGAGGTCAGGAAAGCAGGGCCATAATATTTAGTAAAATTAATTAAAAGTTTAACAGCGTGTTTGGACATAAATATAAAGTATTTTTTTATTACTCCCCTCTCTCTATTATCGGTGGGGGTGTGTAGTTTTTTTTTCGTGCAAAACTATGTGAAATTCCATATAACTTTCACAAACTTATGCTTTTGTAGTGAATTGAGAGGTCACAAGGCGTAACATTTTTTGCTGGAACAACTCTCCCACTGATATCTTGTAAGACATTTTTATGCAAGCTGTGTGCTCAAGTAAAAAAATAATTGCAGCATCGTATAGCGCAAAATTTCTAGAAATATCACAAATTTTGTTTCATGCGAAATTCTGAAATTTCACACATTTTGTTGGCATAATTAAATATATCGCCAAGGCCTCCAGTAAACCTGATGATGATATGAGCATGATACAGTTTAAACAACCTTTAGATTATTTTATCGGCCCTTGTATGAAAGTCATTTAATAATCATAAAAATTATCTTTTTTCAACAAATGTGATTGGATACGGTAGTTTTGTACAGCTTCGGCCTTCTTACGTCTGAGTAGTAGTAGAGTGGTGGATTACCCAGATCAATACATGGTCAAAACACAGCTAAACCATGCCCTCACCCATTCATCTCTGAGCATGGGTTGTCTTTTACCAAAAAAGAAAAGTGGGGAGGTCAGAATCACCTATGCTCTGTCCTACTCCATCCTTCGCCTTCCACTTTTCAGGTCTATATAGTGGTTCATAGATAGGACATGATGGGAAGCAGCAAAGCAGTGGTCGTTGCCTCCTCACCCCGGCCCAGGGGCTACATTCCCGGAGGGGAGGCATTCTTCTGGCTTAGAATGGAACAGCATAGACCTCCGACACTGGACTGTGATTCCTCGGGTTGGGTGCAAGCAGTGGATTCCTTACACCAATAGTGCTTAATTTGAGCCGGTGGTTGCAGTTGGGGCCCGCTGGCACTTTTGTTTGGGCACTAGCACTTATTTTCACTCAAAGACGGAAAAACAGTGACAAAGCAGGGATGAAAAAGAGTGTGCAGGAGTGAGACAGAGTAGCAGGGAGTGTCAGGAGATGGATTAAAGACCCATGAGAGGGAATCAACACTAGACAGCCTTGCTATTCAGCACCTAGGCCTTATGCAGGGCCGGCGCAGATTTTTAGCAATTGTTTGGACCCTGGCACTAAAATTTTACAAATTGAGCACTGTACACCAGTTTATGGCTGTAGACTGATGGCTCCCTCACTACTAAGGGCATTCCACATTTACACTGAGTTACTGAATTATTGTTTTAAACAAAGCGCTGAGATATAAAATAAAATAAAAAATAGATTTATACGTGCCTGTCATGTTGTATACATAATCATGTAGGTAAAACTGCCCTGTTGGAGCTATTATAAAGGGGAAACAGGGCACGCAGCACACAGCTATTTAGTGCATTTAACTGTGGTTTGAAAAGAAAATGCATCAGGGCTTTGTGAGTCACCATCCTCACAGTTAACATACCCCACCCTCCTCTCCATCAGTGAAGAAGAATACCTACTGCCACCTTCTCTGAGGCACCGGATGTACATTTGAATGATTGCACCCATACCCTCCTTTATGGCCTTCAAGAGGCACCAGCCTAACATGTAATATCTGCTTCAATCTTAAAAATATTCCATCAGCATTAGCCTAAGCCTAACTCTTCATGCCCACCCGGCTGTGCAGAGGGACAGAGGTGCGGACGTCATATGGAACTGACCCATTCTCTCTGACCTTCAGTGATGAAGGCCTGATATGATGCTGACCTGCCTCATCCCTACTGACCTACTAAAAGCGTTGACTGGACAAGAGACTGACCATGAGGATTCACTTTCAGTCCAACATGGACATCCGTCTGACATGCTACTGGCTCTGTAGATTCTAATTCACACTCCTAAAAGCACAGCTGGGTGTGTGACTGACTGTACACCTGACCTTCTGCCCATTCAGCAGCAAAAAACCCAACATTTGATTGATTGTATGCTACACCAATCAGTCCCTCGGAAGTACTGATCTGGGTTGTGATTCGCCCTCCCCGGCATACACTAGTCTTCCATTGATAACGTCTGACTATGGAACAGACTCAGCCCCAAAGCCATCAGCTTCTAAGATGAACAGATCTGACATAGGTCTAATGGTGCCCCATTCATAAGGGACATTCAAGCATCACCTTGCAACGCTATTCACTCTGTTTTGTGGTTTCTGAGACATATGTAGCATGTAACAGATTCTAGCCCAGACGAACGAAAGGCATTGATCAGGCTGGTCAGTGAATCCATCTCCGAGTTACCAGGCTTTCGTATGGAGCCCAACAGCGCCTCAACTTCTGTGTCGTTTTCTCTCCACCATCCAATTTCTTGGCTCAGGGTGTGCAGTAATTATATGTAGAATACAGAAAGGGTTCTCTCAGATAGTGCTCAGTGGCAAAGTGATGCTAAAACATAAAAGAGCTTTTCACATTTGGATAAAATGGAGTGAACTAGACATTGTTTCCTCCACTGCGAAACAATGGGTAATTACCATGTGTAGCTACTGAACCTGCTTGTATAGTTTCCTTCTAAATTTTCAAAAGATGCTGCAGTAAGAACCTGTTGAAGGACGATTGGTGGCACAGACTTGCAAAGAGAGGAATGTGCTAACCTAAAATTGGTATTTATTTATTGTTTTTGTAATTAAATCTTGTTTGTACTTTACTTGGCTAACTTAGAACCTGGACTCTGAACTCACTATATGGGAGATATCACATTTACTGCTTAGCAATATTATCTTAATCTTCACTTGTATTTTTATACCTAGTTAGTTCTCGTTAGCCTTGCCCATGGACTCACTGCTCACCATGGAAATGTCCGACTATTTCTATCTTTAGAATGTTGAGTACAGTAACATTCCACTGGTGGAGGGCAGACCAGACTCTGAGGAGATGTTGATAAGACAAGAAGTTTGCTATAATGCGCTGCTGGGTTTGTTGGGTTTGTTAATAAATATTTCTTCCACTTCTTCTTGAGAGTCAGCCTTGTTAGTCCAAATTGGCCTAATAGGAACAATCTGCCAGCAACATGCTCGACAAATCATTCAGCGGCCATAAAAACTCCTCTTTTATTTACACTGAAGACTCCTATTACAATTGTGGCATCCTAGACATTAACTATGCACACATATAGGGAGAACTTTAGTATTTGCTAACTGATTTCGGGAATCTCTTTTGTGCAAAACATGACCACATGATACTGAGTGGGAGAAATTCTGGTGCAGCACAGCTAATTGTGTCAAAGGCAGTCTACTGCAAACACTCAAATTGTGGCTCAAGTGGCCCTTTCCAAACTTGACTCTCAGGATGGTAAGGAAGAGCAGTCCAGGGCTGACTAAGGTGGATGCAGAGGGTTAGAAATAGAAACTCAAAACCCAGCAAAGTCAAACAATAACATTTGATAAATCAATGTCCATCTGGTATTTTTAGTTTAAAAAGGGAAACTACGTTAATGCGCACACAAATAAGTACTGCGCAAAAAAAACCTCCTTCGAGACAGCAACCTTCCCGGAGAGCTGGAAGCACGGCGAGATCAAAGCCTTACTCAAGAAACCCAAGGTGGACCCCAAGGACCTCAAGAACTTCCGGCCCATCTCCCTGCTCCCGTTCCCGGCAAAGGTCATCGAGAAGACCGTCAACAAACAACTGACCCGCTACCTCGAGGAGAACAACATCCTGGACCCTTCCCAGTCCGGGTTCCGCAGCAACCACAGCACCGAGACTGCCCTCATCGCCGCCACCGATGACATCAAGTCCCTGCTGAACAACGGAGAAACGGCGGCCCTCATCCTCCTGGACCTGTCAGCCGCCTTCGACAGGGTCTGCCACCACACACTACGACCACGCCTCCACAACGCCGGGATCCAAGAGAAGGCCCTGGACTGGACCACCTCCTTCCTCTCCGGCAGAACACAGAGCGTCCGCCTTCCCCCCTTCCGCTCCGAAGCCACCGAGATCATCTGCGGCGTACCCCAGGGCTCTTCCCTCAGCCCAACTCTGTTTAACATCTACATGGCACCGCTCGCCCACGTCGCCCGTCGGCACGACCTCAACATCATCTCCTACGCCGATGACACCCAGCTGATCCTCTCCCTCACCAAGGACCCCACACCGCCAAAACCAACCTCCACGAAGGAATGAAGGCCGTCGCTGAATGGATGAGGAACAGCCGACTGAAGCTGAACTCGGACAAGACGGAGGTCCTCATCCTCGGATCCACCCTTCGGCCTGGGACGACTCCTGGTGGCCGACCGCACTGGGAACCGCCCCAACACCCACCGACCACGCACGCAACCTATGGGTCATCCTCGACTCCACCCTCTCCATGACTAAACAGGTCAACGCCGTCTCCTCTGCCTGCTTCAACACCCTCCGCATGCTCCGCAGGATCTACAAAGTGGATCCCCACTGAAACGAGAAGAACGGTCACCCAGGCCCTCGTCAGCAGCAGGTTGGACTACGGAAACGCCCTCTACGCAGGAGCCTCGGCCAAACTCCTGAGACGGCTCCAACGCATCCAAAACGCCTCTGCATGCCTGATCCTCGACATCCCTCGCCGCAGCCACATCACACCCCACCTGAGAGACCTGCACTGGCTCCCGGTCAACAAGAGGATAACCTTCAAACTCCTCACCCACGCACACAAGGCACTCCACAACACCGGACCAACGTACCTCAACAGACGACTCAGCTTCTACACCCCCACCTGCCAGCTCCACTCCGCCGACCTCGCCCTCGCCACTGTCCCCCGCTTCCGAAGAGCGACCTCCGGTGGCAGATCGTTCTCCCACCTCGCCGCCAAGACCTGGAACACCCTCCCCATCCACCTACGGCGACCCAAGACCTGCTGACCTTCAGAAAACTCCTCAAGACCTGGCTTTTCGAGCAGTAGCAGCATTCCCCACCCCCGCGCCTTGAGACCCTCACGGGTGAGTAGTGCACTTTACAAATGATATGATTGAAAGTCACAGTGAGTTACAGAACTGCAATGGGCCTTAAAAGACTTATCAGAAGGGTTATCTAGCCTCATACTCTGCGAGGGTCCACATGACACTTTACACATCTGCAAACTTTAATATTGTTAAACAACCATACTCCAGTGAAGGCCTATTGCCATAATATTAGCTATTTATCAGCAAAAGTAAAGGCCTACAGCCCCTGTGAGGCTCTTCACAGTGAGAAATGAGGCCTACAACCTATGACATACGATTGCATTGCCTTCAAAAATAGGTCTACGGGCTTTAATAAAGAGGTTTTCACTAGAGCTTAAGCACATTAAAGTCAGACCGAATTATGTGGCACACTACCATGAAGCCTCTTCCTAAATACAGGCCCTAAGGGAGACAAAGCAAACTTTTGCCCAGACTTAATTTTGATCAGAATGGAGCTCATAAGTTCCGGCTCACGATCTTACTGTCATTTATGGTTGCCTTGCAAGCAACCCGGAAAATATTTTGGTTCTGTAGATACACAGACTCTTGTTTTGAAGTGACTGCACAGGGTTTCACTTTCATTTTTCTCCCACACACCACAGCTGTTTTGGTGGTGTGTGTGTGTGTGTGCTTCTCAGCTGCACCCAACACTTCTTCTGCCATGCCTGACATTTTTCTAAGCTGAGTGGGGCCTTTTTTTTAAAATTTACATTGGCTCTGCAATCTAAGTAAAATTGCTTAGTAATTCCTGCAGAGTCGTGGACAGACATGCTTTCCTGGGTGCATCCTCTGTTACTTCAAGCTTAGTGAGACACAGGAGAATATCGGGCAGCGCTACCTGTGCCCTGGTGGTACCCCCAGTTTTTTAAGGGACATGTAGAGGAGCGCTGGGGTTCTCTCTGGTGGAGGAAATAGCTTCTCCGGTCCAATTTATTGCAGGAAAACAAGGCCTAGACTCCTCTTCATGAATTGACACCTATAAGGACTGTGTGCTTACACTGGTGATTTTGAGCCATGGCCAACTTCAGAGCATTCGGTTGTGCTTGGGCTTAAATGAAGCCAATGTGTGCCCACAGCATCAGAGCATCCGTTTGTGTTCTAAACAAAGCTGTGCATGATCAGCTACTTCAATTGCTCATACCTTGTTCCCCGGCAGCCTGTTTGACATGAGGTATGGAGCATTTTGCTCTAGGGCTCTCTTGATCCAGGAACAAAAGGGGTTTTAGCCAAGCACAAGACAAGCATTTCTCCTAACCCTTCAAAATAAGTCTTCATGTTTCATATTATCTGAACAACTGCATCCTCTTCCTTGCCACAGCAGTTTCACTGTAAGGTTTCTTGGCACTCTGTCAACCGCAGACCTGGTGATCCCTGACTAGGGGAGTGTGAAACTTGAACAATTTTCTGTAGTGTAATTATGTGAAATTACTGCAAAATTACCCAAAATTATGTGTAACTACGCAAAATGAATCTTGCACTAAACAATTTACCGGAATGGTCCGCTGGGGTAAAAAGCCAACTCAAAAATGTAATTTTTAATTACTTTCTGGTCGCTTGTATTCAAAACACTGTCACTCCCATTTGGATTTGTAGTTTTGCACTCCAAAATAACTTGAAAGGTCCCCTCAAGCAAAAATCTACATTAAATGTTTATTTACTGCCTATGCTAAAGAAACTGCAGCTCACATTCAGAACACTGTCGCAGGCATTTGGGTTTGTAGTTTCATGCTCATAGTAAAAAACCTATCTGAAAAGATTGATGACTGCCCATGTTAAAGGAACTGCCATTGGTATTCAAAACACTGCTTCTTGCAATCGGATTTGTAGTTTCATGCTCAAAAATTATTCGAACACTGTGGCGCTCGGATCAACAAATCTACTTGAAATGCCACCCGCATTGCAAAATTACCTGAAAGGTACATCTCACATTATACATTCTCTTCTAAAATTAAACAATGGGGCATAATCTCGATAATTTTGCATAGATTTTGTTAAATGAAATTACCAAAATCACGTAAATTCTGTTGGAGCAATTAAAATGTCACACAGGCCTATCCCTGACCTAGAGCACTTCAGCTCTGTAGCAATGCCTCCGGTATTTCCAAAACAAACCAATCTCTTTGCTAGCACTTCCCTTCTACCGAGACCCTCAGCTGCCTGCTTTGTGATGATGCAGCGGATACAATGAAAACTATTTCCTCCTAGGTCACTTATCGGTCATCCAGGCGCGACTTATATTTTCTCACATCCACATGACGATGGGGCCCATGACATCGCCTAACAATCACACACACCTGGATTTCCTCTACACCTTTACGAATCTATACTCCTAGGAGAAAGAAAAACTAAATGAAAATCATCATGATGTACCGCTGGAAGGAGCCGGAAATACCTTATTTACCTTAACCTATCGCTTTCTTAGTTATTTCTTAAGATATTCCTGCTCATTGGTTTGTCGATGGATCATCTAGTGAAAATCAGTTGATAGTGATCAAGACCAGCTAAATCACAATAACTAATTACTAATTTCACAACCATTTAGTAAGTAATCACTGAGTCGTTTGATTTAAGAATCTCAAAATTTATATAATTTTAAAGGCATGGAAAAGAATTTAGACTTTTTATTCAATTATTCATACATTATTAAATCAAATATTTATTAAGCAAAATCAATTTTATTGCAGAAAGGAAATTTTGTCATGAGGAAAAATCCTAATTAACCTGCCTATCTTCCTAATTTAGCCTAATGATTTCTAACCTAAGTTTAAAGTTGAAAAATAACCTGATTCTCATACTCAACTAGAAAAATAAGACAGCAACAGAAACTTCAGCTCGTCAGCATCAGCTACCGCAACCCGTCTCATCTAACAGTCTTTCAGCATCTCCCGCTCAGTAAAATGGATCGATCTGGAACACCAAGCACTGGAAGCCACCAACCCCCTTCCCACTAAGAGTAGGCCTTCTTATACCCTAATTCTAACTTTGCTAACTAAATTGTTGCAACATTAATAACGTGCTTTTCTTTCATTGGTCCACTCAGTTCATTTATTCAGTTTTAATCAAATTCTCCCGGATCCAGCTTGTTCTTCTGGAATGCATATGTTCATTTCCTTTCTCACAGTTCAAGACATGTTTCCATCCGCTTCGATCAGTACATTTGTAACTTCTTTCGATACATTTGAGAACTCTGCAGGCATTGTCCTTTCTCTTAAAACTGTTTCCCACGATTCTCTGCTGATCACCACGGCACACTATCAGTTCAAATAGGTCACATCAGCCTTGACCATTCTTGCATCCTAGCCTTTCAGCACCATCACGTTGTCAGTCTTTCTCCAACTTTTTCTCCCTTGTCATGTGTTTTCTCAGCGCATGCGTACTCTAATAAACGGCAGCCATTTTATATCGCCACTCGATTAGACTTAGAAGCACTATTTAGAAATAAACAAAACATAATTAAAATAGAGAAACATAGCCTTTTCGTTTCCCTCCCGTCATCTACGTACCCCAATTAGTTATTACCTAGCAGAAAGCAACATTTAAGCTGTTCCTTACTTACCATCACTATTGTTTTTGCAACGTCACGTTTTATATTCTATGAAGCACGAATCATGCATTTATTATTTATTTAGTACGCAATTATTTTTATGTTATAATTAGACACACAAACATTTGTAAATAGATTATTCAGCACACATACTTGCGTGTTACCCTTCCCTCACGTACATTGTTGATTAATACATTTAAACGAACATATTTATTAATTATTTATAAAATTTGTTAGGGGTTACATTTTTTCATTTACTCTGCTCCATCAACTCCCCCTTTGGTGATTTTTAAATCACCACATAAAACCAAGTTATACTTCTTTTTCAGGCAGCATATGTCTTTCATCCTTTTGCTTTTTGTTAGTTATACATCTGTTTCCATTTCATCTTGTCTTCTTGTTTCTTTATACATACTTTCTTTCATTTTCTCTAACTCAATTTCACCCATTTCTCTCTCTCTCTCTTTCATTATTCTGTTATTTCTTTTTATCTTATTTTGTCTTATTTTTCTTTTTATACACGTTATTACAATTTTCAACACCATGGCTAACAATATTGCTACAGTTGCTATTATTATAACTTTCCCTATCATTAGTCTACTCATTCTTGTTAACCAATTTGCTACTGAAGAAAACCCTCTACCAAGTTTTCCAAGGACACTTTCAACCTCCAGTGGAACTAGTTCTTTGTGCAAATTTGTAATATTTGTAATATACTTTTGTATATTTTCACTTTTATCAGGAATGTAAGTGCAACAATGTTGGACTTTCAGCATTCCACAAACTCCACCCTCTTTTGCCAAAAGAATATCAAGGGCAAGCCGATTTTGCATCACCATAGCTCTCATGGCAACCATTTCGGTATTTACCATCAAGAACCCTCCCGTAGTATCTGTAGACAAACGATCTACCACTGTGGATAATTTCCGAATTTTAAATGCATTCAAAGATATTCCCACTGCTGGTATTAATGCTCCAAAAATATCACCTACAATTTCTGAAAAACTTTCCCTCTTTCTACGTGTAAAGCTATTAATCATCTTGTATGTTCCTTTTTCTTCTCTGTCCATATGAAAGATTTTTGGAAAGACCAGGCCTACATAACAAGTTCCATACCAATGGTCCGGTAACCTGTAATAAGCTCTATTCCCACAAATATAATAGATACCTGGAAATATTGGATCTTTTCCACCTTTGAATCCCCAACCTCCCAAAATTTGATAATTGTCATGGCAGATACTGGAACCTACAAAATAATTGTCATAGACTGTCTTATTTCTCCTAATACACAACTTTCCTGTTTGCGGCCAATCTAATGTCATTGCTGCATTTATCTTTTTCCCTTCATGATTTTCTTCCTCAAACGTCCATAGATGTGTTCTTTTCTCTTTTATTGCTTCTCTTTGAAATTTCATTCTTCTTTCTTCAACCATTTCTAAAAATACCTTTACTTCTTTCTTTAACTCACAGGTAAGGTTGTTTTTAGCTATTTCTTCTAATGTTAAAATTCTATGCTCTAAAAAGAATTCTCCTAAAACTTTTGCTTGTTTTACTTTGTTAAGTTCTGGAACTACAGGAACATTTGCAAAAATCTTATCTACATCAGTGTAATAAAACTCTAATCTACCTGTTTTATAAAATAAACTTGCTATGACACTACATGTTATTCCATAAGTTAGAGGTAGGTGATGATAAGTCACACCTTCTGACACTGATGCAGGCAACTGCATACAAACATAACAATCTCTCACATCCACTGTCTCTACATATTCGTACAACAATTTTGTAAAAACATTTTTAGAAAAATCTGTTACTGACTTATCCTTATGTAATTCTGCACTACTTCTTAAAATAACTGGCTCTTTAATATTAGTTTCTTTTTCTGGTTTAGTATCATTCTTTGCTTCTACTACAGCTATACTAATAGGAATTGTGATTGCTAAAACTATCCATACTGTCATTAATAATCCTGTACAAAAGCAGCACATTTTACACCATCTTTTTAAAAACTCACATTTATCTCTTCTATCTCTAGTATTCTCCATTTTTGTTTGTATCTTTTGTTAAATCTCAGAAAATTGTGTCACTACACCTCAGAAATGACTTAGATGCCACTCTGCATTCAAAAGTCTTTGCTTGGTACTTTCTTTTAATTCTTTTCAGAATTCTTTCGTTGTCACATCCGGTGAGTTGTCATATCCAGTAAAATTGTCACATCCGGCAGAAGCACTTTAAGTCTTCACTTCAGGTTTGTTGCACCTCACCTTTACCCATTCGGTTTCTCAGTCTCGGGTTCTCGTGAGTATTTCTTTCTTCTTTGTAATCAGTTAGAGCGATGTACAACCACTCAGGTGACTTGTATTTCGAATTCACTTTCTTTATTCTTTTAGACTTTTGCAATCGTTTTCCACTTGGCTTTTCTTGTTCCTTTTGACTTGTTATTTCATTCACCTGTTCAGCACTTTTTTCTCCTGTTCTGATTATTCTGTATCTCAATTTTCTTATATAGTTGCTGGGCCAATTGTCTCCTTTTCTTGGCCTTTTGGCTTCACCTTCTTTTTCTCCTCTTTCTGATTTCCAGTTTCTTTTTCTTGATTCAGTTCTTGTTTTCTCTTCTTCTCCGCTTTCTTCAGATTCTGTTTCAATTTTCTCACAATTGTCTCTTATTTTGAAACTTATGATCTCATTTTCTTTTACTGGTGGATCTATTTTCTCCTTCTTGTGTTCCCCTATTACTGTCCCTCCTCGATGTTCTTCCGAATTGGTATTTATCTCACTCTCTGCTTCTAATTTTCCCTGTTCTTTTGTTTCACTATTTGTCCCTATTGCTCCTCGGGGTTCTTCTCAATTTTCTAGCTTTTTAATTGTCTCTTTCCCTTCTTTGTCTATTAATATTACTTTTGAAGGATTTCCACCATAACTTGTACTTGGTTGCTCATTTAGATCATTTTCTGTTTCATTCTCTTCTCTAATTGGTTCAAATCCCCAAGTTCTCCTTCGGAATTCTTCACAGTTTTCAACTGAATCATCAGATCCTGAACTCGTGTCAGATATTTCCAGATGTCGACTTACAGGTCGATCTTCAAGTTCTGGAATTTCTGTAATTTTTTCTTCTTCTTCTTCCTCTTCTTCCTCTTCCTCTATAGAGGTGTTTGCAGTTGGGGTTTCCAGATGTCGACTTTCAGGTCGATCTTCAAGTTCTGGCACCCTTTCTCTTATTCTTTCTGTCTCAGTCGCTGAACTCTCATCCCACACTTCCAGACGTCGACTCACATGTCGATCTGTAGGTTCTGGAACTCTGATTGTGTGGCTGGCATGGACCCAGTTTTTCACTCCTGCACACTTGACTGCAGTCGTTGTCACTAGGATTACCTGTCGTGGCTCGTCCCAGCGAGGAACTAGACAGTTTCTTCTCCTGTGGACTTTTATGCGGACCCAGTCTCCTGGATTCAAGTCGTGGGCTGGTTTTCTTTCAAGAGTGGTCGCATCCGGTCCAACCTGATGAAACACAGAACGCACCACATCAGCCAGTCCTTTGCAATAATCCAGTACTAGATCATCAGTTATAGTCAGTAACTTGTTGACAGGTACTTGTGCTTGTCTCATTGCTCGTCCCATGATCACTTCATGAGGACTAAGTCCAGTTTTCTTTTCAGGAATACTTCTGATGGTCATCAGGACAAGGGGCAGTGCATCGGGCCATTTGAGTCCTGTAGCTTGACACATTTTTCCTAACTTGTTCTTAATTGTTCCATTTATTTGCTCTACTACCCCAGAAGCCTCTGGTCTGTATGCACAATGCAGTTTTTGTTTAATACTTAATGCTTCACAAATTAATTGAATCAACTCATTTTGAAAATGTGTTCCTCTATCTGTCTCAACCGTGACTGGAAAACCATACCTTGGAATGAACTCTCGCAGCATAAGTTTTGCTACCGTTATTCCATCATTCCTTCTAGTCGGGTATGCCTCCACCCAACGAGAAAACAAACAGACGACCACTAGAACATATTTTAGTCTGTTACAAGGGGGCATTTCAATGAAGTCTAATTGCATTCTAGTGAACGGACCTCCTTCTCGTCCTATTGTTCCTAGACTCACTATTGTCTTTCTTCCTGGATTAAACTGCTGACAAATAAGACATCTTTGACAAAGACTTTCAGCTATGGCTCTGAATTTTGGGTTATACCATGTTTGTCTAAAAAGTCTGATCATTGCATCTCTCCCAATATGAGCTTGTCCATGGTACATCCGTGCCATGTCTGAAATCATGCTATCAGGCATAACTGGTCTTTCATCTCTGTAAACCCACACACCATTGTTCTCTTGACTTCTACATCCTGCTTTTATCCAGTAATCTTTTTCCTCATCGCTTGCAACTTCCTGTAACTGTCTCACCTCATCCCATGTCTCGACAGTGTTAGTAAAAAGCAAAGGAGAAGAGATATGCTCCCTTTCGCGATTCTTATTCAGGGATACCATGTTCTCTGCACAATATTTGGCTATCTCGTCGGCGTAATTATTTCCGACAGTCATGTAATCTTCATTTTTCTTATGTGCTTTGCATTTCACTACAGCTATCTGCCTAGGCAGCTGTATCGCCTCAAGCAGTTTCTTAACAAAATCTCCATTTCTGATAGGTGTTCCTGCAGACGTCAAGAAACCACTTTGTGACCAAATCTGACCGAAATCATGCACTATACCGAAACCGTACTGGCTATCGGTCACAATCGTAACTCGTACATTTCTTCCCAACTTACATGCTTGAATCAAAGCAATCAGTTCTGCAACTTGGGCAGACCTTATTCCTTTCAGACAAGACGCTTCCATCACAGTTGCCACTGTGCACACTGCGTAAGCTGCGCTTAAAACTCCTTCTTTCGTTCTCAAGCATGAGCCATCCACAAACATGACATAATCTGATTCTTTTAAAGGCTCATCTTTTATGTCAGCTCTTGGTTTTGTGCAATATTCCAGCACATTCAGACAATCATGATCTACTTCATCTTGTTCAATTATACTCTCTTCATCTGGCAATGATGTCGAAGGATTCACATTCATACATCTATCTATGGTCACATTTTCTGCACTCAAGATTACTTTTTCGTACTTAGTCAGCCGACTATGTGTCATGTACTGTGATTTTGTTCTTGTCAAAAGAATCTCTACTGAATGGGGAACATATACTCTCAGTGGATACCCCATCTCTATACCTTCACTTTGTTCCAGACTTACACAAGTAGCAGCAACAGCTTTCAGACATCCAGGCAACGCTTTTGCTATAGGATCTAAAACAGCTGAAAAATAAGCAATTGGTCTCTTCATTGTTCCATGTTTTTGTACCAGTACTGAAAATGCACATCCATCTCTTTCACTGCAGTACAATTCAAAATCCTTTTCATAGTCAGGCATTCCTAAAGCAGGGGCCTTACACAATTTCTTTTTCAACTCTTTGAAAGATTTCATTTCTTCGTCTTTCAATTCAAAAGGATCTCTTACATCCTTCTTGGTCAGTTTTTGTAATGGCTTAGCAATCAAGGAAAAACCACTTATCCATTGTCGGCAATATCCAACCATTCCCAGAAACATTCTTACCTCTCTTTGCGTCATTGGTGCTCTCATTCCTTGAATCATTTTTATTCTCTCAGTCGTTATCTTTCGCACTCCTTTCTCAATTTTATGCCCTAAATATTGGACTTCTTTTTGACAAAACTGCAATTTCGAAGGGGACACTTTATGTCCTCTTTTCTCTAGATGGTTCAGTAAAGCAATTGTATCGCTTACACATGCTTCTTTTGTTTTCGATGCCACCAATAGGTCATCGATATACTGCACCATCACTGACTTTTCTGGCATTTTCAAATCTTCCAGGGATTTCTTTAAAATCTGATTAAAGATTGAGGGGCTTTCTGTATACCCCTGAGGAATTCGGCACCATGCCAAAATACGCTCTCCGAACCGGAACGCAAATAATGGCTGGCTATCTGGATGTAAAGGAATAGAGAAAAATGCGTGACACAAATCTATCACGGTGTACCACTCAGCTTCATGTGGAATTTGGTATAGAATTACTGCAGGGTTTGGCACTATTGGACAACAAGGCACAACTATTTTATTGACCTTTCTCAAATCCTGTACTATTCTATATGTTCCGTTTGGCTTTTTCAGTCCCATTATAGGTAAATTACATGGACTGCTCATTATTTCTTTTAGAATTCCCTGTTAAATCATTTTATTTATTACAGGAGTTATTCCTTCAATTATTTCTGGAGTCAATTTATACTGTGGCGTATTTGGGTAAGTTGTTCCTTCTTTTACTGTTACTTTTACGGGATCTATTTCTTTCATCAACCCAATATCTTCCCCTGTAAAATCCCACACATTCTCTTTCACTGCATTTTTCAGTTCTTTTGGAAGTTTTTCTGCATCAAATGCATGAAACAAACCATTCATTTCAGGTTCCTGATTCATCAATGTTACTTTATACAATACATCTTCATCTGGGGTCTGAAATCCAATTCCATCTGGCTTACAATAAATTGTGCAATTCATTTTGCACAAAAGGTCACGACCTAAAAGATTTACGGGACTACAATCGCACACTAAGAAACTATGCATTTTGCTAAAAGAACCAATTTTTACTTCCACTAATTCAGTAAGTGGTGTTTTAATCTGCTGATTCGCTACTCCAACTACTTGGATATATTCACCTGAGAGAGGAAGGTTTGGAATTTCCACTGATCTAACAGTAGAGCGGGTAGCTCCAGTATCGACAAGGAATGTTACATTTGCACCATTCACTTCTCCATCCACAAAGGGACCAGACTGATCTACCTCTAGAGTTGCGCCAAGTACGCACTCTTTTCCCTCTCCTAGGCACCGTCAGAAACTTTCATCCGACTCATCCTCACTCTGACGCAACCAATACTGAGAAATGTTAGCTGCTCGCGGCAATTGTGTTACCTGCTCTCCTCCTTAGAATCCTGTTTCTGTACTGTATCTTTGCTGGTTAACATTGTTGGGAAGTGGTGGTTGTGGCACCTGACCTTATTGAACAACTACCTCATTCTGCACCTGTGGATTTAATGATTGATTTTCCGGATTAGGTTTAGGTGGGAACTTACACTCGTTTCTCCAATGCCCTAATTTTCCGCAATTATGACATGGCCATTTTTTCTTTGCCTCTTCTAGACTCATTTGACCTTTCCCTTTACCTATGTTAGGTCGGGATTTATTCTGTCCTGTTTCATTCCCATTATTATTATCCAATTGAGCTTCTTGTTTCTCTGCCACTTTCACCTGTGCCCACATTGCCTTCTCTTTCAATTTACGCTGATACTCTCAATATCATCACTACAATACTTAGCATACCTCAGTACCTCATCTACAGTTCCATTTTGCCAGTTAATCATATGTTGTTTAATCATTTCACTAATCTCTGGTTTCAGTCCAAACACAAATCTATATACAAAATGACTCATATCCTTTTCACTCAACTCTTCATATCCACTATATACTGCTTGAAAACCAACAACAATCTTTCATAATAGGCATGTACGGACTCCTTACTTTCCTGTGTAGTTCTGTCTATTTTTACCCAATCTGTTTCTTTAGGAGGAATCTTATTTTTCAAAAAGGTAATCACCTTATCATATTTCCTCATCACCTCAGGACCTGGAGCTCCTGTCTTAGGATCTCTTGGATATTCTGTAGTTGGCCAGTCAACTGTAATTTTACATTCAGACCACAAATCAGTTGGCACCACTATGTCAAACAATCCATCTAAATCTATCCACAACACCTTTGAAACCTTCACAAACCTCTCCACTTGTCGGTACCATTCAACTGGTTTCTCTCTCAGCTTCGGGAATTCGTTTGTAAATGACAGTATATCCTGTCTAGTCCAGGGAACATGCACATAACTACCACCTGGAGTTTCTCTCATAGGGTATTCTCTTGCAACAGGTTCTTTTTCAGTTATCATAAAAGCCAAAGAAGCTTTGTCTGCAGTTTTCTCATACTTTTTCGTCCATCTGACTTTCCATCTGTCCACATCACCCCATTTTCTCAGTAAAACAATTAACTCTTTTATCTGTGTCAGCCTTCCTGCTGTGTTCAAATTTTCAATATCTTTCTCAAAAAAGTCTACTCTGTACGGTTTCTGCAATGTTTTCACTTTCGCAAAATCTACTCCAATTTCACTTGCTATCTCTTCTAGTTTGTCATGTAAATTTTTAGCTCTCCATGTAATACTTTTGCACAGAAACATAATCTCATCATCCTGGTAATTTTTCAGCTTTTCTGTACAAATCGTCCCTAAAATTAACTCTTCCATGTCAATCTTTAACCTAATTACATCTAATGGTTTTTCTTCTGGTTCTTTTATTTTAAATGCCTTCATCCACTCATTTAACTCATCAGGAGTCGGACCTATAGGCGTATTATTTAGTTCTATCCAATTACCACTCTTTTCAGGGGTCACTGTTGCAGATTCTGTTACCATATGCATTTTAGTACCATTACACTCATTCACTGTCAAATTTGTAGGTGGACTTGGTCTGTAGGTACTAGCCAAATTACTTGTACTTGCACTTGGTTCCATCCTTTCTTTTTCTCTCTGAAATTGTGAATTCATAGGAATCACTAAAGATCGTTCATCAATTTTCTGATTCTCAAAAACTGGTATTACTGGACCTATTGTTACGGGTACAGTTACAGCTTCCATGTTTTTCGTTAATTCCCTAATTTTCTCAGTCAGCTCTTTGGTTGTTCTTGCTAATTCAATTGCATTGTCACTTTCTACTTCTTCATTTTGTGAAGTTCTTATTTGATCTTGTGACCTATTTATTTCAATTCTTTTTACAGGACTTTTATTTCGCACAGTCTCTATTTGCGGCGCATTAGGTGTCACCACTGTAGAACTCTGCTGATACGGAGGGGGATTTCTATTCAGAATTTCTTCCAGCAATTCATCATCTGTTTCACTCTCATGCATATATTTTTCCCTCTCCATATGTTTCTTTTTCTCAGTACGTTTTCTCTTAGTCTCTTCCTCAACTGTAAAAGCCGGAAACAAACCTCCTGTCATGTTAGCACATCTCCATCGTTTTATTCTATCCTCATGATTTATTCCCCACATTCTTCCAGGCATAAACTCATGATCCCTTAAACCTCAGAATCTCTCTCGCTCATACATCTCATCTTCCCATTCCGTCAACGCTTCAAACTGTGTCGGTCTAGGTCTAGGTTCTAAATTTGCCATCTTTTCTCTCAAATTCCGCAAAACCGCTACACTAAATGAACCATTCTCAGGAAAAGCTAATGCTCCATCATTCTTCGTATACTTTGCCCAATTTTCTAACCATATGCATGTATGATATCCATATTTCAGCATCATATGTGAAGCTGCTGATTTCGGCGGAGGAATTTCTTGTCCCTCTCTAGTCACAACCTTTTTGTCTCTTTTAAAGAAATTCTTAATTTTTGTCGTCCATGATGTTCTCTCCCTTTCATACTCATAATACAGCATGTTTTCGATTGGTTTTTCTCTTCAAAACCAGCACAGTTCCGTGTACGGAACTTCAACCAATCACAGCGCGACTCACACCAACACACCAATCAGAACGATTTCCTTCTTCCGCGGACTAACCAATCCTAGCGCGGCACTTTTCTACGTCACTCCTGTCTTTGCGTTCATTTGACTAGCGCACTATCCAATCCTAGCGCGGCACTGTCTATGTCACTCTTGCTCTTTTACCCCTCCTTTACAAAAATTATCGGCAATTTTTCTTTTCAATGTTTCTTCGTTAGTTACAACATTTAAAACAATTCCATAGTCTGATTCGCTAAACAAAAGTGACAGCTTTGTCCTTTTACACAAGAATCCTGTATTTCCAGTAGGCAGCGCTTACCTCTACCCTACCACAGAATTATTAACTTTCGCCGATAAAGTAGCACTTCCCTCTACCTTACCCTTCTTTCAAGCAAACAGTAAACCCGTTTCTCTGGGGATAAGACACATGTGGAGACTATGCTCCTGAGAATTAAGGCCAGAGTTTCACAAGAAAACGTGATTTGCTATCTCAGTTACACACCTTCATACAGAAATCCCTAACACAACACAACCTGCGTTATTACCAAAAATGAATTCAGACCATGTACCAAATTCCATGTGACTTCTCTTGCCACACGTGTTCCACTTCCTACATCCCAGAAGCGTGAAAACTCACATATAACATAACGCGACTCAACATATAGTATTAGTCATCAAAATAATCAATAATCAATAATCACCAAACTAATCTATAGAAACCATAACTCTGCTACCAAGAAATCTGATGCAGCGGATACAATGAAAACTATTTCCTCCTAGGTCACTTATCGGTCATCCAGGCGCGACTTATATTTTCTCACATCCACATGACGATGGGGCCCATGACATCGCCTAACAATCTACACACACACACACCTGGATTTCCTCTACACCTTTACGAATCTATACTCCTAGGAGAAAGAAAAACTAAATGAAAATCATAATGATGTACCGCTGGAAGGAGCCGGAAATACCTTATTTACCTTAACCTATCGCTTTCTTAGTTATTTCTTAAGATATTCCTGCTCATTGGTTTGTCGATGGATCATCTAGTGAAAATCAGTTGATAGTGATCAAGACCAGCTAAATCACAATAACTAATTACTAATTTCACAACCATTTAGTAAATAATCACTGAGTCGTTTGATTTAAGAATCTCAAAATTTATATAATTTTAAAGGCATGGAAAAGAATTTAGACTTTTTATTCAATTATTCATACATTATTAAATCAAATATTTATTAAGCAAAATCAATTTTATTGCAGAAAGGAAATTTTGTCATGAGGAAAAATCCTAATTAACCTGCCTATCTTCCTAATTTAGCCTAATGATTTCTAACCTAAGTTTAAAGTTGAAAAATAACCTGATTCTCATACTCAACTAGAAAAATAAGACAGCAACAGAAACTTCAGCTCGTCAGCATCAGCTACCGCAACCCGTCTCATCTAACAGTCTTTCAGCATCTCCCGCTCAGTAAAATGGATCGATCTGGAACACCAAGCACTGGAAGCCACCAACCCCCTTCCCACTAAGAGTAGGCCTTCTTATACCCTAATTCTAACTTTGCTAACTAAATTGTTGCAACATTAATAACGCGCTTTTCTTTCATTGGTCCACTCAGTTCATTTATTCCTCCCGGATCCAGCTTGTTCTTCTGGAATGCATATGTTAATTTCCTTTCTCACAGTTCAAGACATGTTTCCATCCGCTTCGATCAGTACATTTGTAACTTCTTTCGATACATTCGAGAACTCTGCAGGCATTGTCCTTTCTCTTAAAACTGTTTCCCACGATTTTCTGCTGATCACCACGGCACACTATCAGTTCAAATAGGTCACATCAGCCTTGACCATTCTTGCATCCTAGCCTTTCAGCACCATCACGTGGTCAGTCTTTCTCCAACTTTTTCTCCCTTGTCATGTGTTTTCTCAGCGCATGCATACTCTAATAAACGGCAGCCATTTTATATCGCCACTCGATTAGACTTAGAAGCACTATTTAGAAATAAACAAAACATAATTAAAATAGAGAAACATAGCCTTTTCGTTTCCCTCCCGTCATCTACGTACCCCAATTAGTTATTACCTAGCAGAAAGCAACATTTAAGCTGTTCCTTACTTACCATCACTATTGTTTTTGCAACGTCACGTTTTATATTCTATGAAGCACGAATCATGCATTTATTATTTATTTAGTACGCAATTATTTTTATGTTATAATTAGACACACAAACATTTGTAAATAGATTATTCAGCACACATACTTGCGTGTTACCCTTCCCTCACGTACATTGTTGATTAATACATTTAAACGAACATATTTATTAATTATTTATAAAATTTGTTAGGGGTTACATTTTTTCATTTACTCTGCTCCATCAGTGACAATGCACACCAGCTGACATCTTATCCCACTCCTAGCTATGCTTGGTGGAGACTCGTGCTGCTAGCACCACCAGCTCTGGACAGGGTGTCCAAGAGAGCTCGTGAGTACATATTTGGAGTGGGCCGACTAGCTCTTAACCAGGGTTAAAGCTGTGCTGGACCTTCTCCTTTCTTCCCAGGATCCTTCTTAGCTCATTCTGCCTGTGAATTGATTTAAGCAGGGAGATAGCAAATTCTACCATTAGGGGGACACCCATCAAATCTAGGGATGCCACTTCACCGATTCAGCTCTAACTAACACCAACAGGAACCAGCCTATTGCAAGTTCAACCCTTGCAAAGCATGATGGGAAAGATCCAAGAAGGAAAATTGCCTGAAAATCTGAACCCTGACTCTCTGACCTTGTCTCCACTACCTATTGTTAGTTTGGGAATTTCCCCTACCCTGTAAACTAAGAATTATACTTGAGATTCTTAACACTGCCCCTTACTCCACCAGAAAATCCTAATTTCCTTTAGAATACTGTTTTTGTTCTAATAGGGCAGAGCAATTAACTTCACCTAGCAAGGAAGGACATTTCATTAGTAGGAGGTTCCGAAAAACTCCATACACAAATGTATTAATGAATTCATCCCATGTAAAACTGTCCTTAGAAAATGAATTCTAGACCAAGCAAATTTTACACCAGGGAGTGACTCTGATTCGTGTACCACGTGCCGACTTTTTTTTTCAAATTTTGGAATTTAATGCATTTTAAGTAACAACCAATCCTATGAAATATCATAAGGACAATTTGTGGAATTCAACCCTTCTTTCATAATGGAGAGACACACTCGCGAACACCAGGAACCTAGAACCAGGGATACATTTTAAATATTTATTTTAAATTCAAAATCCTATACTGGTCTATGCAATATGTATTCTAACTATTATAAAAATCAGTAAGATAGTGGTGGCAACATTTACCAACAGATTGAACAAAAAATAATATTGTAACATACTGATGTAATCATAAGCTTCTTTTATATTGAAATAATCTCCAACCCCAACTTCATCTCTTTGGCAAATTAAACTATCCCTAGCACCAAAGAAGAAGCAAATGGCTATGCCCAATGAATACTTAGAAAACTGCTCCTGCCCCAGTGCAAGTGAGGCCTGATCACTAGTCAGTCCCTTCAGCGACATCCTGTGCCTACTTCAGCAGTTCCACTAACTGCAGAATTTTGGGGATAGGGTGCAGCCATCCATTCTGAGGGAAGTGCTTTCCCATAGTACATTATGAGCTTTGCCTACTCCCATGCCTAGCAGTCATTAGGCACAGTTTCCATTCAGTATGGCCTCCAGTAAAGTCCACTGAGTGGTAGACACATGGTGCGGCCTTAATCCTTGCCCTGTTCTCAGTGCTACAACATTCACCGACAATGGAGCATAGCTGTTGCTGCGCCCAGAAATACAGATCGATACAATGATACACTTATCGCATGTAGTGAAATGGAGAGGTGTGCAGAATGTTATTTATGTTGACCCTGAATCTGCTGTGGCTCCTTTGCCTACCCCAAATATTCAAAATTTAAATGGCTTTGCCTTGCGTCATAATTACCCTCTTGTAGTTTTCACGTGTGCACGTCCTGCAGAACCTTGGATGTCTCTGGACAATGCTGAGCACCTAAGGTGACTTTTCATGCACATAGCCTGTTGTATGCACCCCAGAGACGCTACCTTCATTGCAATGAATCCCACGGCACAATGCGTAAATAATGAATTCGATCTCATGTTGTTGATGTTCTTATTTATTTATTCACTAGCTGCTGGCAGAAGAGAAAACAGACTGAAAGAGTGATTGTGAAGGATGGGCGTGCCCTGACAGCACCAATACTCGATTATAAAAGTACTGAGTACTCATAGTAGTTAATCACATATAATGTGAGCAACCAAAACATTTATTCTACTGTTCGTAATGACTGAACATCTATCTGAATACCTTTTAATTTAAGGTCACATGGAGCTTTAGCTTACTTATTAGAGAGTGTATTTAGAACAGCCAGCTCAGTGCTAAAGTTACATGTACTTCAAAAGCAGAAGCACAACTATTACAAATGTTCTCTTCTATTTGTTTCACACATTTTATTGGCATTTCATTTTATTCAAGTTAACAGGTTTTGGTGAGCAATATCTGGCTCCCCCTTGGGAGACTGGCACAAGCATCAAGACCTTCCAAGGAGAAAGTTGCAAGTAATACATGTGCAATGACATCAAAACAGTTAATGTAGTGTGGCGAGTGAGGTGACAAGGTTGTGCACGGAGCTGCGTGAGTTATAGTATATTAATGTTGGTGCATAAATGATAAATGTAAGTAATATCTATAACTTTAGAATTTCTAAAGTTTGTATAGTTTAAGTTGGGTTTGTATATAAAGAATAAATAACGTTTTCCTAACTAACTTATCCTTAAACTTTGTGTTTTTTTCATTTAATTTCAAATGTTTTAATTTTTTAATAAAAATGTATTTTAAATCATAGTGTATGGTGGAGAACAATGTTATATAGTCTAGTGTTATAGAGTTTAGTGTTGCAGAGTGGAATGGAGTGGAGTGGAGTGGCATAGCGCACAGTGGAGTAAAGTGTTATACAGTGCAGTGGCATGTTGTACTGTATAGTGGAGTGGAGTATCATAGAGTGGCATGTTATGCTGTGGAGTGGTGTGTCATACAGTACAGTTGAGTGTTGTTAAGTGGAGTGTTGTCGACTTCAGTGCCATGGAGTCGAGTGTCATGGAATCGAGTGTTGTATAGTGACATACAGTGGAGTAGAGTGTTGTACATTGTTGTGGCATAGAGTGGAGTGCTGTGGAGTAAAGTGTAGTACAGTTCAGTGTTGTGGAGTAGAGTGCCATCCAGTAGAGTGGCGGAGAGTCTCATACAGTGTAGTGTCGTACAGTGGAGTGTCATAGAGTAGCATATCAAACATTGGACTGTGGTACAGTGTAATACGGGGAGGAAAGTGTCGTACAGTTGAATGCTGTGTTATATAGTGAAGTGGCATGTCGTAGAGATAAGTGGAGTGGCATGTGCTCGAGTGTAATAATTGCAGTTCAGTGGCGTAGAGTGTCTAGGCATACATTGGAGTACAGTGTTATACAGTAGCATAGAGTGTAGTAGAGTCTTGTAGAGTGGAGTTGCATAGAGTAGAGTAGGGTGCCATACAGTGGGGTCGAGTGAGATAAAGTGTCATAAAGTGGAGTAGACAAGAGTTGAATCGAGTGAAGTGGCGTAACATAGTTTGTAGTAAAGTATAATAGAGTGGATTTGCGTGTCGTACAGTAGAATGGCATGGAGTGGAGTAGAGTGGAGTAGCCTAGAGTCGAGTAAAGTGTCATTAAATTGAAGTGGCGGCTCGTACAGTACAGGGGAATGTTGTGTCTTAGAGTGCGAGAAAGTTTTGTACAGTGAAGCAGAGTACTGTACAGTGTAAGGACATAGACTAAAGTACAGAGTTTTAGAGTACAGTGTACGATGATAGAGTGTAGTATAGTGTTGTAGAGTTGCATAGAGTGTAGTGGAGATTTGTAGACTGGAATTATGTAGAGAAGAGGAGAGAGGGCATAGATTGGAGTGTCGATCAGTGGTGTAGAGTGGGCTAAAGTGCCGTACAGTAGAGGAGAGTGGAGTGGGCTTGAGTAGAGTCGCATTGCATAGAGTGGAGTAAAGTGTAATAGAGTGGAGTGTTATGTGGTAGCGTAGAGTGGCGTGGAGTGGCCTGGCATATCATACAGTGGAGTAAAGTGTCATAGAATGGAATGCAGTGTCATACAGTGGAGTGGAGTGGACTGGTGTGTTGTAGAGTGTTGTAAAGTGTCAGAGTGGAAAAGAGTGGAGTACCACAGAGTGGATTAGTGTTCTACAGTGGAGTGGTGTGGAGTACAGTAGAGTGTGAAACAGTGTATTACAGTGGAGTGGCATAGAGTCCCATGCAGTTGAGTGGAATAGAGTAGTGTAGAGTGGAGTGGTGTTGACTGGAGTTGTGGAGTACAGTGCAGTCGAGTGAAGTAATGTGCCATAGAGTAGAGTGCAGTAAAGTTGGATGGAGTGGTATAGAGGGAATTGCTCAGAGTGTTGAAGCATGGAGTACAGTGTTGTACAGTGGTATAGAGTAAACTAGAGTGGCACACACTTGGTGGAACAAAAAAACGATCAGCATTCCATCCATCAATTGTTCTTTTTGCATTTAACTTTGGTAAAGGCTGCCATTAGCCAATAACATAATGCCTTGTCATCAGCATGTACTGCGGTACTTTCACGAGAATTTGCTAACTACAGCTTCAATAGATATCACTAAGTTAAAATACCTTATAACTTAAAATAATACTTACCTGTACCACCAAAAAAGTTCATCAGCACACCATAATGTAAAATCCTGTCAAATTTCATGTTACTCGGACTGGGCGTTTGGCGGTACATATGAGTACAAAGTCTATGGAAAATGCACTGAGGCCAAACCCTGTTTTAGGACCCTCTCCTCTTTTTTCTTTGCACCCCATATAGGAATCTCCGCAAAACTTTCCATTGTCCACTAATGCAGAAAAAGCTAAAGGTATAAGGTTTTGTGGAGATTCGTCAAACTATATATATACATATATATATCAACACGCAAATCCCAGAGTATTCCAACCACAGCGGCGCAACACAAGGGCACAGACTCCAAAGCAATGATGATGGCAAGGTGTTTTATTCAGTCATCAATGTCCAAAATGAAGCGTTTCGGCCGCGAGACATGCGGCCTTGTTCACATGGTGCACTGCAAGTGAAAGTGAGCTATATATACATGAGTGGTAGTGGTAGTATTTCTACAGTGTTTAACATTTGTAAAAAAAAAAATTACTACATGATTGGGCACTTTTACTACAGCAAAATGCCTTTACTGTAGTGTTGGTTTCCTGCTGCATGTGATTTAGAAGTTGATAGGATACTCAGAAGTATATATGTGTAGACATGGAAAACATCTGTAAGACCAGTGACATTAGAACAGCATGCGCGTGAGTTCAGTTGTGTGAGATGGCAGCTCTCTTAATAGCCAGAATATGCTAAGTCACGGTGCTATGAATATGCCGTAAGGTTAGTTAGTAAGGTTATATATATATATATATCGCCAGTAGATAGTTATAGTTAGGACCTAGTTTCCATAGGAAAAGCGTTTTTTCTTTTCCCAATAACTTTGGCACCGGTTGATGAATCTTCGTGAAAGTTTCAAAACTAGTGGGGAGCTCCGGTCAGCTCCTGTCTTGAAAGTTTCGGGGTGATTCGTCAAGCGGGGGCCGAGAAAGAATGGGGGTCCCAAAACGCGTTTTCCCCATGTTAATTTCCATAGGAAACTTTAGACAAAGCTACAGCCCGAACTGCTGAACGGAATGACACCAAATTTGGCAAAAAGGTAGCGCTTGGTTCAGAAAGCGACCTTTTTTTTAAATGGTGTAAATCCGTTCAGTAGTTCCTGAGAAATAAAAAAAAAGAAAACTTTCGATATCTGGGCGGAGCCTAACCACACAAGCACGAGCTTGCCTCTAATTGGCTGCCAACACTTCAAACCAGGAAGTGTTGGCAGCCATCTTGTGCCTCGGATGAGGGAGAAATAAAAAGATAGAAAAAAGATTAAAAAACGAGAAAAGGGGGCAGGGTAAAAACACCCTGACCCCCCAGGCCTGCTCAGGGGGTCCCAAAAAAAGCATTTTTTAAACATTTTCGGGCAGGGTCTCCCGCGATTAGTTTTGAAAGCCCCCTGGTGGGCCAAGTCCTAGGGGCAATTTATTTATGTAGGGGGTGTGCGGGTTAGCGCTGATGAAGTATGCGGCCCAGCGCCTAGAAGTGATCTAAGAGGTGACACGTGTAGCGCATGTGCCTGGAGTCGTTTCAAAGCGCTGACGATCACCTCGAGGCGCCCGCGCATGTCGGACACCTTGGTGACAGAGTGACTCCTCCCTCCATTTCTGCACGTTGTGTGAGCCCCCCCCATTGCTCCTTTCTCCTCCGTCTCGATCCAGCTTTCACAACGTGTTGCACGTTCGGTGCTGCGTTGGGGCTTCCAATATCGGGGCGCTCTTTGAGTGCAAACTGCAGCTCGTGGGGTATGTACACCCCCAGACAAAGGTAGAAACGTCTTCTGGGGTATCCCCTCAGCTGGAGAGTCATCCGACAGTGACCCCTGAATCATGCCCCCACCACCTGGGCAACCTGTAACACGTGCAGACATCGCGAGCTTCCGGAACCCCTATTTTACCGCTGTCTGCATATAGAGGATTCCCAAAACCTGAGCTCATGCGGGTCAAACCCCACTGCCTGCAGGGGTGGAGGAGGGGAGGAGCAGGTGTGTGTGTGTCTTATTGTGACTGTGCGTGCGTGTATGTAGGTGTGTGGGCATGTGTACATGTGTGCGTGTGTGTGCCTGTATGTGTGTGTGGGGGCGTGTGTGTGTGTATTTGTGTGTGCATTCGTGCATCTGTGCCCGCGTGTGTCTTGAGTGGCTGGTGATCCGTGCACACTAGCGCTGTGGTGCGTGAGTGGTGAAGCGGCGGACATCCCCGCTTCCTCCTGAGCCCTGTGGGGGGTCAGAGGACAGCTGGGGTCCTTGAAGTTGGAAGAGTAAAGGACACTCCTAGCGTCACATCCCTGCAGTTAGCGCTGTACACCTTGTGTGCGTGTGTGCGTGCGTGCGCATGGGAGACAGGTGTGTGCGCCCATGTGTTGGAAAGGCTGACACATATCATAAAAGAAACATCATCCAACCTGTCAATACATACCACCCCATCCCCGAAGGCGAGGCACCCCGATATCCAGGAGGCACATGTGCCACCCGCATAATAAAGCGCTGGATTCGCCGAGAGCAGCGTTGGCGCTATGTGAATGCACCTGTCAGAAAACGCACTGTCCTAGCTGGCTCCGAGCCCTTTCTCTGGCCCTTGGGAGCTCCGTACCCTAATGCACTCCCTGCACAACACGTCCAGCTCTCTGAAGTGCCTTTCACCCGCACCTAGCGCTATATATAACACAATAACGCAGATCCAAGTGTGCTTTGTCACCGCCAGGTCTCGGTACATCGTGGAGCGTGTACTGTGGAGGGTGAAATGAATCAGTGTGTGTGAGTGTGTGTGTGGGGGGGCTCCTCTAGCTTTGAAGCTCCCAGGCTTGCCTGTCAGAAGGATGATGGCAAAGTTTGCAATGCTGGGGTGCATTGGGGGGCCGCTGGGGAGGGGGCGTGGCATACACAACTTATCCTAACACTATTTTCAAGCATTTCCAACACAGACACAAATCAGTGAAACACGGAAGCGGCCCGATGTGTAACAAGGAGAGTCGGGAAAGAGGCCACGGTTCGGGGGTGAGGGGCTTCAGCTAAGGCAGGCTGGGTACCCCTCCGCCCCTTCAGACACACCCCTCCCCTGGCTGAAGCCACACTTACCTTGTCACAGCAGGAGAGCTCGGGCTGCCAGGCTGAGGAGCAGGGCAGGGGTGCGGGCTGGCAGCAGAGCCCGGCCCCGGGCTCTGGGGCACATCCTGCACCGCGGGCAACGCTCACCCTCCATGGGGAAGGTGCCTACTGCCGGGGGCTGGTGCGAGGCAGTCCGAGGGGGCGCAGCATCCGGGCTCCAGGGCACAGGGCATCCCAATGTTCCGGGTTCAAGGGTCCGGGCTGGCACAGAGGTCCACGCCGGACATCACTCCTGGCATCGGTACCCAGGGGTCCTCTCCAGGGGTCCGGGGGGGCTTGGGGGCCCTTGTAAGGCTGGGGCCGGGTGAGGATCCGCTGCGTCTGATGCAGGAGGCGGCAGCAGCTGCTCGTCCTGAGCAGATATGCAGAATGAAAGGCTCCTGGTGCAGGGAAGGATGTCAGCCTGGCAGAGCCAGGGGAGGGGGCAGCGGAAGGGGCAAACAGTCAGAGGAGGGGGCAAGGGGCAGGGCACAATGCACACTGAGAGGGGGTGCAGGGGAGAGCAGCAGCAGGGGACAGCGGAGGCTGGCAGAGCGGGGGTGAGAGTGCAGTGCACACTGAGGGGGTGCGGGGGCAAGAGAGAGACGGGCAGAAGGGGAGAGCTGAGACTGGCAGAGCCAGTCGGGACGGGGGTGAGAGTGCAATGAACACTGAGAGGGGGTGCAAGAGAGAGCAGCAGCAGGGGAGAGCTGAGGCTGGCAGAGCCGGGAGGGACGGGGTGAGAGTGCAGTGCACACTGAAAGGGGGTGCAAGTGAGAGACGGGCAGCAGGGGAGAGCTGAGGGTGGCAGAGCGGGGGGCGGGGTGAGAGGGCAATGCACACTGAGAGGGGGTGCAAGAGAGAGACGGGCAGTGGAGGAGAACTGAAACTGGCAGAGCCAGGAGAGACGGGGTGAGAGTGCAGTGCACACTGAGAGGGGGTGCAAGAGAGAGCATCAGCAGGGGAGAGCTGAGGCTGGCAGAGCGAGGGGGACGGGGTGAGAGGGCAATGCACACAGAGGGGGTGCAAGAGAGAGCAGCAGCAGGGGAGAGTGGAGGCTGGCAGAGCGGGGGTGAGAGTGAAGTGCACACTGAGTGGGGGGGGCAAGAGAGAGACGGGCAGCAGGGGAGAGCTGAGGCTGGCAGAGCGGGGGTGAGAGTGCAATGCACACTGAGTGGGGGGGCAAGAGAGAGACGGGCAGCAGGGGAGAACTGAGACTGGCAGAGCGGGGGGTACGGGATGAAAGTGCAGTGCACACTGAGAGGGAGTGCAAGAGAGAGACGGGCAGCAGGGGAGAACTGGGGATGGCAGAGCCGGGAGGAGCTAAGGTGAGTGTACAATGCACACTGAGAGGGAGTGCAAGAAAGAGACAGGCAGCGGGTGCGAGCTGAGACTGGCAGTGCCAGGAGGAGGGAAGGGGTGAGAGTGCAATGCACACTGAGAGGGGGTGCAAGAGAGAGCAGCAGGAGGGGAGAACTGATACTGGCAGAGCGTGGGGGGGACGGGGTGAGAGTGCAATGCACACTGAGGGGAGGGGGCGCAAAAGGGAGACAGGCAGCAGGGAGAGCTGGTAGGAGGGACGGGGTGAGTGTGCAAAGCACACTTAGGACTGGTGCAAGAGGGAGACAGGCAGCAGGGAGAGCTCAGGATGGCAGAGCCAGGAGGGCCGAGGGTGAGAGTGCAATGCACACTCAGGGGGTGGGGGGGTGCAAAAGGGGACAGGCAGCAGGGAGAGCTGGGAGGAGGGTCGGGGGAGTGTGCAATGCACACTGTGATGGAGTGCAAGAGGGAGAGAGGGAGACAGGCAGCAGGAAGAGCTGAGGCTGGCAGAACCAGGAGGAGGAGCTGAGGTAAGAGTGCAATGCACACTGAGGGGGAGGGGGTGCAAAAGGGAGACAGGCAACAGGGAGAGCTGGGAGGAGGGACGGGGTGTGTGCAATGCACACTTAGGGCTGGTGCAAGAGTGAGAGAGGGAGACAGGCAGCAGGGAGAGCTCAGGATGGCAGAGCTAGGAGGGCTGAGGGTGAGAGTGCAATGCACACTGGGTGGGTGTGAACTTGAGGGTTAGAGGAGAGAGACATGCTGCAGGGGAGAGCTGAGACTGGCAGAGTCAGTGAGAGGGGCATACAGGGGGGAGGAGCGGGGAGTGTGCAGTGCACGCTGGGGGGGCACTCGAGGGACAGTGGGAGACAGGCAACAGTGGGGAGAGCCGAGGATGGCAGAGCCTGGAGGATAGGGTGACCAGACGTCCCGGATTTCCCCGGACGGTCCCGGTTTTTGGAGAAGTGTCCCGGTGTCCCGACACTTTTCTCCAGATTAAAGAAATGTCCCGGCTTTTGGGTAGTGCCTGGGTTATTTAAAGAAATTTCCTGGTTTTTAAGGGAGGGTCGGGTGAACCTGCACGTTCATCACAGTAGGGTGACCAACCGTCTGTAAATTTCACGGACCATCCGTAAATTGAACCTCACGTCCGTTGTCCGTGAGGATCCTTTTTACGGACGCCTTTTGTCCGTAATTTTGGGCCTTTCAGGGAGCAGAGCTGTTCCCCTGCGAAAGGCCTCAGCTCCCTGATGGGGCCGCCTCGCACTCCTCTGAGCACAAGAGCAGCCCCACCTGCCCATTGTCATTCTGTATGCGGCTGATTGCCACATACAGAATGACAATGGGTCAGTCTGGGCTGGTACAGCATGTGGTGGCCTCCTCCAGCCTCGGTCTAGGGCAGGGCAGTCACATGGAAGTGCAAAAAGTAAACGCCCATGCTGCTGCTACGTGTGAATCCAGTTAATCACAGGAAGGCGGTGAAAGAAGTTCAAAGGAAAGGATTATAGTTCTTTCAGAGTCTCATCATTTTAGAACAGACGCATTTTCAATATTATATTCAAGGAAGCCATGGTTGCTGCTTTTTATTTTATGCAACTAACAACCATTGACAAAGCCAATAGTTCTGGCTTGTTGTAGGTGTAACGTTACTTGTTCTAGGTGTAACGTTACTTGTTGTATTATATATCTGGCTGGATGCAATGACAGAAGCAACAAAAATACCAGTCAGGCGGCACATTATACTAAGCACAGATTTTTAGTTTAGGTGTTTTAAGCCACGCCCTTAATTACATCGAACACCCCCTTTGCAGAGACCCCCCTAGTTTTTTCATCCCACTTAAAGCTCTGGAAACAACACCATGTCACAGTCGCCTCACGTCCAGGCACTGTGCATCATGCATGACTCATTCCTTCCACTTTTTCAGATTGTCTATGTGCAGGGGCATAGTGAACCCTCCCCCACCCCACCCATTGCTTTAGGAACTACAGCGAGGGTGGAGTTCTTGATGGGTCTCTTCTGTCTGCAACTCTGCAGACAAAGGCTCAGCTCATAATTAATGTGAAAAGGTGAGTGAGTAAGTAAGTGAAGGGATGGGTGGATGGATGGCTGGATGGATGAGTGAAATGATGGATGGATGAGTGAAAGGGTGGATGATGGGCGAGTGAATGGGTGGATGGATGAGTGAAATGATGGATGTATTGATGAATTGATAAGTGAAAGGGTGAATGTAAGGCTGGATGAGTGAGTGAAAGGGCGGGTAGATGGACAAAAGGATGGATAGATGAGTGAAGGAGCGAAAGGGTGGATGGATGAGAGAAAGGATGGATGGATGAGTGAAAGGATGGATAAGTGATAGGTTCAATGGATGGATTCATGAGTGGATGAGTAGATGGATGGGTAGGTGGATGGAAGGATGGATGGCTAAGTGAAAGGGGGATGGAGAGAGAAAGGGAGGATGGGTGAATGGATGACTAAACGGGTGAATGGGTGGAAGGATGAGTGACTGGGTGGATGAATGAGTAAGTGAAAGGATGGCTGGATAGGTAAATGGCTGGATGGATGAGTGAATGGATGGATGGGTGGAAGAGTTGATGGATGAGTGTACGGATGGATAGGGTGAAAGGGTGGATGGATGGATGGATGAGTGAAATGATGGATGGAAGGATACGTGATGGATAGGTTTGTAAATGGTTGAATATGGACATGGATGGGCACACAGATGGAAGGACAGAATAAATGGTGAAAGACTGAATGATGGATGAAAGTATGATTACACATTGTAAGCCCCATTATCTTAAGCAACATTTCCTATACATTGACTTTCACATTTATATGAGTCATTGTCTCTATATAATATGTGTGTGTTGTAACGCACTTCGACACTCTGCCCTACATACTTGGGATGAGTAGCACTATAAAAGAAATTAAATACACATGAGAGAGGGTCTATGTGAAGATGAGGGGCACCATTGGAGGGTGGTAGCAAGGCCAGACTGGCCGGACCGGGCATCGGGTGTTTTCTCTGGGAGCTGGAAAGGTGGGGTGGGGGCGGTTTTGTTACCACAAAAAGACCTGCACATTTGCTTAAAGCTGCGCGCATACTGAAAAACCATGAAGTGCACAATTGTCTCAACCTAATATAAACTTATTTTCACTTGTACTTAAGTGGTTGTCTATTTACTTACTTATATACTATTGGGCAACCTCCTCTGATGTGTCTGTAAAACGTACCTTTTGTCCTAAATTTTGACCTCCTGTCCTGAATTTTTGTCCTGAATTGTGACCCTTTGTCCTGAATTTTTACACTCACTGTCCTGAATTTGCGCCCATGCCAGTTGGTCACCCTACATCACAGTGATATGCAGGCTCACATTTCGACTGGCCCTCTTAGAAACAGGGACAGAAGTTCACTTCTTTAAACTCTCTTGCTGTGCTGCTTTGCCTCATTTAAGCAGCACAGCAGGATTTAATGAGGTGTGAATCAGGGCTGCAGAGGCCAATGGGCAAGGCCAGGCCCACCAGCAGACGGACCCTGGAGCTCTTCGCAGAACGGGAGGTAATGTAAAATTTTTTTTTTTTAAAGAACACAGATTTATATATATCCACTGAAAAAACCATAGGTTTCAGGGACTTTATAGTTAGAAATTATCATTTAAAAAACCTTTGAAATTCACTGAAAAAAACCATAGGTTTCAGGGACATTATAGTTAGAAATTATCATTTAAAAAACCTTTGAAATTCACTGAAAAAACCATAGGTTTCAGGGAGGTTATAGTTAGAAATTAGCATTTAAAAAACCTTAGAAATTCACTGAAAAAACCACAGGTTTCAGGGACGTTATAGTTAGTTGGACATTTCACTCGTACAAAACCAGAGAAATTTGGCCGTTATAGTTAGTTGAGCTAACTATAACTCGCGCCTCCGCAATGCACTGCTGATGACGTCACATATTACATCACTCATGACATGGTCAGTGACATCACTGATGACATCACTGATGACATCTCAAATGACATCACTGATGACATCATCCACGTGATAATCTGATGCACCTCCTCACACCCTAATATAACCTTTGATACACCCACTCTAAAATTCAGACTGCCATTCTCAAAACCATAGACACACCAATACCAGTTACTACATACCCACTCACTGATTCCTAGGTCTACACATACATCCACTCACTCACCTATACAGTCACTCATAAATGCAGTCACTCATCAATACAGCCACTATCATATGTACTCATACACCCATACAGACACTCACACACCGCCACTCACCCATAGAGTTACTCACACAGCTAGTCAGTAATGCAAAGAATCAATCACACTCCCATTTACTCACCTACACAGTTATACACACACCACCTCACTTATTTATACAGATACTAACACATACTTACTCTCATATACAATCACTGACACAAGCACACACTCATCCATACAGCTACTCTCACAATCACTCACTCTCACATATAATCATTTATATACTCCAACACTCACATATACTGCCTTTCACATATGTAGTTACTCACACATGTACGACTGAGACATCCATTCACTCACCAACAAAGCTATACACACACTCACCCACCCATATAGCCCCTCACAGTCGCACTCTTGAACCCATACACCCAGTGAATCACCCACTCACACATCTATGCACAGAGTCACACCTCCCCCCACCCACCCACACAGACACTCAGGCACCCATACAGATACTCAGACAAACAATCAATAACCGATATAGACACTCATGTAGCTACTCACAAACCCATGCGGCCGCTAACACACCAACTAACAAACTGATACAGACATTCACACAGTTTAGTCTCTAACCCATGCATTCAGTAAGACACGTTTAATCACTCCCTTATAAAGTCAGTCACGCACCTACTAAATCATCCATTCAGACACTTATACACCCACTCATTCTTCAATACACCTTGGCATTTATATATATTTATAACATATTTAAACTTTACAGAAACACACAGTCACTGGATGATGTCATCAGTGATGTCATCAGTGATGTCATTTGAGAGGTCATCAGTGATGTCATCAGTGATGTCACTGACCATGTCACGAGTGATGTAATATGTGACGTCATCAGCAGTGCATTGCGGGGGCGCGAGTTATAGTTAGCTCAACTAACTATAATGGCCGAATTTCTCTGGTTTTGTACAAGTGAAATGTCCAACTAACTATAACATCCCTGAAACCTGTGGTTTTTTCAGTGAATTTCTAAGGTTTTTTAAATGCTAATTTCTAACTATAACGTCCCTGAAACCTTTGGTTTTTCAGTGAATATATATATCAACTCATATTCCACAATAAAGGAGATAGAGATCCTGGAGTAATTGCCCACTTGGGCTTTATTCAACGTCTGTTCTTTCCCTACCCCACATGTATTCACATTTCATTTAATACTTAGAGATGTTATTTTTACAGATTATCTGTTAGATACAAAGGCATTTATTCCGATGAACATCTCTTTATTAACCGCTCCCTAGGATAGTTAATAGGTTCGAGTGTGAGAGAATTCTCTGTATTTTCATTGAGGATAGGATACACTACAGATGTAACTCTTCTCTTTCCCCTGTTTGCTGGGATGCAGCTAAGCCCGTAACCAATGCTGTTCAAAATCATGTTACATATTTTGTAATGAATACGAGGTTTGTCTAAATGTCACAGGTTGCATATTTTTGTTTTTTAACTAAAGACTGTTGTGCCGATAGCACCGTAGTGTAAAACGAAAGTGAAATAATTCTTCTTTTTTCGCTTTAATAATGCACTGTCATTGGTTAGTATACCAATTCTTCCATGTCCTTTGCCTAATCTGGTTGCTGTGACAACCTACAGAATGTGCTTGACATATATATTGAGTAAATTTGAAAGTTACCTGATGTAGTGAGCAAGGCGGTCCGCCGCCGAAACGCGTCTAGGTCGTCTTTCTGGAATAAACATCATTCTATGATACACCCCCACGGAGTCAGCTCCTGTTCTTTTTATGGATGCCAGGATTGGTAATATTCCCAAGTTTTTGAAGTAAGCCAAACAACACGGGCACAGACTCCAGTTGATGTGTGGCGTTTATTTTAAGTTACATAGTTCATATGACACGTTTCGGTCGCCGACCTGCGGCCTTGATCACATTACGCGCTACGTGAAGATCACGCCCTTTTAACAGGTGAGTTGGTTTTTTTTTGCTTTGTTTTTTTTTACATTTTTTGCATTTTTTCAAATCAGCGTGCATTTAGACATAGCCCTAGGCAGTAAAGTCAAATGTTGATGACACATAGATAGTAGACACCATAGACAGACTCGAGAAAGAGTCTCTAAATCATTAAAGCAACTCAAATGCTCATCATAGTTATACTATTGAGTGGATACAGTATATAGATTTGATTCCTGAAAAATATATAACTGCATAGTGCATGTTGACGGAAAATCTAAATACATGGAACAAATAACGCCACAGATGTAATCACAAATGAGTAGATATTGAAAAAAGACAGCAAGATGTCTAAGGTACATGTATCATGGCATATGAACCACATTTTGCACACATAAATAGGACACATTGGTGGTAATCAGGTTGGAAATGAGGGTGTCCACAAACTCAAACGTAAGAGAATGTACTGCAAGACTACAAAAATACACATTCTAATTTCCGGTAATCCGGGCCCATGGTCCATGGTACTAATTGTGTCAGTGCACAGAAATACAATATGTAGCATATAAAAATCTGTCAAAACAACGAAAGAGTGTATCCTACTAAGGAGAAGAGCAAGGATAAACATTCAAGTATGATACTTAAGAAAGCCCTCACTCACCAACCTAGTTGGTGACATGCTTCATCATCGGGCCCCACCAGGGAGGTCGAATACCTCCCCGATGTGCTACGCTGCCAGAATTACTGCAGAGCTGGTTAAAAATTGATGAGTGTAAGTGATTGTGAAGTGGGTTAAAAAAGTGACATGGTTGTAACCAAAAAGAGATTTATCCGTCGACGGGGTCCGGATGATAGAGGGTTTGATGCAGGTTCCGAATGGGTGCTTGGCTTCTCCGGCGGTGTGCTTACTAGCCACCACCCCCTCACGAGACCCATGGTGTGATAATCTAACACCCGACACATTGACGCTGGGTTCCAAGGATCCCATGCTCACAGCAGGTTGAAATCCGATCACTTGCCTTTTTTCACATTTATGATCTCCAGGTCAGGGTGAGCCTTAGCGCGCTCATACAGCGGGGGTCTACATTTCTTTTGGTCCTGACGAATGCCCAGCCAGACAGCACCTTAAGGGCAGAAACATGTTGACCATACACGACCACACGCAGTGAGATTTAGCTGACCAATCTATCCAGCACAAACATCACTCACGCAAGTTTTTAACCAGTGCCTGGTTGACCAACAAATAAATCTCTTTTTGGTTACAACCATGTCACTTTTTTAACCCACTTCACAATCACTTACACTCATCAATTTTTAACCAGCTCCACAGTGATTCTGGCGATGTAGCACATCGGGGAGGTATTCGACCTCCCTGGTGGGGCCCGATGATGAAGCATGTCACCAACCAGGTTGGTGAGTGAGGGCTTTCTTAAGTATCATACTTGAATGTTTATCCTTGCTCTTCTCCTTAGTAGGATACACTCTTTCGTTGTTTTGACTGATATTTAGGGGGACTAAGAGTGCTCCTTACACTCCCTCTCTCTCTTGTTGTTCTTTGGCATATAAAAATCTGCTTAGGGTTGTAAAAAAGTGCATACTAGTAATCGCGTAGAAAAATAACGTGCAAGTGCATAATACAAGTAATACCGTGCTAGAGTGTAAATGTATGTAAAAAGCTCATAATAGACATAAAGTGCTGAGTGCAGAGGTTGATGCGAACATCAAGTAATTCTAAGGATGTCATGGTGTTCCAGCCGGAACAAGCACTGCCCGCATAACTGATGGGGCCATGAAGCATGTACAGCTCAAAGAAGAATTAATGTGGACCAAAATGGAATACATCAATAAAAAACAGAGTGGATTAGTGTTCTACAGTGGAGTGGTGTGGAGTACAGTAGACTGTGAAACAGTGTATTACAGTGGAGTGGCATAGAGTATCATGCAGTTGAGTGGCATAGAGTAGTGTAGAGTGGAGTGGTGTAGACTGGAGTTGTGGAGTAGAGTGCAGTCGAGTGAAGTAATGTGCCATAGAGTAGAGTGCAGTAAAGTTGGATGGAGTGGTATAGAGGGAATTGCACAGAGTGTTGAAGCATGGAGTACAGTGTTGTACAGTGGTATAGAGTAAACTAGAGTGGCACACACTTGGGGGAACAAAAAAACGATCAGCATTCCATCCATTAATTGTTCTTTTTGCATTTAACTTTGATAAAGGCGGCCATTAGCCAATAACATAATGCCTTGTCATCAGCATGTACTGCGGTACTTTCACGAGAATTTGTGAAACTATAGCATCAAGAGATATCACGAAGTTAAAATACCTTATAACTTAAAATAATACTTAGCCTACTTACCTGTACCACCAAAAAAGTTAATCAGCACACCATAATGTAAAATCCTGTCAAATTTCATGTTACTCCGACTGGGCGTTTGGCGGTACATAGGAGTACAAAGACTATGGAAAATGCACTGAGGCCAACCCCCATTTTAGGACCCTCTCCTCTTTTTTTCTTTGCAACCCCTTTAGGAATCTCCGCAAAACTTTCCATTGTCCACTAATGCAGAAAAAGCTAAAGGTATAAGGTTTTGTGGAGATTCGTCAAACTATATATATATATGTACATATATATATATATATCTTGGCAAATCTTTCTTCATGCGTGAAAAAAGTACTTCGGACACACCAGGATGCTATATTCTGTTTATTGTGTAACAGAAGGCCATACACCGACGCGTTTCGCCATTACGGCTTGTTCACCGTGAACAAGCCGTAATGGCGAAACGCATCGGTGTGTGGCCTTCTGTTACACAATAAACAGAATATAGCATCATGGTGTGTCCGAAGTACTTTTTTCACGCATGAAGAAAGATTTGCCAAGATATTTAGAAACGCCGGATTTCACTACGGACCGCCGCAAGGTAAAGCCCCGAGCTACCGGACTTTGTTTGAGTGATATATATATATATATATACATACATACATACATACATACATACATACATACATACACCAAACGGTCCCCAAAGGGCAAAGCATTTACTGGGTCAGTTTCAATTGATTTAATTGCAAGTAACGTGTTTCGGCGTTTACCTTTTTCAAATTTGCTGCAAAGAGGCAAACAAACAGTATCATTTAAGATATGAGTAGTCTACTCCCATTGCAGGATTAATCATTGCAGAAGTGAGAGGACTGACTTTTCCTTCATTGTTAACCAATGTCCATAGCAGCCATGTCAGTGTAGGCCATACAGGCATATCCATACAGTGGGCTTCATGCTGCGTCAATTGCGGTTGTTACAGTCTCTATGCCAAATAAAAATGATTATCACCTGTATATAGGTGCACAGCAACCGGTTACTGGTGATTCAAATCCCACTGAATATGGGCATTTCTCTCCCCTTACATCGGCTGCCACTCCATTGTTATTCTGCATTGCTTAGCAGATGGCCTTGTAGTCAGAAAGGCGCCTTTCCTTCATAAGGCTGTGGAGAGGGACATTTCTAACTACAAGTTCTACAAACTACAAAATCTCTTTAAAAATCTCAGGAGGAAAGTTGTTTCTGCCAAAGAGCAGACTGACTGGGAAAGGATTCATAGTTGCACACTAAGGAAATAAATGAAAGAAAGAAACATCTCATGCATTGCTCACAGAGATGAAGGTGATATGGACACCATGCACCCCTGACAAAGAGTCTCTAAAGACAGCATCTCACAACCAACTGGAAGGACAGCATTATCACTCATACACTCAAGCCCAATGAGGCATCTCATGCCTCCTTTCCATTGATACAACAGCACATTTCACAAACACAAAGCAACTTGTATGAAGTGGATGGCTTCTCTCTTTGTCATAGGGGGCAGATGCACACAAAGCCATTCTCAGGTTGCATCATGCTTATATGGGTAGACATTGGAACGTAATTATGAGGATATATTTTTCAACTGTAGTGTCAGTATGTACTATGAGGTGCACACAAAGCAGTTGCACATCACACTCTCTTAAGGATAATATGACATCATTGTCATCCCTAATTGGGTTCTTCCTTATGCTCTGTGTGTCTCACAAGATGAGATAGTAGGAAATAATGGACGGATAAGCTCATACTCTGAGTTGAAAAAATATCAATCGCCATCTTCAAAATCCAGGAAACCACATATGCAACTTTATGGACAGAGGCTAGAAAAATGCACTTCATGGTTGTCAGCTGTCCCCTAAATGAAGTCTTACTGAGGACTGCTTACTTTTTAGCAGTCTTGAATGTTTCCGGTTTCCTGAGCACAAGAAGAAGAAGCATGTTCCCTTTCATGACAAAGGCCCTATTGGACTAAAACTGACTGCCCGTCTGAAAGCAGCTTCCAAACTTAAGCATGTGACCAGTTAGGGACTGGATCTTCTGCTTGCCCATGCTTGCCTGTTGCGAGTAAACCAATTGATGGACATCCTGACAGACTTGGTAGCTTTGATGACTAAAAGAACATGGAGACTTTTGGCAAACTGTCATGTTGCCCTAATTCTGTGACTGATTGTATATCTGAGGAGGGAAAGAGTTTTGTGTGATACTGGACTTCATCCCCCCACCAGCAGTGCACCAAGAGGCGCGTTTGCAGAATGGTGGAGAAGGAGGGCGTGACCTCCGACCACCTCTCAGCAATCACACTGTGTGGGGCTTACTGGAGGTAACAGGAGGTCTTGTTGGCCCCTAAGTACCCTCAGTATCCAAGGGGACTTCATCCCCCAACTCCCAGCACGCCAGGAGGCACATTTGCAGAGTGGTGGAGAAAGGGGGGCAGGGCCACTGGCGAGTTGCCGGTTTCTTTTTTCCCTATGTTTTAGGAAGGAGGGCCGCGTGGCCCCCCTTTCCTGGGCCGTGTTGGGCCCCAGGGACCCCAACCCCAGTGCCAGCCTTTGCAACAAAAAAAAATTTAAAATACCAAGGGGAGGCGGGCTGCGTGGCCCCCTCCCGGGCTGATTTCGGCCCCAGGGACCCCATCGCCTGAGGCCTGACCTTTTTAAAAAAAAATGAAATAAAGAAGGGGGGCCGCACGGCGACCCTCCCAGGCCAGTATCCGGCCCCAGGGATCCCATCCCCCGAGGACCTTTAAAATATTTTTTGATTTATTAAAGGGAGGGGGCCACGTGGCCCCCCTCCTAGGCTGATTTTCGACCCCAGGAACCCTTTTCCCTGGGGCCTGGCCATTTGCTTATTTTTTTTTGTAAAGGCGGGTAGGGGGCCTATGCGACCACCCTCCCCAGGCCCATTTCGGCCCCGGGGACCCCATCCCCCATGGCCCGACCTTTTTGAGATGGGGAAGGGGCTGCATGGCCCCTCTCCCCAGGCCGAATTGGGCCCCGGGAACCCCATCCCTCGGGGCCTGACCATTTAAAGTGGGTGCCTCTAGGGCACCCACCCACCAATGGGACCGCGGGGGAGCCTGAAGGCCCCCGTGGTCCTTGATGGCTCCCCGCCACCTGTGGGAGCTGGCATTGCTTTGGGACCCAGGGAGCTGCTCCATGGGTTTCAAAATAAAGTGTCTGTTTCCCTGCTTGCTTCACAGCGAGCAGGGAAACGGACGCTTGTTTTGCTTTCAGCAAGCAAGAGCATTTTTGCTCTCGCTTGCTGAAAGCAGAGAGTTTGCTATGGGTCGGCAGGAGTGGGAACTGCAATGTCCCAGGGGTGGGCACGCCGGGACATTGATGTAGCCGGCCCTTTGGGGTGGCGGTCCCCAGGGCCATCTAGGTCTCCACTAGGGTAACCGCGTGTCCCCCCTCCTTTGATAACTTTAGCCCCGGGGAGGTTGTGGTCCCCGGAGTTGTGGGGGAGGCCATAGGGCCTCCTCCGCATTATTTTAATAATTACATTTGTGCCCCCGGGAGGTTACAGTACCCGGGGCAGTGGGGGTACTGCGAGGCTGATCCGCATATAATTAACTTACTGTCCCGGGCATGTGGCGGTTCCCGGTGCTGGGGGGAGGCCATAGGGCCTCCCTCACATTATTTTAATAAATTACATTTGTGCGCCGTGGAGGTGGCAGTCCCCGGAGCAGAGTGGAAGACGGGAAGCTCTCCCGCATATAATTAACTTACTGCCCCGGGGAGGTGCTGGTCCCTGGGGCTGCGGGGGAGGCCATAATGCCTCCCTTGCATTATTTTAATAATTATGTTTGTGCCCTGGGGAGGTGGCGGTCCTTGGGGGAGCCGTGAGGCTCTCTTGCATATAATTAACTTACTGCCCCCGGGAGGTGGGGGTCCCCAGGACTTTGAATAGTCCTAGCAGGGGGGCCACATGCGCACCCCTCCTATTTTTACAATATGCCCCCGGAACCTGGCCACCTGGGGTTATCCTAAAGCAAGCTTACCTTACTAACACACAACCCCAAACCCAAACCCACCCTGAACCCTAAAAATATTCTTGTCACCCAAAAACCCATACCCAGCCTAAACCCTTAAAATACCCTTGCCATCCAAAAGCCCACACCCACCCTAAACCCCAAAAATACCCTAGCCATTCAAAAACCTGCACCCACCCTGAACCCTAAAAAAATACCCTTGCCAGTCAAAAACCCATTCCTATCCTAACCCCTAAAAAAAATATCCTTGCCACCCAAAATCCCATACTCACCCTAAACCCAAGAAATACCCTTGCCAACCAAAAACCCATACCCACCCGAAACCCTCAAAATCCCATAAAAAACCCTATATGTCACTAGACACTGTATTTAAATCATACAGGATTATTTAGGATTCGTTTTCTATCTATCGAAGGTAACTTTGGTATTTTAAATAGGTTTAAATTACCTAGAAGGAGACACAGACAAGGACTTGCCAATGTTTTTGCTGGTACTTTTTTCGTGAATAGGCCATCTGATGCTCAGTTGCCAGTTTGTATGAGCACCTGTCACAGCTTTTCTGTATTCTTTGTTTCTATTCTAGCAAGTGCAGTAACTTACTTCTACCCATCATGCATTACAACACAATAGTACTAAACTAATTTCTTCATGGTCTGTTCCAAAACATGCAAATTGATCCCTTCTATTTTTCTAATGTATATGCTGATTGCTTAGAACTCGCATTAATGTTGTCTAAAACGATTTCAAAACTTTCTGTCATCATATTTAGTTTGCTCAACCCTTTTTCGTCTAGCTCATGGCTTTTTAGGTCTCGCCTAGGCAACGCTTGAGATGTCTCTTCAAGGCATGCTGTATTCAGGATATGGGCATAAAGCTCTGCCCACTTTCCACCCATCTTTTTTTATTGGCTCCTATCCCTGTCCTTTATAAATGGTGGCTTTTCATTGGCCAATAGGCTTAGTAGTCCCTCCTTAGTACCGCCTTGTGTCTTCTTGTAACCTCCCATGAGGACACCCCCTATTACATGTGTTGTAACTCCCTAGGTTTTAATTACAGCCTTAGAGCACTATTTTCTTAAAGGGCTTCAGACAAGACACACGCTTGGTCCTACGCAAGGCTGGCAGTGGTTACTTTATTCACTAGCACATCTCACATTTACATGAGACCTTCTATAAATTTCCCTTCATCAGCTCCACACAGAGTACTACCTAATCCAGAATTAATATAATAATTCTTTTGTCACATTTCAAAGCTACTAATTGTACACATGGACATAGCCATTTGAATGTACTCGTGGTACTGTCTTCAATGCAATGCATTATGGGTAGTTTGGATTTACCATATCTTCTGCAGAGTGCAGTACCATATGTTACCAAAAGAGGTCCCATGGGACCTCTTTTGGCCACATATGGTACTGCACTCTGCAACATGGCTAGGTAAAAAACATTGGCATTTATATTGGCAATAACTCCAACTCTGCAGGGTGCAGTACCGTATGTGGCAAAAGAGGTCCCAAGGATCCTCTTTTGCCACCCTTAGGACTGCACTATGCAAATGGCTAGGTAAAAAAACATTGCCATTTATAATGCCAATAACTCCAACTCCAACAAATACGAGTCAACCTTGTAGGGTGATGGTGTACCGGGATACCCTTGCGCTCTCTCGTTATGGGTGTGAGTATGTCCATATCTATCTAAATAGTAGTGCTCCAGGGGAAGGGGGAATCACCCAACCCCCTTGATTAAGACCACCGGTGATCACTTCGTAACAATAATACACTGCCTGAGCACACACTCAGCTTTATCAAACAAGTCAAATATTATGACACATTATTTGTATTCATTGTCTTTAATTTTCTTCCTCTTTTGCCCCACCAGCCAACATGTGTTTCGTCGCTTGGGGTGTTCCCCACGACAGGGCTGGAAAATAACATAAATATAGTTGTAGTGTAGTGTGAAACCACTACACGGTCACAACATGTGTTTGTATTAGTGGAAACCAAAACCTTCCTTATAAGTATACTTTAAACAGTGCATTATGAATAACATCATTACCACAATTCCTAGTCATAGTTATCATATCATGATCCAATTGCAATTCAGTGAACAAGCTGAGTGTGTGCTCGGGCAGTGTATTATTATTCCAACAAATACGAGACTGATTGCAATTCCAATGCATTAGGTCTCGCATTTGTTAAAGTTAGAGCTGTTGGCATTGAAAATGACAATGTTTTTACTTTTGCTTTTTTATACCATTGGCAATAGTGCTATGCAAATATAATAACTCCACTGCAAATAAAAAACAAAAGTAAAAAGTATTGTTATTTTCAACGCCAACAGCTCTAACTTTAACAAATGCGAGACCTATTGCATTGCAAATGCTTGTTACTTTGTACTGCTTAAGTTTACCTGTCTTTCTGGAGAGATCTTTGCTCAAGTGCATCCATCTAAAATGAATGCATTCTGGTTTATTGGGATTCTTACATACATTTATTTCTAGTTGGGGGTCTGTTTGAGGACCACTTGCAGAGTCCGAAGACCATTAATAGAGGACATTGGGGTCCAGGAACGACAATTGGCAGCTTTTCATGGGGGAGCAGCACCCTCTGCAATCATGCGTGTGGAGGTTCTACGTGCCCAGCGATCCCTGTGAGAGTTGTGGGAATCACTAGACAGGCACACTCTTACCTCTTACCGACAACGCCTACATAGAGAAGGCGATAAATCAGGTCACCTCTTGGCCTGGATACTGAAATGTGAATGGGAGATCCAACCCATAATGCATTTATGAATGCCGGATGGACAGTGTGTGACAAGACAGCGGGACTTCCTAAGGGTCCTCGTGACACACTTTCAGGGTGTATATTGCACAGGAGATGATGACAGAGGCGTTCCTGGCGGTGATAGACCTGCCATATCTCTCGCCTGGTGTGGTGAACAATCTTGAAGAGGCCCTAACACTGTAAGAGCTAAGAACTACCCTACAAGAGCTGAATAAAGCTAAAGCCCATAGGGGTGATCGTTTCCTCACTGAATTCTTGCAGGCTTACTCTGCGACGACCACGGAGAAACTCCTGGAGGTTTTCTTGGAGGCACAGATGGCTAGGACCGTGACCCCTACCATGTGTGAGGGCATCATATGCCTAATGCTAAAACTGGGGCGAGACTCCAAGACCCATCCTCATACCGTCCACTCACCATGATCAACTCTGATGTTAAGGTCTTCTGTAAATTACTGGTGAGGCACTGGCAGGAGGTGGTACAAGACTTGGTTCATGGGGACCAATGAAAGTTTATGCCTGTGCACAACACGGCCTACAACCTCCTTCGGCTAACTCACGTACTGCTTGATACTACAGGAGTAGACCAAGACATGGCACTTGTATTGATTGACCTAGAGAAGGCCTTTGATACAGTGAATTGGATCTATTTCATGGCAGTGCTGCGAAGGATGGGTTTTGGTCCAGTCTTTCTGGACTGGATGTGACCACTTCATACGAATCCCATGGCCCGGATCAGAGTGTGGGCGAGGTCTCAGAGACATGAGCTGTCGAGAGTGGCACCAGACAGGGCTGTCCCCTTTTGCCACTCCTATTCGCTCTGGCAGTGGAGCCAGCGGCAATTCTGCTGCGCAGGGAGCTGGAGCCCTGGGGATTACTGGTGGCAGAGTAGAATCACATCATCTCATTATATGCAGATGATGTGCTGATTTATATCCACTCGCCTGCAGAATTGATGCCCCTACTGATGCGGCATATGGTAGATTTTGGTCAGATGTCCGGCCTTCGGGTCAACATTAGCAAGACCTTGACTTGCTGCGATCCCACCTGAATGGTTGCCCAAACTTGGGCTCTGATGTGAGGTGGAGAGTTTTCCTTATCTGGAGCTGATGGTCATGCACTCAATGGCTGTGCACAGGCGCCTGAATGTGGGTAGAGTGTTGGAGGGCATGACCGGGTCAATTGAGTTCTGGAGGCCGTTACACCTGCCGATTAAGGGACGAGCAGCTATCACAAAGATATTCTTACTCCCGCCATGTTTATACCTGGTCCAGAACTCACTGTTCCTGCTTGGAGCAGACTTTTTCTGACAACGTTACAGTTTGCTGATCTCTCTGGTATAGGCGGGGGAAGCGCAACCGGGTAGCCCTGTCAGTCCTAAAAAGAGACATGGAGGAGGGAGGTTTGACGCTCCCAGACATGCAACTCTACTATTTTGCAGCACACATACAGCATGCAGCCAGATAGCTGACGGAAATTAATGATTGGGAAAAGAGACTGCTACAGGGCATGATTGGGGAGGATACACTGGCAAAACCTACTGATGAGGGGTGGCCCTTCCAACGTGCCGGTTACCTACCTGGTGCAGCACAGAGCACAGATATGGGAGACAGTAGTAAAGAAGGTACTACTTAGGGCCCCCTTCGATAGGGAGTTGCAGCTCTGGGGCCTTGAGCCCTTTCGGTCTATAGAGCAGGATATGTCTATGGACAGATGGAGGGAGGGGGGATGCCTCCTAGTGGGTGACCTATACACAGGAGATGTTTTCCTCACTTTCCAGGAAGCAAATGACACTTTTAATGTGGGGCAGGAACACTTCCTTCATTATGCAAAGCTAGAAAACACGGCTAAGGAGATATGGCACACCCACCTTCCTCTAAGTCATTGGCTGGGGTACATGGCTTTTGGAGTGAGGTAGTGCCTAGAATTGAGGGGGCCACAGGTATCAACATCCCCTGTACACCAGGGGCATACCTGCTGGGAATAGCGAAGAAGCCCAAGGGATGCAAGATATACAAATTTCTGCAGCGAGCGCTGCTCCTGGCTAAGTGCAGAGTAGCCAGAGGTTGGATGGGGTCCCGGGTACTGAGCGCAAACATCTGGGTTAGGGATGTACTAGAGTGGGGGGTTGCAAAGAAACAGCATATATGCCTCTCCCGCACTGTCGAAAAAGCTGCAGAGGCAGTGGCAGCCTGAAGGCTAATACAGGATGAGTTTAATGATCGGGGAGAACGGGAAGTATGAATATCTGCGGAGCGTCTACCGATGACAGGAGTTGTGGTCACAAAGCGTGGACTTAATAAATGTACAAGTCAAGTTAGCTTACAGACTTGGTATGTGTAATATTGCTTACTCTATATTGATTTTCATTTCCAAGAATACTGAATGTACAGAATGGCAGGTGAACGTGGCTATATGCACTGAATGTTAGGTTTCTTTGTTATAGAAAATGCAAAAATAAAGGTTTAACAAAAAATTATTTCTAGTTTATCGCCTATTCATAACTTTGAAATATATAGTATGACGAGCAGGGTCTGATGTCATCAACAAGGTGCACTATTCCTCATCCCCTACCACTCTGAATAAACGTTCTTTTTGCTTTCCCCTTGGTTCATTTCTGTTGGTACAATAAACAATTACATCCGTTCACTCTGCTTTACCTTTCACAATAGATAATTGATTTTCAGACAAGAAATATTTTGTAGGAACATTCAGGCACAGGGTGATCCCAGTAACAGTCTTTTGCCTATTTGATCTTTCGCTCTTATCGTACAAAGATACCCCAGTTTGTTGCCTAATGATACCGCTCTGAGATGTGCTGCCTCCAACCAATTACCTGACAAAACTCCTTCAAGGGCTCTAGAGACACTGCAGAAATATTTCTGGCACATTGTGCTCCCAATTACATGCATGCTAATATTAGAAAGATTAAAATTGGAACACTAGGGAGAAAAACCGTAGATATTGTTTACACTTGTAAACACTTGAAATTGTTTCATCAAGACGTTTGATATCACTTTAAAATGCAAACAATGCATAAAAAGCTCGAAAAGCAAAGAACAGAGGCAGTGTGTTGGGGTCTGGGTGCCTGTGATTGTAAGTCTGTGAGACTGTCTCTACAGTCTACACCTTGCTCGTACTAACTCTATACGCCGTTTTATGTTTAAGAATTGACTTCACTGTGTTGCTCCTATCTCATCTCTTGATAACAAATATACTTTTTAAACCATGGAAATAAAAGTTGTCTGCTTTCCGCCTGCTTAAACTATTTACTTTGCAGCTGCCACCTTCCCAGTCACATATAGCTATATTGTGACTATTTTCTCTAAGGTTTTCTTCTTCAAGGACCTGACAGACTCATATTTTAAGAATCTTCTCACTAACCTAAATTCACAACCAAGGGAGAAGCCAGAAAATTAAAATACGCCCCCTACCACTTTGAACCAAAGCTCTGATGGCAACACACAAGCAAAGCGAGTGAGCACAACCCTCCCTAGAAGAGCTTCCTTGTCCCTTCCATCCAAGCATCCATCCACTCATTCTTACACCCTTACCTCCACCCGCTGAATCCCACGATTTCACCTTTACATTCTGTCATCGATTCATTCATTCATTCACCACCATTCCATCTATCAGCCATTCCATCCACCTATCGGTTCACACATCCATGACCTATGCGTGCCTCCATCCATACCTATTTCCCCCCATACATCCATCCTTTCAAATGTCCTTTCACTCCAACACCTTTTCACATGCCCATCCACCTATCCATTCACTCATCCTTCTACCACTCATCCATCTATCCACTCATTCATCCATCCACTCTTCCAGATATCATTCCTATCATCCTTCCTACCTTCCTTTCACTCTTCCTTCCATTCAATATCCCTTCCTTTTTTCCCTTTTCTATCTTCCCATCTTTTGTTCTTCCTTGCTTTCCTATTGACACTAGTATTCCTCGCTCCCACTTGCTCTCCTGTTGACACTGGTATTCATTTATCGCGTTAGTATGAGATTTGGCTCCAAGATGCAGATAGAAGAGGCCCATAAAGAACCCCACACCCACTGTAGCTGCTCACAACGCCCCTGTTCACAACGTAAAAAATGTAAGTCTTTAGTTATCACTGCACGAAGATTTCCTAATAGCCTCTCATGAACCTTTCTGAGAACTTTTAAAGGGAAGCAGCCTTTACAACTTAGGCATTGCAATGTAATGCCTTTACCACACATCCATTACCATACAGTGCCTTTACCACATATTGTCTTTACAATGCAAGCCACGAATATACAGTTACAACGCATTCCTTTACATCATAAATTCAGTATATATAAGTCACGTGTGTGTATGTGTATATATGTCCGTTTCTGAAGGAACCTGATCGTATCTGATGTCAAACGGAATGAAAGTGATATATATATATATATATGTATATATATATATATATTCACTGAAAAAAACCACAGGTTTCAGGGACGTTATAGTTAGAAATTAGCATTTAAAAAACCTTAGAAATTCACTGAAAAAACCACAGGTTTCAAGGACGTTATAGTTAGTTGGACATTTCACTCGTACAAAACCAGAGAAATTCGGCCGTTATAGTTAATAGAGCTAACTATAACTCGCGCCCCCGCAATGCATTGCTGATGACATCACATATTACATCACTCATGACATGGTCAGTGACATCACTGATGACATCACTGATGACATCTCAAATGAGGTTTTTTAAATGCTAATTTCTAACTATAACGTTCCTGAAACCTGTGTTTTTTTCAGTTAATTTCTAAGGTTTTTTGAATGCTAATTTCTAACTATAACGTCCCTATTAAGTACACTTGAATCCTGAGGGTCTCTGGGGGCCAAGTAGCCCACCAGGTACCTCCAGTAAACGCCACAGAGCTGCGTTGCAGAGAGGTGGTCCGAGGCCACGCCCCTTTTTACAGCACGCTTCATTATACGATTAAGAACAAAAACCCCCGGAGGAATCAATAATGACGAAGAACTTTATGTACATTTGGACTAAACAGTTAATCATGAATCGCTAAAAATATGATATACACAAAACCTGACATGAAAAGCATGGTTATAAATGTAACAATTAAGGCAGGTACTACAACTGACAACAAACGAAAGATCTGTCAATTGGTGCTCCCGAATTTAGGAATGACAAGAATTAATAATAATGTTGTCTTATTTACAGCTATGGTACTATATCATTAAAAATTGTAACTAAATCTCCAAAGCAAGATCGCACAAATTACACAAATCAAATGTAAATGATTGATGATAATGTTGTCTCACCTGCAGTTGTGGTACTATACCATTGATAACCTTGACTAAAGATCAGAATTAAGACCAAGCATATTGCTTAAATCAAATGTGAATTGCCTGAAAAAATGCTCTTTTTTCTTGTTGTATAAATGTAAATATGGGGAAACGAAAAAGAAAGTGTATATACTACAATTCCCATAATGCCGCATTGAGGCAAACATGGGATAAATAGTAGAAACAAAGAAAAACTCACTAACCGTGATCAAAGCCGAGAGGGCTGAAACGCGTTGGTCTGAGTGCTGAACTTGAATTAAATTAAGCAAAACCCAAGCCTTGAGTGCCACGTCCTTTGCCTGAAAATTGATGGTTCTGGGCCAGGATCCGGCCCCTACGCAGAGCACCCGCTGACGAGCGCGCTGGATCAAAGGATCACATTGCAGGAAAATAAATATATATATATATATATATATATATATATATATATATATATATATAAATATATATATATATATATATATATATATATATATATAACTGCTCCGCTCCACCTTTGCCTGCGCTTTCCTTTGGATTTATACATGAGGCAACGAAGTATATATATATATCCGATTAATTACAACACGAAACCGGACACCGACACGGGGAGATTTCTGGAGATAAAATTCTTTATTCCGAAATTACGCTGCAACGCGTTTCGGCATCAACTGCCTTGATCACACAGTGATCACTCCATGTTAAGCGCGCATTTAAATTAAAAACCTGCAGAGTGACCCGATCACATGACCGGAAACCTTTCAATGGATAACGAAGACAGACTTTCCTATCGGCACATCAAAAATAGTTACAGTCACTTGTTTTGTTTATGCATTTACGTTGAAGTGCTCGATACTTTGGGCAAACCATTAATAATTAATTCTATAATGTAGAATTATATGCGGATTCATCAAAAACAGTTAACAATTAAAATTTCATTGTTTGACTATTTACAGCGTTGGGTTTACAAAAAAAGTGCAAGTGCAAGAGTTCATTATCTTTCCTCATTACTCCATGAGTGTCTTTAGATATAGGTGCACACATTAAGAAGTCCATTGATGGGCTAGTGCCTGAAAGCCAATGTTGCAACCTCACATCAGAGGCACTATACAATTGAATTGCGTGCATCACTCTATCTTCAGTTGATCATGCAAAATACATCGCATTTTCATTAAAAGTCATGAATTACTATGCAATATATTACTCAATAAAGTCCAAAACCCAACTTAAAGCTGCCTAATACTAAAATACAATAAGGAACAATGTTATGCTCATGAAGATCCCAATTGTCGAACCCTCAAATTTCAGAAAGTTTTGGATGTCAATCTTATGTGCAAGTATAGTTTCTCAATATCTTCCTGGAGGCATTTTTCAATTTTCTTTTTAGGTATACTATACCAAGATCTAAGGAGAATTTGTTTTATAATTAGATAACTACCAGTGCCTAAGATTATATACACTTTGGTCCAAATTGTTTCTTGGTCAAATAGTGCAAAATTCCATAAATAAAGTGCTAGTGCATGACAGTACCAATTAAACATTCGAACATTCATACATCTGCCAATATTCCAGTGTCTGGTGCAAGTGCAACCCATGTCCTGTTGTACTGGCATTCATGAATAGTGCAAATTAACTTCCCATGTCAAAGTGCTAGTGCATTACAGTACTAGTTATATATCCTAAAAGACCAGTTACTTACATCACTTTACATACCAAAATCATGACATTCTCAAAAAAAACCCTTACTGATATTTCTGTTCCCCATTTGGAAGATATTTAAAACCTCTAACTGCAAGACATCTATCTTTACTTCCAGCTTCATAGATACAACATAACTCAGCATTAACAATTTTCTAATCATTACTCTCATTGCTGACGTTTCCCCTACTGGACGTCTGCCTTCACCCAACATAAAATGTTACTCTGCTATACAACTATAGAATCTGAGAAAAGAATAACTGGATTAACATAAATGGACATACAGATTTTCCTCAACGTTTAGTCCATTTGGCGTTTTTGTATTGAATAACATAATGTACGTGGACTCCAATTGACGAAGTCTACCCTCTCTATCCCCTCCTCTTTTAAGTTTGGGGACTTGGTCAATTGCAAAGTAGGACAACTCATCTATGTTCCCTTTGTGTATTTCATTCAAGTGGCGAGCCACCACATAGTTCTTGTCATTGTTCTTGACAGCCCGTAAATGCCGTAGAATGCGGATATGAACCATATGAATGGTACTGCCTACGTACATTTTTGGGCATGTACATTGCAAGATATAAACAACATATTCGCTTCTACAGTTCAGAAACTGTCTGATTTTCCATGGGCTGTACAAAAGTGGTGATGTCACTTGTTTCTCATTACGTCCAATCTTACACGCTTTACATTTGAGACATCTATGAAAGACTGGAACACTTTTCAACCAACCAGCTGTTTTGCTAACTTCAGGACTGTTGACTACCAGGTCGCCCCTCATAGATTTCGCCCTATTAAAGGTGATCATGGGCTTTCGAGATACCACCTCATTAAGTACTGGGTCTCGCTGTATTAGGTGCCAGTGCCTACACAGACTATCTCTCACTCTAGACTGGTAGGCACTGTACCCTGTAATCATCCTTATCTGATTCCCTGCACCAGATTTCTTCACCTTGATCTTCTCAACATCTGGTTTTAAAAGTGTATGTCTTTCTATAGTTGTGACTTTCATTCTGGCTTGGTCTAGAATGACAGGGTTGTAGCCTCTCTCGACAAATCTCTTAGTCAGGGAATTCTGTGCCTCTGTTAAAGCTTGGGCCTCACTGCAATTTCGCTTCATCCTCAGATGCTCAGCATACGGAATGCTCATTTTGAGCCTCTGAGGGTGAAAGCTCCCAGCATGAAGGATTGCATTTCCTGCTGTAGGCTTCCTGAACGTTCTGGTATGAATCTCTCCTTGTTCAACGTATACCTCCAAATCCACCTATATAAACACATATGGTTTAGAGGTCGGCAGGGGCATTGGGTAGTTAGGGTGTTTTTAGGGTTTAGGAGTGGTAAGGGTGTTTTTAGGGTTTCGTGGTGGGTAAGGGTATAGGGCGGTAAGGTTGTTTTTAGGGTTTAGGGGTGGGAAGGGGCATTGGGTGGTAAGGGTTACCTTATATATACTTACCTTGAGTTGTAAAAGCATGCGTGGTAAAGGCATATATATATATATTTATATATATATATATATATATATATATATATATATAATCTACTGGCGGTCGCCAGTAGATAGTTATAGTTAGGATCCATTTTCCATAGGAAATCCGCAACATTCTATTTGAAATAACTTCGGCGCCGGTTGACGAATCTTCGCGAAAGTTTCTAACTTGTTGGGGCGCTCCGGTCCGCTCCTATCCTGAAAGTCTCGGGGTGATTCGTCAAGCGGGGACCGAGAAAAAAGGGGGGTCCCAAAACGCGTTTTCCCCATTCATTTTTCCATAGGAACCTTTAGTTGCAGCTACAGCCCGAACTGCTGAACGGAATTACACCAAATTTGGCAAAGAGGTAGCCCTTGGTTCAGTGTCGTGCCTTTGCTTAAATGGTGTAAATCCGTTCAGTAGTTCCTGAGAAAATCAAAAGTAAAGTCACATATATATCTATGGCCGAGTAGGGTCCGCGTACCCTTCCGATCACGAGCTGCATGCTAATTGGCTGTCAAGTGGCTGTCAACACTCCAAATCAGGAAGTGTTGGCAGCCATTTTGTCCCTCGGTAGAACCGAGGGACAGAAACAAGTGCGCAAAGCGCAAAGGGGGCAGGGTATAAACACCCTGACCCCTAGATCTGCTCAGGGGGTCCCACAAGGACCCCCTGGGCAGAAAAAAGCATATTTTTTTTTTTAAATCAGCGGGATGCCCTTAGGGTGCGTGGATCCTGCCAAGATTAAAAAAAGAAACAAGTGCGCAAAACGCACAAAGGGGGCAGGGTAGAAACACCCTGACCCCTAGGTCTGCTCAGGGGTCCCACAAGGACCCCTGGGCAGAAAAAGCATTTAAAAAAAAAAAAATCGGCGGGATGCGCTTAGGGTGCGCGGATCCCGCCGATAAAAAAAAAAAAATCGAAGTGCGGTCTCCCGCGCTTCGATGCTGTTTTGCCCCTGGGTGGCCCAAGTCCCGGGGGCATGCGGGGGGTGGGTTTATATTTTATGGGGGCCTCTAAAGCCCCCCAAGCCCAGGGGACTGCCACCCCCCGGGGCTTTAAATAAAAAATGGTGCGGGAGGGCTCTGCGCCTCCCGCAGCCCCGGGGACCGCTACCCCCGGGGCTTCTTTTTTATTTTTAATAACCTGTGTGGGGGCTCCAGCCCCCACACGCCCGGGATCGCCACCTCCCGGGGCACTTAGAAAAGAAATTTGGGGGTCCGTTTCGGACCCCGAAGCCCGGGGACCATCACCTCCCGGGGCTGTGCAATTGAAGGGAGGGGGCCGCGCGGCCCCCTCCTGGAGCCTGTGGTGGCCCTGGGGACCGCCACCCCCAGGGCCGGCTCCTGCAGTGTCCCGGGGTGCCTACCCCCGGGACACTGCTGTTTGCAATGACATGGCGGGAGCCTTGCAGACTTGCTTTGCTTCATTGACGCGAGAGCAGGGAAACCTGCTCTCGCTTCAATGAAGCAAAGCAGATTGCTTTTCTATAAGGGGAGCTGGATGTCAGCAGCTCCCTTATGGAAAAGCAATGCCGGCTCCCGCAGGACGCGGGGAGCCGGCGGGACCGTGCGGGGATTGGGGACCCCCCACGGTCCCCAACGAGTGGCCAGGCCCCGGGGGATGGGGTCCCCGGGGCTATTAGTGGCCTGGGAGGGGGCCACGCAGCCCCCTTCCCAAAAATAAAAAAATTAATTTAAAAAACAAAAAAACGGAAAGGCCGGCCCCGGGGATGGGGTCCCCGGGCCTTAATGGCCTGAGGAGGGGGCCACGCAGCCCCCTCCAAATATTTAAAATTTTTAAAAAGAGGGCATGCCCCGGGGATGGGGTCCCGGGGCCAATATAGGCCCAGGGAAGGGAGCCATGCGGCCCCCTTCCCGTTTTATTTTAATTAAAAAAAAAAAATGAATATCCTCATGCCCCGGGGATGGAGTCCCCGGGGCCAAAGAGCCAAAGGAAGGGGGCCACGCAGCCCCCTCCCATACAAAAAAAAAAAAAACGGCATTGTGCCCGAGGCCCCGCCCCCACCCTGCAGCAGTCTGCAAACGCGCCCTGGCGCGTTTGCAGATGGGGAACGAATTCCCCTTGAATACTGGGGGTCCCTGGGGGCCAACTAGCCCACCAGGAACCTCCAGTATGCGCCAGGGCTGCGTTGCAGAGAGGTGTACAGATGCCACGCCCCTTTTACACCTCTCTGCAACGCAGCTCTGTGGCGCTTTTTGGAGGTACATGGTGGGCTAGTTTGACTCCAGGGACCCTCAGGATTCAAGGGTACTTAATCCCCCAACTTAAAATGCGCCACGTGGCGCGTTTGCACAGTGGTGAAGGGAGGGGCGGGCTTCAGGTGACATGTGTGCAAACAGGCCCGTGGCGCATTTTAAGATGGGGAATTAAATCCTCTTCAATCCTGAGGGTCCTGGGGCCAACTAGCCCACCAGGTACCTCCAGTAAGCGCCACGGAGCTGCGTTGCAGAGTGTTGTAAAAAGGGGCATGGCCTCTGTACACCTCTCTGCAACACAGCCCCCTGGCGCATACTGGAGGTTCCTGGTGGGCTAGTTGGCTAGTTGGCCCCTAGGGACCCTCAGGATTGAGGAGGAATTAATTCTCCAACTTAAAACGCGCCACAGGGCGTGTTTGCAGACATGTCACCTCAGGCCCCACCCCCTTCCTTCACCATTGCGCAAATATTCCTCTAAAATCAGCTGAACTACGAATTCCGATTTACTCACCTGTTATCAGGAGAGACCTCAGTGCTGCATCTTTGAGCCCAGTACTGATCCTGAAAAGTAATTTTAACCGTACTTACCAGTAACTTGAATTTCTTTCCATAGGATATCATTGCCTGCTTTTTGCTGAAAAAGTTTCTAAGTGTCGATTTTTGAAACATACAAATATTCCTCTAAAATCAGCAGAACTACGAATTCCGATTTACTCACCTGTTATCAGGAGAGACCTCAGTGCTGCATCTTTGAGCCCAGTACTGATACTGAAAAGTAATTCTAACCGTACTTACAGTAACTTGAATTTCCTTCCATAGGCTAACATTGACTGGTTTCACTTGGAAATTCTTCTAAGTGTGGAGTTTTGGAACTTTAGAATATTCCTCTTAAATCAGCCGAAGTACGAATTCCGATTTACTCACCTGTTATCAGGAGAGACCTCAGTGCTGCATCTTTGAGCCCAGTACTGATCCTGAAAAGTAATTTTAACCGTACTTACCAGTAACTTGAATTTCCTTCCATAGGATATCATTGCCTGCTTTTTGCTGAAAAAGTTTCTAAGTGTCAATTTTTGAAACATACAAATATTCCTCTAAAATCAGCAGAACTACGAATTCCGATTTACTCACCTGTTATCAGGAGAGAACCCAGTGCTGCAAATTTTGGCCCAGCACTGACCCTGAAAAGTAATTCTAACCGTACTTACCAGTAACTTGTATTTCCTTCCATAGGAATCCATTGTCTGGTTTTCAGCAGAAAAGTTTCAAAGTGTCAATTTTCACAAACTACAAATATTCCTTAAAAATCGCCTGTATGACTTAAACGCATTCTTTCAACTGTTTACAGGAGATGCACCAGTGTTGGATCCAGGATCCACCACTGAGTAAGAAAAGTAACGATAACACTACTTACCTGCTAAGTGAATTTCCTCCCATAGGATAACATTGGTGATTCTATGTGAAAAAGTTTCAAAGTGTCAACTTTTAAAATACAATAATATTCCTTAAAAATCACTACTGTAACCAAAACGCTTTTACTCAACTGTTTACAGGAGATGTCCCAGGACTGAATCTAGGATCCAGTCCTGTGGTTAGAAAAAGTAATCCATAAAGTAACTAATTGCATTTAAGTAGAAATTCACATTGAGCTCAATGTTGCATTGTGTTTGAAATTGTGTTGCCCATTGCAACAACTGTAACTACTGTACTTAAAAGTCTATTGCCTATTTGCAAAGTATTTAAACTAAAGTAATTCATTCTGAGAAAGTATATTTTGTAATGTAATGTATAATGTAATTACAATGTAATTTAAAAAATAAAATATCTAAAAATAAATAGTTTAAAAAAATGTAGTAAATCAGTATCAAAAAAATAAATATAACAATTAATACATTTAAAAATTGTCATTTACAAAACCTTTGAAATTCACTGAAAAAAACCATAGGTTTCAGACATGTTATAGTTAGGAATTAGCATTTAAAAAACCTTTGAAATTAACTGAAAAAACCATAGGTTTCAGGCACGTTATAGTTAGAAATTAGCATTTAAAAAACCTTACAAATTCACTGAAAAAACCATAGGTTTTAGTTACAGTTATAGTTAGTTGGACATTGCACTCGTACAAAACCCGTGAAATTCCCCGTTATAGTTAGTTCAGCTAACTATAACTCGCGCCCCGCAATGCACTGCTGATGACGTCACATATTACATCACTCATGACATGGTCAGTGACATCACTGATGACATCACTGATGACATCTCAAATGACATCACTGATGACATCACTGATGACATCATCCACGTCATAATCTGATGCACCTCCTCACACCCTAATATAACCTTTGATACACCCACTCTAAATTAAAGACTGCCATTCGCAAAACCATAGACACTCCAACACCAATAACTACATACCCACTCACTGATTCTTAGGTCTACACACACATCCACTCACTCACCCGTACAGTCACTCATACTTACGGTCACTCAGTACAGGACTATCATATGCACTCATACTCCTATATAGACACTCAAACACCGCCACTCATCCATAGAGGTACTCACACACCTAGTCAGTCATGCAAATAATTAAACACACTGCCATTTGCTCACCTATACAGTTATCCACACACCAGCTCACTTACTCATACAAATACTAGCACATTCTTACGCTCTTATACAATCACTGATACAAGCACACACTCATCCATACAGTCACTCTCACAATCACACACTCTCGCTTATAGCTATTTATATACTCCAACACACATATATACTGCCTTTCACATATGTAGTTACTCACACATGTACCACTAGGACATACATTCACTCACTAACACACTCTTACACACACTTACCCACCCATACAGTCTATCACAGATGCACTCTTGAAACCATCCACCCAGTGAATCACCCACTCACACATCTATGCACAGAGTCGCACACACCCCACCCACACAAACACTCAGGCACCCATACAGATACTCAGACAACCAATCAATAACTCATATAGACACTCATGTAGCTATTCACAAACCCATGCAGCCACTTATGCACACACAATGCTGAGGCACACCCAGAAGTCCAAATGTTATTCAAATAGTTTGTGTTAACCCAAAGTATTTCAAAGGAAGTCCATAAATAAGCTCTCCTGTGTTTCTTGTAAATTCTTTATTCCATTTTCAAAAACACGGTTTCTCAACAAAAGCAGCCGACACGTGTTTCGTCCAAATGGACTTTCTCAAGGCTAAATTCAATGGTAAGAGATTTCCAGTACTTGATAGAAAATCCTTTCTACAGTAAGGTCTGTTAGCTTCCGTTGTGTAGTCGAATTTACCTGTAACGGAGAAATCAGTAGACCTTCCCACCGGCATTTAACGTGTATTCGAACAGGTCTTGATAAACCTGTATTCCAGTGCAAATCGCTCAGTTGTCCTTGCAACTGAGCGATTTGCACTGGAATACAGGTTTATCAAGACCTGTTCGAATACACGTTAAATGCCGGTGGGGAGGTCTACTGATTTCTCCCGTTACAGGTAAATTCGGCTACACAACGGAAGCTAACAGACCTTACTGTAGAAAGGATTTTCTATCAAGTACTGGAAATCTCTTACCATTGAATTTAGCCTTGAGAAAGTCCGTTTGGACGAAACACGTGTCGGCTGCTTTTGTTGAGAAACCGTGTTTTTGAAAATGGAATTAAGAATTTACAAGAAACACAGGAGAGCTTATTTATGGACTTCCTTTGAAATACTTTGGGTTAATACAAACTATTTGAATAACATTTGGACTTCTGGGTGTGCCTCAGCATTGTGTGTGCTATGGTGTATAAACTTCGGATGGGCTGTTTGCTCGATCTAAAGTTTTGTATTTAGCCTCTCACCGGCGGAGAGAGGTTTTTTGCTTTGAGAGCACCACAAGTTACTTGTTACTCTCTTCTTTTGATGGTATTTTCCGACAAACACAATGTGTTAGATGTGCATGTCGTTAGAGGCATTTCTGCTGCTTTTTGTGTAATATGTCCATGCAGCCACTTACACAGCAACAGATAGACGGATACAGACATTCACCCAGTTTAGTCACTAACCCATGCATTCAGTAAGATACGGTTAATCACTCACTTATAGAGTTAGTCACGCACCTACTAAATCATCCATCCAGACACTTATACATCCACTCATTCTTCAATACACCTTGGCATATATATTAAACATATTTAAACTTTACAGAAACACACAGTCACTGGATGATGTCATCAGTGATGTCATCAGTGATGTCATCAGTGATGTCACTGACCATGTCATGAGTGATGTAATATGTGACGTCATCAGCAGTGCATTGCGGGGCGCGAGTTATAGTTAGCTGAACTAACTATAACGGGGAATTTCACGGGTTTTGTACGAGTGCAATGTCCAACTAACTATAACTGTCCCTAAAACCTATGGTTTTTTCAGTGAATTTGTAAGGTTTTTTAAATGCTAATTTCTAACTATAACGTGCCTGAAACCTATGGGTTTTTCAGTGAATATATATATATATATATATATATTACCTATTGGCGGTCGCCAGTAGGTAGTTATAGTTAGAACCTAGTTTCCATAGGAAAAACATTTTTTGATTTGCTAATAACTTTGGCGTTGTTTGACGAATCTTCCTGAAATTCTCCCCCAAAAAAGTCTATCCAGGTCAGCTCCTATCCTGAAAGTTTGGGTGTGATTCGTCAAGCGGGGGCTGAGAAAAAAGGGGGGTCCCAAAACTCGTTTTCTCCATAGGAAATTTTGCGACGAGCTACAGCTCGAACTGCTGAACGGAATTACCCCAAATTTGGCGGAAAGGTAGAGCTTGGTTCAGAAAGCGACCTTTTTTTTTAAATGGTGTAAATCCGTTCAGTAGTTTTTGAAAAATTCAAAAAATAAGAGTCAAAAAATCAATTTCCCATAGGAAACTTTGTGCACGGCTACAGCCGAAACTACTGAACGGAATTACTCCAAATTTGGTAGAAAGGTAGTGCTTAGGTCAGAAAGCGACCTTTTAAAAATGGTGTAAATCCGTTCAGTAGTTGCTGAGAAATTAGAAAAATAAAAGTTTCGATATCTGGGCGGAGCCTAAGTCGCGTGCGCGAGCTTCACTGTGATTGGCTGCTAGCACTCCAAACCAGGAAGTGTTGGCAGCCATCTTGTGGCTCGGTAGAAGCGAGTCACCCAAAAACGGAGAAACAAAGGTATAAAACAAGAGAAGGGGGCAGGGTAGAAAAACCCTGACTCACTAGGTCTGCTCAGGGGGTCCAGGGAGGACCCCCAGGGCCCAAAAAACCATAAAAAAAAAAAAAAAACAATCGGCAAAAATTTGCGCTGGGGTCGCGGGTTCTCGCGTTTTATTTTAATGAGGCCCTTGGGTGGGCTAGGTTGCGGGGGTATTTCTTAAAAAATAATAGCAGGGGCTCGCAGGGGTGGCGGCGGGCCACTGGGGTCCGCGCAGCCCCGGGGCTTCACTTATGTTGGGAGGGGGTTGCGCGGCCCCCCTTCTGGAGCCTTGTATGTGCTTGTAACTTTGGCGTCATTTGACGAATCTTTATGAAACTATCCAAAAAGTTTCTCTTTTTTGGATTAGCTCTTATATTGAAAGTTTGGGGGTGAATGGTGTAGGAGGGGCTGAGAAAAAAGAGGGTCCTAAAACGTGTTTTCTCCATGCAATTTCCATACAAAACTTTACAGAAGACTACAGGTGAAACTGCTGAACGCAATTACGCCAAATTTGGCAGGGAGAAAGGTGATGGTCCAGAAAGCACGCTTTTGTTTAACCCCTTTGGTGCTTGCGTCGGCCAATGGCCGACGCAAGCACTACCTCCCTGGTGCGGCGCACGTCCATTGGCCGTCACCAGGGAGGGCCCCTTTAAACCTCCGGTGCATCGCACCGGAGATTGTTTTTTTATTCCCCCTGGGGAGACGTGGAAGGCTTTCCGCGTCTCCCCGCCCCTCTCCCGCCCATCTGTGACGTCAGCGCGCCGCGATGCGCTCTGACGTCACTGATTTCCCCACCGGAGCCGAGGACAGCAGCAGGTAAGGCCGCGCTCGACTCCGATGGGGAAATCCGGCCAAAACGGCCTCCCCAGCTTTCAGGGATGCCTCGTTTGAAAGGGAGAGTCTCCCCTTTCAAACGAGGACTTCCTGAAAGGGTTTCCTAGCCGTGGATCGCGGCAGCGCTGCGATCCACGGCCAGAAACCCCACTAGACACCAGGGATGTCTTTGGGGGGTCGGCCCTCGTGGTAATGGGTCGGCCCCCCTCCCGGGGGCATATTTATTTTATTTTTTTAAAGTTGGCTTTGTTTGGGGTGCGCGATCGCACCCCAAAAATGAAAAAAAACGAAGAAAAATAAAATAAAAATGGCGGCGATATTGGCAGGGGGTCGGTCCTCCTGCTCAGTGGCCGACCCCCTGTGGGGGCATATTTTTTATTTACACATGTTGGCTTTCCTTGGGGGGCATGATCGCCCCCCAAAAATGCTAAAAATAATTAAAAAAAAGTACAATGGTGGCAATATTGGCAGGGGGTCGGTCCTCCTGCTCAGTGGCCGACCCCCTGTGGGGGCAATTTTTTTTTATACCTATGTGCTTTCCGTGGGGGCCACAATCGGCCCCCAGGGAAGCCATAGCTATAAAAAAAATTAGAGAAAGAGAGAGATCTTTCTTTATATATATATAAATATATATATATATATATATATATATATATATAGAGAGAGTCTCTTTCTCTCTGTAGATGATATATGTATATATATGTATCTATATACATATGTATGTGTATATAGATACATATATATACATAAGTCTAAAGAGTGAATGATATATATATGTATCTATATACATATACATATATATGTATAGATATATGTATATAGATGTATATAAATATATGTAGAGATAAAATCTATGTATATATATATATATATGTGTCCGTGTGTGTGTGTATATTTATATATATTATAGCAAAGGTATCGAATAAACGTCAAGACTGAATGGCAATGCTACCCTTGTGTCGGTGACCGATTCTTATGAAGATTTCGGAAATGGTTTATATATATATGTGATCAAGGACACAGTCGGTGTCCGAAACGCGTCTGAGGCTGCACCTTTCTTTTGTAATAAAGCACGCATTTTGGCTACAGCTTAATCTTGAGTCCGTGGTCCCATGTGTGCGCGCTCGCACGGGGATACTGTCAGTTGCTATATATATATATATATATATATATGCTCCTTGATGCACAGTGAACGGCGCACTTGCGGACGGGTGCTTCACAAACGCGGGGGTGCGCCCGCGATATTTATCCAGGCTCTGTTTCCTTGTTTCCCAAAAAGAAAAACAGCACTCGCGGGGGCAGTTGCTAGAGTTTATTGGCCCACGCGAGTGCTGTTTTTCGTTTTGGGAAACAAGGAAACGGAGCTTGGATATATATATATATCTATCTATCTCTATATATATATATATATATATATTCAGAAACACAAAGGATGCCGCACTCCAGAGATTGGTTTCAGAGTTGCTTTATTTTCACCACGACTGGTGGTAGTGGTGGTGAAAATAAAGCAACTCTGAAACCGGTCTTGGAGTGCGGCATCCTTTGTGTTTCTGAATTTAAATATCGGGTAAGGATTCTACCCGTTGCTGCCTGCACCAGGTATTGAGCGCTCTGACATTGGGAATTAATTGATATATATATATATATATATATATATATATATATATATATATATATATATATATATATATATATATTTATTTACAGAGATATTTCTCAGTGCTGAAATTATGAGACTGTGAAAGAACTATAATGAGTCTCTTTGAAGTTACCTGAAAGGCAGTAAAGTGTGGTACTGCTGCAGAGTACAAAAAAAATTCTGCTAGATAGAGATATCTGACTTTTGTGTAGTGGCAGTTTTGACGCCATAAAGGGTATGCTGAAACGAACAGATCGGTATTATGTAGACAGCTAAGTGGATTAGTAAAGCCACAAAGTAGAAACACTTTGTAACAGACTAAATGTACGTGAGAGAGGGGCTATGGAGAGATGAGGGGCACGTTTGCAAGGATGGTAGTGGGCGCATCAAAGGAGGTCATAGTGTGCAATTGTAAAGCACACGTTCACCCGTAGGCATCTTGGCGCCAAAATGATGGTTGCAATGGCTCCCACCAGCGCTAAAAGGCTGCGATGATGGGTATGTGGCAAGGTAAAGTAATACTGTGTCTTTTTTCTCTCTTTCTTAGTCTTTTTGGAGAGCGTACAGAGTTCGCAAAGGTAAGGTGACTTCGTCATTATTGACTTAAACACTTTACTCACGCGCACACACCCACCTACACTTTAAAACCAACAACCTATCTGCCTTCTACGTAGGATTGTGTTTTAAAAGGATAGTTTAGGCACTAGCAGAGATGGCATATCGTTGGATGGATGCTGCCCAGGCCCTAAATCTGGTTCTGGAGTCCAGCTCTGAGGCAGGATCAGAGACTGAGACAGCAGATACTGAGACAGCATCTGAGGGAGAGGACAATGGAGCCGAATCTGGGAGTGACTTTTCAGTCGGCGCAGTTCCATCCGATGACTCATCGTCCAGCGATTCTGAAGGAGACGATGTCAGTCGTGCTGTCCCTTTGCCAGCACAGTCTGTGCAGCAGGACACCCGTAACAGGTTAGAGCAACCCAGAGTGCAGGCACGTGCGGCCGCAAGCACAGACGGAGTGCTGTCTTGGCAGCCTCCCAATTTAGTTCAGCCCCAAATTCCGCCTTTCACTGGTGACGCTGGATGTAAAGTAGATACGGCAAATTTTTTGCCAATTGACTACTTCCATCTCTTTTTTGGTGTTGACTTCCTAGACGAAATTGTGCAGCAAACAAATTTGCGTGCCGAACAATTTCTGAGGGAGCAAGGAGGCACTCTTGGGCCTCATTCTAGGGCGCGCAAGTGGACTCCCACTTCACTAGGGGAGTTGAAGATATTTTTGGGCCTCACACTTAAAATGGGGGTAGTGCATAAACCAACCTTGCTATCCTACTGGTCTACTCGCACGGTTTGGTTAACCCCCATCTTTGCACCATACATGAGCAGAGATCGTTTTTGCTATTGCAGCGCATGCTGCATTTCAATGACAATTCTGCTGCATTGCCCCGGGACCATCCAGACTATGACAGGTTGTTCAAAATTCGGCCTGTCGTGGAACATTTGTCTGCCAGGTTTCCAGAGGTTTATACTCCTGGAAAGAATATAGCCATTGATGAGTCCTTGATCTTGTATAAAGGGCGGCTGCTGTTTAGGCAGTACATTCCGAGCAAACGCGCTCGCTATGGCATCAAGCTGTACATGCTGTGTGAGAGCTCGACTGGCTATGTGTACAGCTTGAGAGTGTATACAGGGAAGGACACAACTCTTAACCCTGTAGGTTGCCCTCCCATGCTAGGGGTCACAGGAAAGATTGTATGGGAGCTTGTCCAGCCACTTCTTCACAAAGGTTATAACCTTTATGTGGACAATTTCTATACAGGAGTAGAGCTATTCAGTGAGCTCTACAAAGCTGGCACCGTGGCTTGTGGTACAATTCGTTGTCGCCGCAAAGGATTCCCGCAGGAGCTTGTTTGCAAGAAGCTCCAGAAATCCCAGAGCACTGCGTTGCGTTCCAACGAACTGCTCGCAGTTAAGTTCTCAGATAGGCGTGATGTGTACATGCTCACTACAATTCATGCTGAGAGCACTTCCCCTGTCACGGTTTGGGGTCAGATGGCCGAAGTCCACAAGCCCACCTGTATACTTGATTACAACAAGTACATGGGCGGAGTGGACAAGAACGACCAGGTTCTTCAGCCATACAATGCGAGTCGTAAAACTCGCACTTGGTATAAGAAACTGTTTACGCACCTGATCCAGATGGCAACATACAATGCGTATGTTGTTTATCGTGAGACCACCACAGGAAGACTCATGTCTTTCCTTGACTTTCAGTTGTCTGTAATTGAAAGTCTTACTGCTACAGAAGCAGAAGCCTCCACTTCATGTGTTCTGGAGGATGTGGCAAGGCTGCAGGAGCGACACTTTGCAGATAAAATTCCTGCAACACCCAAAAGGAGCGACCATGTCGTTGTTGTAAAGTGTGCTCGATGCAGGGAAAGAGGCAGGAGACTCGTGTTTACTGTCCCCAGTGCCCAAGTAAGCCTGCCTTCTGTTTTCCTACTTGCTTTATGTTGTATCACACTAAAGCAAAATACTGGGAAATTGACTGAGGTGGAGCTGCCAATAGGATAACCTTTCAATTGGTGTGAATGGATACCTACTGTCTGTGGGCCACTCCTTCACTACGCAAGCAGCTGCAGGATATTTCTTCCTCTACTTCATGAAATCATGGACTTCTCAACACCTTTATCTGCTTTCAGAACGTGGTAGTTGTTCTGTTCGCCAATTGACAAGTGCATTATAGTCCCCACGCTGCACATACTGGTGGGCAGAACATATGCCACGTTGTCATGGAGTACCCGTGTTTCACATTCAACCGTTCTTCGTAGTTTATGATGTTCTCTTTAGGAAGTTTTTGAAAATTTCCAGCATGTTTGCCTTAGTTTCAAAGGTAGATATGCTTGCTCAGCTCGAGAAATGTTTAAGCGGCATACTCGGGCACCCCCAACTTGCATCCACAAACTGGAAGGAGTTGGATAGAGCATTGTGAGAGCATTGATAGCTCGTGACAGAAATGTTCACTCAAGCTTCAAGTAGCTAGAGATGAAAGGCATTAGTATAGGGTCTCTTAACAATTGGACAGGGTTAGTCAGGACTCTGAGGACAGACACACGAACGGGTTAGAACAGCTTACGGTAGGTACGCTTTCCGAGGAATATTGCAAAGGTAGAAGGCAGATAGTAAAGGTAGTATAGATACACGTCCTGACTTCTTCTTCACCCATGGATTCAAATCCATTGCTGCCACACTCACACTGAATTTACTGTGGTACTTATGGGTCAATGCTGCTTGCCATGTTCATCCTCCGTTAGAACTTAGTAGATGGTCAGTTTGCTGTATGATAAGTGCATTACAGTCACTGCACATAACGGTGGATTGGACATATGCTACGTTGTCACAGACTACCCTTGTTTCACATTCATCCGTTCATAGTTTATGATGTTACCTTTTGAAAATTTCCAGCATTTTGCCTTAGTTTCAAAGGTAGATATGCTTGCTCAGCTCGAGGAATGGGCTTCACGGCATACTCGAGCACCCCCAACTTGCATCCACAAACTGGAAGGAGTTGGATTTAGCATAGTGAGTGCACTAAAGGTGCATGAAAGACATGTCTTCCTGAGCCTCATGTGGCTGTCATGGAAGTCATTAGTATAGGTTCACTGGGCATGAGTTCGGTAACGTTCTGGAAGAAGGAGGTGGAGACTTGACAGGTGGTAGAATATAGTCAAAGTCATTATGTCTTGTGGCATATGAATGTGATGGGCCCTTGCATGGCGGCAGTATGTTTGTGTGAGTGCAAGTGATATGGTTGTTTGGGCCCGTGGCTGGCGGTACGGAAGTCTTGTGTGTGGTGTGTGAATGGCGTGTGAATGGACCATAAAGTGGTTGGTGCCGTGATGTGGCTTTATGGCTCCCCTTCAGAAGGCTTGGCTTCAATATTTATATACTTTGATAAGTATTTGTGCTTTGAAGCCAGCGTTTCTGGAGGTGCTAAAACCAACCTGTGTAAGTGGTGGATTAGCTTTATCAAATGAGTGTTAGATTTATATTTGTGTCTGTTTAATGGCCTTTTGTAAGATATTTTTTTTTCCACAATGGGTAGCAGGGGACTTTCTGCCCTAGCTCAGTCGTCACCTAGGCAAACCATTACATTTTTGAGTAGTAGACAAAGGGGGAAGTACAAGGGTGAATGACTTGCGTGGTTCTCACTGTTTTTTACCCAACATGCCCTGCTAGCCTCATATTTTGTTGAAAAAAATCACTATTTCCACACATTTTTGTGTGGGAAAGTTGTGGCATCGCCGGGCAGACATGCATTTCCTACCACCCAGTGTTCCCCAAGGTCTCCCGATAAAAATGGTACCTCACTCGTGTGGGAGGCCCAAGTACCCACGACAGGCTAGGGCCCAAAAGGTATTGAGGCGACATTAAAATTGCCTATCGCAAAACAACCTGGTTTTGCAAGGGGGGTCACCTCGGTTTTTGGCCCCGTGCTCGGTGGGCAGCTAGGGAAACCTATCAAACCCACACATTTCTGAAAACTAGACACCCGGGGGTTCCAGGGAGGTATGGCTTGCGTGGATCCCCCAACGTTTTCTTACCCAGAATCCCCTGCAAACCTCGAATTTAGGTGGAAAAATCACTTTTTCCACACATTTTTGTGTGGGAAAGTTGTGGCATCGCCGGGCAGACATGCATTTCCTACCACCCAGTGTTCCCCAAGGTCTCCCGATAAAAATGGTGCCTCACTCGTGTGGGAGGCCCAAGTACCCACGACAGGCTAGGGCCCAAAAGGTATTGAGGCGACATTAAAATTGCCTATCACAAAACAACCTGGTTTTGCAAGGGGGTCACCTCGGTTTTGGCCCCGTGCTCGGTGGGCAGCTAGGGAAACCTATCAAACCCACACATTTCTGAAAACTAGACACCCGGGGGTTCCAGGGAGGTATGGCTTGCGTGGATCCCCCAACGTTTTCTTACCCAGAATCCCCTGCAAACCTCGAATTTAGGTGGAAAAATCACTTTTCCACACATTTTTGTGTGGGAAAGTTGTGGCATCGCCGGTCAGACATGCATTTCCTACCACCCAGTGTTCCCCAAGGTCTCCCGATAAAAATGGTACCTCACTCGTGTGGGAGGCCCAAGTACCCACGACAGGCTAGGGCCCAAAAGGTATTGAGGCGACATTAAAATTGCCTATCACAAAACAACCTGGTTTTGCAAGGGGGTCACCTCGGTTTTTGGCCCCGTGCTCGGTGGGCAGCTAAGGAAACCTATCAAACCCACACATTTCTGAAAACTAGACACCCGGGGGTTCCAGGGAGGTATGGCTTGCGTGGATCCCCCAACATTTTCTTACCCAGAATCCCCTGCAAACCTCGAATTTAGGTGGAAAAATCACTTTTTCCACACATTTTTGTTTGGGAAAGTTGTGGCATCGCCGGGCAGACATGCATTTCCTACCACCCAGTGTTCCCCAAGGTCTCCCGATAAAAATGGTACCTCACTCGTGTGGGAGGCCCAAGTACCCACGACAGGCTAGGGCCCAAAAGGTATTGAGGCGACATTAAAATTGCCTATCACAAAACAACCTGGTTTTGCAAGGGGGTCACCTCGGTTTTTGGCCCCGTGCTCGGTGGGCAGCTAGGGAAACCTATCAAACCCACACATTTCTGAAAACTAGACACCCGGGGGTTCCAGGGAGGTATGGCTTGCGTGGATCCCCCAACATTTTCTTACCCAGAATCCCCTGCAAACCTCGAATTTAGGTGGAAAAATCACTTTTTCCACACATTTTTGTGTGGGAAAGTTGTGGCATCGCCGGGCAGACATGCATTTCCTACCACCCAGTGTTCCCCAAGGTCTCCCGATAAAAATGGTACCTCACTCGTGTGGGAGGCCCAAGTACCCACGACAGGCTAGGGCCCAAAAGGTATTGAGGCGACATTAAAATTGCCTATCACAAAACAACCTGGTTTTGCAAGGGGGTCACCTCGGTTTTGGCACCGTGCTCGGTGGGCAGCTAGGAAACCTATCAAACCCACACATTTCTGAAAACTAGACACCCGGGGGTTCCAGGGAGGTATGGCTTGCGTGGATCCCCCAACATTTTCTTACCCAGAATCCCCTGCAAACCTCGAATTTAGGTGGAAAAATCACTTTTTCCACACATTTTTGTGTGGGAAAGTTGTGGCATCGCCGGGCAGACATGCATTTCCTACCACCCAGTGTTCCTCAAGGTCTCCCGATAAAAATGGTACCTCACTCGTGTGGGAGGCCCAAGTACCCACGACAGGCTAGGGCCCAAAAGGTATTGAGGCGACATTAAAATTGCCTATCACAAAACAACCTGGTTTTGCAAGGGAGTCAGCTCGGTTTTGGCCCCGTGCTCGGTGGGCAGCTAGGAAACCTATCAAACCCACACATTTCTGAAAACTAGACACCCGGGGGTTCCAGGGAGGTATGGCTTGCGTGGATCCCCCAACATTTTCTTACCCAGAATCCCCTGCAAACCTCGAATTTAGGTGGAAAAATCACTTTTGCCACACATTTTTGTGTGGGAAAGTTGTGGCATCGCCGGGCAGACATGCATTTCCTACCACCCAGTGTTCCCCAAGGTCTCCCGATAAAAATGGTACTTCACTCGTGTGGGAGGCCAAAGTACCCACGACAGGCTAGGGCCCAAAAGGTATTGATGCGACATTAAAATTGCCTATCACAAAATAACCTGGTTTTGCAAGGGGGTCACCTCGGTTTTGCCCCGTGCTCGGTGGGCAGCTAGGAAACCTATCAAACCCACACATTTCTGAAAACTAGACACCCGGGGGTTCCAGGGAGGTATGGCTTGCGTGGATCCCCCAACGTTTTCTTCCAGAATCCCCTGCAAACCTCGAATTTAGGTGGAAAAATCACTTTTTCCACACATTTTTGTGTGGGAAAGTTGTGGCATCGCCGGGCAGACATGCATTTCCTACCACCCAGTGTTCCCCAAGGTCTCCCGATAAAAATGGTACCTCACTCGTGTGGGAGGCCCAAGTACCCGCGACAGGCTAGGGCCCAAAGGTATTGAGGCGACATTAAAATTGCCTATCACAAAGCAACCTGGTTTTGCAAGGGGGTCACCTCGGTTTTGGCCCCGTGCTCGGTGGGCAGCTAGGAAACCTATCAAACCCACACATTTCTGAAAACTAGACACCCGGGGGTTCCAGGGAGGTATGGCTTGCGTGGATCCCCCAACGTTTTCTTACCCAGAATCCCCTGCAAACCTCGAATTTAGGTGGAAAAATCACTTTTTCCACACATTTTTGTGTGGGAAAGTTGTGGCATCGCCGGGCAGACATGCATTTCCTACCACCCAGTGTTCCCCAAGGTCTCCCGATAAAAATGGTACCTCACTCGTGTGGGAGGCCCAAGTACCCACGACAGGCTAGGGCCCAAAGGTATTGAGGCGACATTAAAATTGCCTATCACAAAACAACCTGGTTTTGCAAGGGGTCACCTCGGTTTTGGCCCCGTGCTCGGTGGGCAGCTAGGAAACCTATCAAACCCACACATTTCTGAAAACTAGACACCCGGGGGTTCCAGGGAGGTATGGCTTGCGTGGATCCCCAACATTTTCTTACCCAGAATCCCCTGCAAACCTCGAATTTAGGTGGAAAAATCACTTTTTCCACACATTTTTGTGTGGGAAAGTTGTGGCATCGCCGGGCAGACATGCATTTCCTACCACCCAGTGTTCCCCAAGGTCTCCCGATAAAAATGGTACCTCACTCGTGTGGGAGGCCCAAGTACCCACGACAGGCTAGGGCCCAAAGGTATTGAGGCGACATTAAAATTGCCTATAACAAAACAACCTGGTTTTGCAAGGGGGTCACCTCGGTTTTTGCCCCGTGCTCGGTGGGCAGCTAGGAAACCTATCAAACCCACACATTTCTGAAAACTAGACACCCGGGGGTTCCAGGGAGGTATGGCTTGCGTGGATCCCTAACGTTTTCTTACCCAGAATCCCCTGCAAACCTCGAATTTAGGTGGAAAAATCACTTTTTCCACACATTTTTGTGTGGGAAAGTTGTGGCATCGCCGGGCAGACATGCATTTCCTACCACCCAGTGTTCCCCAAGGTCTCCCGATAAAAATGGTACCTCACTCGTGTGGGAGGCCCAAGTACCCACGACAGGCTAGGGCCCAAAAGGTATTGAGGCGACATTAAAATTGCCTATCACAAAACAACCTGGTTTTGCAAGGGGTCACCTCGGTTTTGGCCCCGTGCTCGGTGGGCAGCTAGGAAACCTATCAAACCCACACATTTCTGAAAACTAGACACCCGGGGTTCCAGGGAGGTATGGCTTGCGTGGATCCCCAACGTTTTCTTACCCAGAATCCCCTGCAAACCTCGAATTTAGGTGGAAAAATCACTTTTTCCACACATTTTTGTGTGGGAAAGTTGTGGCATCGCCGGGCAGACACGCATTTCCTACCACCCAGTGTTCCCCAAGGTCTCCCGATAAAAATGGTACCTCACTCGTGTGGGAGGCCCAAGTACCCGCGACAGGCAAGGGCCAAAAGCGTATTGAGGCAACATCAAAATTGCCTATCACAAAATGTTTTGGGCCCTAGCCTGTCGCGGGTACTTGGGCCTCCCACACGAGTGAGGCACCATTTTTATCGGGAGACCTTGGGGAACACTGGGTGGTAGGAAATGCGTGTCTGCCCGGCGATGCCACAACTTTCCCACACAAAATGTGTGGAAAAAGTGATTTTTTCAGCTAAATTTGAGGTTTGCAGGGATTCTGGGTAAGAAAACGTTGGGGGATCCACGCAAGCCATACCTCCCTGGAACCACCCGGGTGTCTAGTTTTCAGAAATGTGTGGGTTTGCTAGGTTTCCTAGCTGGCCGCCGAGCACGGGGCCAAAACCGAGGTGACCTCTGCAAAACCAGGTTGTTTTGTGATAGGCAATTTTAATGTCACCTCAATACGTTTTGGGCCCTAGCCTGTCGCGGGTACTTGGGCCTCCCACACGAGTGAGGCACCATTTTTATCGGGAGACCTTGGGGAACACTGGGTGGTAGGAAATGCGTGTCTGCCCGGCGATGCCACAACTTTCCCACACAAAATGTGTGGAAAAAGTGATTTTTCAGCTAAATTTGAGGTTTGCAGGGGATTCTGGGTAAGAAAACGTTGGGGGATCCACGCAAGCCATACCTCCCTGGAACCACCCGGGTGTCTAGTTTTCAGAAATGTGTGGGTTTGCTAGGTTTCCTAGCTGGCCGCCGAGCACGGGCCAAAACCGAGGTGACTCCTTGCAAAACCAGGTTGTTTTGTGATAGGCAATTTTAATGTCACCTCAATACGTTTTGGGCCCTAGCCTGTCGCAGGTACTTGGGCCTCCCACACGAGTGAGGCACCATTTTTATCGGGAGACCTTGGAGAACACTGGGTGGTAGGAAATGCGTGTCTGCCCGGCGATGCCACAACTTTCCCACACAAAATGTGTGGAAAAAGTGATTTTTTCAGCTAAATTTGAGGTTTGCAGGGATTCTGGGTAAGAAAACGTTGGGGGATCCATGCAAGCCATACCTCCCTGGAACCACCCGGGTGTCTAGTTTTCAGAAATGTGTGGGTTTGCTATGTTTCCCTAGCTGGCCGCCGAGCACGGGGCCAAAACCGAGGTGACTCCCTGCAAAACCAGGTTGTTTTGTGATAGGCAATTTTAATGTCACCTCAATACGTTTTGGGCCCTAGCCTGTCGTGGTACTTGGGCCTCCCACACGAGTGAGGCACCATTTTTATCGGGAGACCTTGAGGAACACTGGGTGGTAGGAAATGCGTGTCTGCCCGGCGATGCCACAACTTTCCCACACAAAATGTGTGGAAAAAGTGATTTTTTCAGCTAAATTTGAGGTTTGCAGGGATTCTGGTAAGAAAACGTTGGGGATCCACGCAAGCCATACCTCCTGGAACCACCCGGGTGTCTAGTTTTCAGAAATGTGTGGGTTTGCTAGGTTTCCTAGCTGGCCGCCAAGCACGGGGCCAAACCGAGGTGACCCCTTGCAAAACCAGGTTCTTTGTGATAGGCAATTTTAATGTCACCTCAATACGTTTTGGGACCTAGCCTGTCAGCGGTACTTGGGCCTCCCACACGAGTGAGGCACCATTTTTATCGGGAGACCTTGGGGAACACTGGGTGGTAGGAAATGCGTGTCTGCCCGGCGATGCTACAACTTTCCCACACAAAAATGTGTGGAAAAAGTGATTTTTCAGCTAAATTTGAGGTTTGCAGGGGATTCTGGGTAAGAAAACGTTGGGGGATCCACGCAAGCCATACCTCCCTGGAACCACCCGGGTGTCTAGTTTTCAGAAATGTGTGGGTTGCTAGGTTTCCTAGCTGGCCGCAAGCACGGGGCCAAAACCGAGGTGACCCCTTGCAAAACCAGGTTGTTTTGTGATAGGCAATTTTAATGTCACCTCAATACGTTTTGGGCCCTAGCCTGTCGCGGGTACTTGGGCCTCCCACACGAGTGAGGCACCATTTTTATCGGGAGACCTTGAGGAACACTGGGTGGTAGGAAATGCGTGTCTGCCCGGCAATGCCACAACTTTCCCACACAAAAATGTGTGGAAAAGTGATTTCTTCAGCTAAATTTGAGGTTTGCAGGGGATTCTGGGTAAGAAAACGTTGGGGATCCACGCAAGCCATACCTCCCTGGAACCGCCCGGGTGTCTAGTTTTCAGAAATGTGTGGGTTTGCTAGTTTTCCTAGCTGGCCGCCGAGCACAGGGCCAAAACCGAGGTGACCCCTTGCAAAACCAGGTTGTTTTGTGATAGGCAATTTTAATGTCACCTCAATACGTTTTGGGCCCTAGCCTGTCGCTGGTACTTGGGCCTCCCACACGAGTGAGGCACCATTTTATCGGGAGACCTTGGGGAACACTGGGTGGTAGGAAATGCGTGTCTGCCCGGCGATGCCACAACTTTCCCACACAAAAATGTGTGGAAAAAGTGATTTTTTCAGCTAAATTTGAGGTTTGCAGGGGATTCTGGGTAAGAAAACGTTGGGGGATCCACGCAAGCCATACCTCCCTGGAACCACCCGGGTGTCTAGTTTTCAGAAATGTGTGGGTTTGCTAGGTTTCCTAGCTGGCCGCCAAGCACGGGGCCAAAACCGAGGTGACCCCTTGCAAAACCAGGTTGTTTTGTGATAGGCAATTTTAATGTCACCTCAATACGTTTTGGGACCTAGCCTGTCGCGGGTACTTGGGCCTCCCACACGAGTGAGGCACCATTTTTATCGGGAGACCTTGGGGAACACTGGGTGGTAGGAAATGCGTGTCTGCCCGGCGATGCCACAACTTTCCCACACAAAAATGTGTGGAAAAAGTGATTTTTTCAGCTAAATTTGAGGTTTGCAGGGGATTCTGGGTAAGAAAACGTTGGGGGATCCACGCAAGCCATACCTCCCTGGAACCACCCGGGTGTCTAGTTTTCAGAAATGTGTGGTTTGCTAGGTTTCCTAGCTGGCCGCCGAGCACGGGCCAAAACCGAGGTGACCCCCTTGCAAAACCAGGTTGTTTTGTGATAGGCAATTTTAATGTCACCTCAATACGTTTTGGGCCCTAGCCTGTCGCGGGTACTTGGGCCTCCCACACGAGTGAGGCACCATTTTTATCGGGAGACCTTGGGGTACACTGGGTGGTAGGAAATGCGTGTCTGCCCGGCGATGCCACAACTTTCCCACACAAAAATGTGTGGAAAAAGTGATTTTTTCAGCTAAATGTGAGGTTTGCAGGGGATTCTGGGTAAGAAAACGTTGGGGGATCCACGCAAGCCATACCTCCCTGGAACCACCCGGGTGTCTAGTTTTCAGAAATGTGTGGGTTTGCTAGGTTTCCTAGCTGGCTGCCGAGCACGGGCCAAAACCGAGGTGACCTCTTGCAAAACCAGGTTGTTTTGTGATAGGCAATTTTAATGTCACCTCAATATGTTTTGGGCCCTAGCCTGTCACGGGTACTTAGGCCTCCCACACCAGTGAGATACCATTTTTATCGGAAGACTTTGGGGAACGCGGGGTGGGTGGAATTTTGTGGATCCACGCAGATTCCAGAACTTTCCACCACAGAAATGTGAGGAAAATGTGGTTTTTTTTACAATATTTTAGGTTTGCAAGGGATTCTGGGTAGCATAACCTGGTGAGAGCAAGCCAAGTCTCCCCATCCTGGAGTCCCCTGGGTGTCTAGTTTTCAAAAATGTATAGGTTTCCTAGGTTTCCCTAGGTGCCGGCAGAGCTAGGGTTCAAAAACTACAGCTAGGCACTTTGTTGAAAAAGGGTCCGTTTTCACTGCGAAAATGTGGTGTGTCCACGTTGCATTTTGGGCTGTTTCCTGTCGCGGGTACATGGGCCTCCCACACAAGTGAGGTACCATTTTTATCGGAAGACTTTGGGGAACGCGGGGTGGGTAGAAATTTGTGGATCCACGCAGATTCCAGGACTTTCCACCACAGAAATGTGAGGAAAATGTGTTTTTTTGACAATTTGTTAGGTTTGCAAGGGATTCTGGGTAACAGAACCTGGTGAGAGGCAGTAGAGTCACCCCATCCTGGATTCCCCTGGGTGTCTAGTTTTCAAAAATATATAGGTTTGCTAGGTTTCCCTAGATGCAGGCAGAGCTAGGATTCAAAAACTATAGCTAGGCACTTTGCCAAAAAAGGGTCATTTTTCACTGTGAAATTGGGGTGTGTCCACGTTGCGTTTTGCGTGATTTCCTGTCGCGGGCTCTAGGCCTACCCACACAAGTGAGGTAACATTTTTCTCGGAAGACTTTGGGGAACGCGGGGTTGGTAGAAATTTGTGGATCCACGCAGATTCCAGGACTTTCCACCACAGAAATGTGAGGAAAATGTGTTTTTTTGATAATTTTTTAGGTTTGCAAGGGATTCTGGGTAACAGAACCTGGTGAGAGGCAGTAGAGTCACCCCATCCTGGATTCCCCTGGGTGTCTAGTTTTCAAAAATATATAGGTTTGCTAGGTTTCCTAGATGCAGGCAGAGCTAGGATTCAAAAACTACAGCTAGGCACTTTGCCAAAAAGGGTCATTTTTCACTGTGAAATTGGGGTGTGTCCACGTTGCGTTTTGCGCGATTTCCTGTCGCGGGCTCTAGGCCTACCCACACAAGTGAGGTACCATTGTTCTCGGAAGACTTTGGGGAACGCGGGGTGGGTAGAAATTTGTGGATCCACGCAGATTTCAGGACTTTCCACCACAGAAATGTGAGGAAAATGTGTTTTTTTGACAATTTTTTAGGTTTGCAAGGGATTCTGGGTAACAGAACCTGGTGAGAGGCAGTAAAGTCACCCCATCCTAGATTCCCCTGGGTGTCTAGTTTTCAAAAATGTATAGGTTTGCTAGGTTTCCCTAGATGCAGGCAGAGCTAGGATTCAAAAACTACAGCTAGGCACTTTGCCAAAAAAGGGTCATTTTTCACTGTGAAATTGGGGTGTGTCCACGTTGCGTTTTGCGTGATTTCCTGTCGCGGGCTCTAGGCCTACCCACACAAGTGAGGTACCATTTTTCTCGGAAGACTTTGGGGAACGCGGGGTGGGTAGAAATTTGTGGATCCACGCAGATTCCAGGACTTTCCACCACAGAAATGTGAGGAAAATGTGTTTTTTTTGACAATTGTTTAGGTTTGCAAGGGATTCTGGGTAACAGAACCTGGTGAGAGGCAGTAGAGTCACCCCATCCTGGATTCCCCTGGGTGTCTAGTTTTCAAAAATATATAGGTTTGCTAGGTTTCCCTAGATGCAGGCAGAGCTGGGATTCAAAAACTACAGCTAGGCACTTTGCCAAAAAAGGGTCATTTTTCACTGTGAAATTGGGGTGTGTCCACGTTGCGTTTTGCACGATTTCCTGTCGCGGGCTCTAGGCCTACCCACACAAGTGAGGTACCATTTTTCTCGGAAGACTTTGGGGAACGCGGGGTTGGTAGAAATTTGTGGATCCACGCAGATTCCAGGACTTTCCACCACAGAAATGTGAGGAAAATGTGTTTTTTTTGATAATTTGTTAGGTTTGCAAGGGATTCTGGGTAACAGAACCTGGTGAGAGGCAGTAGAGTCACCCCATCCTGGATTCCCCTGGGTGTCTAGTTTTCAAAAATATATAGGTTTGCTAGGTTTCCCTAGATGCAGGCAGAGCTAGGATTCAAAAACTACAGCTAGGCACTTTGCCAAAAAGGGTCATTTTTCACTGTGAAATTGGGGTGTGTCCACGTTGCGTTTTGCACGATTTCCTGTCGCGGGCTCTAGGCCTACCCACACAAGTGAGGTACCATTTTTCTCGGAAGACTTTGGGGAACGCGGGGTGGGTAGAAATTTGTGGATCCACGCAGATTTCAGGACTTTCCACCACAGAAATGTGAGGAAAATGTGTTTTTTTGACAATTTTTAGGTTTGCAAGGGATTCTGGGTAACAGAACCTGGTGAGAGGCAGTAAAGTCACCCCATCCTAGATTCCCCTGGGTGTCTAGTTTTCAAAAATTTATAGGTTTGCTAGGTTTCCCTAGATGCAGGCAGAGCTAGGATTCAAAAACTACAGCTAGGCACTTTGCCAAAAAAGGGTCATTTTTCACTGTGAAATTGGGGTGTGTCCACGTTGCGTTTTGCGTGATTTCCTGTCGCGGGCTCTAGGCCTACCCACACAAGTGAGGTACCATTTTTCTCGGAAGACTTTGGGGAACGCGGGGTGGGTAGAAATTTGTGGATCCACGCAGATTCCAGGACTTTCCACCACAGAAATGTGAGGAAAATGTGTTTTTTTGACAATTGTTTAGGTTTGCAAGGGATTCTGGGTAACAGAACCTGGTGAGAGGCAGTAAAGTCACCCCATCCTAGATTCCCCTGGGTGTCTAGTTTTAAAAAATGTATAGGTTTGCTAGGTTTCCCTAGATGCAGGCAGAGCTAGGATTCAAAAACTACAGCTAGGCACTTTGCCAAAAAAGGGTCATTTTTCACTGTAAAATTGGGGTGTGTCCACGTTGCGTTTTGCGTGATTTCCTGTCGCGGGCTCTAGGCCTACCCACACAAGTGAGGTACCATTTTTCTCGGAAGACTTTGGGGAACGCGGGGTGGGTAGAAATTTGTGGATCCACGCAGATTCCAGGACTTTCCACCACAGAAATGTGAGGAAAATGTGTTTTTTTGACAATTTTTTAGGTTTGCAAGGGATTCTGGGTAACAGAACCTGGTGAGAGGCAGTAGAGTCACCCCATCCTGGATTCCCCTGGGTGTCTAGTTTTCAAAAATATATAGGTTTGCTAGGTTTCCCTAGATGCAGGCAGAGCTAGGATTCAAAAACTACAGCTAGGCACTTTGCCAAAAAGGGTCATTTTTCACTGTGAAATTGGGGTGTGTCCACGTTGCGTTTTGCGCGATTTCCTGTCGCGGGCTCTAGGCCTACCCACACAAGTGAGGTACCATTTTTCTCGGAAGACTTTGGGGAACGCGGGGTGGGTAGAAATTTGTGGATCCACGCAGATTTCAGGACTTTCCACCACAGAAATGTGAGGAAAATGTGTTTTTTTGACAATTTTTAGGTTTGCAAGGGATTCTGGGTAACAGAACCTGGTGAGAGGCAGTAAAGTCACCCCATCCTAGATTCCCCTGGGTGTCTAGTTTTCAAAAATGTATAGGTTTGCTAGGTTTCCCTAGATGCAGGCAGAGCTAGGATTCAAAAACTACAGCTAGGCACTTTGCCAAAAAAGGGTCATTTTTCACTGTGAAATTGGGGTGTGTCCACGTTGCGTTTTGCGTGATTTCCTGTCGCGGGCTCTAGGCCTACCCACACAAGTGAGGTACCATTTTTCTCGGAAGACTTTGGGGAACGCGGGGTGGGTAGAAATTTGTGGATCAACGCAGATTCCAGGACTTTCCACCACAGAAATGTGAGGAAAATGTGTTTTTTTTGACACTTTTTTAGGTTTGCAAGGGATTCTGGGTAACAGAACCTGGTGAGAGGCAGTAAAGTCACCCCATCCTAGATTCCCCTGGGTGTCTAGTTTTCAAAAATGTATAGGTTTGCTAGGTTTCCCTAGATGCAGGCAGAGCTAGGATTCAAAAACTACAGCTAGGCACTTTGCCAAAAAGGGTCGTTTTTCACTGTGAAATTGTGGTGTGTCCACGTTGCGTTTTGCACCGTTTCCTGTCGCGGGCACTAGGCCTACCCACACAAGTGAGGTACCATTTTTCTCGGAAGACTTTGGGGAACGCGGTGTGTGTAGAAGTTTGTGGATCCGCGCAGATTACAGACCTTTCCACCACAGAAATGTGAGGAAAATGTGTTTTTTTGGACAATTTTTTAGGTTTGCAAGAGATTCTGGGTAACAGAACCTGGTGAAAGCCAGTCAAGTCACCCCATCCTGGATTCCCCTGGGTGTCTAGTTTTCAAAAATGTATAGGTTTGCTAGGTTTCCCTGGGTGCCGGCAGAGCAAGCGTTCAAAAACTACAGCTAGGCACTTTGCAAAAAAAGGGTAATTTTTCATTGTGAAAATGTTGTGTGTTCACGTTGCGTTTTGAGCCGTTTCCTGTCGTGGGCACTATGCCTACCCACACAAGTGAGGTACCATTTTTATCGAGACACTTACGGTAATTCAGATTTGTAAAGCAACTGTTATTACCTATTGACTTTCGATGCATTTCTGCCTTCCAAATGAAAGACAATGTGTAAAAAGAAGTTATTTTGAAAAATGACCTATAATTCTCATGCTAGTATGAGTATTACCAATTTCAGAAATGTGCAAATATCTACTGTTTCTAAACTCTATATTGTGTTCCCATTTCAGAAATGCATAGGAGTCTTTCATACCGAATATTCCATGTATACATTTTCCCAGAATAATTGCTATATACCCGGTACATAATAAAAAACCATTGCAAGACGCTGCTCAGTTTTTGGCTCTGGGTTCGTCGGGTTCTTGGTGAACCTACAAGTCCTATATATCCCCACAACCAGTAAGGTCCAGTGGATGTAACGGTATATTGCTTTCAAAGAGCAGTCATAATTAGAAGAAGTTACAGGTGAAAACGTTGACACAAAAGGCTGTTTTTTCAACTAATTTTCCATTTTTCCTATATTTAACTGTTAGTTTCGATAAAGAAACCTTGATGGATTTACACAAATGACCCCTTGCTGAATTCAGCATATTGTCTACTTTTCTAAAATGTATAGATTTCCAGGATCCATTATTGCTTTCATACCCATTTCTACCATTAACTGGAAGGAGGTTGAAAGCACAAAAAATAGCAAAAATAGGCTATGTCCCAGAAAAATGCCAAAACTGTGTAAAATTATTTGGTTTTCTGACAAAAGTCTGTCATTCCCTAAAATCTGGGAAAATGGAGATTTCAGCCCCACAAACCTTTTTTGATACCATTTGCAGGGAAAACCCAGACGCTTTTATATGCGGGACTTTTTTCCCATTTTTCCCCAAAAAACCAAAATATAGCTGTATTTTGGCTAAAATCTGGCACCCCTCCAGGGGAATCCACAAACCCTGGGTACCTTTAGAATCCCCATGATGTTGGAAGAAAAGGACGCAAATTTGGCATGGATACCTTATGTGGTCCAAAAGTTACAGAGGCCTAATCGCGAACTACTACAAATAGCCAAAAAAGGGCTCAGCACTGGGGGGGAAAAGGCCCAGCAGTTAAGGGGTTAAATGGTGTAAATCCGTTCAGTAGTTTTTGAGAAATATCAAATTTTACAGATATCGATATTTGAGAATTCTGACGTGATTGGCTGAGGGGTTACAAGCAGCAGCTTGCAGCTTATTGGCTGTGAATGGTTGAAACCAGGAAGTGTTGGCAGCCATTTTGTGATTTACTCCGTCAGCTCGCATCTCTCCGTGTAGAAGCCATTGGGTTCATAGTTTTACCTCTGCGAGGCAACACTGGCATCTGTGTCTGTGTGAGATATGCCTTTCAGGCTGCCGCTCCTCATATCACCAGGATGCGGCTATGTCTTTAGAAGCCCGTCCGTCGGCTCGGAGCTCTGTGAGTCAGTCTGTCAGCACGACCCCCTACACTACCCAAAGACTACCCAAACACCACTGCACTGTCGTAAACTCGAAAACGCTACCCCAGCACGATCCACTACACTACCCAAACACCAGTGCACTACCCTAAACCTTAAATCTACCCCCAGCACGACCCCCTACCCAAACACCACTGCACTACCCTGAACCCTAAAATACTACCCCCAGCACAGCCCCCTACACTACCCAAACACCATTGTATTACCCTAAAGCATAAAACAGTAGCAGTCCGTCGGCTTGCAGATGTGCGTATGCGAGCCGTCGTGTCCCTAGCTGTACATGTCCGAGTGAGTCCGTTAGGTGATAGGTGTGTGTCTGCTAGCAGGGCCGTTGGCCCGTTGGTGTCCCTTTGCGAGTTAGACCGGAGCTCTCCCTCTGCGAGCCAGCACGCTGGTGTGCGTTTGCGAGCCGACGGCCCCTAGCTCACACTGTGCGAGCCGAGCCGACGGCCCGTAGCTCTCCCTGTGCGAGCTGAGCCCACGGGCCACAGGTGTCCCTCTGCGAGGTTGCTCGACGGCCCGCAGGTCTCCCTGTGCTAGCCGGATCGCAGCTGTCACTCTGCGAACCGATATTGGGAATATAAGGCGGCTCTAAAAAGAGCCCTTGTGTTTATTAGTTGGAGCTACATATAAGTGTGGATGCACAGCTTCAGGTTATTCAGAAAAACTCGATTTCCCTGATCTGTGAAGTGTACTCCATGACTTCTGTAGATATCAGCCATATGAAAATGTATGTTATTGTTGTAGATCGACCCCATTCTATGGTCTCTGAGGTACGCAGACACAGCTTTGTTGACATTCTTCCTAGATTTTTCAATCTGAGGACAAAATTGGTTTGACCATTTCCACTTCTGTCTTTGGCATATATTGGAATATACAAAGACAGTTTAAGGCAAAAGCAATATCAATTGTCGAAAGGTGTCCTTCATTAGCATTTCCAAACCTACCCCAGTCAATGTGCCTAGGTCGTTTCCACCACAGTGCACAATCATGAGGTCAGGGTGTTGGAGATGCAAACAGGTTTTAACCAAAGGCAACAATTGGTGCCACTTCAATCCTCTTTGTCCAAACCATTTAATGTCCACATTTTGTAAACCTTGGTCTAAGTCAATACGTCTCTGTTCTGCAAACCTCTTGCACCAGAAAACATAGCTATGTCCTACGATCCACACTAGCATTTCGAAGGTATGGCTGGGAGGAATGGATAGATGTCTGTAGCTCATGCAGTCCGTTCGTAGAATAAGAGATATGTTTAAAGATGGGGAACTACTTTTTTTGCCACACAAAACGATACCTGATTGGGAGATGAAAAGCATTGTTTTTTAAAAGTAGGGTGTACATTCGTTTGGTGGAAAAGCATCTTTGTGATTGGTTAAGAAAAAGCAGTTTAAACGTGGAGTACATATCATTGGATAAAATGTGCTCAACTCAACCACACCTGCTACTTGCATTTGGAAGGCACTGTTCGAACTTAAAACAATCGTGAACTTTTAACCTGCACGTGCCGTTAAATGTTCGAGAAAATGTTGCAAAAAATATCGTTAGGTTTAAAAAAATTGATGAACTTTTAACCTGCACGTGTTGTAGAATGTTCTAGAAAGTGTGTTGATAGAATACGTTGCACTTCTGACTTCTATGTGTCCTTGAATATTAAAAAAACTGTTTATATGGAAAATTTAAAAAAACAATAGAGAGAAGTTTTGAAACCTAAAAGAATCAAGGAACTATTCTAATTTGTTCATTACATGTATTTATGTGTGGAGCAACAAAATTACAGACACAACAGCACCAGGAAGAGGAAGAAGCAGGGAGTGGGGGACGGGGAAGATGGCCACAATGGTACACATGCACAATTAAGTACAGCACAACTATAGATAAACCATGGCCAAAATGAAACACACCAACAAGGAGCACAAGTCACACAACCCGCCAACATCACACCACTGAACAAGCATAGAAGTGAAAACCACACTGCCGGAACGGGAGAAGGGTGAACAAAAGCTCACATGAAGGGACATCTCACACACAATGCAGCACACACACATAGGAAGCAGAGCACACCAACATCCAACACAATGTTGTCCAAACACACAGATTCGCACAATCGAACACAGGACACAAATGCACTCGCCTGAGGCAGATAAGCGTCCAAAAGCGTCAGTACGAAACAGGCACATGAGAACGCATAAGTACAAACCCACAGTCCGGATGGGGTAGCAATTCACGTATGGCAGGCAGCCAGAGTGTCCGTGACACACACATTGGCATACAAATGAAGACACTACACATTTGGAGACAAGTGAAAATGGGGAAACTTTATAAAAAAAAGTGCGTGTCAGTACGGCCAAGAGTAGTGCCACGATATGCAGAGAAATGCAGCAGCATGCCTGAATAAGGAACGTAGGAAAACGTCCATGTTCACCTCGGGGTAGTCCATCACCAACACACGTCAGTGTCAAGCAGCGTTGGTTGTCCGCGCTCGGACATGATTCGACGCCAATGCAGCCATGTCCACTGTTGTTTTGGGACATGTGACCAGATGTACAATGTGCAATGATGCGGAGGGACACATGCAATGTGGCACATCGAGTCGTGGTTGCAGGTACCTTGTCACTCGTCCATGAACGCGAGTGCAGCTGCGTAAGCCACTATCTCTAATGAGTGATGGTTGGCCACAATATTTGACATGTCGACGTAATCCATCAGCTGACCGGGACAGATGTGCTGACTCCAACCACTGTACCCAATGTGCACCAAAGCAGAATCGGGAAGTGGGTCAATTTGCTCACTGCATACTACGACACGTGCAATCTCCCAGGCCCAGTTCCCAACACGCATGCCAAACATCCATGCATGCCATATACGGGCATCACCATGACAGTCCTGGTCGTGGGCCAACAGGGGGCGCACACACCTGTCGTAATCCATGTCAGCTACCCACTCGTTGAAGAGGCACACGTCCATGCACCACTCGGATAGGAACGTGCGACATTGCAATACAGGTTGAACGCAGGTGACGTCCGCAATGCGGTAGCACAGCCGGTAAGTGATCCGCAGTACTGCCAAAGGCAGTGCACCCTGTGAGAAGTTGGCCTGGCATATGCTGTCCACTAATTATAGTGGGCACCTTGCACCAGTCCAAACAACCCCTTATTGGAGATAGGTTAAAGACAACCTTATTGAAAGCTATCCTAGTGGTAGCTATGGAGAGCAGCCTTCAGGCTAAGTCTTGAAGGAATGTAAAGCAGCTTGTTTTACCAGTCTATAATCTCTTGAGTGACCAAATGAAAGAGCACCACACCAGGTATATATTCAAAATATATGTATTTATTGTTAAACACACCCTCTAGTCTCTTTATGAGGCTAGAGTTCGAAGTACATAAGTTATAAGTTATTAATTCACAGTAATAGCACAAATACACGTTTGGGCCCCAGGGGCGTACCAAACCATATACCAATAAAGTGGTATGCGAACCACGACTGAACTAGACACTAGGCCTAGAGCCTCTAGAAGTGCTTGGACCACAAGGAACCACCCAAGGTAGTGACACAGGGGACCTACGGGAGACGCGTGCAGTGTAAATACACAACCGCGATACGCCGTTGACTTCTATGTAGAAAGTCGGGATCGGGAAATTATAGAAAAGGGACACTTAAAAGAGGACTAGGACAAAACCCTTTGAGATCTAGGACTTTGAAGAGTCTCTACCCATGGGAGCACCGGAGTACTCGTGTTACCTCACCCAGGGAAGCCGGGTGCATAGGTGCCTTTCGGGGTCGGGTTTCGTCGTCGATTCGAATGGCGATCTGCTGCAAAGTGCTGCTGGCGGCCAAGAGAAAAGTGTCCGGGTGGAGCCAAGAGTGGATCGGAGTTCTGAAGAACCTGAAAGCAGAGGGGACAGAGTCTGGGTCACTAGCCAGTGACCAGGAAGGCGATGGACAGATGCCCACCGATGTTGAGTGCTTCAGGTGCGTTGACGGTCGTCTTGACTCTTCAGCCACGAGGTCCAGGAGGCGTTGTCGGCGACCAGGAGCAGGATTCGGGCTGGTACGCGATGTCTGTCGAGTGCTGAGGTGTCGGCGACCGGATTGGACCCAACAAGCCTTGGCAACAGCAAGTCTCGATGAAGATGTAGATCGTCGATGGTGCAGACCAGCAAGGTCTGTGGAACTCACCCACCAAGGGTAAGTGAGGGCAGGCCTGGAGCAACCAGGATGCCAAGTAAGAAAAGGATTGGCCTTCGTTAAGGGCTACTAGCCAACGGGCTAGCGACCGCGAAGGAGCCTCGTGACGCCGCACGTGGAGCTGGCTTACAGGACACTCGTGGAGTGGGGGCCAGTGATCTTCGGTGCAGGTGGTGCTGGAGGCTAGGGCTACTCGAAGCCCAAAGCACGACTTCTTGGGAGACCCAGAAGATGGTGCACTTGCAAATGTGCTCGGTGTCCAGGGGTCACGGTCTCACGTTACCCACGATAGCCACGGGCCTCAGCTTTGCTGGGGACTCAGGGTAGCCTCGGGGAAGTCTGAGAATCCACCTCTGGTGATGCGATGACTTCGGCGTCCGACGGGAGCTTCAGAAATGCGAACCGGACAGATGCTTCTTTGGTGCCTGCCAAGCAGGGGAGTCACTCCTTGACCCCAAGGGAGATTCTTCAGTCCTCTAATCTTGTCATAGAGCGTCGAAGGTCCAGGATTCAGTTTCAGAGTTTCTTCCAGGTATAATCTAAAGTCCTAAGGACTGGGTTCCCACCTTTATTCTAAAAATAGGGGTTGGACTACTCTGTGGCCCCACCTATGGGTGGGTCAGGGCAGAGGGTGGCTACACCCCTTTCCCTTTGTCCAGTTCGCGCCAAAGCAGGGGCTGCAAGCCCCTGATCCGGTTTGAACTGGGGTATGCACAGGGACACCAAATGTGCCCCCAGTGCAGGACTTCAAAGCACCCGAAAGTGCTCCCGCCCAGCCCCAATACACATTATCCTGTCTGGGGAGGTGGTCACACCTCCCTGGGACAGGAAACCTATTGTCCAGGCCTCCCCTGCCGGAGTTTCGTCCAGCAGCAGGAGGCCAGACTCGTGTCTGTGGCAGCAGCATCCATTTTGTGATGCCAGGGCTCTGGAAAGAAGTTACCGGACTAGTCAGAGTTAACATGTCTTTCCCTCTAGAAGGGTGGAATGCTACCCCCGCCGCCAGAATTGGCGGGGGGTAGTATTCCAAGATGTTTGACACCAAACACGGCATGTTTAGGTGCAGCCATTCCAAAGTTAGCATTTTACCGCGAGGATATAATGCGCTTAAGAGTATATGGTCAGGCTGCACTACAAACAGCATCAGAGATGGTCTCCGAACGCTGCAGAGGGGCCCTGCTCATGCAGGGGCACCCTCTCACATAGGAACCATGCACTCTGCCTTTAGGATTGATAAGGCCTGCCTTAGGAGTGACTCATAGGTTTATATGTGTGTATGTATTTAGTGATATAGGTAACCTATATCACAGTAAGGGGTGCATGCACCACCTTACCCAGGCTGCAGTAGCAGACCTGTGGTGTCAGTTTGGATGGCCTTCCAGGGGTGGCATAATACATGCTGCAGCCCCTGGTAGGCCTCTGAGGTACCTATGCCCTTGGTACATAGTATACCATATACTAGGGACTTATAAGGGCACTCCAGATTCCAATCAGAGATGTGCCTAAGGCACATGGAAACCTTTTACAGAGAAAGCAGATAGACTGGGGCCCTGAATAGCAGGATCCCAGTCCAACTAAGTCATAAACCAGCAAAACACCATAAAAAAGTGGGGGCAACCATATAGTCAGATTCCACCTTCCTACATAACCCCCCAAACGAAAGGAGATAAGGCTAACCTTGGCCAGTTGAGCCTTCATTGACTAAGTGGTCATATAAGGAAGCACCTGCACTAGCATGGTTGCCCCCTGTCTTATGGTCCACTAAGCAATCCCTCACCCTAAGGGTATGAGAGGGTCTCCACCATGGGGAATCACTACCTGTGGTGTGCTTAGGTAAAGTACAAGGCTGGTGAGGTGTCTGAGTAGGGAAGTGAGGCCCTAGGAATGTTGGCCTCAGCTTCCTCAGATCACTGGTCACCATGTATGCCTGTCTTTCCATGACTGAGTTGCACTTTGCTCTAAGGGTCAACCTTTGGCTGCCTACAGCTGGGGGTTGGGTCCCTTTGGATGGACTTCTGGAGGGACATGGCAGGTTTGGAACCTTCTGGTCCCAGGTTTGCCCTTGCCTACCAGAGTCCTTCTGGGGGAGGTCCCTACATAAAGGTATGGGGGATCCCTCAGTGTGTAGAGGAATTTTCACCTGGCTAGGGCTACTAGACTGGGTGCCCCTAATCTGCTGATGGGGGCTTCCTCTGGACAGGGGGCCCTGGGGGTCCACTGACCTCCCTGACCTCTGCAGCCCTGGGCTGACTGAGGCAGGGTAGAGAGGGCAGGTTACCTGCTCCAGACGGGGTAGCACCTTGGAAGGGTCCTCTGCCATCAGGGGCGTGGCCAGGCCAGGCCTGACTACCTCTGTGGCAGTTCCTTCACTAGGGGTAGGGTCAGTTCCCTGAGGAGGCTGACCCTTACCTACTGTCTGGGGGGGGAGAAGACTTTTCTTCAACCCTTGTGCTCTCTTTTGGGGGAGAGTGGGCCATTCTTTCAGGCTCCATCTCTCCAAATTCTTGGGCTGGGGCTGTGGCCATCACAGCCCCACTAACCTTTACAGGGACGCCCAACATCCTAAGATGGGTTTGGTGTTCAACTTCAGCCCAGGCTGAAATTTCCAGATCATTGCCCATCAGGCAATCTACAGGTAGGGTTGGGGACACTGCCACTCTTTTTGGGCCTGTGACCCCCTCCCAGCTGAGATTGACTATGGCCATGGGGTGATCTGTTCTGACACCATCAATGTTGGTCACCTGGTATTTAAACTCAGGTAAAAGCTGGTGAGGGGGACTAGTTTCCCTGCCACCAAGGTGACACTAGCCCCTGTGTCCCTAAATGCCACAGCTTTCTGACCATTAATTATTGGCTCCAATCTGTACCTGCCCAATGCTATGGGACCCATGGTAAAGGTGGCAAATCCTATACCACCATCAGAGTCAGAGGAGTCTGTTGAGGGGTCCCTGTCTAAACTAGGGCCCACCTCTGTTCCTCTTGCAAAAGCACCTAACTTTTGGGTGCACTACTCCCAACTGGAGGATTACTACTGGTAGTACCAGGAGGGGTGGTAGTAGTTGTGGGAGGAACATTTTCTTTATTGCCAATCCTGGGGCAACTGGGATCAGTTTTCCAGTGCCCAGGCTTTTTACAGACATGGCAATATGGTTTCTTTTCAGGAGAGGAAGGAGTTTGGGACCCACCCCAGAAGAGGAATTTTGGGGCCCTGTAGGGGACTTATCCTTAGATTTATCCCCACCTTTCTCTTGGGACTTAGTAGAATCTTTCTTCTGGTCACCACCCTGATTTCTAGTTTTTACTCTGGTTCTGACCCATTTGTCTGCCTTCTTTCCCAATTCTTGGGGAGAGGTCAGATCAGAGTCCACCAGATACTGGTGCAAAAGCTGGTTTTGACAATTATTAAGGATCTGCTCCCTCATAATCAAATTGTACAATCCTAAAAAGTCATGCACTTTGTTGCCATGTATCCAACCTTCCAGAGCCTTTGTAGCACAATCTACAAAATCAACCCAGTCTTGAGTCTGAGCTTTTTGGGTGTCTCTGAACTTCAACCTATACTGTTCAGTGGTTAGGCCAAACCCATCTATCAGAGCACTCTTCAAGACTGTGTAATTGTCAGCATCCTCTTCTCTTACAGTGAGGAGCTTGTCTCTACCTTTGTCTGCAAAGGAGAGCCACAAGATTGCTGCCCACTGCCTCTGGGGGACCTTCTGAACTTTACAGGCCCTCTCCAGTGCAGTTATCCATTTGTGGATGTCATCCCCACTCTGGTAGGGAGGGACAATCTTGTTTAGGTTTCTATGGTCATAAGACCTGTCCCTATCTCTAGGGATATTGTTGCCACCATGGGACTCTAGTCCCAACTTTCTTCTCTCTCTAAGGAGATCTAGGGATTCCCTATCTAAAGCCAATTGCCTTTTTCTGATTTCCAGCTGAGTTTCCTCATACTGGACCAGTCTGGCTCTTCTCTCATGAGAGGATTCCCTCCTGTGAGAGGAGATAGAGCTCCCTATGGAGGTGCCAGAGTGGTTAGACTCCTGAGAAGGAGATCTAGACTTCCTGGGCACACTCTTAATCCTTCCTGGGGGACAAAGAGGGCATCATTCTGATCATCCTCATCATATTCCACAGGAGGGATTGGGTTATCCAGGTCAGGGTCATTGTCACCCTCCTGGCCAGTCTCAGAGGGGGGGCTGGGGGTATTGGTACCCCTGGCCTCCTCCTCTTCCTCTGCCCCACCCTCAGCTCCTGCCCCTTCAGTCCCCACGGGCCTACTAAGGTCATAAGCCACCAACAACTCCTTGAGGTGTTGGGTGGTGGGGCTTTGGCCTGTCCTTATTTTTCTCAAGTTGCATAAAGCTCTCAATTCCAAGAATGGGAGTGTATCATACTTGGAGGGTGGAAGCTGAATGGCTTCCTGCAAGGATTGTTTGGATCCTGCCCTTAAAGACATTACTAGTGTGGTGTGGTGTATGCACTACCTACTCTAGTGTGGCCTACTAAACTCTCTTGAGTTGTAGAAAGGGTTGTGCTATCCCTTAACACACAACTCTAAGTTCAGTAGAATTTACTGTATTCTAAGCTTAAATTATATGTACCTTAGGTACCTTTAGTGGTTTTCAGTTGATCAATTCAATTGAGATTATCTGGTAAAACAATAGCAAGCTGGAATCCCACACGCTGCACACCAATGTGAGAAGTTGGCCTGGCATATGCTGTCCACTAATTATAGTGGGCACCTTGCACCAGTCCAAACAACCCCTTATTGGAGATAGGTTAAAGACAACCTTATTGAAAGCTATCCTAGTGGTAGCTATGGAGAGCAGCCTTCAGGCTAAGTCTTGAAGGAATGTAAAGCAGCTTGTTTTACCAGTCTATAATCTCTTGAGTGACCAAATGAAAGAGCACCACACCAGGTATATATTCAAAATATATGTATTTATTGTTAAACACACCCCTCTAGTCTCTTTATGAGGCTAGAGTTCAAATACATAAGTTATAAGTTATTAATTCACAGTAATAGCACAAATACACGTTTGGGCCCCAGGGGCGTACCAAACCATATACCAATAAAGTGGTATGCGAACCACGACTGAACTAGACACTAGGCCTAGAGCCTCTAGAAGTGCTTGGACCACAAGGAACCACCCAAGGTAGTGACACAGGGGACCTACGGGAGACGCGTGCAGTGTAAATACACAACCGCGATACGCCGTTGACTTCTATGTAGAAAGTCGGGATCGGGAAATTATAGAAAAGGGACACTTAAAAGAGGACTAGGACAAAACCCTTTGAGATCTAGGACTTTGAAGAGTCTCTACCCATGGGAGCACCGGAGTACTCGTGTTACCTCACCCAGGGAAGCCGGGTGCATAGGTGCCTTTCGGGGTCGGGTTTCGTCGTCGATTCGAATGGCGATCTGCTGCAAAGTGCTGCTGGCGGCCAAGAGAAAAGTGTCCGGGTGGAGCCAAGAGTGGATCGGAGTTCTGAAGAACCTGAAAGCAGAGGGGACAGAGTCTGGGTCACTAGCCAGTGACCAGGAAGGCGATGGACAGATGCCCACCGATGTTGAGTGCTTCAGGTGCGTTGACGGTCGTCTTGACTCTTCAGCCACGAGGTCCAGGAGGCGTTGTCGGCGACCAGGAGCAGGATTCGGGCTGGTACGCGATGTCTGTCGAGTGCTGAGGTGTCGGCGACCGGATTGGACCCAACAAGCCTTGGCAACAGCAAGTCTCGATGAAGATGTAGATCGTCGATGGTGCAGACCAGCAAGGTCTGTGGAACTCACCCACCAAGGGTAAGTGAGGGCAGGCCTGGAGCAACCAGGATGCCAAGTAAGAAAAGGATTGGCCTTCGTTAAGGGCTACTAGCCAACGGGCTAGCGACCGCGAAGGAGCCTCGTGACGCCGCACGTGGAGCTGGCTTACAGGACACTCGTGGAGTGGGGGCCAGTGATCTTCGGTGCAGGTGGTGCTGGAGGCTAGGGCTACTCGAAGCCCAAAGCACGACTTCTTGGGAGACCCAGAAGATGGTGCACTTGCAAATGTGCTCGGTGTCCAGGGGTCACGGTCTCAAGTTACCCACGATAGCCACGGGCCTCAGCTTTGCTGGGGACTCAGGGTAGCCTCGGGGAAGTCTGAGAATCCACCTCTGGTGATGCGATGACTTCGGCGTCCGACGGGAGCTTCAGAAATGCGAACCGGACAGATGCTTCTTTGGTGCCTGCCAAGCAGGGGAGTCACTCCTTGACCCCAAGGGAGATTCTTCAGTCCTCTAATCTTGTCATAGAGCGTCGAAGGTCCAGGATTCAGTTTCAGAGTTTCTTCCAGGTATAATCTAAAGTCCTAAGGACTGGGTTCCCACCTTTATTCTAAAAATAGGGGTTGGACTACTCTGTGGCCCCACCTATGGGTGGGTCAGGGCAGAGGGGTGGCTACACCCCTTTCCCTTTGTCCAGTTCGCGCCAAAGCAGGGGCTGCAAGCCCTGATCCGGTTTGAACTGGGGTATGCACAGGGACACCAAATGTGCCCCCAGTGCAGGACTTCAAAGCACCCGAAAGTGCTCCCGCCCAGCCCCAATACACATTATCCTGTCTGGGGAGGTGGTCACACCTCCCTGGGACAGGAAACCTATTGTCCAGGCCTCCCCTGCCGGAGTTTCGTCCAGCAGCAGGAGGCCAGACTCGTGTCTGTGGCAGCAGCATCCATTTTGTGATGCCAGGGCTCTGGAAAGAAGTTACCGGACTAGTCAGAGTTAACATGTCTTTCCCTCTAGAAGGGTGGAATGCTACCCCCGCCGCCAGAATTGGCGGGGGGTAGTATTCCAAGATGTTTGACACCAAACACGGCATGTTTAGGTGCAGCCATTCCAAAGTTAGCATTTTACCGCGAGGATATAATGCGCTTAAGAGTATATGGTCAGGCTGCACTACAAACAGCATCAGAGATGGTCTCCGAACGCTGCAGAGGGGCCCTGCTCATGCAGGGGCACCCTCTCACATAGGAACCATGCACTCTGCCTTTAGGATTGATAAGGCCTGCCTTAGGAGTGACTCATAGGTTTATATGTGTGTATGTATTTAGTGATATAGGTAACCTATATCACAGTAAGAGGTGCATGCACCACCTTACCCAGGCTGCAGTAGCAGACCTGTGGTGTCAGTTTGGATGGCCTTCCAGGGGTGGCATAATACATGCTGCAGCCCCTGGTAGGCCTCTGAGGTACCTATGCCCTTGGTACATAGTATACCATATACTAGGGACTTATAAGGGCACTCCAGATTCCAATCAGAGATGTGCCTAAGGCACATGGAAACCTTTTACAGAGAAAGCAGATAGACTGGGGCCCTGAATAGCAGGATCCCAGTCCAACTAAGTCATAAACCAGCAAAACACCATAAAAAAGTGGGGGCAACCATATAGTCAGATTCCACCTTCCTACATAACCCCCCAAACGAAAGGAGATAAGGCTAACCTTGGCCAGTTGAGCCTTCATTGACTAAGTGGTCATATAAGGAAGCACCTGCACTAGCATGGTTGCCCCCTGTCTTATGGTCCACTAAGCAATCCCTCACCCTAAGGGTATGAGAGGGTCTCCACCATGGGGAATCACTACCTGTGGTGTGCTTAGGTAAAGTACAAGGCTGGTGAGGTGTCTGAGTAGGGAAGTGAGGCCCTAGGAATGTTGGCCTCAGCTTCCTCAGATCACTGGTCACCATGTATGCCTGTCTTTCCATGACTGAGTTGCACTTTGCTCTAAGGGTCAACCTTTGGCTGCCTACAGCTGGGGGTTGGGTCCCTTTGGATGGACTTCTGGAGGGACATGGCAGGTTTGGAACCTTCTGGTCCCAGGTTTGCCCTTGCCTACCAGAGTCCTTCTGGGGAGGTCCCTACATAAAGGTATGGGGGATCCCTCAGTGTGTAGAGGAATTTTCACCTGGCTAGGGCTACTAGACTGGGTGCCCCTAATCTGCTGATGGGGGCTTCCTCTGGACAGGGGGCCCTGGGGGGTCCACTGACCTCCCTGACCTCTGCAGCCCTGGGCTGACTGAGGCAGGGTAGAGAGGGGCAGGTTACCTGCTCCAGACGGGGTAGCACCTTGGAAGGGTCCTCTGCCATCAGGGGCGTGGCCAGGCCAGGCCTGACTACCTCTGTGGCAGTTCCTTCACTAGGGGTAGGGTCAGTTCCCTGAGGAGGCTGACCCTTACCTACTGTCTGGGGGGGGAGAAGACTTTTCTTCAACCCTTGTGCTCTCTTTTGGGGGAGAGTGGGCCATTCTTTCAGGCTCCATCTCTCCAAATTCTTGGGCTGGGGCTGTGGCCATCACAGCCCCACTAACCTTTACAGGGACGCCCAACATCCTAAGATGGGTTTGGTGTTCAACTTCAGCCCAGGCTGAAATTTCCAGATCATTGCCCATCAGGCAATCTACAGGTAGGGTTGGGGACACTGCCACTCTTTTGGGCCTGTGACCCCTCCCAGCTGAGATTGACTATGGCCATGGGGTGATCTGTTCTGACACCATCAATGTTGGTCACCTGGTATTTAAACTCAGGTAAAAGCTGGTGAGGGGGACTAGTTTCCCTGCCACCAAGGTGACACTAGCCCCTGTGTCCCTAAATGCCACAGCTTTCTGACCATTAATTATTGGCTCCAATCTGTACCTGCCCAATGCTATGGGACCCATGGTAAAGGTGGCAAATCCTATACCACCATCAGAGTCAGAGGAGTCTGTTGAGGGGTCCCTGTCTAAACTAGGGCCCACCTCTGTTCCTCTTGCAAAAGCACCTAACTTTTTGGGTGCACTACTCCCAACTGGAGGATTACTACTGGTAGTACCAGGAGGGGTGGTAGTAGTTGTGGGAGGAACATTTTCTTTATTGCCAATCCTGGGGCAACTGGGATCAGTTTTCCAGTGCCCAGGCTTTTTACAGACATGGCAATATGGTTTCTTTTCAGGAGAGGAAGGAGTTTGGGACCCACCCCAGAAGAGGAATTTTGGGGCCCTGTAGGGGACTTATCCTTAGATTTATCCCCACCTTTCTCTTGGGACTTAGTAGAATCTTTCTTCTGGTCACCACCCTGATTTCTAGTTTTTACTCTGGTTCTGACCCATTTGTCTGCCTTCTTTCCCAATTCTTGGGGAGAGGTCAGATCAGAGTCCACCAGATACTGGTGCAAAAGCTGGTTTTGACAATTATTAAGGATCTGCTCCCTCATAATCAAATTGTACAATCCTAAAAAGTCATGCACTTTGTTGCCATGTATCCAACCTTCCAGAGCCTTTGTAGCACAATCTACAAAATCAACCCAGTCTTGAGTCTGAGCTTTTTGGGTGTCTCTGAACTTCAACCTATACTGTTCAGTGGTTAGGCCAAACCCATCTATCAGAGCACTCTTCAAGACTGTGTAATTGTCAGCATCCTCTTCTCTTACAGTGAGGAGCTTGTCTCTACCTTTGTCTGCAAAGGAGAGCCACAAGATTGCTGCCCACTGCCTCTGGGGGACCTTCTGAACTTTACAGGCCCTCTCCAGTGCAGTTATCCATTTGTGGATGTCATCCCCACTCTGGTAGGGAGGGACAATCTTGTTTAGGTTTCTATGGTCATAAGACCTGTCCCTATCTCTAGGGATATTGCTGCCACCATGGGACTCTAGTCCCAACTTTCTTCTCTCTCTAAGGAGATCTAGGGATTCCCTATCTAAAGCCAATTGCCTTTTTCTGATTTCCAGCTGAGTTTCCTCATACTGGACCAGTCTGGCTCTTCTCTCATGAGAGGATTCCCTCCTGTGAGAGGAGATAGAGCTCCCTATGGAGGTGCCAGAGTGGTTAGACTCCTGAGAAGGAGATCTAGACTTCCTGGGCACACTCTTAATCCTTCCTGGGGGACAAAGAGGGCATCATTCTGATCATCCTCATCATATTCCACAGGAGGGATTGGGTTATCCAGGTCAGGGTCATTGTCACCCTCCTGGCCAGTCTCAGAGGGGGCTGGGGTATTGGTACCCCTGGCCTCCTCCTCTTCCTCTGCCCCACCCTCAGCTCCTGCCCCTTCAGTCCCCACGGGCCTACTAAGGTCATAAGCCACCAACAACTCCTTGAGGTGTTGGGTGGTGGGGCTTTGGCCTGTCCTTATTTTTCTCAAGTTGCATAAAGCTCTCAATTCCAAGAATGGGAGTGTATCATACTTGGAGGGTGGAAGCTGAATGGCTTCCTGCAAGGATTGTTTGGATCCTGCCCTTAAAGACATTACTAGTGTGGTGTGGTGTATGCACTACCTACTCTAGTGTGGCCTACTAAACTCTCTTGAGTTGTAGAAAGGGTTGTGCTATCCCTTAACACACAACTCTAAGTTCAGTAGAATTTACTGTATTCTAAGCTTAAATTATATGTACCTTAGGTACCTTTAGTGGTTTTCAGTTGATCAATTCAATTGAGATTATCTGGTAAAACAATAGCAAGCTGGAATCCCACACGCTGCACACCAATGTGAGAAGTTGGCCTGGCATATGCTGTCCACTAATTATAGTGGGCACCTTGCACCAGTCCAAACAACCCCTTATTGGAGATAGGTTAAAGACAACCTTATTGAAAGCTATCCTAGTGGTAGCTATGGAGAGCAGCCTTCAGGCTAAGTCTTGAAGGAATGTAAAGCAGCTTGTTTTACCAGTCTATAATCTCTTGAGTGACCAAATGAAAGAGCACCACACCAGGTATATATTCAAAATATATGTATTTATTGTTAAACACACCCCTCTAGTCTCTTTATGAGGCTAGAGTTCGAAGTACATAAGTTATAAGTTATTAATTCACAGTAATAGCACAAATACACGTTTGGGCCCCAGGGGCGTACCAAACCATATACCAATAAAGTGGTATGCGAACCACGACTGAACTAGACACTAGGCCTAGAGCCTCTAGAAGTGCTTGGACCACAAGGAACCACCCAAGGTAGTGACACAGGGGACCTACGGGAGACGCGTGCAGTGTAAATACACAACCGCGATACGCCGTTGACTTCTATGGAGAAAGTCGGGATCGGGAAATTATAGAAAAGGGACACTTAAAAGAGGACTAGGACAAAACCCTTTGAGATCTAGGACTTTGAAGAGTCTCTACCCACGGGAGCACCGGAGTACTCGTGTTACCTCACCCAGGGAAGCCGGGTGCATAGGTGCCTTTCGGGGTCGGGTTTCGTCGTCGATTCGAATGGCGATCTGCTGCGAAGTGCTGCTGGCGGCCAAGAGAAAAGTGTCCGGGTGGATCCAAGAGTGGATCGGAGTTCTGAAGAACCTGAAAGCAGAGGGGACAGAGTCTGGGTCACTAGCCAGTGACCAGGAAGGCGATGGACAGATGCCCACCGATGTCGAGTGCTTCAGGTGCGTTGACGGTCGTCTTGACTCTTCAGCCACGAGGTCCAGGAGGCGTTGTCGGTGACCAGGAGCAGGATTCGGGCTGGTACACAATGTCTGTCGAGTGCTGAGGTGTCGGCGACCGGATTGGACCCAACAAGCCTTGGCAACGGCAAGTCTCGATGAAGATGTAGATCGTCGATGGTGCAGACCAGCAAGGTCTGTGGAACTCACCCAGCAAGGGTAAGTGAGGGCAGGCCTGGAGCAACCAGGATGCCAAGTAAGAAAAGGATTGGCCTTCGTTAAGGGCTACTAGCCAACTGGCTAGCGACCGCGAAGGAGCCTCGTGACGCCGCACGTGGAGCTGGCTTACAGGACACTCGTGGAGTGGGGGCCAGTGATCTTCTGTGCAGGTGGTGCTGGAGGCTAGGGCTACTCGCAGCCCAAAGCACGACTTCTTGGGAGACCCAGAAGATGGTGCACTTGCAAATGTGCTCGGTGTCCAGGGGTCACAGTCTCAAGTTACCCACGATAGCCACGGGCCTCAGCTTTGCTGGGGACTCAGGGTAGCCTCGGGGAAGTCTGAGAATCCACCTCTGGTGATGCGATGACTTCGGCGTCCGACGGGAGCTTCAGAAATGCGAACCGGACAGATGCTTCTTTGGTGCCTGCCAAGCAGGGAGTCACTCCTTGACCCCAAGGGAGATTCTTCAGTCCTCTAATCTTGTCGTAGAGCGTCGAAGGTCCAGGATTCAGTTTCAGAGTTTCGTCCAGGTATAATCTAAAGTCCTAAGGACTGGGTTCCTACCTTTATTCTAAAAATAGGGGTTGGACTACTCTGTGGCCCCACCTATGGGTGGGTCAGGGCAGAGGGGTGGCTACACCCTTTCCCTTTGTCCAGTTCGTGCCAAAGCAGGGGCTGCAAGCCCCTGATCCGGTTTGAACTGGGGTATGCACAGGGACACCAAATGTGCCCCCAGTGCAGGACTTCAAAGCACCCGAAAGTGCTCCCGCCCAGCCCCAATACACATTATCCTGTCTGGGGAGGTGGTCACACCTCCCTGGGACAGGAAACCTATTGTCCAGGCCTCCCTGCCGGAGTTTCGTCCAGCAGCAGGAGGCCAGACTCGTGTCTGTGGCAGCAGCATCCATTTTGTGATGCCAGGGCTCTGGAAAGAAGTTACCGGACTAGTCAGAGTTAACATGTCTTTCCCTCTAGAAGGGTGGAATGCTACCCCCGCCGCCAGAATTGGCGGGGGGTAGTATTCCAAGATGTTTGACACCAAACACGACATGTTTAGGTGCAGCCATTCCAAAGTTAGCATTTTACCGCGAGGATATAATGCGCTTAAGAGTATATGGTCAGGCTGCACTACAAACAGCATCAGAGATGGTCTCCGAACGCTGCAGAGGGGCCCTGCTCATGCAGGGGCACCCTCTCACATAGGAACCATGCACTCTGCCTTTAGGATTGATAAGGCCTGCCTTAGGAGTGACTCATAGGTTTATATGTGTGTATGTATTTAGTGATATAGGTAACCTATATCACAGTAAGGGGTGCATGCACCACCTTACCCAGGCTGCAGTAGCAGACCTGTGGTGTCAGTTTGGATGGCCTTCCAGGGGTGGCATAATACATGCTGCAGCCCCTGGTAGGCCTCTGAGGTACCTATGCCCTTGGTACATAGTATACCATATACTAGGGATTTATAAGGGCACTCCAGATTCCAATCAGAGATGTGCCTAAGGCACATGGAAACCTTTTTACAGAGAAAGCAGATAGACTGGGGCCCTGAATAGCAGGATCCCAGTCCAACTAAGTCATAAACCAGCAAAACACCATAAAAAAAGTGGGGGCAACCATATAGTCAGATTCCACCTTCCTACACACCCAGAACATGCAGCAGACGTGCAAGGTATAGGTGGACGTGCATGGAGTCGACCATGTGTTCAGGATGCTCTGCCATTGCGTCAGTGGCTCTGCTTGCAGCTGCACTGGCTTGCTGTGTGCCAGTCTTGTGGATGAAATGGCACAGCTTGGTGCAATGAGCCGGGTCTGTGTGCAATGGGTGCAGGGCAGGGGTGTGGTGGGAGTACGTGTGAAGGCCATTCCACGCACACTAACTACGACAAAGGACTTTTGAGTGTGGGATGTGTACTCGTTGTTCTCAAATCGGGCAGTGCGTAGTGTGGGAGACGGATGCAAATATTATCGTATCTGTCAGGGGGGGCTGGCCACTTGCAAGTTCCTTCTCGGAGCAGCAGATGTGCTACTGCAAGATAGCTCAGACAAAGAACCTTTCATCCCTACAGTAAGTTCTCCAGCTGCATTCATACAGGATGTGTACAAAGGCCGGTCGTGGGTGTTGTGGGATGTCTGCGACCCTGGTCATCATGAATGAGATGCCCAGCACGTGGCACATGGGCGGGTTCACTGTGTGTTACGTTGCCAAACAGCTTCTCCTCCCTCCCACGAGCCCCCACACTTTTGTACGGTGCACTGTTGTATCCCGTGCACTCCTACGGCACACCATTGTAATGCCTATTCGCACATGTCCTGCGGCATTCCAACCACACCGTGAGACTGCAGTTTGGAGGTGGTGCATGCCACTGTACAACATCGACTGCTGCGGCCCTTGTGGCGGCCACACCAGAACACAGAGACACACTTACCGCACTTCCTGAACACGGACATGTCCGAGACACCCCGTTCCCCTTGCCGGATAGGCAGACCCCTGCGCTGACCTGTGTACGGCGGACCAGCACATGCCGCTTGTGCATGCAGGAGGATGCGTGCGTAGCTACATGTCCAGGCTCACTGCCAACGCTGAGGTGACATGGTAACATCCGCTGAGACTGTGATGTTGCAGGGCCCGTGCCTATCATGCTAACACAATGACCACATGGACACACTTGCTCAGATGCTGGTTCGGGGGGCGTTGGCGGTCCTGGGGTTGTTGTGATGAGTGTTGTGGACCTCATGGGTATCCGTGTATCATCCTCATTGACTGTATGGCACCTGTGGGTGTTTCGATGTGGCTCTTGGCTGTGTTCCCTTTCATGCTGCAGGTAGTCGTCCTGCTTAACACCAGCAGAAAGCAGGTGTAAAATCCCTGGTGCTAACGCGGCTTATCGCCGGAATTTGTTTAGCATCGCAGTTGTTGTCAAAGTTGTGATGTGTTTTTTTCGTGTACAGAAAAATAAACAAACTGGGCAGTGTATCCCGTCAAGATCCAGCACCTGACCCACTATTCCCAATCAATATAAATACAATGACATTTCTTCATTGATTTTATGTGTACACTGTAAGTGCACCCACTACCACAGTGCAATTCAATACAGGATTTTAGTATTTAGAATAAATCGCAAAGGTGCACCTCGTGTCTTTTCGCACAGGAACGCCTACTCTGCATTCCATTATCAGCACTTTAATGCAACTAAAGTTGAGATAAATATAACACACTATTCAGAAGCTGGTGCAAGCTGCAGACATCACCAGTATTCCCGTGATAACTGCCCCAAAATTTAACACCATGGTGGACACCACGAAATAACAGTAATAAGAACGAGAAAGAGTCACACAGCACTTAAGTAACAACCAAAAACTTTATTGATTTTTTTTTTTTTAACCCCTTCTATGCTCATGACGAGCTCAGCTCGTCATGCTGCGCAGTGCTCGTGTGTGCATGACGAGCTGAGCTCGTCATGAACCCGCCCACTCAATGAAACGCCCCGCACAGGGCGAAAATCGGCCGCGCACCGAAGGGGTTAATCAAACTTTATTTTTTCGTAAACGTATATATAAAGGATAAACTATATTTAACAAACTGAACACAAAACAACAAGGCGGAAGACTCCTGTCGGGACCATGAATGTCGACGACACAGCCTGGAAAATAAAGCACAAAATAAGGACGTCTGTAATGCGCATATCAAAGGAGCGAGACACAGAGAAGGAAAAAAAAGCCAGAGAGAAAAAGAGAGGGAAGGAAAGAAAGGGAGTGAGAAAGGGAGAAGGGAGATAGAGAAAGAGAAGAAAAGGAAGGAAGAGAGTGAGAGAGAGAGTGAAGAGAGGGGAGAGAGAGAGAGAGAGAGAGAGAGAGATACTGCCGCCCCTGCGCATCCATGACCAAATAATTACCTGCTGCCACCGGAGTGTCTACCAGTGGGCACTCCACGTGCCCGTCAAAGCTCCGCGGCCCGGCAGATCTCACAGATGTCGCTGAGTCCTGAGTCATGAATGGCAGAGACCACATCAGCTTCTCCGCGACCCGGCAGATCTCACACATGTCGCTGAGTCCTGAGTCATCAATGGCGGAGACCTCATCAGCTTTTGGTGCCGCTAACCCTGTGCAACGCAAGTCAGCGCCACGTGGTGGTAGGCCGCTGACGACCATACAACTTAGGGTGCGACTAACCCTGTGCAACTCAAGTCCGCGCCACGTGGTCGAAGGCCCCTGACGGCCGCATCACCTTCGGGTGGCACTAACCCTGTGCAACTCAAGTTCGCGCCACGTGGTGGTAGGCCCCTGACGGCCACATTAGCTTCGGGTGGCAGTAACCCTGTGCAACTCAAGTCCGCGCCACGTGGTAGTAGGCCCCTGACGGCCATAGAGCTCAGGGTGCGACTAACCCTCTGCGCAACTTTTCATGGAGTCGTTATGATTGAGACCCGTGGAGCGTCCGCCATCCAGTCACCACCGGCAATAAAGGATGTGACGTTGTGGATCCATTATATTTGCGTGGTCACATGGCCTGTGACGCATCTGCCGGATGGGTGTGGTGTGTGTGCAAACCTGCCCTCAGGGAGTGGCCGTGACATGTTGACAACTAGACCACTGACCTGCACACCAACAGCGAGTACGCCTGCGACAGGTAGCTATGTGGGGGGTGTGAAAACGTGTTTTCTCAATGGATTTTCCATAGGAAACTTTAGACAAGGCTACAGGTCAAACTGCTGAACAGAATTACGCCAAATTTGGCAGGGAGAAAGGTCTTGGTCCAGAAAGCGCGCTTTCTCGCATCGAGTGAAAATATAAAAGAAAGGTCTCAAGGACAATTTAATATACCGGAGCTCTGTTTCTGCGAGAACTCTTTCACGCTCCGTCTGCCCAACATCACCACTTCGCAGCTATGCCGTTAGAAGCCAGTCTGTCGGCTCGCAGCTCTCTACGTTTGCGAGCTAGTACGCTATTGTGCCTGTACCTCTGTGAGGTACTACGCTGCTGTTCCTTTGGGAGCGGACGGGTCGTAGTACTGCATGTGTGAGTCGAGCAGACGGGCCGCAGTTGTCCCTCTGTGAGCCTGGGTGTGAACTGTTCATAACTCACACTACATAAGCATTGAAAAACCATTTTGTGATTCAGTCCGTCAGCTGGCATCTGTCCGAGGCATTTCTGAAAACATATTGGAGTTCTTTCTGTGAGAGATACCCCTTTCACGCTGCCTCTCCCCACATCAGCAGGTAATGCACCCTCTTCCCACATTACCAACATACCCCCAACAACCTTCTTGGGCCCGGAAGTGTCCCTGTGCGGTTGGACAAACAAGAATCTTAGTCATGTATCGGTTTACATATAAAACATTTTATTTAAAGAAAACAACAACAAATAAAACTGAAGGGAGTCTGGTGCTGTGGTCGCTGCCACGAAGTTGGGGTCACTGCCATTCAGGACTCAGGACACAGTTCCACATGTGGGATCAGCTTGTATTGAACAGGGTTAGTGGCACCACGTGTCGCGCCTTATGTTGTACAGGGTTAGTGGCACCACGTGTCGCCGGCTTTGCATATGGAAATATGCCTCACTAACCAAAGGGAGTCTGGTGCTGTGGTCGCTGCCACGGACTTGGGGTCACTGCCATTCAGGACTCAGGACACAGTTCCACATGTGGGATTGGCTTGTGTTGAACAGGGTTAGTGGTACCACGTGTCGCGGCTTGCGTTGAACAGGGTTAGTGGTACCATATGTCGCAGGCTTGTGTTGAACAGGGTTAGTGGCACCACATGTCGCGGCTTGTGTTGAACAGGGTTAGTGGCACCACGTGTCCAAAGTTGGAATTGGGAGCTCTGCTGCCCGCAGTGTAGACTGCTAATGAGTGTTCGTTTGCACTTGAAAATGAATTTGGTGATTGTACTAAAGCTATAACTGATATAAAAAATGTTCTTGAAGAAAGGATACTAAAAGGATATTATGTAGATTTTAGGCCTGTGATAGTTACTTGCCTAGCGGACTCTGTAATTAATTAATCAATACTTAATTTTAATTGTGAGCCCTACTGACCGCAGTGTAGGCGTATCATGAAAAGATGAAATAAGTATAGAATACACTGACGAAGTGTTGTATTTTCTGAGTACAATCTTCTTGTTAGAAATTAGCATTTAAAAATCGAATTGCGAGCTCTGCTGCCCGCAGTGTAGACTGCTATTGAGTGTTCGTTTGCACTTGAAGATGAATTTGGTCATTGTACTAAACTATAACTGATATAAAAAAAGTTCTTGAAGCAAAGATACTAAAAGGATATTATGTAGGGTTTAGGACTCTGATAGTTACTTGCCTACTGGACTCTGTAGTTAATGAATCAAGAAATAATTTTAATTGTGAGCCCTGATGACCGCAGTGTAGGCCAGAGGTAGCAGTCAGCAAGGGCCCATAGCCACGTGGTGTTGAGTTGAGGTGCACAGTTAGTGGCACCAGAAGCATTGAGACTGTATGAGCCTGTGATGATGCTTGGTGCGGACGGGCCGCACTGGGAGCAATGTGTCTTGCCTACTGGTCTGCGTCATGTGCAATCGGGACTCTATGTGAATTGTGAGGCCTGCTGACCGTAGTGTAGGCCAGAGGTAGCGGTGAGCAGGGGCCCACAGCCACGTGCATAGGTTGGTGGCCCCACCGGCCTGCGTAGTTCAGGTTCAGTGGCACCACGTGTCGCCGGCCTTCCATATGCAAATACCCGTCACTAATCGAAGGGAGTCTGGTGCTGTGGTCGCTGCCACGGACTTTGGGTCAGTGCCATTCAGGACTCAGGACACAGTTCCACATGTGGGATCGGCTTGTGTTGAACAGGGTTAGTGGCACCACGTGTCGCCGGCCTTCCATATGGAAATATGCCTCACTGACCAAAGGGAGTCTGGTGCTGTGGTTGCTGCCACGGACTTGGGGTCACTGCCATTCAGGACTCAGGACACAGTTACACATGTGGGATCGGCTTGTGTTGAACAGTGTTAGTGGCACCACGTGTTGCCGGCCTTCCATATGGAAATATGCCTCACTGATCGAAGGGAGTCTGGTGCTGTGGTCGCTGCCACAGACTTGGGGTCACTGCCATTCAGGACTCAGGACACAGTTACACATGTGGGATCGGCTTGTGTTGAACAGGGTTTGTGGCACCACGTGTTGCCGGCCTTCCATATGGAAATATGCCTCACTGATCGAAGGGAGTCTGGTGCTGTGGTCGCTGCCATGGACTTGGGGTCACTGCCATTCAGGACTCAGGACACAGTTACACATGTGGGATCGGCTTGTGTTGAACAGGGTTAGTGGCACCATGTGTCGCCGGCCTTCCATATGGAAATATGCCTCACTGATCGAAGGGAGTCTGGTGCTGTGGTTCTCTCACGGAGTTGGGGTCACTGCCATTCAGGACTCAGGACACAGTTACACATGTGGGATCGGCTTGTGTTGAACAGGGTTAGTGGCACCACGTGTCGCCGGCCTTCCATATGGAAATATGCCTCACTGATCGAAGGGAGTCTGGTGCTGTGGTTGCTGCCACGGACTTGGGGTCACTGCCATTCAGGACTCAGGACACAGTTCCACATGTGGGATCGGCTTGTGTTGAACAGGGTTAGTGGCACCACGTGTTGCCGGCCTTCCATATGGAAATATGCCTCACTGATCGAAGGGAGTCTGGTGCTGTGGTTCTCTCACGGAGTTGGGGTCACTGCCATTCAGGACTCAGGACACAGTTACACATGTGGGATCGGCTTGTGTTGAACAGGGTTAGTGGCACCACGTGTCTCCGGCCTTCCATATGGAAATATGCCTCACTGATCGAAGGGAGTCTGGTGCTGTGGTTGCTGCCACGGACTTGGGGTCACTGCCATTCAGGACTCAGGACACAGTTACACATGTGGGATCGGCTTGTGTTGAACAGGGTTAGTGGCACCACGTGTTGCCGGCCTTCCATATGGAAATATGCCTCACTGATTGAAGGGAGTCTGGTGCTGTGGTCGCTGCCACGGACTTGGGGTCACTGCCATTCAGGACTCAGGACACAGTTACACATGTGGGATCGGCTTGTGTTGAACAGGGTTAGTGGCACCATGTGTCACCGGCCTTCCATATGCAAATACGCCTCACTAATCGAAGGGAGTGTGCTGCTGTGGTTCTCTCACGGAGTTGGGGTCACTGCCATTCAGGACTCAGGACACAGTTCCACATGTGGGATCGGCTTGTGTTGAACAGGGTTAGTGGCACCACGTGTCGCCGGTCTTCCACAGTGTAGGCCGGAGGCAGCGGTCAGCAAAGGCCCACAGACATGTGACGTTGACTTGAGCTGCACAGATTGGGAGCATTTGATCTTGTTAACCCATTATAGTCTCTTACACAATTTGCATCGCTACTAATCTTGAATTGTGAACCGTGCTAACCCCAGTGTAGGCCGGAGGCAGCGGTCAGGATGGGCTCACAGCCACGTGGGGTTGAGTTGAGCTGCACAGTTAGTGGCACCTGAAGCACTCAGCGTGTGCGCACCCTGCGATGATACGTGGTCCCGGCGGGCTGCACTGGGAGCAATGTCTTTTGTCTAATGAATTCTGCCTTAATAAGGCCACGTGGTGATGACTTATGGTGCAGTGATTTAGTGGTACCTTTGGCGCTCAGCGTGTACGCAGCCTGCGATCATGCGTGGTCCGGGCGGGGCGCAGTGGCAGCAATGTGTCTTGCCTACTGGACTGCGTGATTTGCAATTGCCACTGCATCTGAATTGTGAGCCCTGCTGTCCGCAGTGTAGATCGAAGGCAGTAGTCTGTACAGACATAAGTCTGCGGTGCTGTGCCGCTGGGTTCGCAGGGGGCCTGTGTCGAGGAGGCCCGCGGTCATGGCGGCAGCCACATGGCAGGGTGAGGGCCGCCGCTCTGGCAGACACTTTAGCCTTCCCACAAGTGAACCACGCCCAGAGCCCCAGCCTATTTATTCATACTCCTAAGCTGGAGTGCCGTACGTTAGACCAGCCCACTCCGCTTACGCTTCCAGGGGGGGACAACACAGCTACATGACCGAGATCTTCCTCATTGCCTGAGGTAACATGGTTGCATCCACTGTGCACAACACTACAAGTATCAGTAGTATATGTACACATGGAGAGGTTTGTGCTCTGCATAGTGACGTCTGTCCAGCATATCACCGCTAAACTTGGTATTGTGTGCATTATTATTGATGGGTGACTTGCCTCCTTCACACATACTTGGTTCCCACATGTCTCAACATTCAGCTATTGTGCGGCTGACGGGCCATGGCGTTTTGGGAAGGTCCGTTGTCCTGTTTTGCGCTGCCTCGGTGGTAGTAGGGGGGGTGGTCCGGGGGGGAGGTCCTGGTGGTGAGGTCCTGGTGGTGGTGGCGGTGGGTGTTGTGGCCTTGTTGGGTGTCGGAGTTGCATGATCAGTAGCTGTATCACGTGTTGGTCTTTAGATGTGGCTGTGAGTTGGGTCCAATTCACTCTTACACCAGTTAAATGCTGATGTTAATTTCTTACTGCTAACTCGGCTTATCACCTGGTTTTTGGATCACATTGCAGATTTGGCTGGTCGTTGAAAATATGGGGAAGTGGTGTTTTAGTTTTTTTTCCACGGGAACGCCTACTTTGCATATCATTAGCGTTAGTTGTGGCTCTCATTTGTGGCGATTTTTTTGGCGGAAGGCATCGATGGAAAAGTGGTGAGATTTGCAGTTTTGACCAGGTTGAGAATGGGATGATAATTTAAAAACACAGAAAAAAAGATAGGTTTAATGAACATTATAATTAGAAATTAGCATTTAAAAATCTTTGAAATTCACTGAAAAAACCATAGGTTTCAGGCACGTTATAGTTAGAAATTAGCATTTGAAAAACCTTTGAAATTCACTGAAAAAACCATAGGTTTCAGGGACGTTATAGTTAGAAATTAGCATTTAAAAAACCTTAGAAATTCAGTGAAAAAACCATAGGTTTCAGGGACGTTATAGTTAGTTGGACATTTCACTCGTACAAAACCATAGAAATTCCCCTGTTATAGTTAGTTGAGCTAACTATAACTCGCGCCCCCGCAATGCACTGCTGATGACGTCACATATTACATCATTTATGACATGGTCAGTGAGGAGGTGAGGTATACAGACGTAGGTGCAGAGGCGGGAGTTTTCCCTCTAACACGCTTGACCAAAGGGGTCTCTCTCCCTCACCCTCCTATGGGGCTAGTAGGTCCCATTTGATAGGGCTTGAATTTTTTAGCCGCATATCGGTGGAGTGTGATAGTGGAACCCTGCCAACATAGCACGGTAAGGGTGGAGCCCGATTGAACAACATAGGTCCTGATGAATGCCACGGACCCTTCGGGGCAAACAGGCAGAAACATGTTGACCACTTATATCACGATCACTTATGTCACGGTGGGGGGACAATAGAATCCCCAAGACACCGATCATTCATTTTAATTACCATACAGATGCCAGTCACATTAAAAAGTTTGATATCTGTAATGGCTTTTTAAACTTCACTTTGTTTTTGTAAAGGGCCCCCACTTAGTTTTAGAAGTGCATCCCTGTCACCAGGTGTATGCCCGCCCTCTATCAAACCAAGTTTTTAGAGGGCGAGGACTGGTCAATGATGAAGCATGACACCAGGTGGTGTGTGAGACCAGTCTTTTACTTTTTGTGAGATGCCTGCACTCACAAAATAACACTGTAGGACCCAGGTCACCATACTGGGAGCGGCTCTTTTTGTGTTAAACATGGTCAGTGACATCGCTGATGACATCACTGATGGCATCATCCACGTGAAAATCTGATGCACCTCATCACACCCTAATATAACCCTTGATACACCCACTCTAAAATACAGAGTATCATTTTCTAAACCATCAACACACCAATACCAGTTAGTACATATCCACTCACTAATTCCTAGCTCTACACACACATCCACTCATTCACCCATACAGTCACTCATACATACAGTCAGCCATCAATACTGCATTATCATATGCACTCACATATCTATACAGACACTCACACACCGCCTCTCATTCATAGAGTTACTCACACACCTAGTCAGTCATGGAAATAATCAATCACACTTTCATTTACTCACCTGTACAGTTATACACACACCACCTCACTTATTTAAACATATACTAACACATACTTACACTCTAATACAATAAGTAGTACAAGCACACACTGATCCATACAGCCACTCTGACAATCACTCACTCTCACATATAGTCATTTATACACTCCAATACTCACATATACTGCCTTTCACATATGCAGTTACTCACACATGTACCACTGAGGCATCCATTCACTCAGCAACACACCCATACACACACTCACCCATCCATACAGCTCTTCACAGATGCACTCTTGAACCTATACACCCAGTGAATCACCCACTCACACATTTATGGACAGTTACACCTAACCCCACCTACCCACACAGACACTCAGGCACCCATAGAGATACTCAAACAACTAATCAATAACCCATATAGATCCTCATTTAGGTACTCACCAACCCATGGAACCGCTTACACACCAACTGACAAACTAAACTGTGTGAATGTCTGTATTAGTCACTAACACATGCATTCAGTAAGACACAATTAATCACTCACTTATACAGTCAGTCACACACCTACTAAATCATCCATCCTGACTCTTATACACCCATTCATTCTTCAATACACCTTTGCATATACATAAAACATATTTACATTTTATAGAAACACATAGTCACTGGATGATGTCATCAGTGATGTCATCAGTGATGTCATTTGAGATGTCATCAGTGATGTCACTGACCATGTCATGAATGATGTAATATGTGACGTCATCAGCAGTGCATTGCGGGGGCGCGAGTTATAGTTAGCTCAACTAACTATAACGGGGGAATTTCTATGGTTTTGTATGAGTGAAATGTCCAACTAACTATAACGTCCCTGAAACCTATGGTTTTTTCACTGACTTTCTAAGGTTTTTTAAATGCTAATTTCTAACTATAACGTCCCTGAAACCTATGGTTTTTTCAGTGAATATATATATATATATATGTGTGTAGTAAAGGCAATGCATGGTAAATGCATTGTGTGATAATGGATGCATGGTAAAAGCATGTGTTGTAAACGTCGTTAAGACATCCAACCACTTTTAAAAGCATGCTGACTTTCGCTACTGTTTCAGGGTCTCTGCCCACATGTTAGTCAAGAGACCAGTATCTAAAGTCTTGTATCCTTATCCAGTGCTGCAACTTCATGATATCAAAACTACCTTCACTACACAAGCCATCTCCAACAGTGAGAGTGGGCCACTGCTCCTGAGAGGTAGGCAGGCGCCGATAGAAATACCACGCTACCGAAGGGCATCTCTTGATGATCTCTCCAGCCACAGAAATCTTCATTATTGACATGCTCTCGGTACTCACATACAAACAGGGGTGGTTTCTTTTAAAGAGCGTGGGGGCTATGCCCCCCGTAATTCTTGACTCTTTCATTTTTAGGTTGAGCATTCGAGACCTTTGTATATACTTTAGTATATACGTATTATTATATACTTATATGTGTATGTACTTTGTGGGCTTTGGAGATCCCTAGGACTTGTCTGCTTCCGCTTAGGGACTTTTTTTCTGTTCAACTGCCTCTATTTAAATGTCTTAATAGAAAACGACCAGCAGAGGTCAGTAAAATACCAGAATCACTTTAGCATTCTCTAGATTCCAGTCCATAGAAATTGTCTTCCATGAGCACCCGTAGACAATAATATTTTTTTCAAATCTTGTATTTTCAGTGATATGACCACCGAAGGCCCTGGTTTTATATTAAAAACAGAGCTCTGGACTATAGCAATATTTCTCTCCATGTGTTCCCATACCTGGTGTGTCATGCAGTTTGGTGCTTACTTTCCCTCCATGTTAAAGAACAGTAGATGTTTCAGCACCCAGGCTAATGTGCTGCATAGCTAAATACATATAAGGTCCCAAAGGCGAGACCGATTGCATTGCAAATGCTTGTTTTAAATACATGAATCCTACCTGCAGAAAGTGTTGCTTGCTCAGTAATCAGCATACCTTCTGACCCTCACTCTGCGCGAGCGTCAGGCAGTCAAAGTCCGGACAGGCTCATGTACTTACTGCGCATGAGCATGTCGCAGGGTTTTCAGGGCTTGTCTGATTTAAGCCCTTGATTCTGAGTGCTTCAGGCTGCAGCCTGGGCTTCCCGAAGCAGTGTGTCACTCAGCGAGGGTTCGGATTGAAAGCAGTGCTTGTGACTGGCATCATCACTGACGCCAGGTCACATGCAGTAAACAGATACAGTGTGCATGTTTCAGATTTATAGAAACATGCATGCTGCAGGTTTCGTAGAGTACTGTCTCTGAGACTTCCCCATTAATGTCAGTGCTTTACCAAATGTCTTTCATACAAAGGGCCAGAAAAAAATGCGCATGATGTTGACGGAAAGAAGTTTATTGTGAAGCACTACAGCAAAAGTGAGATGAAGCCCTCATTCCATATCTAAAATAGGTACGTACAGGCTTTTCACATTTCAATCAGGGTTCGTGGAGATAATTTTCTGATTACAGAAGGCATTGCTCGTTGTGCTTATGATTTAAAAAGCACTATTTCTTTTTACGAATAATCCAGCTGAATTGGTGTATTGCAGTATGGACAATCTGATCCCACAAAGCTCCTGGCATAATTGTTTCATAGTAGCCCATACACCATCATTTCATTTGGCAGCTCCTGGCACTAGTTACCATAATATGGGTACAAAACAAAATTCCAACATCATGCATAAAAATTCAAAACATTTAAATGTGATCTTACTATTGGCACATAAAGCACGTACACTTGCCTACCTGATGAATGCCAATACAATGTCTTTTTCTATTTTATGTTGTCTGAAGAAATGCTGCCTAGAAGCCATGAACTAGGTTTCTGCTCATAAAAAATGCCTTTTTCTACAGTGCCCTGTTAGTCACCCAAGGGTTTCTGTAGTGAATGCCTGAAAGAGTCTTTAACTACGTCTTTAACTACGTCTTTACCAGAGTATAGCATGATTTCTGTAGCCCAACTGGTATGCAATGAATGTGCAAGTGAAAGAATAGTCAGTACTCTAGACATGTAGTAACTGGGTGGATTAGAACAAAAGGCTAACTGTGCTCCATCATTTGCTCATTTAAGATGCCTTCCCACTTCTTCAGAATTATGCTGCATGCATCTGTCTGCCTGGTGAATGTGGAAACAATTTTCTTCAACAAGCAACCCCTTGAGTAAGTTTGTGCCACTTGCTTTGGTCACTCCGTAAAAGTCTAATATGACTTTTACACCTCTTCACTTTCAGTAGTCACTAGCCGTCACTGCATACAAATTAAAGTAATAATGGGGAATTCATTTTTTCCAGAACAACAGAAAAAACTCTTCATCAGATCTCTCTTGCGATAAAATCATGGAAGCATTGTCTCTCCACAGAGAAGCAGAGCATTTGATTCCAAAAATGAGTTCGATTCCCACTTGAAATGCTCCTGCTTACACTGTAAACAATTTGAATGCAAAGCCCTCGCTTGAAATTCCCAATTTACCCCTATGACCACCAGATTGTAAATGAAAGCTCAGTAGTGTTTTTCATTGCATAGTACTATACATTTGAACTAATATTGAGTACTTTTTTCATCTCAACTGATAGGCATATTCAATATTGTCAATTATCTAATATAGAAGATTCAGAGTCTGCATAAAGATGTTTGGACATATCTTTTTGCACTAATGGTTGAATACATGCGTTATATCTCAAAAAGGAGAGACATTATACTTTTATGACACAAGCGTGATCACATGCCCTATACTCACTATTTTATCTAAGATAACATCAAAAAATCTGCTGGGAGGCAATTAGAAACCTTATGAGTTGTCAGCATCACAGGAAGGAGGTTAGCAACCATAAGGTTCATGGAGCATCATTACAACCCACACTTATGACAATAAAGATCCCTGTCATTAGAAAAGTTGTTTTGTTATGTAGAATTTAAATAATTAATTACCACCACTTTCTGTCTGCATTATACCTCCAATGCCAGCGAGCAATTCAAATACTGGCAATGGCAAACTATATTTGAGATACGGAACAAAATGAACTGCAATCAGGTAAACCCAAAAGATGCTTTTAAACTCCAATACATCAAAACATAGGTCATCATTTCCAGTGTGTTATTCACAAATGTATTTCCTATGTGGATTGAGTGTGTACAAAGGACCACTGGTGCAAACGTGCTAGTGATCACCAATCTACAACAGACAGTTCCCAGATTGTGAATTGGGATTGTTGGTATTGAGGGTGGTCTAAGCAAACATGCTCTGCTTATTTTTCGTCTTTGCAGCTCTTGAGAATTGTTTCTAAGTTCATCCTTATCTCAGAATAAACATAGATCATTTTAAAGAATGCTACCTACTTCGTTTATTTATTAGTTTGGAAACTTTAAATAGTGGGGCACATGATCTCACAGATACTCCAGAGCACTGCCTAGTCTGGAAAGTAAAGCCCGTACTCAGAAAAAGTAACACCGGTCTAGTGCCACGCAGTCATGATACACATTATCTCTATTAGGATGCATGTTATGGCCTTAGACGAGCTAGGTCTGTAGCCAAATGATCCTGAGACCAGAAGGAATGCACTACAAGATGCTTAAAAACAGAGATCAGGGGGACAGATGTACGAAGCAGTTTTGAGGTCGCAAATGGCGCACTTCGCAGAATCGGCCGTTTGCGACCTCAAAAATGTTTTGTTTTAATGTATAAAACCTCAAATTGTGATTGGGAAAAAAGTTACCAAATTGCAATTTGGATTTGCGACCCAATACCATTTCGGTATCTGGAAGGGGTGTGTTAAAGGCATTCCTTGCATATACGGAATCTGTCCGATGCGCCGAGACATGCAGACATATAGGAGTGGTTAACAGCAGTAAGAATACCTGTTTGCTTGAAGGAAGGAGAGGACAGGCAGCCACACAGAGGCAGCACCATCGTGTCAGTTCTCCCCACTACTAGTATTATAATCTGTTATATATCACATCATGTCATTATATCATCAGCGCATTTGACAAGACGGGCTGTCTTACAGCTGCTCCTACGTGTCACATTATTTTAACAAGTGCCTACAGACACTGCCTCTGATGTCTCATGCACAACGAGGGGATAATATACCAGAAGGTGTTACCCATTCTGTGTCTATAGATGAATGCACTGATGCTCCAGAGGTATATAGGCGTAAGAACCAAGGTATATAGGCATAAGAATCAAGGTATATAGGCGGTAAGACACAGATCTATGGGCTACATGTATCAAAATTGTATATTGCGAATACCCAATTGCAAATTTCTGAGAATAGCAATTAGGCAATCGCAATTTCCGATGTATGGCGATTTCTAGAGGGTTGCAAATCGCTCTACCTCATTAATATTAATGAGGTAGATCGCAATTTGCGACCCCCTAGGAGTCGCTAAAATCACGGGGATGGTGGCCTGCTGGAGTCAGCAGACCATGTCCGTTATTGCTTTTAAATAAAGCGTTCTTTTTTTAAAAAAATGCAGCCTGTTTTCCTTAAAGGAAAACAGGATGCGTTTCAAAAACAAAAATGAAAAGTTTTCATTTAATTTTTAAGAGTAGGCAGTGGTCTGTGGGACCACTGCCTGCTCTTAAAAAATGCTGAAACAAACATTCACAAAGGGGAAGGGGTCCCTTGGGGACTCCTACCCATTTGCGAATGGGTTACCACCTACATGAAGTAGGTGGTAAAATGCCAATGTTTTGCAACCGCATTTCGGTCGCAAAACATTCATGCATACTGATGCGATTTGGTAATAGGAAGGGACGCCCTAAACACGCCCCTTCCTAATAACGAATCACAAACCCATTTTATTATTCGGTAACAGGTTACCGAATCACAAAATGAGTTTTGATACATGTAAAAAGACTATTTTGAGTTCACAAACGGGCCGATTTGCAGAATCGGCCCGTTTGCGAACACCAAATAGCTTGATACATGTAGCCCTATATTCCTTCCTGGAATGCAAAGTGACCCTCTCCACGTACACAGCAGGGGCATTCCAAAGGCCATTTACATTGATGGAATCGGTCTGTCACTAACCCAAATCTTCCAGAACTCGAAGGCCCTCCGGAAGCAGCGTAGCAGACAAGAACAAAGAAAGGCAATGTTTGAAATTCTGGGTCAAAAATGACAGACGTTTACTTAGACCCACCGGTAATACATGAGAATTACAAGGGATTGCTTTATCCATTCCGAGCCTGTGCAAGTGAGACAATAGGCAAGGTATGGTGCAAGGCTCATGGCGTCTGCTCCAAGCACAGAATAGCTTCGGGTCAGTAAGGGTCTAGGGGCCATATGTATCAAGCCCATTTCCCATTCGCAAACGGGCCGATTCTCAGAATCGGCCCGTTTGCGAACGGAATAAGCCTTTGGGATGTATCATCCCAAAGGCATTCGCAAAATAGAGAATCGCAAAATTGCGATTCTCTATTTTGCAAATGCATTTAAGGAATTGCAAATTGCGATTCCTTAAATGAAATGTATGAAGCACCTAAGTTGTGCGATTATGGCTTAAGGAATCGCAAATTACCACCAACTACAGGTTGGTGGTAACTTGCGATTTCTTTGAGAAATGCATTTTTTGCATTTTTCAAAGTGGCATGTGGCGCACATACATGCCCTTAGGGCATGTATGTGTGCCACATGTGCACCCATGCTCATTTCAGGGTGCAACAGGGTGTCCTTTGGACACCCTTGCAACCTTGAAATTGCATTCTCAATTTGCGATTCTCTAATTGCTAATCGCAAATTGAGAATGTCCTCCCATTCATTCCTATGGGCCTCTAGGCCCTTAGGAATGAATGGGGAGGGTTTCCTTAACTGCGATTCGCAATTTGCGAATCGCAATTAAGGAATATGTAGGATTCGCAAATTTTCTTGCGAATCCTACATACATCTCGTTTGCGATTCTCAAATAGCGATTCTCAAAAATTCGCTATTTGAGAATCGCAAACACAAACTATGATACATATGGCCCTAGGTGACTAAACTGAAGCCTCTTCTGAGGGACTCCCAACCCTCCCCAAGCAGTCTGGGTGGTAATGGCGCATCCGGTAAATACCAACACCTCCATCAGTGTGATATTCACCAAGTATGCAGTTATCTCACCGATACCAGATTTACCCTTGGTGATAATTCATATTTTCATCCTTTTGGTACGCTCAAACTCAGAATGCATGCTGTCACCCGCGCTGTTTACGCTAGGGTTAACTTGGCACCACTTGAAGGCGCGAACAAGAGTGGGTGTGGTATTCCCATACTCCCACCCTAGTTAGAGCCCAAATCTGGAGCATTTAATCACGCAGGCCGGAGAATAACATTATTTATGTATTGATGCATCGGTAGCATTCTCATATTGCTTTCTATTGCAATCCAGGTGATTTTTTCGTCATATTGGAGTTTGAGAGTAAGTCATATTATTTTTCGATCATCAATGCACTGTAGCACCACTGCACTCATCAGCGTGCATTCACCAAAGTGCTCTACATGCATTGTATGAACGGTTACAATAAAATAGAGTGCAAAAGATACTAAAGTGTATGCAACAATATTATCCACTGGAGTGAGTGTATTGAAGTAAACGAGATGAAGCAATCGTAGAGTAGGAGCAGAATGTAGGGAAAATGCAGTAGCATTTCAATGATTAGGGAAGAGAACGAGCAAAGCAGTACTGGGCACAATGGAGACGAGGAGCAGACAGACGGTGTTGTGAAGAACAGAGGCAAGGGTGACTCTTAGGTAGACATACCAATTCATGATATGGAAAAATGTATTCCATGCTCTTTAATTAATGCGATAAAAACCAACAAGTGTTTCGCCCCATAGCTGCGCCCAGGCCCGGGGCCTTTTCAAGGCTGAAAAATATCATGGGCATGAAAGTACATCAGAATCAATACGATAAGTATTCTAAAATATCACCAAGTAAACAAAAATACCTAAGTGTGATATATGCAATGACCAATACATACATACAATAGCCGCGCTATGCACCATGTGAGCAGAAGTCTTAAGGTGAGATTGATAGGTATGACAGTAAATGCCAAGATTCTGTGTAGAAAAATTCCATTTTTTTTACTATTCACCAGGCGATGTGATAAACCAGAGAACCATAAGTGTAAAGGTAAATCAAGCGAGTTATAAGGGGACTTCCGACAATTATCTATATGAAGCAGTCAGAAAGATATGGTCAAACTCATTACCTTGCTGGTAAACTAGTCAGAATCAATAGTCTAGTCCATGTAACAATCCCAATGGTTAGACTTCTAAAATAAAAACCAGTACAGGTGCTAAGTAATGAACTCATCATGTAGGAGTAGTAGCGGGAGCTGCGTTGGCTGAGTAACAATAAATACTTGGTGCACCTGTCAACGGAGGGTATCAGAGCGATACGAAAGGGGATGATGGACGGAGCGCTTGAGCTAATCAAACACTCACCCCCAGTCAACTGATCTGGGTTTAATCCATCATCATTCTTTAGCTCACTCCACCACCCCAGTTCAGACATGGCCATATGCAAATCAGTCTGACCCTGTGCCTCATGGGAACAGTCCAGCCCGAACTGCCAAGCCATGTCTTCCTGGACCGGAAACAAGCATCCTGGGACCGGTTTCTGGCTATTCAGCCGTCATCAGCCAGGCTAGCTTGAATCCAGTGGCAAAGTGAGCAAGGGACCCACGTCTGGGCATACCCTGCCAACTTAGGGCAAACAAAGCGATCATCGAAAGGGGATGATGGACGGAGCGCTTGAGCTAATCAAACACTCACCCCCAGTCAACTGATCTGGGTTTAATCCATCATCATTCTTTAGCTCACTCCACCACCCCAGTTCAGACATGGCCATATGCAAATCAGTCTGACCCTGTGCCTCATGGGAACAGTCCAGCCCGAACTGCCTAGCCATGTCTTCCCTGGACCGGAAACAAGCATCCTGGGACCGGTTTCTGGCTATTCAGCCGTCATCAGCCAGGCTAGCTTGAATCCAGTGGCAAAGTGAGCAAGGGACCCACGTCTGGGCATACCCTGCCAACTTAGGGCGAACAAAGCAATACGAAAGGGGATGATGGACGGAGCGCTTGAGCTAATCAAACACTCACCCCCAGTCAACTGATCTGGGTTTAATCCACCATCATTCTTTAGCTCACTCCACCACCCCAGTTCAGACATGGCCATATGCAAATCAGTCTGACCCTGTGCCTCATGGGAACAGTCCAGCCCGAACTGCCAAGCCATGTCTTCCCTGGACCGGAAACAAGCATCCTGGGACCGGTTTCTGGCTATTCAGCTGTCATCAGCCAGGCTAGCTTGAATTCAGTGGCAAAGTGAGCAAGGGACCCACGTCTGGGCATACCCTGCCAACTTAGGGCGAAAAAAGCAATACGAAAGGGGATGATGGACGGAGCGCTTGAGCTAATCAAACACTCACCCCCAGTCAACTGATCTGGGTTTAATCCATCATCATTCTTTAGCTCACTCCACCACCCCAGTTCAGACAAGGCCATATGCAAATCAGTCTTACCCTGTGCCTCATGGGAACAGTCCAGCCCGAACTGCCAAGCCATGTCTTCCCTGGAACGGAAACAAGCATCCTGGGACCGGTTTCTGGCTATTCAGCCGTCAGCAGCCAGGCTAGCTTGAATCCAGTGGCAAAGTGAGCAAGGGACCCACGTCTGGGCATACCCTGCCAACTTAGGGCGAACAAAGCGATACGAAAGGGGATGATGGACGGAGCGCTTGAGCTAATCAAACACTCACCCCCAGTCAACTGATCTGGGTTTAATCCATCATCATTCTTTAGCTCACTCCACCACCCCAGTTCAGACATGGCCATATGCAAATCAGTCTGACCCTGTGCCTCATGGGAACAGTCCAGCCCGAACTGCCAAGCCATGTCTTCCCTGGACCGGAAACAAGCATCCTGGGACCGGTTTCTGGCTATTCAGCCGTCATCAGCCAGGCTAGCTTGAATCCAGTGGCAAAGTGAGCAAGGGACCCACGTCTGGGCATACCCTGCCAACTTAGGGCGAACAAAGCGATACGAAAGGGGATGATGGACGGAGCGCTTGAGCTAATCAAACACTCACCCCCAGTCAACTGATCTGGGTTTAATCCATCATCATTCTTTAGCTCACTCCACCACCCCAGTTCAGACATGGCCATATGCAAATCAGTCTGACCCTGTGCCTCATGGGGACAGTCCAGCCCGAACTGCCAAGCCATGTCTTCCCTGGACCGGAAACAAGCATCCTGGGACAGGTTTCTGGCTATTCAGCCGTCAACAGCCAGGCTAGCTTGAATCCAGTGGCAAAGTGAGCAAGGGACCCATGTCTGGGCATACCCTGCCAACTTAGGGCGAACAAAGCGATACGTAAAGGGGATGATGGACGGAGCGCTTGAGCTAATCAAACACTCACCCCCAGTCAACTGATCTGGGTTTAATCCATCATCATTCTTTAGCTCACTCCACCACCCCAGTTCAGACATGGCCATATGCAAATCAGTCTGACCCTGTGCCTCATGGGAACAGTCCAGCCCGAACTGCCAAGCCATGTCTTCCCTGGACCGGAAACAAGCATCCTGGGACCGGTTTCTGGCTATTCAGCCGTCATCAGCCAGGCTAGCTTGAATCCAGTGGCAAAGTGAGCAAGGGACCCACGTCTGGGCATACCCTGCCAACTTAGGGCGAACAAAGCGATACGAAAGGGGATGATGGACGGAGCGCTTGAGCTAATCAAACACTCACCCCCAGTCAACTGATCTGGGTTTAATCCATCATCATTCTTTAGCTCACTCCACCACCCCAGTTCAGACATGGCCATATGCAAATCAGTCTGACCCTGTGCCTCATGGGAACAGTCCAGCCCGAACTGCCAAGCCATGTCTTCCCTGGACCGGAAACAAGCATCCTGGGACCGGTTTCTGGCTATTCAGCCGTCATCAGCCAGGCTAGCTTGAATCCAGTGGCAAAGTGAGCAAGGGACCCACGTCTGGGCATACCCTGCCAACTTAGGGCGAACAAAGTGATACGAAAGGGGATGATGGACGGAGCGCTTGAGCTAATCAAACACTCACCCCCAGTCAACTGGTCTGGGTTTTATCCATCATCATTCTTTAGCTCACTCCACCACCCCAGTTCAGACATGGCCATATGCAAATCAGTCTGACCCTGTGCCTCATGGGAACAGTCCAGCCCGAACTGCCAAGCCATGTCTTCCCTGGACCGGAAACAAGCATCCTGGGACCGGTTTCTGGCTATTCAGCCATCATCAGCCAGGCTAGCTTGAATCCAGTGGCAAAGTGAGCAAGGGACCCACGTCTGGGCATACCCTGCCAACTTAGGGCGAACAAAGCGATACGAAAGGGGATGATGGACGGAGCGCTTGAGCTAATCAAACACTCACCCCCAGTCAACTGATCTGGGTTTAATCCATCATCATTCTTTAGCTCACTCCACCACCCCAGTTCAGACATGGCCATATGCAAATCAGTCTGACCCTGTGCCTCATGGGAACAGTCCAGCCCGAACTGCCAAGCCATGTCTTCCCTGGACCGGAAACAAGCATCCTGGGACCGGTTTGTGGCTATTCAGCCGTCATCAGCCAGGCTAGCTTGAATCCAGTGGCAAAGTGAGCAGAATTTCGACTGTTTATTCACAGCCCGCAGGAAATTTCTTCAGTTGGGCACCTAACATGGAGTACATTTTAAATGTCTATCCTTTCGTCATAATATCTTTTATGGGCAGGATAAGTCTAACCTGACCAAGATTCTATGCTGTTAGACTGCAGGGCGCTCGCTGCGCCGATCATTGTACCTTTAGTTCTCTGTCCCGGAAGTGAATAGACCTACTGTTACGGTTCTCTAATCTGCAATTTGGCCGCCAATATGTAGAGTAAACTCCCTTAGAGATAAGGACGTTGGATAACCAGAGGGCTTTCAGGAAAGAAATTAAAACATTCCTTTTCTTCAAGGTGTCCTCTGCTGATTTCGCTTCGATGTCTGAGCTTCATGAAGCCATCTGGTGTCTGAGAGCTTTATAAATAAGTATAACAAACAAATAAATATGAGCAGCTGCTATCGGACAATCTAAAAAATAGTTGGATATGTGGGAACAGTACTTTGTCTGTCCATATTTAGGCAAACCAGAGCACAGTCATTATATGCCAATTATACTCACCATCTGCTCATCTGCATACTATTAAAGTGGACTATTTCAACCTGATGAATTTTATTTGCATATAGTTCACCTGGGAATATAGGGATCTTGTTGTCTATGGATATTCTCCCTTGTGGTTGAAGTTGTTTTTTGTGCAAATAAAGCATTACAAAATTATTGACATGATGAATTTAGTTAGATCGGTTTAGTACAGCAGAGAACATTTGATATGCTCAACCACAGAAGAGAGGGTCAAAGTGTTTAATAGAAGCGCACTCAAGGTGTGTCAGAAACGTGGCTAGTGGCGAGGTTAAATTTGTCCTACGATTCATTTTGGAAATAGCAAGGTTTTCAGAGAAGCATTACATTTTATAAAAAAGAAACACATATGGCATTCTTCAGTGAAGGCATATTAATATGCCGAGCATAGTTCAGATGTTTGTACCACTAAATGTTTGAATCTATCATCAAACGTGCTGCAATTCCATGCTAATCCAACAACGTAAAACCTGATTACGAGCAAATTACAGGTGTAAGAGTGGTAACAGAAAGCAAAACAAAGGACTAACATTAACGAGTGAATGTTCACAATTGCGAAGCACGTAATTTGGCATCCATTTGCTTTAGAAAAAAAATGTATGTATGGGCAATAAGGAGTACGTTAAATATGGGAGAGTACAGCAAGGAAGTAAAATGTAATAATGGCAGCAAACAATTTATGATCACCACAAAGTACGTTATATTTAAAGCATATATGTGAAATCTGTGATTACTCTGCAGAATGATGTAATGCAGTGAGTTTACCTTCATGGGCGACTGATCTTCACCTCTTTTCATTGAAATTGTCCCCTGAATTAATATGTAACTTAACTGCAACAGTCACAGCTGTGTGATTTGGTATCCCCTAAGCCTTATTTAAGTCTATAGACAGACTCGGACTGTCTTGATCGACACAGTGTCAACACAGATATTCAAAGCACAGTCTCACTTAACAAACAGGCGCTGCACTTTCAAAAACTGGAAGCCTGCTTTGGGGAAGTCCACAGTACTGAATTTATTCATGGAACAGTAGGGTCGGTATGATGCTCAGATGGGATTTCTGTCACTTAGGTACCCAATTGAAGGTTATGTGAAGTAGACGTCCTCTGTGGAATTATGAGATGACTGGTGCCACTGCACCTGGGGACACCAGACTCGATTTTATCAGCCGGAAATTTCAGCTGGTAAAATTGCCTTATGGAACGGGATGCTGATCGGCTAGGCCCTAGTCGCAAGCCCCTGGACAACCCTGTACCAAGACAAGCGGAAAACTTGTAAATTGCCCCCTGCCACGTGACATCTTCCCCTTTTTCCCCTACCCAACTCACCCTCTGCTAAGAGCAGGTGGTAAATGTCTGCTATAAAACACACCAAAGAGAGAATTTCATGTGGAATTTCTCCCAGTAATTCCAGGTCTGCAAACGTATTCGCTATTTCTTGGGGCTCTGATTACAGGTATAGCAAGAATTGCATGCAGAGATTATGGCCGGTATAGAAAGTTCTGGCTGTCCAAAATATTCACTTACAATTCCTCAATACTAGGCCTGGGCGGAGAACTCCGCTCTGTTTGCGTAGCGCAGCAGAGTTTTTCCCCACACATGCTCGCCAACGGTAAGTTGGCGAGCACGAGCTGTCGCTCGTGTAGAATTTCTAACCGAGCGGCAGAAAGGTCAGCGCAAACAGCAGTTCGCGCCTCACTCCGCCGCTTGCGGAACTCCGTGGAGTTTTGTTGTCACTCCGCCCAGGCCTACTCAATACTCGGGGCCTTGTGGAGTAATCAGGGCCTTCTGGTGGAAGGGAGTGGGATCCATCTGGATTACAGATCCAGCAGCTGTTCTTGAGCCAGAATTGAGATCCTGGCTGGCCCCAGTGAAGCATCCTGAGTGTGTCCTTGAGCAGTCTACCAACAGTGCAACACAGGCAGCAGTAGCAGCGCACATTACAGCAGAGGGCTCTTATTTTCCTTTCTAGCATGTCCAAATGTATAATACCTCGCTTCACTTATAATCTTATTAGTGTCCTGGTTGTGAATAGGTAGAGGTCATAAAAGAGCACAGCTGAAACTGCACAACTGGCTGCCACAGCCAGATGCCCAACAGAAGAAACAAAAATACACCCTGTGGAGTGTCCGTCACAAATAATAAGAGAGATTTTTAAGGTGTTTCTGACTTTCTTAGGCTGTGGGTCATTGTAAGATATAATCTTTAAATTGAATTTCTTTACAAATGCTAGATATACCTATCTAGGTGTAAGTACACTAAAATAATCCCTTATACATCACAAAACAAACAGATTTGTTGGCAATTAGCATTAAGTGTTGATTAATAACCATCAGAACCCATTTTAACCAAACATACAATAATGAAAGGTCGAGTTAAAATCAGCAAGGTTTCAAACTTATGCCTATCAGGTTTACATGGAGCTGTATGAATTGGGTGCAAAGCACAAGGAGCTGTTTCATCAGTGTTATAACTTGTGATCTGTAGGTAACACAAGCAACTCTGCAACAGTTACCTACCTTAGAAAATATACAAGTCCGTGAAATACACTTATATGCTATGTTTTACAGCAGAAACATTACTTCTCTGACTTGTTTTAAGATGATTCAAATCTTTCACCAGAGAGGGCAAACAGATCTCTCCAGCAAATGTGTTAATATCTAGAGTTATCTTGCCAGTATTATACCCTGCAGGTTGCTGAATATATTTCCACCTCTGCAGCAGGTGCTGTATCCAACTAAGCTAGTTTAAAATGGAGTCTGTTTGTGAGCAATTAAGTAAACCTTTACTATCTGATTTTGCCAATTCTGTTGGTTGAAGAATTTGTGAAAAATATGTCATTTGCTATCTGTCATGGACTCTGCCCCTTCTGATACTACCCATCAAGACTCCGTCCCTCATGACTCTAAACCTACCCATGTTTATGAGTACCCATTGTAAACATTTTCCTTTTTCAGCACTGCTGTCACTGCAATGTTACTGATACAGAGTGCAGTAAAGTGATGCAGCCATAATTCTTCAAATGAAATTGAGGTACTACTGCAGTGAAGATCAATGATATAGCTATGGGTATAGGGGTTAAACCACCTTCTTTGACTGGGTTGTTGGTTGAAGAGGGGTGACACCTATTCAAGCAACAGCAACAATGCCCATCAGGATGAACCACCAAAATTACTACATTAACCTATGTTTCCCTTTGGTAGCTTGGCACAAAAGCAGTCAGGCTTAACTCAGAGGCAATGTGTTAAGTATTTATACAGCACACAAACAGTAATAAAGTGAAAACACAACACAAGGCAAGTGTCACACCAATTTAGAAAAATAGAGTAACATATAATAAATTATTTGACACCAAAACAACAAAAATCCAATCAGTAGAACCGTAGTTATGAATTTTAAATGTTTTTAGTAAAATCTAGAACCTAAAAGATCAAAGCGCCAACAACGGACATCTAGCCGCACGAGACCGGGTAAAAGTCGAAAAATATGGTCCACCGTGATGGTGTGCAGGTTGGATACAAAGAGTGGATTGGGCCTTTCAGTGCTTACCCTCGAAGGGGTGACAAATCCGTTGTGTCAAGGCAGAGCACAGCCTATTCAGTTGCAAATGACGCTGTGCACAACTCTGCCCCCCCATCCTGCCAGTTGATGGCCCATCCATGCACACCTAATTACTCTATTGTGTGGCTGTCTGGGAGGAATAAGTAAAGTTAAACTGCCAACTAAAACCAATCATGTGACCCAGGAGAGGCTGGAGGTGCCAAGTAGTTTAGGGCAGGAAAGTTCCAACTTTCTAAAAGTGGCATTTTCAAAATTGTAACTTAAAATCCGACTTTACCATAGGGAGGATTTTTAATTACAATTTCTCAGACACCAAACAAAAAATGCTTACCTGTTCCCAATTAAAAGTTAGCACTTATTAAATGTATAAAGACAACTCTATGTCATCCTAGGGGAGAGTTTTTCACTACCAGGACATGTAAAACTTAAAAGTACATGCACAACCTTTTAATTGCAATGCACCTTGCCCTATGGGCTACCAAGGGCCTACCATAGAAGTGACTTATTTGCAATAAAAGTGGAGTTTCAGGTTTAGCAAGTGGGTTATATTTTGAAAGTCGAATCAGCAGTTTAAAATTGCCTTCAGGCTGCAATGGCAGGCCTGGAACATGCTTTAAGGGGCTTCTTAAGTGAGTGGCACAATAAGGGCTGCAGGCTCACTAATAGCATTTAATTAACAGGCTCTGGGTATCTGGCATGCCACGCTGCAGGGGGCTTATAAGTAAATTAAATATGCCAATCAGGAATAAGACAATTTTTCCATGTTAAAAGGAGAGAGCAAAAGCACTTTAGCACTGGTTAGCAGTAGTAAAGTACACAGAGTCCTAAGGCCAGCAAAAACAAATTCAGCAAAAAAAAAAAGAGGGGTGAAGGCAAAACGTTTGGGGGAAGACCACCCTACAGCTGACAGTCTAACTCGTGCAATTGTTTAAACTGTTAACATTAGCCATCACCAAAAGATTGACAGCTGTATTAATTACATGTTTAAAACATGTTTTGTACATAGTGTCCTGAAAGATAACATGGAATTGCCCCGATTAAGACCTCTTTTGAACATTGCCCCCACATCAGAGGCTGAAACGCATCGCCACAATAGAATTTATGAACAGCATTAATACATTGAATGAACTTTAAACCTTTGGTGAATTATGGAAGCAATAGGTCCCTAACCAAAGAATATCTGCCCTTGTAAGGGACTACATGAACTGCATATTTCAAGTTCTCGGAGGAATCAGTTGTTTGCACCAATAGGTTCAGGACATTTCACTCAAAGACATTAAAGATTTGTCACCATTTGTGTGACATGTCATTTATGAAGGTGCTAATATTGTGAAAAATAATGTAAACATTAATATATAAAAAATATCTGAAGTCACACATTGAATAAAATCTGTGTGTTACTGATACTAAATAGCTTTTTAATTTATGTCCAGTGGTAATTGACTTGCCTTTCCTTTGTATTACAAATCCCTCTCCCACGGACGTTAACTGGATCAAACCCCATTTATTGCCAGGTCTCTTATGTGCAAAATTGCCATGGCACTTCGGCAATCGAAAACAATCCTTGTGACTTATTGAGAGGAACCTTACCTCAAACACATCACAGACATATTGATTATAGTTTCTGGAAACCTCCCTCAACTTTGAAGGTTATTTTTCATAAACCACACTAATAATGCTACCGCTGAATGGTGGTTTATCTGCCACAGACCTACTTAACAAAACCTTCATCTCCATATTAGGAGCCACTTTGAGGGAAAAATACCTGTCACTCTTGTAGGAAACCGAGATTTTTACAGATACTCCATGGCCATTGTGACAGAGGTGGTGCCCACACCTCACCACAGTCTGGTGGACAAACTGCCAAATGAAAATGGCTTTTCCTTTCATTTCAGATTACCAAGCTTTACCTATTAGTTTGAAGACTGATTAATTATATCCTATGTATATACACAAGTTCATTGTTATTTTAATAGTTGTTCAAATATAAATAACATGCCTCCTAGATCATGGAGAACATTTAAGAACAAACACAATATCAAATTATAATCTACTGAATAATTAGAAAATATGCCTACAGACTAAGTAAAGTGAGGTGATATGCTGTTTGCAAATCCTCAATACAAATACACATAGGATAATTATAGACCAATTACAATTACAAAACGCCTAACAAAACAAATTAAGTTTTAGTTTAGTTACTACAGAATAATTACCTTTAGTATGATTAAGCATGTTTTAAATCTAAGCTCACAGTTTTCAGGCATCAGGTAAATTGGAGTATATACCAATTACAAAGTTAATGTTTCAGACTAATGACTGTGGTAATCAGCACATCTTCCATACAGACTCATATAGTTAACAGGAACTCACATTTCTTAAAAACAGTGTGCCATTCCTGTTGCAAGTAAAGCTGTGTATACATTTCTTTTGCATCAATCGGTATAAAGAGTGTGCTTTGGTCTCCCACTGAGCATCAAGGAAATGTAGTTTCAGTGTAGTTTGAGGCAGTAAACTTGTATACATACCTTACATAGAATATTAAACTTCATTCTAGAGGAATCTTAAATCTAGCATGGAGACCGGAGGGCATGTGTCTTGTGCAGCAGAATATCCATCAGCCATAATTTACAGCTGCTGAAGACTTCAAAAGTCAAGTGTTTTGAGATCAGATAGAGATCATAGACATAAACTCAGCTGAAACATCAAGAACACCTCATCAGTTCCCCTCTGTGGATAGACTAAGCAAGCTTTTTAAAGTCCAGGAATGAAAAAAAAACCTGCATGGAACACTAAGGATGTCAGTGGTCCAGTGTCAATGATCACTGCAAGATTTTTACATTTGTTTTGTGGAAGATAGCTCAAAATGCATATTGTGAGTCACAATTCACCATCTTTCACAAACAAATGTTTAATCTTGATTTTCTAATTGCACGGATTAAAATATGCATTGTCTGCACAAAAAGAATAACAACAAACCGTTGTCCGCCAATAATCAAAAGAAGGGACCAGTTGTAAGAGATATACATATCATACACTGAAAAATAGTTAATTCAGTTCTGACCAAACTAAATGCATTCCACCGTAAAAAATGCTAAACACATTTGTGAGAATAGTGGCTGTTGTTTATCCAACATTCAGTATTTAACAATTTACCAATGGCACACGCTTAAACCTGATCATGCTTAATAATATCAGTAGAATACCAGCACTTGTGGGTACGAACGCCATGAACTGAATGGTGTTTATTATCACAAAATCATCTGTAATTAATTAATTAAGGAAAGAATATAAAGCAGACATATAACAAATCTAAGCCCGCAGTATCTTGAATACCATGAATTAGATTTCATATACCTTTCAAATAATAAACTAGACATAGTAAAATAATATCTGAGGTGTAATATATCCAGAACAATGTTTGAGTTTAAAGAGCTTTATTGAAGCAAGTAAAAGGCATAGGTACAACAGCATACAAACCTTTGCATAACAAAAGAGCAAAAGGATAACAAAACAGCATAGATATGATGAGGGAATAAAAATTACAATATAACTAACAGTAATATGTATCCCAAAATATGAAGCAATAACGAAAGGTCGCACCTTGAAACGCAATAGCATTTTACATTTTTCAAAGAAGGGAAAGACAGGAGAGGAAAGGAAAAGTAAGAGAAGAAAACAAAACAAAAAGAGGAAAAAAGAAAAGAAAGAAAAGGAAATAAGAGAGGAGGAGAAAGAAGAGAAAGAAGAAAGAAAGAAAGGAAAAATAAAATAGAAGTGACCTCATCAAAAACCATATAGAGATTAACAAAAAACATAATTATATCATTGATGTGAAAACATTCCCAACCTTGACTAATAAAAGCAAAAGAAAGAAAAGAAAAAGAAGAAAAGAAAAAGTCATGGCGGTTGATAAACAAAAGAAGAGTCATTGTTACGAAGTACAGACGAGGATAAATAATTGGTGAGTGGAGACCACAAGGCTTCTTTACGAATCATTTGCTGAGACGTGCTGATGGACGCTCTATCCAGTCTGTGATGGTAACAGAGAAGATTCCACCAGGCGGAATAGGAAACTGTAGAAGTATCTTTCCAATTAGAGGTTATTACCTGAAAAGCAATAGCAATTAGCATATCCACAAAGATACCAACCTTGCGGGAACCAATTCATATTACACAGTTACTTCCAAGGAATATAGAATAGACATCGAAAGGAAAATTAACTGAACAGATGGAGGATATAGAATTACACACTTGAGTCCAAAAACGGGAAATGTTTGGACAATGGAAAAAGGAGTGCATTAACGTGCCAGGGTTATGTTGACATGACCAACAGTTTGGGGATAATTCTACGTTATACTTGGAAAGGGATAAAGGAGTAAAGAACAATCTTTGATAAAAATAATAGAGGGTCTGAGTGGTGCTAGCATTGCAGGAGGTGTGGTGTATGCGAGCCCATATAGAGTTCCACGTGTGAGTTGAGAGGGTACGCTGCAAATCAGATTCCCATAGAAGTTCCATTTTAGTCTTGGGGTGATCAAGAGAGGAGAAATGGAGATATTTATAAATATGTGAGGCTCGAATAGAGGAAGAAGTAGATAGGGGTTCAAATATGGAGTCCGAAGAAGATGAAGAAGATCCAGAAAGGAGAGAGAATCTATCAATTAAAAGCATTCTCAAAGAGTCATATCTAAGTAATGAGGAGACTGGTACAAGAAATTTAAGCTGTACCTCTTGGGGGTGAGGAAAAGAGAATCTTTAAGTAAATGTTTGACAAGGAATATCCCTTTAGCAGCCCATTGTTTCCAAAAAATGGTACGATTCGATAATTTAATGAGTTTATTATGCCACAGAGGTGAGTCTAAAAATACTTGTAGAGGTGACTAGGATTTGCACTTAACTGGGTAGAAGGTAGAGATAAAATGTGAAATCGTCAAGTGATTAAAAGAACGAGGAGGATTAGCAAAACTAGCCAACAAGGAAAAAGGAAAAGGATCAATTAGCGATTCCTCCAAATTGTACCAAACAGAACTGGAAATCCCTTCAGAGGAAGATAAATATGGTAGCACTTGACGAATTAAAAAGGAAGAATGTCGAAAATTGGGGAAGTGCACACCACCCCTGTCTTTAGGAGCAGATAAGAGGGCTAAAGAAATTCGGGCCTTTCGTCCATTCCAGAGAAATTTACTAAGAGTCCCATTAAGAGTTTGAAAAAACTTTAAAGGAAGTCTAACTGGTAACATGGACAAATAGAAGTTAATAACGGGAAGCATCATCATTTTGATGGTGTCCAATCTACCCCACCATGATAGGAAAAGGGGAGACCATTTGTTTGTCATATTATTAACTTTTAAGAGAACCTCATCCAAATTAAGTTGGATGTTTTTGCAACAGAGGAGGAGTATTTAATCCCCAAGCAGGTAATACTACTAGTATTCCATTTAAGAGCAAACCCTTCAAACATGCTTTTTAAACAGTATTTATTTAATGGAAGAACTTCAGATTTGGAGAAATTTAATTTGTACCCAGATAAAGAGGCATAAGAGGAAAGAAGATCCGAGAATGCAGGTAGAGAAAGTGATGGATCTGAAATATATAACATAATATCGTCTGCATAAGCCGTATATTTGATTTCAATTGTTTTATGGTTAAAGCCTCGGAAGGAAGGTGAATGATGCAAAGAGTGTAAAAAAGGTTCAAGGGAAAGAATAAAAAGCAAAGGAGAAAGAGGACATCCTTGACGAGTACCCCGTTGCAAGGGAAAATAAGACGATTGGGAGCCATTGGCAAAAACTGAGGTAGTAGGCGAGGAATATAATAAACTGATCAAAGATAAGATAGAGGGTCCAAAACCATGCCATTTGAGAGCACGCATCATAAAAAGCCAATGAACGCGGTCAAATGCTTTCTCTGCATCCAGGGTTATGGCAGCAATGGGGGAAGAACTCTTAGATGCTAAATGAATAATATTTAGAAAGGTTCTAGAGTTATCAGCTATTGTCCTCCCCTTGACAAACCCCGTCTGCTCAGGACTAATCAACTCCGGGAGAACTTGGTTAATACGAAGGGCTAGTATTTTGGCAAAAATTTCACAATCTAAATTAATCAATGAGATGGGGCGATAATTAGCACAAAGGGAAGGATCCTTATCCTTTTTAGGGATTAGACAAATCATAGCTTCCAAAAAAGAACCTCGAGCTTCATTGCAAGAAACAAAATGTTGAAATAAGGTGAGAAGATGAGGCAAAAGAATATGGGAGAAACAGAAATAAAATTCTGCAGTAAGGCCATCAGGGCCAGGAGCCTTATCTTTAGGTAACTTAGATAAAGCGGATTTGATCTCAGAGAGGGATATGTCATCTTCCAAAATAGAACAATCTGGAAGTGAGAAGAGCGAGGGGGTAATGAATCGAAATATGAGTCTAAGGTGGCATTAGAGGGAGAGGATTCGGGGGTATATAAAGTCTTATAAAATTCTGTGAAACATTGTAATATTTCGTCATCTTTGAAACGATCTATACCACACTCATCAGCAATCTTCACAATTCTAGACCTTTGAGATTTGACCTTCAGATAGTTCGCTAGCAATTTGCCGGCTCTATTACAGCCACCATAACATTTTGAGTTACTTTTCAATAATGTTCCAGAAGCGTCCTCTGTAGATTTCCTATTAAAAGCTAATTTTGCCTGAACCAAATTTTTTAGGGTATCACCATTATTAGATGAAAAGAATGCATGTTCCAGTTTCTTAATAGAACATAAGATAGACGCCGATTCTTTACGGTATTGTTTTTTTTTGTTAGCGACGTAATCTATAATAAATCCCCTAGCAGTCGCCTTAAAAGCATCCCATGTGGTATGAAAAGGCATATCAGGTCTAACGTTGAGAAGAAAAAATTCTGAAATGAAATCCTTAAAGCGTCCAATAAATAAAGAATCCTTGAGAAGGTAGTTATTAAATCGCCAATGGCGGGATTTAGAAGACTGGGAAGGAAGTTCTAAATTAATAAGGACAGGAGCGTGATCGGAAATCAGAATGGAACCAATTTCAGCATGCGATAAGTTGGGGAGAAGAAGTGGGCTCAGAAAAATATAGTCAATTCGAGATGTAGAATTATGAGTCGGGGAAAAGAATGTAAATTCCAAAGAGTCAGGATTGAAAATTCTCCATGCGTCTACCAACCCTCTGGAGTGTATAGTGTTTACAAAAGTTTTTTGCATTTTATTAGGGACATATCTGGAAGAGGATTTCCAGTCAATAAATGGATCGAGAATCTGATTACAGTCAACCCCCACAAAGAAGATTAGAATCAGAGCATGCATGGAGTGTGTGAGACATGGATTGCCAGAATTGGGGGTCAATGCCTGTGGGGCCATAAATGTTAAGGAGAGAAATACGTGAACCATTTATGAGGGTGTGAAGAAGGAGCCAACGACCATCAGTGTCCCTCTCCTCACTTTCCACAGTAAGGGACAGGGACTTATGAATATCGCAAAACCAAAGGGAATGATGGACGGAGTGTTGAACAATGCAAGCACTCACCCCCAGTCAACTGATCTGGGTTTAATCCATCATCATTCTTTAGCTCACTCCGCCACCCCAGTTCAGACATGGCCATATGGAAATCAGTCTGACCCTGTGCCTCATGGGAACAGTCCAGCCCGAACTGCCAAGCCATGTCTTCCCTGGACCAGAAACAAGCATCCTGGGACCGGTTTCTGGCTTACAGCCGTCATCAGCCAGGGTCAGACTGATTTGCATATGGCCATGTCTGAACTGGGGTGGCGGGGTGAGCTAAAGAATGATGATGGATTAAACCCAGATCAGTTGACTGGGGGTGAGTGCTTGCAATGTTCAACACTCCGTCCATCATCCCCTTTGGTTTTGCTATGTTCGCCCTAAGTTGGCAGGGTATGCCTAGACGTGGGTCCCTTGCTCACTTTGCCACTGGATTCAAGATAGCCTGGCTGATGATGGCTATAAGCCAGAAACCGGTCCCAGGATGCTTGTTTCCGGTCCAGGGAAGACATGGCTTGGCAGTTTGGGCTGGACTGTTCCCATGAGGCACAGGGTCAGACTGATTTGCATATGGCCATGTCTGAACTGGGGTGGCGGAGTGAGCTAAAGAATGATGATGGATTAAACCCAGATCAGTTGACTGGGGGTGAGTGCTTGCAATGTTCAACACTCCGTCCATCATCCCCTTTGGTTTTGCTATGTTCGCCCTAAGTTGGCAGGGTATGCCTAGACGTGGGTCCCTTGCTCACTTTGCCACTGGATTCAAGATAGCCTGGCTGATGACGGCTGTAAGCCAGAAACCGGTCCCAGGATGCTTGTTTCCGGTCCAGGGAAGACATGGCTTGGCAGTTCGGGCTGGACTGTTCCCATGAGGCACAGGGTCAGACTGATTTGCATATGGCCATGTCTGAACTGGGGTGGCGGAGTGAGCTAAAGAATGATGATGGATTAAACCCAGATCAGTTGACTGGGGGTGAGTGCTTGCAATGTTCAACACTCCGTCCATCATCCCCTTTGGTTTTGCTATGTTTGCCCTAAGTTGGCAGGGTATGCCTAGACGTGGGTCCCTTGCTCACTTTGCCACTGGATTCAAGATAGCCTGGCTGATGACGGCTGTCAGCCAGAAACCGGTCCCAGGATGCTTGTTTCCGGTCCAGGGAAGACATGGCTTGGCAGTTCGGGCTGGACTGTTCCCATGAGGCACAGGGTCAGACTGATTTGCATATGGCCATGTCTGAACTGGGGTGGCGGAGTGAGCTAAAGAATGATGATGGATTAAACCCAGATCAGTTGACTGGGGGTGAGTGCTTGCAATGTTCAACACTCCGTCCATCATCCCCTTTGGTTTTGCTATGTTCGCCCTAAGTTGGCAGGGTATGCCTAGACGTGGGTCCCTTGCTCACTTTGCCACTGGATTCAAGATAGCCTGGCTGATGACGGCTGTAAGCCAGAAACCGGTCCCAGGATGCTTGTTTCCGGTCCAGGGAAGACATGGCTTGGCAGTTCGGGCTGGACTGTTCCCATGAGGCACAGGGTCAGACTGATTTGCATATGGCCATGTCTGAACTGGGGTGGCGGAGTGAGCTAAAGAATGATGATGGATTAAACCCAGATCAGTTGACTGGGGGTGAGTGCTTGCAATGTTCAACACTCCGTCCATCATCCCCTTTGGTTTTACTTATGAATATCACCACTCCATTTTTCCTATCCCTAGATGGGGAACTGTAGACAGCACCAACCCATTGCTTTTTAAGGGAATTTATATCATTATCATTAAGGTGCGTTTCTTGTAACATAGCAATTTTACATTGTAAGTTTGAAAGATGCGTAAGAACTCGTTGTTTCTTAATTGGATTACGTAAACCTTTTACATTCCATGAAATAATTTGGACATTATCAGTCATAACAATGGGAAAAGAAACATAAACAATAGCATAAGTACTGTGAGGGTTATCAGTAATATGAGCACTGTCAAATGCAAGAGAGTTTTAAGGACAATAAGATGTCTATTAAAAACGACAAGGTTGTAAATTTCAGCGGAAAAAAAATAGTAGTAAGGAAAGATACAAAAAAATGATAAGTAAAGATTATATAAAAAGGGAATAGAACAAGAGACAAGGAAAATATAAAAGCAAGAGGAAATACATGGACGGAGGTCAGAAGAAAGAAAATAGAAGAAAGGAAGAAGAAAACAGAGAAGAAAAAGAAAAGACTAGAGGAATAGAAGAAGAGACAACAGATAGACCAAGAAAAGTTGACAAGAAGTCGAGAGACTTCAGTCAAGAAAGATGAGATATGTAACCAGACTGAAAAAAATAGCATGGGAGGCGGGAGACCGCGAAAAGAAAACATACAGCAGAGCCAGGAAGAGAAACCGGGAACAACCAGAACCAATAAAAATAAACATATATAGAATAGAGAGCCAACCGTTAAATAGTACAACAACACAGGGGAGAACAATAATATAATTAGACATAATTAATAGACAAAAGGCAGGCAATCAGCTAACAACAAAGGGTACATAATATGTGTTTCTCAACCACTTACCAAACATGAGGATTAACCGGGAACATTGGGAATGAGATGAAAGGAAGGGGAAGAGCATCAGGGGAGTGGGATCATACAGGAGGAGGTAACAACTGTAGAAAAAGACAAAGGGAAACAGTAAACATATAATGGCCTCCAATGAAGGCAACAGAACCACAGTAAGCTGGTGAAGAGCTGCAACAGCAGATAATGACCTACATCCAAAAAGAAGACAAAACTTATCGAACATATGGATGAACCATATAAACTGAGAGAGGACAAATCAAAGCAGTAACAACAATATTATTCATGGCCCTCCAAAGTCCATGACATCTCCTTTGTGACGAGAAATAAATTGTCTTAGATCTTCCGGGTGGTCAAAAGAGTAGGACCTCGCTTTATACGTGACTTTAAAAAAGCAGGGGTGAACAAGACCATATCTGGCATTCATGGAACGAAGAGCTGGACGAAGAGAGAGAAACTCTTTGCGACGGGCAGCAGTGGCACGAGCCACATCTTGAGAGAAAAAAACTTTTTGACCAGACCATAGCATTTGCTTTCTAGACTTTGCCGCTGAGAGAACCATTAGTAACTCAGTGTACTCCAGAAATAGGACAATTATCCCTCTAGGACGAGTGACAGTCGAAGAAGTAGACGAAGCATCAGTTTTAGGACCGATGCGATTGGCACGCTGCAAATTGAGAGTGGTGCCATCTTTGAGACCAACAATTTTAGGAATATGCATTTTTAAGAACGTAAGCATATCAGATCCTTCCTCCCCCTCAGGGATGCCGTAAATACGAAGATTATTACGCCTGTTGCAATTTTCCAAATCTTCTGTTTGCATCTTGAGGAGAGTAATTTCTTTAGACATATCAGCAACCTGAGGAATCAGATCTTGAGCATTACTAATCCGTTGTTCCACCTCCGACACTCTGGATTCTAAATTGGACCATTTCTCATCCAGCTTCTGAAGGGTAGCATTGGTTTCTATCACGAAAGGTTTAAGCAACCTTATCTCTTCGAGGAAGTCTTCCATTGTTATAGGTAGTGGAGTCTTGGTAGGAGAGGTAGGTTCCTTCTTGTGACGTTTTGGAGGGGCGGCGGGGTTGGAATCTTTGCGGAGAGAAGACATACTAACAGAAGTAGCTTTCAGTCCAAGTGAAGAAGAGACCTCCATGCAGGTGAGTACCTTATATATTACAGTTCTCAGAAGATAAGTGCTCACAGACAATAGTAAGATACTTGTAGAAGGCTGTGAGAAACGATGAAGAAAAGGCACCGCTGTTCCTTTATGAACCACCTGTGGATAAATAAGTCTAATTCAATAGGCAACTGCAGGTAAGGTTTGTTTAATGAATGATATTGAACTTGGTAGCAATCGCCATATGAATGTAGGGTCTGTTCAATGTAGAAACAGCAGCGGAAAACAAAGCAGCCAGCACAGTCTATTTTAAGGAGGCCTTCCAGCTACTGGATAAAAAGACGATAACTACAACATTGGCCAGAAAGCATTTCGAAGTTGGCTCAAACAACCATCTCCAAAACGTGCGAAGAAAAATGGTGATATGAGACAGTAAGGAGAGCAAGCCAGGCAATTATATTCCAAAAAGCCAGAATTCATTCAAATGAAGAGACAAAATGAATATCAACTGACAATTGGGGACTTATATGTTAACTTCCATTGAGAAGGCTGTGAAAAAGCTTCAGGAATCCTCCAAAAGAACGATACCATCATTTGACATAAAAAGGTTATTAATGTTCAGTAGCCATACCCTAAAAAAGAAGAACTTCAGGCAGTATTTTCATCTGGGCATAGGACAATGCATAAAAACTCTAGCGGCGTCTCAAAAGCCGCGTATAAAGCCGCTCCGTCTAACGGGTGAGAAGCGCGGCATCCTGCAAAGCCGAAAATGGCGGACGCCACCTCAAGCGACTGAGATGAGGGAGAAGCGCGGGGGAAAACAGGTCAATAGAGCGGGTAAAGGAGTAAAAAAATAACCACTACCTGTGCCCCCGCGCTCGCTCCATATGCAGCTTCACAGGTTGACTGCCTCTGACTGGAATAATGGCTCGAAGAATGCGGTTGAGGTTCCGTTCGCTCGCGGAGCCTCAACCCGACGCGGCCATCTTGTGGCGGTCCAAGCCACGCACCCCCAGAACAATGTTTGGTAACTCTGCAAGGTAGCTTCCCCTAGGATTTCATTGATTAATGTTGGTGACGTTCGAAAGTTGATTGATTATCAGTATCACTTTTCAATTTTAGGTGAATACTTTTAGCAATATTGTTTTTCTCATCAAGGGGGACAACTGTCCATTAGATACAGAACACTCTGTCCTATAAATGGATTTGATTAATGGCAAACAACTCAGCATGTCAGCTAATCAGGATCTTTATGTATATTCCGGCAATTATTGCTTTACTCTCTCATATCACCTATACAGGACAGAGAAATTGATCTAGTATTGGCTAAAAAATTTCAATTTAGTTCAGCCCTTTGGTTTTCCAGTTCAGATCTGTATTACTAGCCGTGGCTAGTGGTAGATCAGAATTGCTACGCAAGGTTGTAAGCCTCTAGTTTTCAATAATTCTTTAATCAGCTCACATTCTGACAGGCATGTAGTATTGCTTTCACATTTTCCGCATTTTAAAGAAATTTGTAGTATTACATTTCCAAGGGCTGCCTTCTATAATATAGACAGATGGTAGTCCATCCAGACAGACTCTGATGTATGTAGACTTCAAAGATTCAAACACCACCCAAGGCGGCCTAATAATAAAAGTTTAAATTTAATTTAGTACATTTGCATCTTTCTGCTCATGTATTTAAACGCCCTAAGTGGTGTTCTTGGTTTAAATTATTTTTGTGATATTGTCTGTAATTGGTTAAATAATGATTTTATATGTACACTAATAGTGCATAAATAAGCTAAAGAAAATAATGATCTTACTGTCGCTTTAGGCCGATTATTTTCGGAGTGAATTTCTGCTTTCACTGCACAAATTAGGCTGTTCATTGTAACACAATGCTGGGTTTGGGAAGGTCAGGCCTTTATGATCCATTCTGAAAAAATGGTTAACTGCATGTAAATTTCTCATCACATGAAATGGATATACAGCCATTTGGTTTCTTCATCATTGTACTGGAACAACACTATTTCTTATGGGCTAATATACAACAAATGGAAGGTTCAGTAAGCAATGCAAAATGTAAGCATTGCTGAATTATGTAGTCAATCTCTAATCACAGCCACCTTCCCTCAGAAATGGAAGCTGGCGCAAATCAGACCTATATTAAAAAAAGCCCTGGCCGATCCTCGGGATCTTCAAAATTATAGGCCGATCTCTCTTCTCCCTCTGTTTTCGAAAGTCATGGATGCCTCAGTCAATAAGCATTTAGTTCAATACCTTGAATTGAATAATCTGCTTGACGCCTCTCAGTCAGGCTTTCGTGCTTCGCACAGTACCGAGTCTGCTCTAACAGAAGTCACTGATACGATCAAGCTGGCCCTGGACAAGGGGACTCCTACTATGCTGATCCTTCTTGACTTGTCGGCCGCATTCGACACCATCTCTCATCGAATCCTTGTGGATAGATTACGAGAGATTGGTGTCAGAGGAACGGCACTCAGATGGTTTGAAAGCTTCCTTGCCGACAGCAACTCCAACTTGAGTCGTTCACTTCGCAGACTTTGGCTGTAGACAAAGGGGTACCACAGGACTCCATTCTAAGCCCCACGTTATTCAACATTTATGTATCTTCTCTGGCCCCATTATTAGATCTTGTGGCTTCGACACCGTTTCGTATGCATATGATACTCAACTGATCATTACCATCGATTCAGATCCCGCATCGACCAGAGAAAGATTTAAAAAATGCATGATAATGACGGCGGCCTGGATGACTGCTAACTTTTTGCAGCTGAACACAACCAAAACTGAGATTGTGTTGTTCGAGAAGGCAGAGGAGATGTGGTCTACAGATTGGTGGCCTCCGGAGCTGGGTGACCCTCCGACCCCAAAACAATGGGTGAAAAATGTAGGTATCACGGTGGATGAGAAACTCTCCATGGAACAACACGTGAAAAGCATTTCAGGCACGTGTTTCGGCTTGATGCGTATGCTCAGAAAGATCTTTCCTTGGTTGCCCCTCACTGCAAGAAAGGCGCTTATTCAGGCATTACTAGTAAGCAGGCTGGATAACGGTAATTACCTACTGGTAGGGATTAGGGAAGATCTTCTCTCTAGACTGCAGGTCGTGCAGAATACTGCTGCACGTCTTGCTCTTAACCGTCTATCCCGTTCGCCTTCGGAACCTCTCCTGCGCCAACTTCATTGGCTACCAATTAGGAAGCAAGCAGTATTCAAGCTGCTGTGTCTGGTATTTAAGACTCTACAGGGCATGGCCCGGCCTACCTCAGCAAAAAGCTAATACCTTACATTCCATGTCGGCAGCTGAGGTTGAGTAGTCAGCGGCTGTTGTGTCTAATGAGGATCAACAAAATCAGAATGGGAGGTCGCTCTTTTTCTTATCTTGCGCCCTCCCACTGGAATAAGCTGCCTGACCACATTCGTGATAGCCCCTCCTTTGGGCTGTTCAAAAAATGGCTCAAAACCTGGTTGTTCAGTCACTAATCAGCGTTTCTCTCCATTACTCTTCTGATATTGTGGCGCCGAGAGATCCCGTGGGGATGATTCATTTGCGCCTAACAAATACTAATAATAATAATAAGCATGTTAATGAGAACCACTGCCCCATTCCTCTTTAGGCCTTGAGCCTATGAACTCATATAGCTGCTAAAAGAAGTCGTTATAAAGACTTCTTTATGTGTATGCAACTTTTAGAGACACCTAACTAACCAGACATAAGATCAATGTACACAATAAAATAACTTTACCACTTCTGTAAGTATAAGGGATGGATGAGCTATGTGAGTAGGTGACAACTAATAAGATACTGGTCAAATTAGTCTGTGCTAAAGCGATATGATCAATTATAAATTCATGTAGTTCATCACACACATCCAATGATCTATTAAGGTTGTACTTGTGGACAAAAGCAAGCCATTATAGGCGGGACAAGAGTTGGTAAAAATTATAGCTGCAAGACGACCAGGTTACCCTGAAGTATATTTGCACCACTTGTAGGAAACTCACTGCAACTAAATATAGCCATACTATTATCAGGTACCAGTCGAAGCATGATTTGTTTCAACATTATGTCACACTCATACCTCAGCCATTTTAATACACTCCAAGGAACAAATTATCAACAAAATCCAACTGCACATTCACAACTCAGTAATTCTCAGCTGTGGCATGCAAAAGGCCTGAAGAATCCTCTACACACTGACAGCCTTGGGGGACTCTTTGACCATAGATGACTATCTCCTATGAATATGCCATTATCATCTTGTCTGTACTAAAGAACATCACAGATGTTGATCTCTCATTACACTGAACCTGGTCAATTTTTATCCCTTATGCAAAACACTTTACTGGGTTTCCTTAAGCTTGGGAGATCATACCCATTTAAAGAAGCTAATCCTGAATCTCGATGCTCTTGCAAACTACTGTCCAATCATCTACTATCTATTCTCAGAAAAGAACATTATGGCCTAGATGTACAAAGCTTCTTATTTGCACTTCTTAAATAGTGACTCTGCAGGAATTGCTATTTAAGAAATGCAAAAGTATATCTACTAAATTTGCAATTCCTATTTGCAATTCTTGCAAAATAGGAATCGCTATTAGGGAATCGCAAATTGGAAATGCCATTGCATTCTCGCCTAGTAGGAAATCACAATTTAAGAAATGCAAAGCCAAGGGTGCCTTGGGGCATATGTGCACTTTATGTCACATTAATAAATGCATTTTTTAATTTTGCACATGATTAGCATCAACTTTAGATTCGCATTTAGGAAATGCTATGTACATGTGCTTTAGGAATCGAAAATAGGTAGTCCCTATTTGCGATTCCTAAATCACGATCGCAATTTGTGATTTCTACCAGGTAGAAATCGCAAATTGCAACCGTTTTTGGCCCTTTGTACATCTGAAAAGGCCATTTAGCATTTCTTAACGGGCCGAAATAGCGATTCGGCCCATTAAGAAATGCTAAATGGCTTCGTACATCTGGGCCAATGAGTTCATCTTTATAAAAAGATGAATAAGAATGGCCTCCTTCATGAGCACCACAGCACATTACAGATTCAGCAACTATTGCAATAGTTTATTATGCCTGTTGAAAAATGACCCTCTCTGAAAGGTCACCACAAACGTTTTGCTTTCCCCTCATCTTTTTCTGACCTTGTTTTTGTTGACTTTAGGAGTCTGGGCACTTTACCGCTGCTAACCATTGCTAAAGTGCATGTGCTCTCTCCTTAAACATGGTTTGATTGACTTATTCACAATTGGCATATTTAATGTATCTATAAGTCCCTAATAGCGTGCACTACATGTACCTTGGGCCTGTCAATTAAATGCTACTAGTGGGCCTGCAGCACTAATTGTGCTACCCACACAAGTAGCCCTTTCAACATGTCTCAGGCCTGCCACTGCAGAGCCTGTGTGTGCAGTCCACACTGCCATGTCGACTTTGCCTTTAAAACCCTTTGCCAAGCCTTAAACTCCCTCTTATTACATATAAGACATCCATAAGTTAGGCCATAGGGCAGGGAGCTGTGTAGGACATGTACTTTTAAGTTTGGTATGTCCTGGTAGTGAAAAACACCTAAATTCGTTTTTCACTACTGCGAGGCCTACCCCTCTCATAGGTTAACATTGGGAACTCCTTATTAAATTTTTAAGAAGTAATTCCCGATTGAGAAGGAGGAGCTCTGTCATGTTTCATATCATTGGAATGGTAATGATAAATCCTCTTTGCTGGCAAAGTTGGATTTAACATTAGTATTTTAGAAATGCCACTTTTAGAAAGGGATACCAAAGGGGATGATGGACGGAGCGCTTGAGCAAATCAAACACTCACCCCCAGTCAGCTGATCTGGGTTTAATCCATCATCATTCTTTAGCTCACTCCACCACCCCAGTTCAGACATGGCCATATGCAAATCAGTCTGACCCTGTGCCTCATGGGGACAGTCCAGCCCGAACTGCCAAGCCATGTCTTCCCTGGACCGGAAACAAGCATCCTGGGACCGGTTTCTGGCTATTCAGCCGTCAACAGCCAGGCTAGCTTGAATCCAGTGGCAAAATGAGCAAGGGACCCATGTCTGGGCATACCCTGCCAACTTAGGGCGAACAAAGCGATACGAAAGGGGATGATGGACGGAGCGCTTGAGCTAATCAAACACTCACCCCCAGTCAACTGATCTGGGTTTAATCCATCATCATTCTTTAGCTCACTCCACCACCCCAGTTCAGACATGGCCATATGCAAATCAGTCTGACCCTGTGCCTCATGGGAACAGTCCAGCCCGAACTGCCAAGCCATGTCTTCCCTGGACCGGAAACAAGCATCCTGGGACCGGTTTCTGGCTATTCAGCCATCATCAGCCAGGCTAGCTTGAATCCAGTGGCAAAGTGAGCAAGGGACCCACGTCTGGGCATACCCTGCCAACTTAGGAGCGAACAAAGCGATACTAAAGGGGATGATGGACGGAGCGCTTGAGCTAATCAAACACTTACCCCAGTCAACTGATCTGGGTTTAATCCATCATCATTCTTAGCTCACTCCACCACCCCAGTTCAGACATGGCCATATGCAAATCAGTCTGACCCTGTGCCTCATGGGAACAGTCCAGCCCAAACTGCCAAGCCATGTCTTCCCTGGACCGGAAACAAGCATCCTTGGACCGGTTTGTGGCTATTCAGCCGTCATCAGCCAGGCTAGCTTGAATCCAGTGGCAAAGTGAGCAAGGGACCCATGTCTGAACTGGGGTGGTGGAGTGAGCTAAAGAATGATGGTGGATTAAACCCAGATCAGTTGACTGGGGGTGAGTGTTTGATTTGCTCAAGCGCTCCGTCCTTCATCCCCTATGGTATCGCTTTGTTCGCCCTAAGTTGGCAGGGTATGCCCAGACGTGGGTCCCTTGCTCACTTTGCCACTGGATTCAATCTAGCCTGGCTGATGACGGCTGAATAGCCAGAAACTGGTCCCAGGATGCTTGTTTCCGGTCCAGGGAAGATATGGATTGGCAGTTCGGGTTGGACTGTTCCCATGAGGCACAGGGTCAGACTGATTTGCATATGGCCATGTCTGAACCGGGGTGGTGGAGTGAGCTAAAGAATGATGGTGGATTAAACCCAGATCAGTTGACTGGGGGTGAGTGTTTGATTTGCTCAAGCGCTCCGTCCTTCATCCCCTTTGGTATCGCTTTGTTCGCCCTAAGTTGGCAGGGTATGCCCAGACGTGGGTCCCTTGCTCACTTTGCCACTGGATTCAAGCTAGCCTGGCTGATGACGGCTGAATAGCCAGAAACCGGTCCCAGGATGCTTGTTTCCCGGTCCAGGGAAGACATGGCTTGGCAGTTCGGGCTGGACTGTTCCCATGAGGCACAGGGTCAGACTGATTTGCATATGGCCGTGTCTGAACTGGGGTGGTGGAGTGAGCTAAAGAATGATGGTGGATTAAACCCAGATCAGTTGACTGGGGGTGAGTGTTTGATTTGCTCAAGTGCTCCGTCCTTCATCCCCTTTGGTATCGCTTTGTTCGCCCTAAGTTGGCAGGGTATGCCCAGACGTGGGTCCCTTGCTCACTTTGCCACTGGATTCAAGCTAGCCTGGCTGATGACGGCTGAATAGCCAGAAACCGGTCCCAGGATGCTTGTTTCCGGTCCAGGGAAGACATGGCTTGGCAGTTCGGGCTGGACGGTTCCCATGAGGCACAGGGTCAGACTGATTTGCATATGGCCATGTCTGAACTGGGGTGGTGGAGTGAGCTAAAGAATGATGGTGGCTTAAACCCAGATCAGTTGACTGGGGGTGAGTGTTTGATTTGCTCAAGCGCTCCGTCCTTCATCCCCTTTGGTATCGCTTTGTTCGCCCTAAGTTGGCAGGGAATGCCCAGACGTGGGTCCCTTGCTCACTTTGCCACTGGATTCAAGCTAGCCTGGCTGATGATGGCTGAATAGCCAGAAACCAGTCCCAGGATGCTTGTTTCCGGTCCAGGGAAGACATGGCTTGGCAGTTCGGGCTGGACTGTTCCCATGAGGCACAGGGTGAGTCTGATTTGCATATGGCCATGTCTGAACTGGGGTGGTGGAGTGAGCTAAAGAATGATGGTGGATTAAACCCAGATCAGTTGACTGGGGGTGAGTGTTTGATTTGCTCAAGCGCTCCGTCCTTCATCCCCTTTGGTATCGCTTTGTTCGCCCTAAGTTGGCAGGGTATGCCCAGACGTGGGTCCCTTGCTCACTTTGCCACTGGATTCAAGCTAGCCTGGCTGATGACGGCTGAATAGCCAGAAACCGGTCCCAGGATGCTTGTTTCCGGTCCAGGGAATACATGGCTTGGCAGTTCGGGCTGGACTGTTCCCATGAGGCACAGGGTCAGACTGATTTGCATGTGGCCATGTCTGAACTGGGGTGGTGGAGTGAGCTAAAGAATGATGGTGGATTAAACCCAGATCAGTTGACTGGGGGTGAGTGTTTGATTTGCTCAAGCGCTCCGTCCTTCATCCCCTTTGGTATCGCTTTGTTCGCCCCTAAGTTGGCAGGGTATGCCCAGACGTGGGTCCCTTGCTCACTTTGCCACTGGATTCAAGCTAGCCTGGCTGATGACGGCTGAATACCCAGAAACCGGTCCCAGGATGCTTGTTTCCGGTCCAGGGAAGACATGGCTTGGCAGTTCGGGCTGGTCTGTTCCCATGAGGCACAGGGTCAGACTGATTTGCATATGGCCATGTCTGAACTGGGGTGGTGGAGTGAGCTATAGAATGATGGTGGATTAAACCCAGATCAGTTGACTGGGGGTGAGTGTTTGATTTGCTCAAGCGCTCCGTCCTTCATCCCCTTTGGTAATGGGTATCAGGTCATATACAATTCTTAGAAAGACAAGGCAAGGATAAGTTAAACAGCTGCAGTGTTTGTAAATCGACAAACACGTCGCGTATGCAAGGATAAAAGACAAGTCGCATCATTGTCCTTAAACGGTGTTGAGAAATGTGTGGTATTATCTCTGCTCAGGTTCATATGGCAAAATGTAAGTCTTGTCTGGGACACTGTAGTCAAAGGACTACATGAATTTGATAGAGTTATATCCAGGAAAAAAAACGGAAGGATAAAGCCCCGTAAATTACGTGGTCCAGAGCCATCTCAAAGTATTTCTAACTCGACTAGCGACAAACTCACTCTCTCCAAAAAGCGCCCAAATACACCAAGAGACATAGGTAGCAGTACATGGTGGAAAATATTAACTTGTGGGGAGCTGTCTTTAATTTACTTATTTTTTCCAGATATAACTCTGCTGCGTTCCACGTGATGGTCCACAAGACCTTGACGCATAATACGAGTAAGACTGAGCAGTTGGATTTGTCACCACTGTGATGCTTCCCAATGGCCTGTTTGTAAGGGACCCAGTGACGGCTCCCCCGCTGTGGAGGAGGAGCGTTGCCCCACTGCTTTTAAGCAGTGCGAAGTATAAACAGAAAATTATAATAACTTTGAGCTATTATCATTTTATGCTTCTGTGCTGCTTTGCGGGTCGGCGGTAGGGCGGGGCTGCTCTGTTCTCGGAGCAGGGCACGGGAGGAGTGGTTTGACCACTTCTAAGTGCACATGACTGTTTCGCCGGCCCTCTCGGGCCACCCAAAACAGTCATGCCCACTTTCCCTGCTGCATTACATCCTGCATGGAGAACATGCCCAGGCCCCCATTCCCTAGCTGAGCGTCGAACCAGGACACTTAGACCAATCGCAACGTTGCATTGCAGCATTGCGATTGGTCAGTGGGGGCTGGCTGTGCTTCCTCTTCCCCGAGTTTGGCGAGGAGAGCAGGAGCAGAGACGCTGGACCCGGCGGCAAGGTAAGTTTATTTAATATTTCGCACACCCCAGCACGACTCTCCCCCGCAGCCTCCCTCCCGCCCTGCCACGCACGAGCCATGCCGGCCGCCACTGAAGGGAGCTCCTCCTCAGCCATCAGTCAGCATTCAGTCCTCACAGGTCATGTTTGTCACCGATGTGTCACTGTAAAAGGAAATTAATTCTGTTAGTTGATGCCATCAATTCTTTATATAAAATGTTGTCTTTTCTACCAAAATGATATTGCACTCCTCTTGTGGCCTCCTGCTATCACTCCAGACAGGTCTATTTAAAATAGTCTAGATAGGGATCTTCCAGGCCAATTGTTGGCCTCTCTTTAATAGGTTCAGAATTTTGTAGAAAAAGTGATTATTGATCTGCAGAATTTCGACTGTTTATTCACAGCCCGCAGGAAATTTCTTCAGTTGGGCACCTAACATGGAGTACATTTTAAATGTCTATCCTTTCGTCATAATATCTTTTATGGGCAGGATAAGTCTAACCTGACCAAGATTCTATGCTGTTAGACTGCAGGGCGCTCGCTGCGCCGATCATTGTACCTTTAGTTCTCTGTCCCGGAAGTGAATAGACCTACTGTTACGGTTCTCTAATCTGCAATTTGGCCGCCAATATGTAGAGTAAACTCCCTTAGAGATAAGGACGTTGGATAACCAGAGGGCTTTCAGGAAAGAAATTAAAACATTCCTTTTCTTCAAGGTGTCCTCTGCTGATTTCGCTTCGATGTCTGAGCTTCATGAAGCCATCTGGTGTCTGAGAGCTTTATAAATAAGTATAACAAACAAATAAATATGAGCAGCTGCTATCGGACAATCTAAAAAAATAGTTGGGTATGTGGGAACAGTACTTTGTCTGTCCATATTTAGGCAAACCAGAGCACAGTCATTATATGCCAATTATACTCACCATCTGCTCATCTGCATACTATTAAAGTGGACTATTTCAACCTGATGAATTTTATTTGCATATAGTTCACCTGGGAATATAGGGATCTTGTTGTCTATGGATATTCTCCCTTGTGGTTGAAGTTGTTTTTTGTGCAAATAAAGCATTACAAAATTATTGACATGATGAATTTAGTTAGATCGGTTTAGTACAGCAGAGAACATTTGATATGCTCAACCACAGAAGAGAGGGTCAAAGTGTTTAATAGAAGCGCACTCAAGGTGTGTCAGAAACGTGGCTAGTGGCGAGGTTAAATTTGTCCTACGATTCATTTTTGGAAATAGCAAGGTTTTCAGAGAAGCATTACATTTTATAAAAAAGAAACACATATGGCATTCTTCAGTGAAGGCATATTAATATGCCGAGCATAGTTCAGATGTTTGTACCACTAAATGTTTGAATCTATCATCAAACGTGCTGCAATTCCATGCTAATCCAACAACGTAAAACCTGATTACGAGCAAGTTACAGGTGTAAGAGTGGTAACAGAAAGCAAAACAAAGGACTAACATTAACGAGTGAATGTTCACAATTGCGAAGCACGTAATTTGGCATCCATTTGCTTTAGAAAAAAAATGTATGTATGGGCAATAAGGAGTACGTTAAATATGGGAGAGTACAGCAAGGAAGTAAAATGTAATAATGGCAGCAAACAATTTATGATCACCACAAAGTACGTTATATTTAAAGCATATATGTGCAATCTGTGATTACTCTGCAGAATGATGTAATGCAGTGAGTTTACCTTCATGGGCGACTGATCTTCACCTCTTTTCATTGAAATTGTCCCCTGAATTAATATGTAACTTAACTGCAACAGTCACAGCTGTGTGATTTGGTATCCCCTAAGCCTTATTTAAGTCTATAGACAGACTCGGACTGTCTTGATCGACACAGTGTCAACACAGATATTCAAAGCACAGTCTCACTTAACAAACAGGCGCTGCACTTTCAAAAACTGGAAGCCTGCTTTGGGGAAGTCCACAGTACTGAATTTATTCATGGAACAGTAGGGTCGGTATGATGCTCAGATGGGATTTCTGTCACTTAGGTACCCAATTGAAGGTTATGCGAAGTAGACGTCCTCTGTGGAATTATGAGATGACTGGTGCCACTGCACCTGGGGACACCAGACTCGATTTTATCAGCCGGAAATTTCAGCTGGTAAAATTGCCTTATGGAACGGGATGCTGATCGGCTAGGCCCTAGTCGCAAGCCCCTGGACAACCCTGTACCAAGACAAGCGGAAAACTTGTAAATTGCCCCCTGCCACGTGACATCTTCCCCTTTTTCCCCTACCCAACTCACCCTCTGCTAAGAGCAGGTGGTAAATGTCTGCTATAAAACACACCAAAGAGAGAATTTCATGTGGAATTTCTCCCAGTAATTCCAGGTCTGCAAACGTATTCGCTATTTCTTGGGGCTCTGATTACAGGTATAGCAAGAATTGCATGCAGAGATTATGGCCGGTATAGAAAGTTCTGGCTGTCCAAAATATTCACTTACAATTCCTCAATACTAGGCCTGGGCGGAGAACTCCGCTCTGTTTGCGTAGCGCAGCAGAGTTTTTCCCCACACATGCTCGCCAACGGTAAGTTGGCGAGCACGAGCTGTCGCTCGTGTAGAATTTCTAACCGAGCGGCAGAAAGGTCAGCGCAAACAGCAGTTCGCGCCTCACTCCGCCGCTTGCGGAACTCCGTGGAGTTTTGTTGTCACTCCGCCCAGGCCTACTCAATACTCGGGGCCTTGTGGAGTAATCAGGGCCTTCTGGTGGAAGGGAGTGGGATCCATCTGGATTACAGATCCAGCAGCTGTTCTTGAGCCAGAATTGAGATCCTGGCTGGCCCCAGTGAAGCATCCTGAGTGTGTCCTTGAGCAGTCTACCAACAGTGCAACACAGGCAGCAGTAGCAGCGCACATTACAGCAGAGGGCTCTTATTTTCCTTTCTAGCATGTCCAAATGTATAATACCTCGCTTCACTTATAATCTTATTAGTGTCCTGGTTGTGAATAGGTAGAGGTCATAAAAGAGCACAGCTGAAACTGCACAACTGGCTGCCACAGCCAGATGCCCAACAGAAGAAACAAAAATACACCCTGTGGAGTGTCCGTCACAAATAATAAGAGAGATTTTTAAGGTGTTTCTGACTTTCTTAGGCTGTGGGTCATTGTAAGATATAATCTTTAAATTGAATTTCTTTACAAATGCTAGATATACCTATCTAGGTGTAAGTACACTAAAATAATCCCTTATACATCACAAAACAAACAGATTTGTTGGCAATTAGCATTAAGTGTTGATTAATAACCATCAGAACCCATTTTAACCAAACATACAATAATGAAAGGTCGAGTTAAAATCAGCAAGGTTTCAAACTTATGCCTAGCAGGTTTACATGGAGCTGTATGAATTGGGTGCAAAGCACAAGGAGCTGTTTCATCAGTGTTATAACTTGTGATCTGTAGGTAACACAAGCAACTCTGCAACAGTTACCTACCTTAGAAAATATACAAGTCCGTGAAATACACTTATATGCTATGTTTTACAGCAGAAACATTACTTCTCTGACTTGTTTTAAGATGATTCAAATCTTTCACCAGAGAGGGCAAACAGATCTCTCCAGCAAATGTGTTAATATCTAGAGTTATCTTGCCAGTATTATACCCTGCAGGTTGCTGAATATATTTCCACCTCTGCAGCAGGTGCTGTATCCAACTAAGCTAGTTTAAAATGGAGTCTGTTTGTGAGCAATTAAGTAAACCTTTACTATCTGATTTTGCCAATTCTGTTGGTTGAAGAATTTGTGAAAAATATGTCATTTGCTATCTGTCATGGACTCTGCCCCTTCTGATACTACCCATCAAGACTCCGTCCCTCATGACTCTAAACCTACCCATGTTTATGAGTACCCATTGTAAACATTTTCCTTTTTCAGCACTGCTGTCACTGCAATGTTACTGATACAGAGTGCAGTAAAGTGATGCAGCCATAATTCTTCATATGAAATTGAGGTACTACTGCAGTGAAGATCAATGATATAGCTATGGGTATAGGGGTTAAACCACCTTCTTTGACTGGGTTGTTGGTTGAAGAGGGGGTGACACCTATTCAAGCAACAGCAACAATGCCCATCAGGATGAACCACCAAAATTACTACATTAACCTATGTTTCCCCTTTGGTAGCTTGGCACAAAAGCAGTCAGGCTTAACTCAGAGGCAATGTGTTAAGTATTTATACAGCACACAAACAGTAATAAAGTGAAAACACAACACAAGGCAAGTGTCACACCAATTTAGAAAAATAGAGTAACATATAATAAATTATTTGACACCAAAACAACAAAAATCCAATCAGTAGAACCGTAGTTATGAATTTTAAATGTTTTTAGTAAAATCTAGAACCTAAAAGATCAAAGCGCCAACAACGGACATCTAGCCGCACGAGACCGGGTAAAAGTCGAAAAATATGGTCCACCGTGATGGTGTGCAGGTTGGATACAAAGAGTGGATTGGGCCTTTCAGTGCTTACCCTCGAAGGGGTGACAAATCCGTTGTGTCAAGGCAGAGCACAGCCTATTCAGTTGCAAATGACACTGTGCACAACTCTGCCCCCCCCCATCCTGCCAGTTGATGGCCCATCCATGCACACCTAATTACTCTATTGTGTGGCTGTCTGGGAGGAATAAGTAAAGTTAAACTGCCAACTAAAACCAATCATGTGACCCAGGAGAGGCTGGAGGTGCCAAGTAGTTTAGGGCAGGAAAGTTCCAACTTTCTAAAAGTGGCATTTTCAAAATTGTAACTTAAAATCCGACTTTACCATAGGGAGGATTTTTAATTACAATTTCTCAGACACCAAACAAAAAATGCTTACCTGTTCCCAATTAAAAGTTAGCACTTATTAAATGTATAAAGACAACTCTATGTCATCCTAGGGGAGAGTTTTTCACTACCAGGACATGTAAAACTTAAAAGTACATGCACAACCTTTTAATTGCAATGCACCTTGCCCTATGGGCTACCAAGGGCCTACCATAGAAGTGACTTATTTGCAATAAAAGTGGAGTTTCAGGCTTAGCAAGTGGGTTATATTTTGAAAGTCGAATCAGCAGTTTAAAATTGCCTTCAGGCTGCAATGGCAGGCCTGGAACATGCTTTAAGGGGCTTCTTAAGTGAGTAGCACAATAAGGGCTGCAGGCTCACTAATAGCATTTAATTAACAGGCTCTGGGTATCTGGCATGCCACGCTGCAGGGGGCTTATAAGTAAATTAAATATGCCAATCAGGAATAAGACAATTTTTCCATGTTAAAAGGAGAGAGCAAAAGCACTTTAGCACTGGTTAGCAGTAGTAAAGTACACAGAGTCCTAAGGCCAGCAAAAACAAATTCAGCAAAAAAAAAAAGAGGGGTGAAGGCAAAACGTTTGGGGGAAGACCACCCTACAGCTGACAGTCTAACTCGTGCAATTGTTTAAACTGTTAACATTAGCCATCACCAAAAGATTGACAGCTGTATTAATTACATGTTTAAAACATGTTTTGTACATAGTGTCCTGAAAGATAACATGGAATTGCCCCGATTAAGACCTCTTTTGAACATTGCCCCCACATCAGAGGCTGAAACGCATCGCCACAATAGAATTTATGAACAGCATTAATACATTGAATGAACTTTAAACCTTTGGTGAATTATGGAAGCAATAGGTCCCTAACCAAAGAATATCTGCCCTTGTAAGGGACTACATGAACTGCATATTTCAAGTTCTCGGAGGAATCAGTTGTTTGCACCAATAGGTTCAGGACATTTCACTCAAAGACATTAAAGATTTGTCACCATTTGTGTGACATGTCATTTATGAAGGTGCTAATATTGTGAAAAATAATGTAAACATTAATATATAAAAAAATATCTGAAGTCACACATTGAATAAAATCTGTGTGTTACTGATACTAAATAGCTTTTTAATTTATGTCCAGAGGTAATTGACTTGCCTTTCCTTTGTATTACAAATCCCTCTCCCACGGACGTTAACTGGATCAAACCCCATTTATTGCCAGGTCTCTTATGTGCAAAATTGCCATGGCACTTCGGCAATCGAAAACAATCCTTGTGACTTATTGAGAGGAACCTTACCTCAAACACATCACAGACATATTGATTATAGTTTCTGGAAACCTCCCTCAACTTTGAAGGTTATTTTTCATAAACCACACTAATAATGCTACCGCTGAATGGTGGTTTATCTGCCACAGACCTACTTAACAAAACCTTCATCTCCATATTAGGAGCCACTTTGAGGGAAAAATACCTGTCACTCTTGTAGGAAACCGAGATTTTTACAGATACTCCATGGCCATTGTGACAGAGGTGGTGCCCACACCTCACCACAGTCTGGTGGACAAACTGCCAAATGAAAATGGCTTTTCCTTTCATTTCAGATTACCAAGCTTTACCTATTAGTTTGAAGACTGATTAATTATATCCTATGTATATACACAAGTTCATTGTTATTTTAATAGTTGTTTAAATATAAATAACATGCCTAGATCATGGAGAAAATTTAAGAACAAACACAATATCAAATTATAATCTACTGAATAATTAGAAAATATGCCTACAGACTAAGTAAAGTGAGGTGATATGCTGTTTGCAAATCCTCAATACAAATACACATAGGATAATTATAGACCAATTACAAATACAAAACGCCTAACAAAACAAATTAAGTTTTAGTTTAGTTACTACAGAATAATTACCTTTAGTATGATTAAGCATGTTTTAAATCTAAGCTCACAGTTTTCAGGCATCAGGTAAATTGGAGTATATACCAATTACAAAGTTAATGTTTCAGACTAATGACTGTGGTAATCAGCACATCTTCCATACAGACTCATATAGTTAACAGGAACTCACATTTCTTAAAAACAGTGTGCCATTCCTGTTGCAAGTAAAGCTGTGTATACATTTCTTTTGCATCAATCGGTATAAAGAGTGTGCTTTGGTCTCCCACTGAGCATCAAGGAAATGTAGTTTCAGTGTAGTTTGAGGCAGTAAACTTGTATACATACCTTACATAGAATATTAAACTTCATTCTAGAGGAATCTTAAATCTAGCATGGAGACCGGAGGGCATGTGTCTTGTGCAGCAGAATATCCATCAGCCATAATTTACAGCTGCTGAAGACTTCAAAAGTCAAGTGTTTTGAGATCAGATAGAGATCATAGACATAAACTCAGCTGAAACATCAAGAACACCTCATCAGTTCCCCTCTGTGGATAGACTAAGCAAGCTTTTTAAAGTCCAGGAATGAAAAAAAAACCTGCATGGAACACTAAGGATGTCAGTGGTCCAGTGTCAATGATCACTGCAAGATTTTTACATTTGTTTTGTGGAAGATAGCTCAAAATGCATATTGTGAGTCACAATTCACCATCTTTCACAAACAAATGTTTAATCTTGATTTTCTAATTGCACGGATTAAAATATGCATTGTCTGCACAAAAAGAATAACAACAAACCGTTGTCCGCCAATAATCAAAAGAAGGGACCAGTTGTAAGAGATATACATATCATACACTGAAAAATAGTTAATTCAGTTCTGACCAAACTAAATGCATTCCACCGTAAAAAATGCTAAACACATTTGTGAGAATAGTGGCTGTTGTTTATCCAACATTCAGTATTTAACAATTTACCAATGGCACACGCTTAAACCTGATCATGCTTAATAATATCAGTAGAATACCAGCACTTGTGGGTACGAACGCCATGAACTGAATGGTGTTTATTATCACAAAATCATCTGTAATTAATTAATTAAGGAAAGAATATAAAGCAGACATATAACAAATCTAAGCCCGCAGTATCTTGAATACCATGAATTAGATTTCATATACCTTTCAAATAATAAACTAGACATAGTAAAATAATATCTGAGGTGTAATATATCCAGAACAATGTTTGAGTTTAAAGAGCTTTATTGAAGCAAGTAAAAGGCATAGGTACAACAGCATACAAACCTTTGCATAACAAAAGAGCAAAAGGATAACAAAACAGCATAGATATGATGAGGGAATAAAAATTACAAGATAACTAACAGTAATATGTATCCCAAAATATGAAGCAATAACGAAAGGTCGCACCTTGAAACGCAATAGCATTTTACATTTTTCAAAGAAGGGAAAGACAGGAGAGGAAAGGAAAAGTAAGAGAAGAAAACAAAACAAAAAGAGGAAAAAAGAAAAGAAAAGAAAGAAAAGGAAATAAGAGAGGAGGAGAAAGAAGAGAAAGAAGAAAGAAAGAAAGGAAAAATAAAATAGAAGTGACCTCATCAAAAACCATATAGAGATTAACAAAAAACATAATTATATCATTGATGTGAAAACATTCCCAACCTTGACTAATAAAAGCAAAAGAAAGAAAAGAAAAAGAAGAAAAGAAAAAGTCATGACGGTTGATAAACAAAAGAAGAGTCATTGTTACGAAGTACAGACGAGGATAAATAATTGGTGAGTGGAGACCACAAGGCTTCTTTACGAATCATTTGCTGAGACGTGCTGATGGACGCTCTATCCAGTCTGTGATGGTAACAGAGAAGATTCCACCAGGCGGAATAGGAAACTGTAGAAGTATCTTTCCAATTAGAGGTTATTACCTGAAAAGCAATAGCAATTAGCATATCCACAAAGATACCAACCTTGCGGGAACCAATCCATATTACACAGTTACTTCCAAGGAATATAGAATAGACATCGAAAGGAAAATTAACTGAACAGATGGAGGATATAGAATTACACACTTGAGTCCAAAAACGGGAAATGTTTGGACAATGGAAAAAGGAGTGCATTAACGTGCCAGGGTTATGTTGACATGACCAACAGTTTGGGGATAATTCTACGTTATACTTGGAAAGGGATAAAGGAGTAAAGAACAATCTTTGATAAAAATAATAGAGGGTCTGAGTGGTGCTAGCATTGCAGGAGGTGTGGTGTATGCGAGCCCATATAGAGTTCCACGTGTGAGTTGAGAGGGTACGCTGCAAATCAGATTCCCATAGAAGTTCCATTTTAGTCTTGGGGCGATCAAGAGAGGAGAAATGGAGATATTTATAAATATGTGAGGCTCGAATAGAGGAAGAAGTAGATAGGGGTTCAAATATGGAGTCCGAAGAAGATGAAGAAGATCCAGAAAGGAGAGAGAATCTATCAATTAAAAGCATTCTCAAAGAGTCATATCTAAGTAATGAGGAGACTGGTACAAGAAATTTAAGCTGTACCTCTTGGGGGTGAGGAAAAGAGAATCTTTAAGTAAATGTTTGACAAGGAATATCCCTTTAGCAGCCCATTGTTTCCAAAAAATGGTACGATTCGATAATTTAATGAGTTTATTATGCCACAGAGGTGAGTCTAAAAATACTTGTAGAGGTGACTAGGATTTGCACTTAACTGGGTAGAAGGTAGAGATAAAATGTGAAATCGTCAAGTGATTAAAAGAACGAGGAGGATTAGCAAAACTAGCCAACAAGGAAAAAGGAAAAGGATCAATTAGCGATTCCTCCAAATTGTACCAAACAGAACTGGAAATCCCTTCAGAGGAAGATAAATATGGTAGCACTTGACGAATTAAAAAGGAAGAATGTCGAAAATTGGGGAAGTGCACACCACCCCTGTCTTTAGGAGCAGATAAGAGGGCTAAAGAAATTCGGGCCTTTCGTCCATTCCAGAGAAATTTACTAAGAGTCCCATTAAGAGTTTGAAAAAACTTTAAAGGAAGTCTAACTGGTAACATGGACAAATAGAAGTTAATAACGGGAAGCATCATCATTTTGATGGTGTCCAATCTACCCCACCATGATAGGAAAAGGGGAGACCATTTGTTTGTCATATTATTAACTTTTAAGAGAACCTCATCCAAATTAAGTTGGATGTTTTTGCAACAGAGGAGGAGTATTTAATCCCCAAGCAGGTAATACTACTAGTATTCCATTTAAGAGCAAACCCTTCAAACATGCTTTTTAAACAGTATTTATTTAATGGAAGAACTTCAGATTTGGAGAAATTTAATTTGTACCCAGATAAAGAGGCATAAGAGGAAAGAAGATCCGAGAATGCAGGTAGAGAAAGTGATGGATCTGAAATATATAACATAATATCGTCTGCATAAGCCGTATATTTGATTTCAATTGTTTTATGGTTAAAGCCTCGGAAGGAAGGTGAATGATGCAAAGAGTGTAAAAAGGTTCAAGGGAAAGAATAAAAAGCAAAGGAGAAAGAGGACATCCTTGACGAGTACCCCGTTGCAAGGGAAAATAAGACGATTGGGAGCCATTGGCAAAAACTGAGGTAGTAGGCGAGGAATATAATAAACTGATCAAAGATAAGATAGAGGGTCCAAAACCATGCCATTTGAGAGCACGCATCATAAAAAGCCAATGAACGCGGTCAAATGCTTTCTCTGCATCCAGGGTTATGGCAGCAATGGGGGAAGAACTCTTAGATGCTAAATGAATAATATTTAGAAAGGTTCTAGAGTTATCAGCTATTGTCCTCCCCTTGACAAACCCCGTCTGCTCAGGACTAATCAACTCCGGGAGAACTTGGTTAATACGAAGGGCTAGTATTTTGGCAAAAATTTCACAATCTAAATTAATCAATGAGATGGGGCGATAATTAGCACAAAGGGAAGGATCCTTATCCTTTTTAGGGATTAGACAAATCATAGCTTCCAAAAAAGAACCTCGAGCTTCATTGCAAGAAACAAAATGTTGAAATAAGATGAGAAGATGAGGCAAAAGAATATGGGAGAAACAGAAATAAAATTCTGCAGTAAGGCCATCAGGGCCAGGAGCCTTATCTTTAGGTAACTTAGATAAAGCGGATTTGATCTCAGAGAGGGATATGTCATCTTCCAAAATAGAACAATCTGGAAGTGAGAAGAGCGAGGGGGTAATGAATCGAAATATGAGTCTAAGGTGGCATTAGAGGGAGAGGATTCGGGGGTATATAAAGTCTTATAAAATTCTGTGAAACATTGTAATATTTCATCATCTTTGAAACGATCTTTACCACACTCATCAGCAATCTTCACAATTCTAGACCTTTGAGATTTGACCTTCAGATAGTTCGCTAGCAATTTGCCGGCTCTATTACAGCCACCATAAAATTTTGAGTTACTTTTCAATAATGTTCTGTAGATTTCCTATTAAAAGCTAATTTTGCCTGAAACAAATTTTTTAGGGTATCAGCATTATTAGATGAAAAGAATGCATGTTCCAGTTTCTTAATAGAACATAAGATAGACGCCGATTCTTTACGGTATTGTTTTTTTTGTTAGCGACGTAATCTATAATAAATCCCTAGCAGTCGCCTTAAAAGCATCCCATGTGGTATGAAAAGGCATATCAGGTCTAACGTTGAGAAGAAAAAATTCTGAAATGAAATCCTTAAAGCGTCCAATAAATAGAGGATCCTTGAGAAGGTAGTTATTAAATCGCCAACGGCGGGATTTAGAAGACTGGGAAGGAAGATCTAAATTAATAAGGACAGGAGCGTGATCGGAAATCAGAATGGAACCAATTTCAGCATGCGATAAGTTGGGGAGAAGAAGTGGGCTCAGAAAAATATAGTCAATTCGAGATGTAGAATTATGAGTCGGGGAAAAGAATGTAAATTCCAAAGAGTCAGGATTGAAAATTCTCCATGCATCTACCAACCCTCTGGAGTGTATAGTGTTTACAAAAGTTTTTTGCATTTTATTAGGGACATATCTGGAAGAGGATTTCCAGTCAATAAATGGATCGAGAATCTGATTACAGTCAACCCCCACAAAGAAGATTAGAATCAGAGCATGCATGGAGTGTGTGTGACATGGATTGCCAGAATTGGGGGTCAATGCCTGTGGGGCCATAAATGTTAAGGAGAGAAATACGTGAACCATTTATGAGGGTGTGAAGAAGGAGCCAACGACCATCAGTGTCCCTCTCCTCACTTTCCACAGTAAGGGACAGGGACTTATGAATATCGCCAAACCAAAGGGAATGATGGACGGAGTGTTGAACAATGCAAGCACTCACCCCCAGTCAACTGATCTGGGTTTAATCCATCATCATTCTTTAGCTCACTCCGCCACCCCAGTTCAGACATGGCCATATGGAAATAAGTCTGACCCTGTGCCTCATGGGAACAGTCCAGCCCGAACTGCCAAGCCATGTCTTCCATGGACCAGAAACAAGCATCCTGGGACCGGTTTCTGGCTTACAGCCGTCATCAGCCAGGGTCAGACTGATTTGCATATGGCCATGTCTGAACTGGGGTAGCGGAGTGAGCTAAAGAATGATGATGGATTAAACCCAGATCAGTTGACTGGGGGTGAGTGCTTGCAATGTTCAACACTCCGTCCATCATCCCCTCTGGTTTTGCTATGTTCGCCTCTAAGTTGGCAGGGTATGCCTAGACGTGGGTCCCTTGCTCACTTTGCCACTGGATTCAAGATAGCCTGGCTGATGACGGCTGTAAGCCAGAAACCGGTCCCAGGATGCTTGTTTCCGGTCCAGGGAAGACATGGCTTGGCAGTTCGGGCTGGACTGTTCCCATGAGGCACAGGGTCAGACTGATTTGCATATGGCCATGTCTGAACTGGGGTGGCGGAGTGAGCTAAAGAATGATGATGGATTAAACCCAGATCAGTTGACTGGGGGTGAGTGCTTGCAATGTTCAACACTCCGTCCATCATCCCCTTTGGTTTTGCTATGTTCGCCCTAAGTTGGCAGGGTATGCCTAGACGTGGGTCCCTTGCTCACTTTGCCACTGGATTCAAGATAGCCTGGCTGATGACGGCTGTAAGCCAGAAACCGGTCCCAGGATGCTTGTTTCCGGTCCAGGGAATACATGGCTTGGCAGTTCGGGCAGGACTGTTCCCATGAGGCACAGGGTCAGACTGATTTGCATATGGCCATGTCTGAACTGGGGTGGCGGAGTGAGCTAAAGAATGATGATGGATTAAACCCAGATCAGTTGACTGGGGGTGAGTGCTTGCAATGTTCAACACTCCGTCCATCATCCCCTTTGGTTTTGCTATGTTCGCCCTAAGTTGGCAGGGTATGCCTAGACGTGGGTCCCTTGCTCACTTTGCCACTGGATTCAAGATAGCCTGGCTGATGACGGCTGTAAGCCAGAAACCGGTCCCAGGATGCTTGTTTCCGGTCCAGGGAAGACATGGCTTGGCAGTTCGGGCTGGACTGTTCCCATGAGGCACAGGGTCAGACTGATTTGCATATGGCCATGTCTGAACTGGGGTGGCGGAGTGAGCTAAAGAATGATGATGGATTAAACCCAGATCAGTTGACTGGGGGTGAGTGCTTGCAATGTTCAACACTCCGTCCATCATCCCCTTTGGTTTTGCTATGTTCGCCCTAAGTTGGCAGGGTATGCCTAGACGTGGGTCCCTTGCTCACTTTGCCACTGGATTCAAGATAGCCTGGCTGATGACGGCTGTAAGCCAGAAACCGGTCCCAGGATGCTTGTTTCCGGTCCAGGGAATACATGGCTTGGCAGTTCGGGCAGGACTGTTCCCATGAGGCACAGGGTCAGACTGATTTGCATATGGCCATGTCTGAACTGGGGTGGCGGAGTGAGCTAAAGAATGATGATGGATTAAACCCAGATCAGTTGACTGGGGGTGAGTGCTTGCAATGTTCAACACTCCGTCCATCATCCCCTTTGGTTTTGCTATGTTCGCCCTAAGTTGGCAGGGTATGCCTAGACGTGGGTCCCTTGCTCACTTTGCCACTGGATTCAAGATAGCCTGGCTGATGACGGCTGTAAGCCAGAAACCGGTCCCAGGATGCTTGTTTCCGGTCCAGGGAAGACATGGCTTGGCAGTTCGGGCTGGACTGTTCCCATGAGGCACAGGGTCAGACTGATTTGCATATGGCCATGTCTGAACTGGGGTGGCGGAGTGAGCTAAAGAATGATGATGGATTAAACCCAGATCAGTTGACTGGGGGTGAGTGCTTGCAATGTTCAACACTCCGTCCATCATCCCCTTTGGTTTTGCTATGTTCGCCCTAAGTTGGCAGGGTATGCCTAGACGTGGGTCCCTTGCTCACTTTGCCACTGGATTCAAGATAGCCTGGCTGATGACGGCTGTAAGCCAGAAACCGGTCCCAGGATGCTTGTTTCCGGTCCAGGGAAGACATGGCTTGGCAGTTCGGGCTGGACTGTTCCCATGAGGCACAGGGTCAGACTGATTTGCATATGGCCATGTCTGAACTGGGGTGGCGGAGTGAGCTAAAGAATGATGATGGATTAAACCCAGATCAGTTGACTGGGGGTGAGTGCTTGCAATGTTCAACACTCCGTCCATCATCCCCTTTGGTTTTACTTATGAATATCACCACTCCATTTTTCCTATCCCTAGATGGGGAACTGTAGACAGCACCAACCCATTGCTTTTTAAGGGAATTTATATCATTATCATTAAGGTGCGTTTCTTGTAACATAGCAATTTTACATTGTAAGTTTGAAAGATGCGTAAGAACTCGTTGTTTCTTAATTGGATTACGTAAACCTTTTACATTCCATGAAATAATTTGGACATTATCAGTCATAACAATGGGAAAAGAAACATAAACAATAGCATAAGTACTGTGAGGGTTATCAGTAATATGAGCACTGTCAAATGCAAGAGAGTTTTAAGGACAATAAGATGTCTATTAAAAACGACAAGGTTGTAAATTTCAGCGGAAAAAAAATAGTAGTAAGGAAAGATACAAAAAAATTATAATGAAAGATTATATAAAAAGGGAATAGAACAAGAGACAAGGAAAATATAAAAGCAAGAGGAAATACATGGACGGAGGTCAGAAGAAAGAAAATAGAAGAAAGGAAGAAGAAAACAGAGAAGAAAAAGAAAAGACTAGAGGAATAGAAGAAGAGACAACAGATAGACCAAGAAAAGTTGACAAGAAGTCGAGAGACTTCAGTCAAGAAAGATGAGATATGTAACCAGACTGAAAAAAATAGCATGGGAGGCGGGAGACCGCGAAAAGAAAACATACAGCAGAGCCAGGAAGAGAAACCGGGAACAACCAGAACCAATAAAAATAAACATATATAGAATAGAGAGCCAACCGTTAAATAGTACAACAACACAGGGGAGAACAATAATATAATTAGACATAATTAATAGACAAAAGGCAGGCAATCAGCTAACAACAAAGGGTACATAATATGTTTCTCAACCACTTACCAAACATGAGGATTAACCGGGAACATTGGGAATGAGATGAAAGGAAGGGGAAGAGCATCTGGGGAGTGGGATCATACAGGAGGAGGTAACAACTGTAGAAAAAGACAAAGGGAAACAGTAAACATATAATGGCCTCCAATGAAGGCAACAGAACCACAGTAAGCTGGTGAAGAGCTGCAACAGCAGATAATGACCTACATCCAAAAAGAAGACAAAACTTATCGAACATATGGAAGAACCATATAAACTGAGAGAGGACAAATCAAAGCAGTAACAACAATATTATTCATGGCCCTCCAAAGTCCATGACATCTCCTTTGTGACGAGAAATAAATTGTCTTAGATCTTCCGGGCGGTCAAAAGAGTAGGACCTCGCTTTATACGTGACTTTAAAAAAGCAGGGGTGAACAAGACCATATCTGGCATTCATGGAACGAAGAGCTGGACGAAGAGAGAGAAACTCTTTGCGACGGGCAGCAGTGGCACGAGCCACATCTTGAGAGAAAAAAACTTTTTGACCAGACCATAGCATTTGCTTTCTAGACTTTGCCGCTGAGAGAACCATTAGTAACTCAGTGTACTCCAGAAATAGGACAATTATCCCTCTAGGACGAGTGACAGTCGAAGAAGTAGACGAAGCATCAGTTTTAGGACCGATGCGATTGGCACGCTGCAAATTGAGAGTGGTGCCATCTTTGAGACCAACAATTTTAGGAATATGCATTTTTAAGAACGTAAGCATATCAGATCCTTCCTCCCCCTCAGGGATGCCGTAAATACGAAGATTATTACGCCTGTTGCGATTTTCCAAATCTTCTGTTTGCATCTTGAGGAGAGTAATTTCTTTAGACATATCAGCAACCTGAGGAATCAGATCTTGAGCATTACTAATCCGTTGTTCCACGTCCGACACTCTGGATTCTAAATTGGACCATTTCTCATCCAGCTTCTGAAGGGTAGCATTGGTTTCTATCACGAAAGGTTTAAGCAACCTTATCTCATCGAGGAAGTCTTCCATTGTTATAGGTAGTGGAGTCTTGGTAGGAGAGGTAGGTTCCTTCTTGTGACGTTTTGGAGGGGCGGCGGGGTTGGAATCTTTGCGGAGAGAAGACATACTAACAGAAGTAGCTTTCAGTCCAAGTGAAGAAGAGACCTCCATGCAGGTGAGTACCTTATATATTACAGTTCTCAGAAGATAAGTGCTCACAGACAATAGTAAGATACTTGTAGAAGGCTGTGAGAAACGATGAAGAAAAGGCACCGCTGTTCCTTTATGAACCACCTGTGGATAAATAAGTCTAATTCAATAGGCAACTGCAGGTAAGGTTTGTTTAATGAATGATATTGAACTTGGTAGCAATCGCCATATGAATGTAGGGTCTGTTCAATGTAGAAACAGCAGCGGAAAACAAAGCAGCCAGCACAGTCTATTTTAAGGAGGCCTTCCAGCTACTGGATAAAAAGACGATAACTACAACATTGGCCAGAAAGCATTTCGAAGTCGGCTCAAACAACCATCTCCAAAACGTGCGAAGAAAAATGGTGATATGAGACAGTAAGGAGAGCAAGCCAGGCAATTATATTCCAAAAAGCCAGAATTCATTCAAATGAAGAGACAAAATGAATATCAACTGACAATTGGGGACTTATATGTTAACTTCCATTGAGAAGGCTGTGAAAAAAGCTTCAGGAATCCTCCAAAAGAACGATACCATCATTTGACATAAAAAGGTTATTAATGTTCAGTAGCCATACCCTAAAAAAGAAGAACTTCAGGCAGTATTTTCATCTGGGCATAGGACAATGCATAAAAAACTCTAGCGGCGTCTCAAAAGCCGCGTATAAAGCCGCTCCGTCTAACGGGTGAGAAGCGCGGCATCCTGCAAAGCCGAAAATGGCGGACGCCACCTCAAGCGACTGAGAGGAGGGAGCAGCGCGGGGGAAATAGAGCGGGTAAAAGAGTAAAAAAATAACCACTACCTGTGCCCCCGCGCTCGCTCCATATACAGCTTCACAGGTTGACTGCCTCTGACTGGAATAATGGCTCGAAGAATGCGGTTGTGGTTCCGTTCGCTCGCGGAGCCTCAACCCGACGCGGCCATCTTGTGGCGGTCCAAGCCACGCACCCCCAGAACAATGTTTGGTAACTCTGCAAGGTAGCTTCCCCTAGGATTTCATTGATTAATGTTGGTGACGTTCGAAAGTTGATTGATTATCAGTATCACTTTTCAATTTTAGGTGAATACTTTTAGCAATATTGTTTTTCTCATCAAGGGGGACAACTGTCCATTAGATACAGAACACTCTGTCCTATAAATGGATTTGATTAATGGCAAACAACTCAGCATGTCAGCTAATCAGGATCTTTATGTATATTCCGGCAATTATTGCTTTACTCTCTCATATCACCTATACAGGACAGAGAAATTGATCTAGTATTGACTAAAAAATTTCAATTTAGTTCAGCCCTTTGGTTTTCCAGTTCAGATCTGTATTACTAGCCGTGGCTAGTGGTAGATCAGAATTGCTACGCAAGGTTGTAAGCCTCTAGTTTTCAATAATTCTTTAATCAGCTCACATTCTGACAGGCATGTAGTATTGCTTTCACATTTTCCGCATTTTAAAGAAATTTGTAGTATTACATTTCCAAGGGCTGCCTTCTATAATATAGACAGATGGTAGTCCATCCATACAGACTCTGATGTATGTAGACTTCAAAGATTCAAACACCACCCAAGGCGGCCTAATAATAAAAGTTTAAATTTAATTTAGTACATTTGCATCTTTCTGCTCATGTATTTAAACGCCCTAAGTGGTGTTCTTGGTTTAAATTATTTTTGTGATATTGTCTGTAATTGGTTAAATAATGATTTTATATGTACACTAATAGTGCATAAATAAGCTAAAGAAAATAATGATCTTACTGTCGCATTAGGCCGATTATTTTCGGAGTGAATTTCTGCTTTCACTGTACAAATTAGGCTGTTCATTGTAACACAATGCTGGGTTTGGGAAGGTCAGGCCTTTATGATCCATTCTGAAAAATGGTTAACTGCATGTAAATTTCTCATCACATGAAATGGATATACAGCCATTTGGTTTCTTCATCATTGTACTGGAACAACACTATTTCTTATGGGCTAATATACAACAAATGGAAGGTTCAGTAAGCAATGCAAAACGTAAGCATTGCTGAATTATGTAATCAATCTCTAATCACAGCCACCTTCCCTCAGAAATGGAAGCTGGCGCAAATCAGACCTATATTAAAAAAAGCCCTGGCCGATCCTCGGGATCTTCAAAATTATAGGCCGATCTCTCTTCTCCCTCTGTTTTCGAAAGTCATGGAAGCCTCAGTCAATAAGCAGTTAGTTCAATACCTTGAATTGAATAATCTGCTTGACGCCTCTCAGTCAGGCTTTCGTGCTTCGCACAGTACCGAGTCTGCTCTAACAGAAGTCACTGATACGATCAAGCTGGCCCTGGACAAGGGGACTCCTACTATGCTGATCCTTCTTGACTTGTCGGCCGCATTCGACACCATCTCTCATCGAATCCTTGTGGATAGATTACGAGAGATTGGTGTCAGAGGAACGGCACTCAGATGGTTTGAAAGCTTCCTTGCCGACAGAACTCAGCAACTCCAACTTGAGTCGTTCACTTCGCAGACTTTGGCTGTAGACAAAGGGGTACCACAGGACTCCATTCTAAGCCCCACGTTATTCAACATTTATGTATCTTCTCTGGCCCCCATTATTAGATCTTGTGGCTTCGACACCGTTTCGTATGCAGATGATACTCAACTGATCATTACCATCGATTCAGATCCCGCATCGACCAGAGAAAGATTTTAAAAATGCATGATAATATCGGCGGCCTGGATGACTGCTAACTTTTTGCAGCTGAACACAACCAAAACTGAGATTGTGTTGTTCGGGAAGGCAGAGGAGCTGTGGTCTACAGATTGGTGGCCTCCGGAGCTGGGTGACCCTCCGACCCCAAAAGAATGGGTGAAAAATGTAGGTATCACGGTGGATGAGAAACTCTCCATGGAACAACACGTGAAAAGCATTTCAGGCACGTGTTTCGGCTTGATGCGTATGCTCAGAAAGATCTTTCCTTGGTTGCCCCTCACTGCAAGAAAGGCGCTTATTCAGGCATTACTAGTAAGCAGGCTGGATAACGGTAATTACCTACTGGTAGGGATTAGGGAAGATCTTCTCTCTAGACTGCAGGTCGTGCAGAATACTGCCGCACGTCTTGCTCTTAACCGTCTATCCCGTTCGCCTTCGGAACCTCTCCTGCGCCAACTTCATTGGCTACCAATTAGGAAGCAAGCAGTATTCAAGCTGCTGTGTCTGGTATTTAAGACTCTACAGGGGCATGGCCCGGCCTACCTCAGCAAAAAGCTAATACCTTACATTCCGTGTCGGCAGCTGAGGTTGAGTAGTCAGCGGCTGTTGTGTCTAATGAGGATCAACAAAATCAGAATGGGAGGTCGCTCTTTTTCTTATCTTGCGCCCTCCCACTGGAATAAGCTGCCTGACCACATTCGTGATAGCCCCTCCTTTGGGCTGTTCAAAAAATGGCTCAAAACCTGGTTGTTCAGTCACTAATCAGCGTTTCTCTCCATTACTCTTCTGATATTGTGGCGCCGAGAGATCCCCGTGGGGATGATTCATTTTGCGCCTAACAAATACTAATAATAATAATAAGCATGTTAATGAGAACCACTGCCCCATTCCTCTTTAGGCCTTGAGCCTATGAACTCATATAGCTGCTAAAAGAAGTCGTTATAAAGACTTCTTTATGTGTATGCAACTTTTAGAGACACCTAACTAACCAGACATAAGATCAATGTACACAATAAAATAACTTTACCACTTCTGTAAGTATAAGGGATGGATGAGCTATGTGAGTAGGTGACAACTAATAAGATACTGGTCAAATTAGTCTGTGCTAAAGCGATATGATCAATTATAAATTCATGTAGTTCATCACACACATCCAATGATCTATTAAGGTTGTACTTGTGGACAAAAGCAAGCCATTATAGGCGGGACAAGAGTTGGTAAAAATTATAGCTGCAAGACGACCAGGTTACCCTGAAGTATATTTGCACCACTTGTAGGAAACTCACTGCAACTAAATATAGCCATACTATTATCAGGTACCAGTCGAAGCATGATTTGTTTCAACATTATGTCACACTCATACCTCAGCCATTTTAATACACTCCAAGGAACAAATTATCAACAAAATCCAACTGCACATTCACAACTCAGTAATTCTCAGCTGTGGCATGCAAAAGGCCTGAAGAATCCCTCTACACACTGACAGCCTTGGGGGACTCTTTGACCATAGATGACTATCTCCTATGAATATGCCATTATCATCTTGTCTGTACTAAAGAACATCACAGATGTTGATCTCTCATTACACTGAACCTGGTCAATTTTTATCCCTTATGCAAAACACTTTACTGGGTTTCCTTAAGCTTGGGAGATCATACCCATTTAAAGAAGCTAATCCTGAATCTCGATGCTCTTGCAAACTACTGTCCAATCATCTACTATCTATTCTCAGAAAAGAACATTATGGCCTAGATGTACAACGCTTCTTATTTGCACTTCTTAAATAGTGACTCTGCAGGAATTGCTATTTAAGAAATGCAAAAGTATATCTACTAAATTTGCAATTCCTATTTGCAATTCTTGCAAAATAGGAATCGCTATTAGGGAATCGCAAATTGGAAATGCCATTGCATTCTCGCCTAGTAGGAAATCACAATTTAAGAAATGCAAAGCCAAGGGTGCCTTGGGGCATATGTGCACTTTATGTCACATTAATAAATGCATTTTTTAATTTTGCACATGATTAGCATCAACTTTAGATTCGCATTTAGGAAATGCTATGTACATGTGCTTAGGAATCGAAAATAGGTAGTCCCTATTTGCGATTCCTAAATCATTGATCGCAATTTGTGATTTCTACCAGGTAGAAATCGCAAATTGCAACCGTTTTTGGCCCTTTGTACATCTGAAAAGGCTATTTAGCATTTTCTTAACGGGCCGAAATAGCGATTCGGCCCATTAAGAAATGCTAAATGGCTTCGTACATCTGGGCCAATGAGTTCATCTTTATAAAAAGATGAATAAGAATGGCCTCCTTCATGAGCACCACAGCACATTACAGATTCAGCAACTATTGCAATAGTTTATTATGCCTGTTGAAAAATGACCCTCTCTGAAAGGTCACCACAAACGTTTTGCTTTCCCCCTCATCTTTTTCTGACCTTGTTTTTGTTGACTTTAGGAGTCTGGGCACTTTACCGCTGCTAACCATTGCTAAAGTGCATGTGCTCTCTCCTTAAACATGGTTTGATTGACTTATTCACAATTGGCATATTTAATGTATCTATAAGTCCCTAATAGCGTGCACTACATGTACCTTGGGCCTGTCAATTAAATGCTACTAGTGGGCCTGCAGCACTAATTGTGCTACCCACACAAGTAGCCCTTTCAACATGTCTCAGGCCTGCCACTGCAGAGCCTGTGTGTGCAGTCCACACTGCCATGTCGACTTTGCCTTTAAAACCCTTTGCCAAGCCTTAAACTCCCCTCTTATTACATATAAGACATCCATAAGTTAGGACATAGGGCAGGGAGCTGTGTAGGACATGTACTTTTAAGTTTGGTATGTCCTGGTAGTGAAAAACACCTAAATTCGTTTTTCACTACTGCGAGGCCTACCCCTCTCATAGGTTAACATTGGGAACTCCTTATTAAATTTTTAAGAAGTAATTCCCGATTGAGAAGGAGGAGCTCTATCATGTTTCATATCATTGGAATGGTAATGATAAATCCTCTTTGCTGGCAAAGTTGGATTTAACATTAGTATTTTAGAAATGCCACTTTTAGAAAGGGATACCAAAGGGGATGATGGACGGAGCGCTTGAGCAAATCAAACACTCACCCCCAGTCAGCTGATCTGGGTTTAATCCATCATCATTCTTTAGCTCACTCCACCACCCCAGTTCAGACATGGCCATATGCAAATCAGTCTGACCGTGTGCCTCATGGGAACAGTCCAGCCCGAACTGCCAAGCCATGTCTTCCCTGGACCGGAAACAAGCATCCTGGGCCCGGTTTCTGGCTATTCAGCCGTCATCAGCCAGGCTAGCTTGAATCCAGTGTCAAAGTGAGCAAGGGACCCACGTCTGGGCATACCCTGCCAACTTAGGGCGAACAAAGTGATACCAAAGGGGATGATGGACGGAGTGCTTGAGCAAATCAAACACTCACCCCCAGTCAACTGATCTGGGTTTAATCCATCATCATTCTTTAGCTCACTCCACCACCCCAGTTCAGACATGGCCATATGCAAATCAGTCTGACCCTGTGCCTCATGGGAACAGTCCAGCCCGAACTGCCAAGCCATGTCTTCCCTGGACCGGAAACAAGCATCCTGGGACCGGTTTCTGGCTATTCAGCCGCCATCAGCCAGGCTAGCTTGAATCCAGTGGCAAAGTGAGCAAGGGACCCACGTCTGGGCATACCCTGCCAACTTAGGGTGAACAAAGCGATACCAAAGGGGAGGATGGACGGAGCGCTTGAGCAAATCAAACACTCACCCCCAGTCAACTGATCTGGGTTTAATCCATCATCATTCTTTAGCTCACTCCACCATCATTCTTTAGCTCACTTCTGTCCATCAATTGTTGTTTTTGCATTTGTCACCCCGAGTGGGACGTGTATGCCCAGACATGGGTCCCGTGCTCTCCATGCCACTGGAGTCAAGCTATCCTGGCTGATGAGGGCTGAAAGCCAGAAACCGGTCCTAGGATGCTTGTTTCCAGTCCAGGGAGGACCTGGCCTGGCAGTTCGGGCTGGACTATTCCCATTGGGTGCAGGCTCAAGACTGATTTGCATATGGCTGGGTCCAAACTGGAATGGCATGGTGAGCAAAAAAACGATGGATTTAGGCCCAGATCTCTGTACTGGGGTGAATGTATGACATTGTTCTGCATTCTGTCCATCAATTGTTGCTTTTACTTTTAGAAAGGTGGCATTTCTCTGCTCTTAATGCTTTGTGGGCCCGCAGTCTGTCTCCAATACATGTCTGGGGTGGGTGACAGCTGGACTTTGTGCATTCTCTCTAGACAGCCACACACAAAGGAAGGGTAGGTGTGACTGAGTCCAGATCTGCATCCTGATGGCTTGTCTTGGGCTGGATGGGAGGGAGGAACTGACACACCTGACTGGGCAGTGTCCTGTCCCAACACACACGGCTGATTATCTCGCTGTATAGAGTCTGGAGCCAGGGCTGGGAAGGGGGGACCTCTGTGTACTTCAAAGCCCCTCTTTTGAAGTCACCCCCACTTCAAAGGCACAACTGGGCATAAGTACTGGGTTTCTGACCCCACCAAATCAGACACTTCTGGACCTGTATAGAAACTCTGCCAGGAAGAATGACTGCTGTGCTGCTACAAGGATTACCACTCTGCTGTGCTGCCCTGCTACCCTCTGCCCCTGCTGAGAAAGAACTGGACACTTGCTTGAACCCAGAGTGATCTCCAAGGGTATGCTGGCTTGCCTCCAGTATTGAGACTTAGGGATATCAAAATCTCACTACCTCTTCCTATGCCTAGTCCATTGAAAGTGCATCCAGGTGCTTGCTCTAGTGGAACTGACGCATCCTTTGATGTGTGAAGCAGAATCGACACATCCCTATTGTTGCGGTAACAGACTCGGCGCATCACACTCGGAACCAGCACATCACCTAAAGACCTGACGCATCTAAATCACTGCATCGCCGCCGTGTGAGATCGATGCATCCCCTCGACTGCATGGAGAAACCTGGCGCATCGGCTTTGGAACCAACGCAACTCAGCTTCGGCGCTTCATCTTCGGAACCTGTGCACGGCCAGCGTTGTGTGGTGAAAATCAATGTATCACCTTGACTGCGGGGATTGAAACTGATGCATCGCTCAGCTGCACCCCACATCTCGCTCTCGCAACCAGGATCAAGGTACTTTGTTCAGTGGGCCTTGCGTGGCTCCTGTATCTGGCCTGCACTCCATCATGGTTTGCCTGAACTCTTGACTTTGCCCTGGTCTACCGTGACCAGATAATAATAATAATACATGCTTGTTGCTTCTAAGGGCTATTTTTATATTTGATCTTTAAAAATTAATATCTCACCTTCTACTTATTGGATTTTAGTTGTTTTGGTCTTGTTTTATTTATAAAGTCATAATCTATTTTTCTAAACTGGTGGAGTCTTTTTGTGGTGTTTTCCCTGTGTTACTGTTTGAAATGTTGCACAAATACTTTACACATTGCGTCTTAAGTTAAGCCTACCTGCTCTGTGCCAAACTACGAGAGGGTGAGCACATGTTAATTTAAAGTGTGTTTCTGACTTACCCTGATTAGGATTGTGGTTCCTGCCTGGACAGGGTGCATAACTTTACCAACCAGAAACCCAATTTCTAACAAAACCCTTCAAGATTATCCAGCTTTTCTTCTCACTAGGATTCAGTACCATTGACCATGAAGCCCTGCTTAACACCCTCACCTTAACAATGGACTTCAACAACACTGCTCAGCAGTGCTTGACATCTTATCCTATAAGCAAATCTTGGCTCATTCAAATTAGCTCCTCAAGATCTGAACACATCTCTGAATTTCGTCGTATGAGTCAGAAGGTCAGGTTACTCCAAGGGCCACTGTATGGCCGGTGTGCCAGGGAGCGGGAATGCAATGAGTCAGAAAACAGTACTGTTTTCCGACTGAAGAGGGAGCGGATGCCCGTCCTACACCGTAGACCACGGGTACTCATAGTACGGCCCGCGGGCCGCCAGCGGCCCGGCAAGCCTTCCTTGGCGGCCCGCGGACCTTGCAGACATCAAACCTGTGTTTTTTTAAAAATTTTACAGTGTGTCAGCAAACACAGACTCTGCTCTATGGGGGACGGGCGATTCCGATAGTCCGATAGTCCGAGTGGAGCTGCAGGGGCGCTAAGAGGTGAAATACAACAAAGCCTCGTTATCATGCAAATGGTCTTTTAAAGACCTGTGAAGTACTCGGGTGCGGCTGTGTGCGCGCCCGGGAAGCTGTCTCAGCCCGGGCTGCCACACACGCTGGGTGAGGTGACAGAGAATGATAGAGGACAGTAGGGTGTGAGAGCCGGGTGAGGTGACGGAGGGCAGCAGGGAGTGAGAGCCGGGTGAGGTGATGGAGGGTAGCAGGGAGTGAGAGCCGGGTAAGATGGCAGAGGGTTACAGAGGGCAGCAGGGAGTGAGAGCCGGGTGAGGTGACGGAGGGCAGCAGGGAGTGAGAGCCGGGTGAGGTGACGGAGGGCAGCAGGGAGTGAGAGCCGGGTGAGATGGCAGAGGGTGACAGAGGGCAGCAGGGAGTGAGAGCCAGGTGAGGTGGCAGAGGGCAGCAGGGAGTGAGAGCCGGGTGAGGTGACAGAGGGTTGCAGGGAGTGAGAGCCGGGTAAGGTGACAGAGGGTGACAGAGGGCAGCAGGGAGTGAGAGCCGGGTGAGGTGACGGAGGGCAGCAGGGAGTGAGAGCCGGGTGAGATGGCAGAGGGTGACGGAGGGCAGCAGGGAGTGAGAGCCGGATGAGGTGACAGAGGGTTGCAGGGAGTGAGAGCCGGGTAAGGTGACAGAGGGTTGCAGGGAGTGAGAGCCGGGTAAGGTGACAGAGGGTGACAGAGGGCAGTAGGGAGTGAGAGCCGGGTGAGGTGACAGAGGGCAGTAGGGAGTGAGAGCCGGGTGAGGTGATGGAGGGCAGCAGGGAGTGAGAGCCGGGTGAGATGGCAGAGGGTGACAGAGGGCAGCAGGGAGTGAGAGCCGGGTGAGGTGTGCGTTAAGAGCCTGTGATGTGATGCTTCCCGCCAGCCTGTAGTCAGAGAGTTGAGCCAAGGCCAGGGAGCTCAGGCCTGGGAGGGAGACAGAGAGGGAGACAGAGAGAGAGGGAGAGGGAGACAGAGAGAGAGGGAGAGGGAGACAGAGAGAGAGGGAGACAGAGAGAGAGGGAGACAGAGAGAGAGGGAGAGGGAGACAGAGAGTGAGGGAGAGGGAGACAGAGAGCGAGGGAGACAGAGAGCGAGGGAGACAGAGAGAGAGGGAGACACAGAGAGAGGGAGACAGAGAGAGGGAGACAG